>CM076846.1:214549981-215769153 GCA_039519185.1 Astragalus membranaceus
GAGGACAAAATAGTAGTGTAATTATAAATACGCCCATGATATTAAATTGTACATTGATTTCATAGTCTTCTTTTACAATAATGTAACATGCTAACTTTTAAATTTCAGTGTAACTCCTACTAGCACAGGATCACCGGACGATTATGAGGCTACATTGTACATAAAACAAAGGAAACAAAAAAAGAGAGTAACAAAGCCATCCAGATTCCTCAAGATCCCATACGATGTCCATGTGGATAAGTCGAATGCATTAGAGTTGGACAAGAATTTGGTGACATACATTTGGTCGGAGGACCAGTCATTGTAAGTTGCAGCTTTCTCCGCTGTGACCAATCAATTTGTTTTTTCTTGTATTTCATAGAAATTGTATTTATGATTTCAAGATGTATCATGCAGTGACAAATGCATGTACAAATGCCAGTTGGATGATATATTCAGCCTAAGAAGACTGGAACTTTGGACGTTGCAAGAAGAGCAGTGCGTGTCAAACCTGGTGGTTGATACCTATGCATTCTTGTTGAACTTAAAAGAAAAACAAGAAAATCAAGCGAAGATACGTAGACTAGTTTTGACAGCATCGTGCGTGGTAAGAAATACGCTTTATTTTGATAAACCTTTGTATATGTAAACCACTAATTGTATTATGAACTCTTTGGAACACAGTTGAGCATAGTGGCGTCTGTTTCAACGGGAAACTTTGAGGACAAACGTGATCAATCCGAAGCTGCTCAACAGTTTACTGCCAAGCTGTCGATGTTCAACAGCTTCATGCGTACAGGAGGCTTAACGTTTGTTCACTTGATTATGTAAGTTTTGTGATTGGTGAGCATTTTGTGAGCATTTTGTGAATCTTTTGTTGTTGAAATGTGAGCATTTTGTGTTTTTCAAATATGCCACAAACCACATATATGCACAAACAGTAGTTGGATTCCAGTAACCACAAATATGCATTCTGTGGTTACTGGACAGTAACCACAGAATGCATATTTGTGGTTACTGGAATCCAACTACTGTTTGTGAAAAATTGTGATTTTGTGGTTAGTTGCTAAATGACATACCAAATATTAAAAGAATCAGAATAGCACATGCTAGATATAGTGGTACATGTTTTCATGCTTATTGACCCATTTTGTTTTTTTATACGTTGATTATTTGTTTTTTATGCCTATTAACCCATTTTGGGCTGTCTAGCTGAAATCTACTCTGTTTTTTTTCGGCATGGATTGGAAGAGGATTGTTGAATTAGGTTTAGAGATATAACTTCAGTTGTGTCCTGTTTCAACTCGTGAACAGGCTGCGCACGAAATATACTATTAGGAAAAATAATAGTTATTGAGGAGTAATATTGTTAGTAACAAGTAATAGTAACCACAAATATGTATTCTGTGGTTGCTGTCCGGTAACCACAGAATGCATATTTGTGGTTACTGGAATCCAAAAACCACAAATAAAGAACACAATGCAGAAACATAATCTCAGTAGACCAAAAACAAAACAAAACCAAAACTATAGGTCATTTAAGGGAGTTTTGATATGAAGAAAACTCAAAGTCAAAGGAAAAATATGAAACTGGTTTCTAACTTTCAATAGGTACAACTACAAATAGTGAAAAATCAAAGAAACATTGTGCAGAAAAAAACGAGAATGGGTAATTACCAATATCGTGTAAGCTCTGCTCGCGTCAAACTCCTTCTGAATTAACTCAAAAATGGAAGGAGTGAACAACTCAGCTGCGTGGCGCATCAAACCACTATTGAGATGCCTATTCTGCACAACAGTGTTCTGCATTCTAAAATCAGACATCAGCTCATTATGACGCAAATCATCGACGAGATCTTGGAACCTAGACAACAATTGAGAGATAGAGTGTTCAGTCTTCAAATAGTGTCGAGACAATGCATTGAATTGTTCGCTAAGTTGTGTGGTCTTCTTCCCAGCTGTGAATGTACTTTTCACCCAAGCAGAAGACCATTACCTCCTGCTGGTGTAAATGAAGCCTAGCCAAGTGATTTCAGAATGGTGTACATTAGCGAAGCATTCGTCAATCATATGTTTCCAAGAGTATTCAAACTGTTCCTCGTTATCAACATGCTTTAAAAGATGCTTAAATTCATCAAAAAACTTAGCAGTGGCCCTAGCCCCAAGTCTCTTAGTGGCATTTTGCTTGATGTGCCAAGAACATAAAGCATGAAACACATCGGGGAAAACCTCACGAACACCGACAACAATTGCAGGTGCTTGATCTGTCATAAAGGTCTCCGGTTTCTTGCCATTCATGCATTTAATAAAAGTCTCGAACAACCACTTGAATGTTGGACCACTTTCATCATAAAGCAACGCGGCACCAAACACGCAAGTACCTTTATGGTGATTAAAGCCAACAAAAATACCTAAAAATAAATAGAAGGAACAATTAGTACAAAAACATTCCTTATGATAACCAGTTAACCACACAGAAGTACATTAAAAAAATGCTTTATGATCAGAAAGAATGAGATTCTCAATCAATAACCACAAACTAGTAGCACAGTGGTTAGTGGCCCCTAACCGCAAAATAGTACAATAGTGGTTAATACTTGTTAGATTGAAGAAAATGTGAAAAGAATTTGGCAAACAACATACCAAGGGGCCTGTAGGCCTTGTTAGTTCGGTATGTTGTGTCGAAGCTGACGAAATCACCGAAAAGTGCATAATCGGCCCGCATGACAGAATCAGCCCAGAAAATTGAAGAAATTGCCTCGTCTTCATCGACTTGAATGTCGTAGTAAAAACCAGGCCTTGCCAATGCTTGCTGCCTAAACCACGCTTGCAACGCAATAGCCTCTCCATGTTTCAATGGATTCGCCTTGATAGCAGACAAGTGGTTCTTCAAATCAGTGTGTAGAAAACCAAGTTTATCAACACCACCAGCTGCGCGAGCCATAGAGTCGAATGTAGCCCTTGCAGATATCCCAGATGCGTAATAATTGGATATAACAACTTTTTGCTGTTCCGAGATAGTTCTATTAAGTGGCAAGAAGTGCCTCTTGTCAACATCGATCAAAGGATGATTGTGATGATCGTTCCACTTGGTAATAACATACCCACCCTTGTGAGCATCCATCTTAAGCTTTATTACTGCCAAACAACCTGTCCGGGTATCTTTCCTTTTATTTGAAGTCTCCTTTGGAATCTTAAAACCTTGTTTGTGACACATCATTTTCAGATAGTGAGGGATATCTGCCTTGTTATTCTTGCTATCGCGATATACATTTGCCTTCCTAATGCTAAAGCCCGAAGACTGGGCATAAGACTTGTAAAATTCATATGCATCCGGCTCTGTGTGAAAAACAAGATCTTTCCAAGAATTAACATCTGAAGGACGATAAGTAATCTCTGTCAAAACCAAGTGAAAACAATCAATATCCACAAACAACATCATAAAAAATATATTTATTATATAATAACAAATCAGCATTGAACCTCCAAACGCAACATCATCAAGTTCGTCATCATGACATTTGACATTGGTACTTGAATCTACGCAAACATTATAAAGGAAACGAAGAAATGAATCAGGTAAGCATAGGACAATTATGGTTAAACATATTTTAAAAGATTAAAATCAAAGAATTTGACAATTATAAGTTAAGAACCTGAAACAGCCATCTCAGTGAGATTTTCATCCAAACCAGGACAACCCTGAACTGCAATAAAGAAATCCAAAACCACAACGTGAATTAATTGTGAAATGTGAAGTAAGGTAGTAAAACACGGCACATGAATTATATCAGACAAAGAAACAAGCGACTTACGAGCAAGTAAATGTGTAAAGCTGGTTGCTTCAGCAAATTCATCAACTCCAAGCATTTTAAAATCTGCAGATAAATGACTTAAAGGAATTTACCAATGTGCAAATCACTAATACCAAACAACATCATAAAAGTTAAGAGAAAGTTATTTTATCTAAAAATCAACTTGAAAGAAATGGCAATTCAATGTGAAACAAGAACATAATCAAATTAGAAACACTAGTTGGATTCCAGTAACCACAAATATGCATTCTCTGGTTACTGTCCAGTAACCACAGAATGCATATTTGTGGTTATTGGAACAGAAATTTTAAAAGCTCATATAACTGTAATATATTGCAGCAACAAATGCCTGAAAATCAGATCAAAAGCATTTAGCAACAAGAAAATTTCTGATGTTAGTACACATTTCACGTATGAAGAGTTAATGACAAAGTACTTTATTGATCACTACAAAACAACTAAAATAGAATCATCCATAGATTCTGTACTCAATTTTCAGGTGGCACCAAGCACCACTAACACTTTATCATGGCAATTCAATGTGAAACAAGAACATAATCAAATTAGAAACACTAGTTGGATTCCAGTAACCACAAACATGCATTCTGTGGTTACTGTCCAGTAACCGCAGAATGCATATTTGTGGTTATTGGAACAGAAATTTTAAAAGCCCATGTAACTGTAATATATTGCAGCAACAAATGCCTGAAAATCAGATCAAAAGCATTTAGCAACAAGAAAATTTCTGATGTTAGTACACATTTCACGTATGAAGAGTTAATGACAAAGTACTTTATTGATCACAACCAAACAACTAAAATAGAATCATCCATAGATTCTATACTCAATTTTCAGGTGGCACAAAGCACCACTAACACTTTATCATGGCAATTCAATGTGAAACAAGAACATAATCAAATTAGAAACACTAGTTGGATTCCAGTAACCACAAACATGCATTCTGTGGTTACTGTCCAGTAACTGCAGAATGCATATTTGTGGTTATTGGAACAGAAGTTTTAAAAGCTCATGTAACTGTAATATATTGCAGCAACAAATGCCTGAAAATCAGATCAAAAGCATTTAGCAACAAGAAAATTTCTGATGTTAGTACACATTTCACGTATGAAGAGTTAATGACAAAGTACTTTATTGATCACTACCAAACTACTAAAATAGAATCATCCATAGATTCTGTACTCAATTTTCAGGTGGCACAAAGCACCACTAACACTTTATCATGGCAATTCAATGTGAAACAAGAACATAATCAAATTAGAAACACTAGTTGGATTCCAGTAACCACAAATATGCATTCTGTGGTTACTGTCCAGTAACCGCAGAATGCATATTTGTGGTTATAGTTTCTGATAAATTATAGTTATGGTGTTTTGGTTTAGGCATTTTATCAAACAGGTGAGTGAAGAGATTTGCTTACAGTGAGTTTACTGCGGAGACCACGTTCGATGGTGTCCATAATTAGTACAGATCTAATGCACAAATTGAATTAGAATCAATCATCAATGGACAAGGTTAGATTACTAGCTAACAAGAGCATTATACCAAACAAAGAGGATAAGCATAAGGGCAATGAGGATGCGACATAGTAGAGTAACAAGATTATATTCAGCCACTTCAAAGAGAAACCAAACCATGGAGAAACTAGCTACAACTACTGTCGATACTATCAGTTGACGTGGTGCGGCGTGGTGGTTTGCCGTTGCAAGGATGGTGTGCGACGGAGAGAGGAAGAAGAGGTTGTGCTACTGTGCAACGATGGAGGAATAGGTGTGTAAAATTACCTAGATACCCTCCTTAATTGATAGCCATTGGATCTTATTTAACTAAAATAATACAGATCTAATGGCCGAGACTGATTTAGTAATAAAAACTAAGGATTTCCTTAGTTACCTAAATCAGTCTCTTGAACCAGCTATACAAATATATATATATATATATATAGTGCGTATTTGTCAATTCGTCTAAACTAACAAAAAAAACTAAAAAAAAACGAGTTGTGCAAATTCCCCTGAGCTTGGATGATATTTACCATCCCAAAATATGGTAACTATAGAGAGAAGAAAGAGTCATATTATGGTTGCTATCATGCATGCTAATTAACTTAATTTATAATAATCCAACCCAATTCCTAAAGGAATTATTCTATTATACGTAATCTCTATATTATAAGCGAGGCCATTCCTTCAGCATGGACTGGCGCGCTTTTCCCCCCTCCCCCCTCTGTTTTTTTACCTTTTAGCCCCTAATTTTTTTTCCTTCCTTTTTTAGCTTTTAGGGCTCATTGGACTTTTTTAAAAAGGTCCATATGAAAAATATGATTAGGTAGAAGTACTTAAGTTGTGATGCTAAGTAGTGTGTTTTGAGTTGCTTTAGAGTTCAGACAAAATTTTAGATGTTTAAATACACGAAGTTTGTTTCTCAATAATCAGTTTGGTAGAAAAATATAGTTTTATGACAAATTTTGTAAAGTGTGATGCTAAGCATTGTGTATTTGGGTAAAATTTTAAAGTCTTAAATTTACCCTCTCCCTCTTTTTTCCCTCTCTTTTTATTTATACTTTTTTTAGTAAAAATCCACACGTACTTAAATTGTGATGTTAAGTAGTGTGTTTTGAGGTGCTTTATAGTTCAGACAAAATTTTAGATGTTTAACTACATGAAGTTCGTTTCTCAATAATCGGGTTGAAGTTATCAACCACCGCATACAGAGTGAATTTAATACTAACAAACTTTCCCTATCCCTCTTTTTTTGGCGCCAAACTTTCCCTCTCCCTATTTTTTTTTCCTCTTTTTTTATTTATACTTTTTTAGTAAAGATTGTGATGTTACGTAGTGTGTTTTGAGGTGCTTTATAGTTCAAACAAAATTTTAGATGTAATAATCGGTTTGAAGTTGGCAGATTGAAGGGAAAGTAGTCTTGCAATATATTATGGCGCCAAAGGGCATTTTTGTGATTTTCTCACAACCTTTTTATGCATGTCGACCAAGTGTGTCTATTTTTCTTCTTCTATTTTGATGCATCTTAGCCAAGTGTGTCTATTTTTCATGGGTATTTTCGTCATTTCGGTTCAACTACTCATTGCATGTCAAACACATCCCACTTGAGGTGTCTCTCTTTCATTGGTCCTGTTTTCTTACATCCTCCACATGTCTCTCTTTTTCTTCCATCCGGCACATGTCACAAACTATCTATGTAAAACAATTCTAAGTAGTGTGTACGACACATGTTCTTCACTTCATTAAACATGAGTGACACATGTCTTTCTTTTTCTCCCATCTGCCACATGTCTCAAACTATATATGTAAAGCAATTCTAAGTAGTGCATGTAAGACACATGTTCTTCACTTCATGAGACATCAGTGTCACATTTCCTTTTGATGCATGTCAGCCACGGAGCCAAAATTTGGCGCCAAATTTTGGGGGTATTTTCGTCATTTCGGTTCAACTACTCATTGCATGTCAAACACGTCCCACTTGAGGTGCCTCTCTTTCATTGGTCCTGTTTTCTTCCATCTGCCACATGTCTTATTTTCCCCCCATCTACCACATGTCTCAAACTATCTATGTAAATCAATTCTAAGTATTGCATATAAGACACATGTTCTTCACTTCATGAGACATCAATGCCACGTTTCCTTTTGATGCATGTCAGCCACATTTGGCGCCAAATTTCAGGGGTATTTTCATCATCCGAAGAAAAAAAATACAAAGTTTGTATTGCTGCTATATTGATATTTCAGCTGAGAAAGATAAATTAACCTATATATATATAGCATCCTATATTTCGAATATCTTAAACTCATGTAACTGAGTCGTTACTAACGCTCCCCGTGCATTGCACGGGCATTGAGACTAGTAAAATATATGCTAGAGCCGAATCCCAATCCGACAATGGCTTTTCTTTAAAATTCTTTATGTTTAGGGCAATAGCTGCCACAAGATTCAAATCTTCCAAAAGAGAAGCATAATCTTTCCTTCAATCTAGCTAGATAGTATTAATTAATTAATTAATTAATTAATTAATTAAACATGCATATAAAAAAAGACAAATCACAGAGTGGAGTAACAATCAGCTTCACCACTTTCTATACAACATAGGCACTTAGCTAGTGAGAAAGGGAATCTACCATATTCCAGAGGCACATAGTGAAACTATCATAATACAAAAAAAAAATCAGCATTAGATGACAGAGATATTAAAGTTTGTAAGCCTCTCTCCAACAGTTTTGTGATTAGTTAAAAGACATATAAATGGATTAAGAATCAACGTGGGTGTTTATAAATTATTATATATTGACATTGATTTTTAAGTAATGTGAGACTTTTTCGTAAAGTAGCCTTTGAGTCAAAGCCAAAGGACTAAATGACTTATGGGTCTCTTATCAATCTAATTAAGGTGTGCCAATGTTCAGACCATGATTGCTAAGATCGTGTTTTTGATGTATTGTTCGCTTTGACATGTGAGACTTCGTAATTTTGTTCTTAGTTAAAAGGTGTCTCAATGAATTAAAGATGTGTGTATTTATAAATTGTCATTAGTCTTAATTGCAAGTATAAAACTGAACTTGGACATCATATGATAAATTCGAGTTATAATAAAGTAATCAAATAATGGATTAGGTCATATAGTTGTATATTGGAAGCATATGCATATTGCAAAGATGAAGGAAGAAAGCATTTGAAGATAGGCAACATAATAATGAAGATATATAATTGATGATTGTAGCACTAGTAAATGAGTGGCTTTGCCACTGACATTGTTTTGAATACAGGTGGCAAAGCCAATGCAGAACAAAGATGTTTTTCATTCATTAAATTAATTAATTAATTAACCAAATTTTTTTTGGCACCGGCAGTGGCAGGTTAGGTGTTGCTCCTATGAAGCAGTAAAACATGAGGATGGAGATTGTAGAACAGCTGTCAGTGTGTCAAAAAGGTTGACTTGCTGCAACTGTCAGAAAAACATTGATGTTGGAATTGCAATGCCTTTTGGAGTGTGCTTGGACCACTATTGCCGACAATGACCAAAGCACTTTCACATAACATATATAACATCAATCAAACAAATACTAGAAAATAATTGTCTGGTCGGGTCTCCTCACACTAGCATGAGTAAGTCAGTAAGTGCATGCTATGAAATGTAATAGAAGTGATTAAAATCGTAAAACTGATTTTGGTACACATTTGAGTATTTAGTTTTCATGTAGTGAAAAGTAATGTTAGCCTAAGAGTAAGATTATTGTAGTAAGTGAATGTAATTAATTTAGACTAAATAAGTTTGGATGAGCTTATTTTTAAGCTTATTAAAAATAACTTATGAAAATAAATAAGTTCTCACTAACAAAGTTATTTTTCATAAGCTCAAAATAAATTCTATCCAAACACTACCTAAGAAATGAGGCAATGTAAAAAAAAACTGTCTCTCCAAGAATCTTTATGTATGCGTTTACAATATTCTGTCAAAAAATAAAGTATGTATTTTGTATATATACTTATCTTCAGCATCCTGTTGGAACTTGAAACCAACACCCAACTGTCTCTTCAGGAATCTCCCTCTCTCCCTCCCTCCTTCTCTCTCTCTCTCTCTCTCCATTGAAGTGAAGATGATGATGAGACTAAGCTTGAACACCTATGGTGCTCCACTCCTTTTCCTTTTCTTCCTAGTTTTCTCATCCTCAGTAGAACTACTATCTGCCAGGCCACTCACCACTGAACAAGGTAAGCACAACTTAACATGTACACTCAACTTTACTTACCTTCACGTGTAATTATTACAATGTAATTTATTAAGTTGAAATTAATTTCTTCAGAACAAAACATAGAACTTGAGAAAGTCTCAGCAGGGGAGGACAATATTGTTTTGGAGTTAGAAGAAGGCGAATCTTTCAAGGTAATTAATTAGTTGCACTGTTTTATCTCATTGTTTAATTTTTCCTACTTCTGAGTATATATATTAGGATAAGAATAAAAATAATATTACAATTAGTATGTTTTTCTTGAAAATTTGCAGTTGATGGGGATGGAGAACTGTAATATTGGAGGTGAAGAATGTATGCAGAGAAGAATGACTTTGGAAGCTCACTTAGATTACATATACACCCAGCATCATAAGCCTTGATATCATAAATCATTTCCATAACATTTTAATTTAGCTTAGATAATTAATGTTAAGTAGTGTTTATTTTACTATTACAATAGGTGGGGGGTGGGGCTTTGCAAAAAAGGTTGTTAAAGTGAAATGATGGAATGGTATCCTCTCTTTTTAATATTTTTTTTGGGTAAACCCGGATATCCACTGCATGGACAGCAGTAACTAATCCCTCGCTCATTGGAGGTGTCTCAAAGGGCAGAAGAGCTAGCCCAGAGTTTTAACGCTGCTCCGTACCCAATGTGGGGATCGAACCCCCGACCCTTAGTTAATGGTCTGACTTTTGTTAAGCAGTTCTGTTTTTGATATAACTCAACTGCTTAACAAATATGTATAATAGAAAATTATGACTTTTATATGTAGTATAGTGTATGTATGTTGTAAGTTTGTTGGATTGGTATTTGATATTTGTAACATCAAGTGAAAGCTCCTCTAAACTAATCAAAATTATGCAGTCACGTGACCTATTTTACATGCTATTTTCTATTCAGGTTTTAAAGTATATGAAAATAAGTAGTACATAAAAATATCTGATGTCGGTAAAATTACTTTCTAAAATTTTATAAATAATCCCTTACATAAAGTAATAAGACAAATTTATAAAAATATTGGATGCAAATTGGACAAATTTGAGATACTAATGCAAATATAAAATTTCGGTGGGTTCAATTTTTTTTACATAAGACAGTAAGTATTCTTCTTTTTTTAGGGGGTTGGAGTGAACCCCTCGGACCAATATAGGTCCGCCATTGTCTTTAGTTCTCAACAAGTATAATATATAATAAGGACTTGTTTGGTGAAATTGTTTTCAACAATTATTTTTTTTTAAATATTGTCATAAAAAAATTATTTTTTAAATAATCATTATTTGGTTTGTTTTCTTAGTTTTAAAAACAAAAAATTAAGAACAGCTTTGTAAAGCACTTTTAGAAAATAAATTTACTAAATAAACTTTTCAGTTTTTAATTAATTTTGTAAACACCGAAAAACAAGTTCCTCAAACAAATGAGTTTCTTTATCCAAGTTATTCAAAAAACTTATCAACGAATTTGTTTTTTCAATTTCTCACCTCTTTCTCTTATTACAAAAAATCAATAAATATATCTCATTTCTCAACTATTTCTCTCTTCTTGCACTCTTTCTCACTATATTAATTCTAAGCTTGGATTGCAAGTGATTAATGCACTTCATCTTAAGGAGTGGACTTGGCTAGTACTCGGGTTCGATACTCAGTGATCAGGGGCGGAGCCAGGTGGGATCTGGTGGGGCCATGGTCTCCCCCAAAATTTTACTGTTTTAGTAATTTGTGTATTATGTACTCAAATTTTCTAGCCCCCCCCCCCCCAATTTTTGTATTACTGTTTTAGTAAGTTATTTTTCTGGCTCCACCCCTATCGACGATGAAATAAATTGGAGTCAGACTTTACTTACCTCACAGCCGAACTCTGAACTCCAGATTATTCATAGTCCCTTTATTCTGGATACTGGACAAAAAAAACACTATTTCTCACCTCTTTCTTTTTTACTCATTAAATGTGTGTGCTTGTATGAGGTAATGGGAAATTTTTTAGTTAGCTTATTTTTAAGCCTTGTGCATATAACTCAAACTTCAAATATAAATAACTCATATATAAGTTTATATTCAACTTATAACATAATAAAAGTCATTTAAATTTAATAAATGAGAGTTCATAACAATTTTTATGGTAAAAAAATAGAGTCGATAACAATTCAACAGGAGATGAATGTGTATGTATAATAATACAATATATAATTGAAGAATCTGTCAGTAATAGCATGCATTGCTTATTACTCATTCACCGGAACATTTTTGTTTTCTTTTCCAACTTTTACTGTTGTGTTGCGATGCTATATCGATATCGATGATATATAGTAATTAATGTTATGCAGTGATTAGTGATTGTACGACTTAAAAACAAATGAATGAAGTCAATCTGTCGCGTGATTTTAAAGCTCTTACGTACGAAGACGCCTTAATAAAAGCAAAGTTGGCGTCTGACATTAAAAAGCCAATTTATCTGATTTTAAGTCCCTTTTCTACACTATTATCCCAACCCATGCGATGCACGAAAAAAATTTTGTTGAACATTTATATTGAGATATATCATTCAGAAATATTGTAAGTTAAAAAGTGTTAAGTGAGTTTTAGTAACATAAAATAAAATTGGCTATAGTTGATAAATTATATATTATTACAAAAAATGTTACTTTTATATTTCGGTTTTTTATATTTATTTATTTTTAATATATTTAGACTAATTAATTTCCAACTTATATGTTTTTATATACTTTTATTGCTCGATTTAATTTGAACAATAAACATATTTACAGATAATTTATCAAAAAGCAACGGACAATCTAGAACTATGTAGAAGCTTTTCCAATTACTCCATTACGGATCCCCAAATCCCAAACCCTAGCAAACCATCGAGAGATCAGAAATCCAATCTCTGCTTGAATCGATTCATTGATCGTGTGTGTTGTGCGGTAACAATGGCGGAGCACTTAGCATCGATCTTCGAAACAGAGAAAGACAAAGTGAATTGCCCTATGATCCTTCTCTCCAACGTATACCGGCGTCCCGGCGTCGACGTTCACGGCGAACCTATTGAGCCTCGCTTTTTTACTCTCTCTCTCTCTCTCTCTCTCTCTCTCTCTCTCTCTGTTACGGTTAGTTAATTAGTTAGAAACAGTTAATTAGTTATAAGCTCTGTTAGGGTAGTTGATTAGTTAATTAGTCACATTATTTCCTTCTTAGTTTTCAATTTTTGGAGCTACTCAGTTAACTAGTTAGGAAAAAAAAGTTAGTTATAAGTTCTGTTAGGTTAGTTCAATAGTTAGTTACAATTCCTTTCTAACTCTCTAACTATATAAATATACTCACTCCCTCCACACATAAAATCATCGTGATCTATTAACATTCAATACTTTCTTGGCAATTTTCTTCTCGTGGTTAAAGAAAATCGAAACATCACATCTTCTGGTGTAGAAACGGAGGTAGCTGGTGACGAAATGGATGCAACTGATGATTCCGAATACTGATGATTCCGAATCCTCATTGGCATTAGATATTCTTGTAAATACACCTGAATCAGAAAGATCAAAGAGAAAATCAAAGGCATTATTACTATCATCACCAACTGCAGCAGTTCCTCTAGCAAGAGTATCACCATCACCATCAGCATCTACTTCTAGAAACAAAAAAAGAATAGTATCAATGGCTGAGGAAGAGGATGATCAACCGGCGCTTGTGAATGAAATCGAAGAGGCTGTAGGGGTAGAAACGGAGGAGGCTGCAGAGGCAGTAATAGCTGGTGACGAAATGTATGCAATTGATGATGATTCTGAAAACTCATGCGGCAGTCATGGTAATTTATTTTCTGTTTTGTTAAATTTTAGGATAAGTTTCATTCGTAAGCAAGATTATTATATATTGTTTTGGGTTAACAATTTGGATCGGTGTGCGTAATGTTTCATAATTGATTTTCACTTTTCATCAGTTATCGAAAATATAGAAGATGGTCAACCTCAACATCTGTTAACTGTGAATCCTGGTGAGGTAACTAAATACTATCTTTGATCATTCATGAATATAAGCTTAATTAATATTATATATACACCGTCTTTGATCAATATTCATTCATGATTTAATTAATTTCCAGGACTTGGTCAAGGTTATGGATAAATTTATATGCCAGCATAAGCATCACAGAACGCACATAAAATCTGTCAGTGGTACTGCATCAAAGGTCTGAGTTTGAAAGTTCTATATTAGATCCATTACCATTGAAATATGAAGTAGTATATAAATTGAATTCATTAAAAAAGTGACAATTGCTTACCTACGTACTAGTTGCATTTCCCTTTAATCTTCTCATTGTTTTTGTTTAACAGGGAGAGCTTCTTCAACTAAAAGAATTAATAAGACATTTGTTTACATTTGGTCCTGATTCTTCACCCATTTGCGAAAAGAAATGGATGATGACTGCAAGACTGACTAAATTTGGTGGAGAGGAGGTTATCGGTGCCTTTGGGGTTGGGGGTTCATTAATAGCCGCTAGCCCCATTCGTGTAAGTAAATCTTGATGTATTTAGTAAATTATAACATGATACTATTTTATAGACTAGTTTTTATTGTCAAATTACTGTAATTAATTGTAATGTTATTTAGTAAATTATAACATGATTTGTGTAACTCTCTTTGTCCATCAGATTCGTGTGTCGACTAGCACAAAGTCGAACTGTTATGAGAAAGAAAAGTATGCAATTGATGATTCTGAAAAACCATGCAGGACTCATGGTAATTTATTTTCTGTTTGGTTAAATTTTAGGATAAGTTTCATTCTAAGCAAGCAAATCATTAATTGTTTATATATTGTTTTATTGGTTTGGGTTAACAATTTGGATCGGTGTGCCTAATGTTTCATACTTTATTTTCACTTTTCATCAGTTATCCAAAAAATAGATGATGATGGTTACACTTTTCATCCGTTAACTGTGAATCCTGGCGAGGTAACTAAATACTATCTTTGGTCATCCATGATATATAGGCTTAATATTAATTATATGCACCAACCATCTTTGATCAATATTCATTCATGATTTAATTAGTTTCCAGGACTTGGTCAAGGTTATGGATGAATTTATTCGCGAGTATAAGCATCATCATTATATGTCCATACTCTCTGTCTGTGGTATTGCAGCAAAGGTCGAGTTTGAAACATCTGCACCAAAGGTCGAGTTTAAAAAAATGACAATTGCTTACTTACGTAGTAGTTGCATTTCCCTTTAATCTTCTTATTATTTTTGTTTAACTTTTTGTAATCTAAATTCTGCAGCTTTATGTATGTAAATTAATTAAGCTCTTTCTCATCATGTGTATTTGTTTTAATTTTTCTACAAACAGGTAGAGCTTCTTCAACTATTTCATTTAGTAGGAGTATTCTTTAAGGGTAATCGTGATTCAAAAAATTGCAAAAAGAAAGGGTTTATGAATGCAAGATTGGATACATTTCCATTTGGTGAAGAGGTTATTAGCGGCAACTTTGGGGTTGAGAGTTCAATAATAGCCGCATGCCCCATTCGTGTAAGTAAATTTTGATCTAATTAATTGTAATTACAAGTTACTATTTTATAGAGTAGTTTTTATCGTCAAACAATTTTATTTACTGTAATTAATTGTAATGTATTTAGTAAATTATAACATGATTTGTGTAACTCTCTTTGTCCATCAGATTCGTGTGATGACTAGCAAAAAGACGGACTATACCCGTGTTAAATCATCAACTGCAAATGAAAACATAAACATGGCTTCTGAAGATGTTGGCCTTGTCCCAGAAAATGTGTCTACAAATCCAAACATAAGCTCTGCTTCTGAAGATGTTGTTGCAGGCACAGATGACCAGACCAAGCAACAATGCTGATACAGAATTACAGATTAATATGGTGATATCATGAATTAGTGTCTAATTTTCTAGGGAGAAACTAGTTGCTTGAAAAGCTAAAAGTTCTTCAATTAGGTATAAGAGATTCAAAAAATGCATAATGTGGTAAATGTTTTTTTTTCCTTTTCTTTTCTTTTGAGTAATGTTCTGGAGCTCAGATAGTTTGTAGAATAGATGAGGAAATATTTCAGGTTTTTTTGAGGAAGAAATTTGTAGCATGTGTAATTGTTGATGAAAACTCTTGTGGAATTGAATAAAAAGGGCTGCTTAATTTCTTTTCAATAAATTGTTTCCATCAAATAAACCTCTTCATCAAATGTACCTTTTCACTATAATCTTCTCTGATAGTCATTTTATTTAATAGAAATGCATAATGATATAAGAGATTCAGGAAATGCATAATATCAGGAAATGATATAAGAGGTTTCTTTTCATTCAGTAATGTTCTAGAAGGATGATGATTAGATTTCAGCCCAGATAACATTGTGTAGAAAGGGCAGCTTAATTTCTTTTCAATACATTGTTTCCATCAAACAAACCTCTTTTATCAAATGTACCTTTTCATTATAGTCATTTATTTAATTTAAACATCAATCAATCTATCCTTTTATTTAACTAATAAACCATTTCATATTCATATTTTATCAACATGAACTAAGATGACTACACCCTAATCTATAGATGTATTGCATGTGGTGATTCCAAATCAAAGTATCTTTGAAACGTTTGGGATTAGGAGCACCCAAAGAATAATGCTAACATCCCCCTCCTCACAAAATTGTATATTACTTAAAAATATAGGCGAAAGATCTACCAAAAAGGTAGGGTTATCACTTTGTGAATGAGACCTTTATTTGTATTATTTAAGCTCAACGAAAAACTACTACTCTCAAGCCACCTCTTACATGCCAACTTTCCAAAAACAAATTGAATTTGTATTGGAATCTCACATTGCTAAGGTTCCCGGGTCTTTGGATGTATATATGTGTTTGGGTACCAGCTTTAAGTTAGCCTTTGGGAGTGGTCTAAGAACATTTAACACAAATGATCTGCACATAATTCCAAAAAGTTTTGATAGAAGACTAGGTTCAAGCAATCATAGCCTCGAGATTTATATGGGTGCATCATGAAAAGGTCTATGTGTAAGTCATCTTTTGTGAACTCGTTATCAAAACTTACATACTTTGCAAGGAACAACTAACCAAAATACTCACGAGAATGTCGCGAAAACCAATTTGGTCTGAACAAATCATACTCAAGGCATCATTGAGCTGCGAAATCAGATTTATTTTCCTATAGGTTGACATGCTATATTGAAGAAAAGTTGTATAACATCATCTTACTTCACGTAATGAGTTTTAGAGCCCTACTTATAAACCACTATATACACTATTGAGCTGGTCTTTACAATCATTGAATTTTCTATGACTATGCAGGTTATCACAACAATATATTAGCTATATAACTTTCGCATACAGTGAGCTGTGTTCTTTTTAAACTTCATTCCCAACTTTCAGCCACATGTATTAGATATATAGTTACTTAGTCTTAAACTTTATGTTACTTTATTGTATTAGTCAATGTTTTAAAACTCGGACCGGTGACCGACTCGGTGAAGGTACCGGGTCACTGGGTCAATGGTCGGATCGAGGGGTCGACAGTTGAACCGCATGACCAAAATCGAGACCGGATGACTCGGACCCGGTCTCTATTTCGAGAATTTTCAATACCTATATAGTATATAATATAAATTTCGTCCCTGTAAAATTAATAACTATGTTTATTTTATATCTACTAAAATATAAAAAATTCCCAAATTTTCAAGACCTATATATTTCATACTTGTAAAACTTAATTTGCTAAAATTACACACCATGCCTATTTTATTTTTATTTGCTTGGTATATATTAAATAAATTTTAAAAGTTCATATCATGCTTCAATAAATATTTAGAACAAATTTCATAAGTTAACAACTTAATATTAAATAAATCTTAAAAAAATACTTAATATTAAATAAGTTTGTTGAAACATAATAGTAATATTACAAGCTAATGCGGATGAGCGTACTTGACTTTTTGGAAAAGAGGTACCAATTATATATATTTGAAATAAATAATATTCTCAATAAGATTGGTAGCCTCATGGTAGCGCTCAGCATTTGCTTTCATTAGGTCAGGGGTTCAAACCCCACTACTGGCATTTTGTTGAGGGCTTTTTTTGAGTCTATTTTGTTTTAAGTAGTTTACAAATAGTTGCACATCGCATAGAATGAACGGAACAGAGAGGAGAATGAGATATAAAAGCATAGAATGAACGGAACAGGGAGGAGAATGAGATATAAAAGCAAGACATATGTCAATGGGAAACATACTTACCTAGATGGCAATCACTAGTGGGGGCCTGCGTTCGCGCGGCCCCTCCCAATTACAGTTCAAAGATTTGATAAAAAAAAAACAAAATGCACAACCCGGTCCGGTTCGAGCCGGGTCACCGGTTTTTCCAAAAACCGGTCGAGTCACACCGGTTCCCACCGGTTTGCTGCATGGCCGATCCAAAACCTTGACCGGCTCGGTTACCCCCCCGGTTCCCGGTTCGACCGGTCCGACTGGCCGGGCCGAGCCGGTTTTTAAAACACTGGTATTAGTTGTTAATGATTACTTAGATTAGTTGGCTAGTTTGTTGTATTAGTTGTTAATGAATAGTTAGATTAGTTGGCTATCATTTTACCTTTTTACCCCTTGTAAGTAGCTAATATAAAGACTAGCTACTGTAGTCTTTGTAATTCATTCAATTCAATTGATTCATCAATCAATCCAATATTCAGTTTTCATTTCCAATTGTTGTGGATTGAATGTTTAATATGGTATCAGAGCGCTCTAGCTTCCGCGTTCCTCTCTCCTCGATGATTCCTCCATTGTCTTCTCACGAATTTCCCCTTATGCGTCGTGATTCATGAACAATGGCGCTCATCGTGGTATCATAAGTTTCTTTTCAACACTTCTTCTTGCGTGTGTTCAAGAAGTTCATTGAAGTTTCTTCCTCGATCATCCTTCGAGCTAGCTTCATCATCTTTGCTGCGTTTTTGTCTCTTGTTTCTTCTTGCTCCAGCCGTGTAGCTATGGAAGAACTAATGAAACAACAATTTTTTTCGAAAGAAGCCATGTTTCGCTTTCTTTATCCCTTCTTGCATGTGTTCAAGAAGTTCATTGAAATTTATTCCTCGATCATCCCTCGAGCCAACTTCATCATCATTGTTGTGTCTCTGTCTCTTGTTTCTTCCTAGTCGAGTTGTGTAGCTATGGAAGAACGAATGAACCAGCAAATGAAATCTTTTTCAACTCATGTATCGAACAATCTAATTTTTTGTCAGAATTGTTGTTCGTTTTTGCAAATTAAAGATCCCGTTCAACATTTGGTCGTGTTTTGTCCATCATCGGCACCACCATGGGAACATTTTAGGATTTGCTCCTACGATTCTTAACCCTTTCTCCTTTCCACAGAATTCAAGACTACCTTATGTTATTTCATCGATGCGTGGTTTCTTGCAAGTACTCAGTTTCCGTCAACAAAGTAGCCCTATTATTTGGCATTGTAGAGTGAGATTTCATTCTCCTAAGTTTCCCAGTGTGTCTACGATGATTGCTTGATGGAATTGATATTCACGTGGTTTGTGTATTTGAATTTAGCATCGCATCTCTAAGTTGGGAGATCTCGACATCTCTCTTCCAACTTGAGGGGGAGTATTAGAAAGTTAGTTTAGAAGTTAGTTAAAATTAGTTTTTAGTTGTAACAACTTTTCACAATTAGTTAATTAGTTGGAATTTTGTATTTACTTTCACTAGAAGGTGCACTATATATAGTGATCACCTCTTCATATTATACTAAGTTTTTACTTCACAATTCATTTTAAATGAAACTCATATTCTATTCAAATATAGAGTTTGTAACTCTTAATATGGTATCAGATGTAAAATAAAGATTCTTCCACACTCTGCAACTCTTCGATCATCTTCACTTGAGTTTCGATCTTCAATTTCTTGTTCGATTCTCTCTTGTTCTGTTTTGGATTCTCCAAATTCAAACATGAGTTCCATCAATCTCAGTTTCTCATGTTTTACAGTTTCCTTTTGCTTGTGATTTCAATTCCGTGTTTGTTTAATTCCGTGATTTGCAATTTCGTTTTCAATTTCTGCGATTTCATTTTCTTCTGCGATTTGCATCTGCGATCTTGATCTGTTCTTCGAGTGTTGATATCGACCGCGTCTCCTTTTGCGACGAACATTTTTCAGTTCGATTCGCATTTTTGGTTCTTGAATCGGTTTGATTCTTGGATCGCTCTCTCTTAATCTTTGCTGTTGATGTGCCCTGCGTTCTTTCTTCATCACGTTTGCGTGTTCCGCATTTCTGCACATCGCGTTTTTGGCGTTCTTTCACATCGCCGTATTGCATTCCGCTTCATTGTCCTCCTTTCTTTTTGATTTCCGATGATTGTGATCTGAAGCGAAGTTCCATTTTCATTTTGGATCGAGTTTCGATTTTGTTTTCGATCTTGAACCAAATTTCGTTTTCTATACCAAACAGCATTCAAGCTGTTTGCTTAAATGCCTCAAAGAGATAGAATTTTTTTTCTCTTTGATGATTGTCTCCAAAAGGTTCCTATTTTAAGTCACATTTTTTTTCCAGAAATTTTGCCTTTCATTGAGTTGCTATTTGACTTGTATTCTGATGGGTAACTTGTATTCTGGTGCTCAACTTATCGTGTTCTTTTTGTCTTCCTAGCAAGTAACACACATTAATCTTCGTTTTGACATATTTATTTACTCTTCCTTACTCCTCTTCATCTACCTATTTTCTCCAACTCCATTTTCTGCTTTATTTCACTCTTTTAATTCTCTCCTTTTTTTTTGTTGCTTCTTGAATTTGCAGGTAATTCTCATCTTCACCTCAAACCAACACCAACAACCACAGACACTACCCTTTCAAATAGGAAAAAACCAAAAAAATCAGAGAGAAAATTGTAGGAAAAGAGAAGCAGAGATATAAGAGAAAAATGAAGAGAGAGGTTCACCTTTCCGACCTTCAGTGAGCTCTCCCCCGCATGACCACTGTCACACTGCCACTGTCACTCTCTCCTCACCCTCATCTCCCTCACCCTCTCTCTCTCTCTCTCTCTCTCTCTCTCTCTCTCTCTCTCTCTCTCTCTCTCTCTCTCTCTCTCTCTCTCTCTCTCTCTCTCTCTCTCTCTTTCTCTCTCTCTCTCCTCGGTTTCGCTCTCTCACCTCACCACTCATCTCTTTCTCTCTCCAACACCGCAAAACCACATCGAACCCACAGCCACCGCACTATGCCGCCGGAACCCACCGCGAACCACCACTCGTGCTGGTCCTCTTCACGTCGCCCCTTCTCTCAGATCTCGCCTCTGACTTTCCTTCGTCCACGACCTTGCTCTCTCTTTCTCTTCGTTTTCTGCTATTTTTACTTCTTTTATTTTTCCATCTTTTTTTCCCCTACTTCTTGCAGTTGTGGGTAATGGAAGTAAGGAACATATCAGATCTCTGTTTGACTGGTAAGAGGTGGACAATTTTGACTTTTTCTTCAATTATGTTTTTTTTACAAGATTCAATTATGTTGAAATGGGTGTTTTTGGTTTTTTTCCGTCTTTTGCTTTACACCTTTTGTGATGATGATAAGGTTTGTCTTTTTAGTCTAATAATGAGGCGAAAGTGTGGCAAAATTAATAAAGCAGCGCATTTAAATAAGTCTATTTATTATTAATTCGTAGAAAGGATGTTTTTTTAATTTAAATATAACTAATCGAATCAACATGTTTAGGATAAAATTGGTGACATTGTGGCGATTTGTGTTAGTCGTGTATTGATCAAATAGATTATATCCTTAACAATTTGCATCCAAATTATAAAACAACAATTGCACTTGAGATTATATTAGACTCATACGGTCTCATTTACAATGTCCAAATGAGGTGTTTTTAGTTTTTTTTACTGAATTTAAATGGGTCTTGATTGGTGGGGGGGGGGGGGGTGTTTTTGAAAGCTTTATCATTTTGTGTTCTTTTTGTGTTTCTCTGATTTATTTTTTAAGATGTTTCTCCTTCATTTGGTATCGCATTTTTTCATTTTAAATTTTGCAGACTATATATAGTTGGAATTGGGTATTTGTTACAATTTTATGAGAGAGTGAATAATTGATATCCTATTACAGGTTTCTTTTCCATCATTACAGCTTAGTGAATCATTGGGGTGAAGTGCTTTTTTAGTGATGGATTTAGCAATGGTAAGAGATGGGGCATCTTTTGGTTTGGACTTTAAAAGAAAACATGCATATTAATAATAAAAATATTCAATAATTGATTCTTTGGGGTAGTACGATGTTTGCTGGATTAATTATCTGGTCTGGGGACACAGGGCTAAAGATCAAAGTTAGGAGCACTCAGGTGGAATGCATTTATTATATTTCTATTATTTTTATTTTTATTATCATATAATATTTGTATGTGTGGTTATTGATTTTAAAAGTGGCCATTATTTGCATCTCTCAGAACACATATTGCCACCACTCTAGCTTTATACACCATTGTAGTTTTACACGATGCTCACATGGTAGTTGGATATCTGTGACAGTGAGACAGCAAAGTGTCAGAAAGATTGAGAAAACCAAAGCTCTTGAGGCCAAGTAAAGTTAAGAGATATGGTTGAAGTGTTTAGCAACATCATGTGCATCAGTTGAGAATAAGCTGAAGACAAAAGCAACAAGTTGAGTATGTGAAACAAGTGGTTTTATGCTTCATGAAGAAATGGAATTGAGTGCTTCACAATGAGTTTCACTTTCGGGTGTTGGTTGAATGTTTTCTGGAAGGTCCTCTATGTTGACTTGTGGAAGAATTATGAAGTCTATATTTGGTGGCAGAGATTCCAAGACAGTTGCATGGAAGGAGGGAGAGGGTATTCAAGTGTGGGAATGAGGAATGTAATATGAAAATTATTTTGTTGTTGAAAAATTATACTAAGGGGAAAAGAGGTTACGTAGTCTCTTTAGCTTTGGGTGTGTGGTTTTGGGTGGGTGGGATGCTTTTAATTTTAGCGTGTGTTGAAAAATATCCATCTCAAAACTCTCTCTCTTCTTCTTCTTCTTTCCACTTTCCACTTTCGTTTCTTTATTGGGTGGGATGGTTTTAACTTTTAATAGTTGGCATTTGAATTTGAATGGTGGTTTGGCTTTAATCTAGGGAAGATGAATGATGATAGGAAAGTCATCTGTAGTTTAATAATATTAATAGAGTTCTTGCAATCCAATTTACCAATCTTTCCGACTACACATTCTCACTATGAGGAGTCAACCAAATTCATTGGCTACGATTGGTACCCCACTATGCATACAAACTATTTGAGAAATGTGTGCCAAGATGGATTATATTGATGGAACAATGATATAAAAATTGGATATATTATTTTATTGGCCACGTCTCACCAAAATTATCATTGTCAACAATTAAATGTCAACAAAATGACCATTGCATTCTGCATCTTTCATTTGCCAACTACTTATTAAATGTAAACAATTAAATCTTCCCACCCAAAAGTAATAGCCAAAATTATATGCATACCACCCAATATAAAGAAACGAAGGGACCATTGCTTTCTGTATCTCTCGTTTGCCAACTACTTATTAAATGTCAACAATTAAATCTTCCCGGGTGTTTTTTTTACCCCCCCCCCTTAACCCCATACCCCCTTTTTACGCTAAATCCCCAAAATACCCTTAATTTTTTTTTTTTACAAATTTCCGGAAATACACATATTTTCGAAAGGCAGAAATATGGGTTTTTCGGAAATACCTAAAATATAACATTCCGGAAATACCTTAAAATGGTATTTCCGGAATGTTTTTTTGGAAAAATACGTTCCGGAAATACGTCTATTTCTAGGAAGTTTAGGGAAAAAACTCACTTTTCCCGGAAATATGATGGAATGATGAATGATTTCGTTTTTTAACAATTTTTTAGGGGTCTTTTGGTCCATTTGGTCGATTTGGGGGGTATGGGTTCCCAGGGGGCACAAAAAAAACACCCAATCTTCCCACCCAAAATTAAAGTCAAAAATTATATGCATCCCACCCAATATAAAGGCGATTTGCTTTAGATATGTTGGAGTAGATTCATTGGCTAGGGCTGGTACCCCCCACTTTGCATACAAGCTATTTGACAAATGTGTACCAACATGGATATATTAATGGAACAATGAAATAAATATTAAAAATTGGAAATAAGCCAAAGGTAGGGGTGTTCGTGGGTCGGTTTGGATCGGATTTGACCAAATCTGTTGCCCGAACCAATGATAATTATTCGGTTTGGGTTGGTTCGGATTTTACATTTTTTCCTCCAAAATCCGAACCAAACCGAACCGATATTGGACGGGTTGGTTTGGATTGGGCTCACGGGTCATTCACTAAAATATTAATTTTCTAAAATATAAAAAACAACACTTTTTTATGATATTCCAACACTTTAAATAGCTAAAAAAATTGAAAATCACACGAAATCAAACTCAAATCTACTAATAGTCTTCTCATTCATAGTATTAAAATTTTACAACTTAATCATAAATTATTAAGGTAAAAATTCTAAGCAAATAAAATCGTGTACATCTAAAATTACAAAATTGTTATGACGTAATATGGGTTGGTTCGGGTTCGCAGATTTGATTTTTAAAATCTGTTGCCCGATCCAAACAACTACGGGTTGGTTTAGATTTGTTCGATTTTGACCCGAACACGAAAAATATCCGAACCAAACATATCGGTTTGGATTGGATTGTGGGTCGGTTTGGATTGGATTGTGGGTTGGTTTGGATTTGCCCGAATCACTGAACACCCCTAGCCAAAGGTAACACTTTGTCCAACATTGATAATGTTTTCCAAAATTAGTATTATTAATTTATTCATCATTCTTTTAAAAGTGTGAAGAACAAATGTCCGAAAGATTAGATGACAAGCCCGACGGGTGTAGTGTGATACAGACCCGAGGTTAACAAAGTAATTTTCGAACAAATCGTATCGTATTAAATAGTAGCGCTGTTTTCTTAAGGATAATACTTAAAAGTACGAAGACGAAATGCAGAAACGTTAAATGACAACCGCGACTGGTGTTGTGTGACTCAGACCCGAGGTTAATAAAGTAACTTTCGTGCGATTCTTATCATACCAAATAGTAGCGTTGTTTTCTTAAGGATGATACTTAAAAGTAAAAAGACAAAATGTCAAACGTTAAATGACAAGCCCAATTGGTGTTATGTGATTTATGCCTGAAAGTATGAAGAACTAACGTCTGAAAGATTAGATGACAAGCCTGACTGGTGTTGTGTGATTTAGGCCCGAGGTTAACAAAGTAATTTTCGTAATGATTCTTAACATACCAAATAGTAACACTTTTTTGTTAAGGGTGATACTTAAAAGTACGAAGACAAAATATCAGAAACGTTAAATGACAAGCTCTATTGGTGTTGTGTGATTCAGTCTTGAGGTTAACAAATAGTAGCGTTGTTTTCTTAAACTCTTTACATTTAGTTGTGCATGGACTTATTTAAAGATATAGGTGTTATAGGGCAAGACTTCGCTCACTGATAATTATGTTTTCAAATTTTTTGTAATTCATTATTTCCCTATTTTTACTATATTTTTGTTATTTTTAATATTTTTATAAATTTTTGTAATTTTAATCATTTTTTTTGTTTGTTTTATGGACTTTTGATAGGCCCATGATTGGCCCAAAGAATAGAGAAATGAATAAAATAAACAAGCATTTATAAAAGCATTATTAATTAGTTGTAGGAGAAAGAGTATTACAAGTATTTAATAAAATGCGTATAGAAATGCTTTGTAAATTCTTTTATAAATGTGAGTCATTGTATTCATTTTATCTGCCTCTTAACTTTATTGTGTTAGCCTCGGATCGGAAAACAATCTCCACATTTTCGCCATGTCAATAGCACTATTCGTGCGTAGCACGGGTCAATAAGATGTTGCTGGAGTTATTGAAGACAGTCCTATTGTTATTGATTAGATGAACTTCAAAGTTTTCTATTGTTGTTTGTTGTAAAACTTCTTCTAACCTTTATTATGTTGGCTTTAGTTTATATCTTTTATTTCCTCAGCATCCATCTGGGTTTAATGAAAAAAATTAATATCTGTTTTCTGGGTTTATTTTGACCGTTGCTAGGGTTTCACGTCCATCGGACGGGCATAGTGTCTAGTACCACCTA
The DNA here is from genome assembly GCA_039519185.1 of Astragalus membranaceus. Taxonomy (NCBI): domain Eukaryota; kingdom Viridiplantae; phylum Streptophyta; class Magnoliopsida; order Fabales; family Fabaceae; genus Astragalus; species Astragalus membranaceus. The sequence continues at coordinate 214,575,689 of CM076846.1, forward strand.
ATTAGAGAGAATTTTAATTCCTCTCAACGTGCACTCTCGTGAACTCTCGCTCTAGATATCAACGTTGCCCTCGCACTCGAGCTCACACTTGCAACTCACTTCTGTGTTGAATCTCGCTTCGCGGCTTTCGCTCTCACGATCTGAACTTGCCTGTACTTCAATCGATTTCTGAATCAATCGAAGAGGCACTAAATCAATTGAGCAGGTATTTTGTTTTACTTCATCTTGTTTACTTTCTTTGGATCAATCGATTTCTTCTTCCCTATCACTAATTAAACTGATGCAATCCATTTGGTTGCTTCCACCTATTCAATTTCTGAATCAATTTTTGCATCACTCGATTTGATCTAAAGTGGTGCTTTGAGTGTCAATGATCCCCAATTTTACACTTGTTTGTGCTTTTTTTCTTCTGCTTGTTGTATATTAATCCCTTGTTTGTATTGTTTTACACTTGTTTGTGTGCTTCATCCTATTTGGGTTGTTTGTTGTATATTATGATTAACATTCACAAGACCCCAACCCCTTCATTTTAGTCTTTACATATTAGAAAGTACTAACATTCTATGTCTCAGTTCAAAGTTTTATTGTAATACACCTTCAATTATAATCTTAGGTTTTCTTGAGGAAAACTAAACCTCTAATGAATCTTCTCTCCAGAGTTAAGGTTCCTAAACTTCTAAGAAAAGATGTAGCAAGCAAAACTAGCGACGTCAAACTCTTAGTAAGAGAGAAAAAAACCCTCAACAAACATAATGCACCTTATATCTCTCGAAGTATTGAGGATACTTGTTTCATAACATTTTGTCTATGAGACGACACATTTTTTGCGCACCTAACTCTGGAAATTACAAATCGCAATAGAGTAAATTTACGTATTCTTATAACTATCATTAAACACATTCTATATGATCACTATCACATGATATGTGATATATTAAAGGAATATTTGGTATAAGAGAAAAAAATGAGAAATAGAGAGTAAAGAATTGTTGACAATTTGTGAAAGTACATAAATGCCACTAAAGAGCCCACTATAGTTTTTATCTCACTCCCCTATTTCTCTAAACCAAACAGAAGTTTCTAATCTCTTTCTAACTTCCTTCTCACCTCACACTCTCTTCCCTATTTCTCTTTAACCAAACACACTAATGTCTGTTGTTTTTTACTGATAATAAGATTTTTTACTTAGTTTGTTTTTAAGCCTTAGTGCATATAACTCACACTTCAAACATAAACAGCTCATATATAAGTTTATATTCGACTTATAACATAATAAAAGTCATTTAAATTTAATAAATGAGAGTTGATAACAATTTTGGTAAATAGAGTTGATAAGAATTTAAAAGGAGATGAATGTGTATGTATAATAATACAAGATATAATTGAAGAATCATACTAACAAGTAATAGCATGCATTGCTTATTACTCATTCACTGGAACATTTTTGTTTTCTTTTCCAACTTTTACCGTTGTGTTGCGATGCAATATAGATGATATAGGTCTTGGAGCTCTTGTCTTTATATCAATTGCTCTCAGACATAGGAAACCTATAAAAAATATATGTAAATGATGAGCATAGTGTAATTTAAGTAGAAATATATGCATAATCAATTGATATTGTTTTCTAACCTTTACAAAAACATTCCTGAATTTTCTCCAATGACAAACCTGCATTCATATTTGATACAATTATTATTCTAATTTGATAAACTTATGTCCCCATTTCTAGTTGCATGAGCAATTTTAGCGATACGGAGACAACGGTTCTCGGGTTCAAACCCGGATGCAACTATGTGATAGTGTAGAATTTGGATTAGGTGTAGTTAGAATCTGTGTGCAGTCGGCCAGTTTAGAGCCGTCCGATTAAAATTGGACAGTTCATATTTTAAGAACAGTTTTGGATTTTTATTTGATATAAAATCCCGAATTTGAAATCTGGACCGTCCCCCCGGAGCTTGTTGACTACATGACTGCATGCAGTCCCGATCGACTGCACACGAATCTAATCTAATAGTGTGTATGGTGTTTATATATCATTTCGTCTAAGCTGACAAAAAGAGATATAGTCAATCTATATATAATGTTCAATTACCTCTCGTTATCGCTGATGTACCAGTCCCAAAGTATACGGTCCGTTGCTCTAGATTCCATAACCAATTTCTAGGAACATCAATTGGGTTTATCATTGAAGCATAATCAGCAAAAACCTATAAACAAGAAGAAAACAAGATATTAAACCAGATTTATTTTCAACTAATGATTCAACCTTTCAACCAAAAGATTCAAAATTTGAATTATTCACCTCATTAACTTGAAAGTATGTTCCATTCAACGGAAAATATCCTCTCATTGCAGTTCTACATGGAATCTGTTACATGAATTATTGAATCAAGTTCTTTTATTTATAAGAAAGATAGCCTATAAACTTCAAATAGCAGTTTCAGTTTAACTAACCAGAAGTGTTCCATAAACCATTTCACAACTGATCTTCCTTGACTCAACGGAGGTTTCTAATTCATCTAAATAAAATATACTTAAAAAGTGAGTATATTCGTATTTGTACTCGTAAATACTTTCTTAAATAAAAGACTTTCTTTTGTGTACCTTTTGTCCATACAACGAGAAGATAACGGAAAGGATCATCAGGTTCTCGTAGAGCATGCTGTAAAATAAACAAAAATATAATACATGTGCATATATAATTAATTAAAAGCTTACTTTATGACTTTCTTTTTAGTACTTACCTCTCTTAGGAGCGGGTGGTTATCTGGAAGCTCATAACTGCATAAGATAAAATAAGAAAAACTAAGACTCATAATGTAAAGTATTGAACTCAAGTAATGTCTTTAAAGTATCTAATATACTGTTAAGAATTTATTTTGCAAGATAACATTCCTATAATTTAAAAAATAATTATTCTCTAACAAATCTGATAAAAACCAATAATAAAAGTTTGCAGTGTTATTCCACATGCATGACAACTATTTACTATCTTCTCCCGAAAGTGCATAGTGCTACACACCAGCTGATTTCTAAAAAAATTAAGGGTAAAATTGCAAATTTGACACTTATAATGGGACAGAGAGAGTAGTAAGCAGTAGAATATTTTACATAAGAATGAGAGATGTATAAAACAAATAGACAGACTCAACTATTAAAAAAATTTGATATTTACTTTTAATACAAATATATAGAGAAACTAATAAAACACAACATTAACATAGGTACGGTCAAAGCAGAGAATGTTAAGCTTCTGAGTTCAGAGAGCATTCAAATTTCATTATTGAATAACTAACTAGAGATGAGAGGGAAAGCTCTTTCATATTCTGCTAAAGCTAACTGCAAACTAACTAACCAATAAGGAAAGGTGATGCTAACAATAAGTAAATGTATGGTAACAAAGATTAAGTTTTAATTAAATAGAGATAATGCAACCATAATTAATTTAAGAATATTAAAAGATATGTAGAAAGAAATAACATGAGAATATAGGAAAGAGAGAAAATTACGCCATGCGCTCAGTCTTTAAACGGCTAACATCTTTCATTTTTGGCCTCGGAATGTTTGCAGCATAACCATGTAATGCGACTAAAGCCGTTGATGTATTCATATCATGTTCGGACACTTCATAAGCAAAACCACTAGTCTTCAGAAAGGATTCTTGACTACTGAGATCAATCGTCAGAAAATCCTCGATGTCCTCAAGGTCCTTGTTATCCTCACACACACCATTGTAAATCTTTTCACTTTGTGTTTCAGATGCAATCAATTCTGTGCTTTCAGGTTCTGGCGATGCAGGCATCTCAATTATAGGCTCACATTCATTACTATTTTCACCAATAAAGGATTTGTAGACATCAGTGATAAATGTTGATTCAGAATTGCTCAATGCAGAGGAGTTTTTGAAAGAATTAGCATTTGTAGAATCCATTGGTGTCACTACAATTCTTTGATCCACAGATGCTGCAGGAACCACAGAGGGTGCAGGTAAGGTAAGCCTTGTCCTGCATGTATATTAGCACATTTTTTAATTGCATAGTCTAATTACACCAGAGCCAAATTAGGGGAAGGAAAGAAAACAATAGATATGTATGTGCAGTGCAGAATGCTAACTAGAGCTGTTAATTTTGGCCCGGCCTGGTGTTTTGGGTTGGGCTTGCTAAATAGAGACCAGAAAAGAATTGAGCCATTTTGGCCCATCCTCGTTGACCCATGGGCCAGGTTGTGCTCATTTTTTTTATGCTTTTTGAACATTTTTTGTAGTTTTCTGAAAATTGAAGTGGGATGGGCCGGCCTGCTAAGCCCAGTGTTTTGAGCTGGGCTACAAAATATACAGTTCAGTAGACAAATGGGCTGGTCCAGCCCAACCCGTCTTTACGATTTAGCCCAAAGGGCTGGGCCGGACGGCCCAGTTTGGCAGCTCTATTGCAAACCTTCCAATACTTTCAATTAAGTAAAGGGGAGAATACAAACAAAACTACATGTACATTTTGCTAGAAATTTGCCAAACTATGGGTTACGATGATTAACAGTTTCAATAATTGAATCAATAATTCTCTCTCCTGATAAAGTCGGCCTAATGAATATTCTCTCTCATTTTTCTGCTCATTTTATAATATTATTCACTCCTAATGACCACTAACATTATAAAAAATCTTCTTATTCAATATTATTAATGCTAGATGGCGGTTCATGGATGCTAAGGTAGCAGAATCTATGATTATAAAAACAAAACACTAATGACATATGACAAGAATAATAGACTATGAATATCATAAACTTCAGCCTAAAAGTAGAATTAAATACCTCAATTCTCATATTTTATTAAGACTAATATTCATATTTTTAACTAAGCAATACAGGTATTTACTCAAGCAGGGGCGGCATATCTTCTAATGGAGAGGGGGGCATTTTCGTTTTTTTGCGGTACCCAAGTGTATTTTTTCTCAAAAATAATGCCAAAAGTGCAATAGGAGGAATTAGATCCTTGTACATTTATGTGTGCTACGTAAAATAAACCAACTCAACCTACTAAAAAATTGTTGCAACATCAATGAATTAGTTAATATATATTATTTAACAATTAGATCCCTCAAAAATGGTTCTGCCACTGTACTCGAGGACAAACTCACCACAATTTACTTTTTGTTGTAGGTTTAGAATCTCTTCTTATAAATCCTGGTTCTATCACCAATTTTTTATGCTACAAATAATGCTTGATTCCAAAGGCTACAACACAAATACCATGTCAAATAACTAGATTCATGTGTGAACACATATTTGCATTCACATTAGTTAGCCTGGTTTGGGTTTTTTTCGGATTTGTTACACACATATACAATACAAAAACGCTTCACACATTTCCATACACACCAACAAATCACTTTTGCACCAACTTAACCATATTATCTTACAAAACGCGTTTTTTATGGATTCTGATTTTTAATGCATCCTGTGTATTTAATTTGGGACAATTATGCAGACCACTAATGTTGGTACCGTTATTGTAGAAGAAAAAATTACCCAAGTTTGACTAATTGGCTGCGTTCACACAAACTTTCCATTTCTCATTATCAATGTCCCTTACACTTTCCAGTTACACTCCACATTACCCTCCTCGTCTTCTCTCTCCAATCTCACCGACCTCATTTTCTTCTCTTCTTCCTCCTTTCCTCTTCTCCCTGCATCATCTCCTCTTCCTCCAACCACCTTTTCCTCTGCAAATAGTAGAAGAAAAATAAAGCACTGATTTTCCTCTGCAACAATGCCGCCAAAGTTCGACCCCTCACAGGTCGTCGATGTCTACGTCCGAGTAACCGGAGGAGAAGTCGGTGCGGCCAGTTCCCTCGCTTCAATGTTCAGTCCACTCGGTCTATCTCCAAAGAAGATTGGAGAAGACATCGCTAAAGAAACCGCAAAGGACTGGAAGAGTCTTAGGGTTAACGTCAATGTGGAGTGGCCCCAAAAGAGGGAAACGAAATGGAGAGGGAAATAACAAAATGGATTCGCCCCTTCCATACTCCCTCGCAGTCTCTCACTCTCTCTCGCTGTACCTCTCTCTGTCCTCCAAGTTCAGATCAGCCCCTCCCTTTCTATCATTTTCTCTCATCATTTTCCAAAAATTTAATCATTAACACTCTTCTAATGTTTTGCAGGTATTTTTCGAATTTCATGATCAGAAGGTTTAGAGGTATTTCTCGTTTTTGATCCATCATCTCTTCTGTTCACTTCTCTCTTGATGGTATGATAGGATTTGGTGTTTTTAAGTTTTGTATTTTTGTTGTTTGGTTATCTTTGCTTTCTTCTCTTTTCTTCGATTTTGGTCTGCTTAGGGTTTTATTGCTTTATTTACGTTTACGTCTTACGTTTTTAATTTGTGAATGTTTTCTGATTATGTTTTGTTGATGTGGGATGGCACGGGGATTCTTGGCTGGGTTTGAAGTTGTAAACCACTAAACATTACATAAACCCCTGAATATTTTGAAACCACTTAGCCGGGTTTCAAGTTGCTATTGTTAGATATTAGTGATTTCTCTTTGAAGGTAAATTTTTTCATTGCTTATTATCATTTTATTCACTTTGAAAATGGTCAAATACACATATACTCATATCTTTCATGTTTTTACTTTGTACGATTGCAGAGCAAATTTGGATGTTCTAGAAAAGAACAAGTAAGTTTAGTCTTCTCCATTTCGTGTCATTCCTCGCTTGTGGAGATTAAAACTTGTCTGGTTTTTAGACCAGACAACACAAATATTTAGTTTTTAGATCATAATGAGACTTTTGTGACTCATTTGCTTCTTCTGTTTATATAGTATTTCAAAAGGTCCATCTCTTAGATGACTTTGGAGCGAATGTCTGGTTTGTTCGGTTCCTTTTCGATGCTTCTTTCATCGGGCGATTTAGAAGTATGAAACTACTATTTGTTAATATAATGAATGATTTAGTAGTACTTTTTGCTTAAACCATTTGACAATGACTTCAGTTTTCAGTGTTAATAACACAGCAAGTGTTCAATGTTCACCTTTATCTATATGTTGCTAGCTTATATCATAGAGTTATTATTTCATTTGGAGTTGATTGATAATTTCCTTTGAAGGAACTTTGCGTCAACAGAATAGTGCTGTTGAAAGTTCCAATCATCCTCTAAAGCTTCGGAGGAATGCCTCGGCTGCATCTGATTTAAGTTGCACTTCTTCGCAGAGTGGTTCTACATTTTCAGGTTATACTTCTGAACTTCAGATTAGCTTACTCACCATGGTGTGGCTAGATGTATTTAATAGGATGCATTTTGAAGCTTTATAGTAGTATAGCAACAGGCATGCAATTAGTCCTCTACAGATTTCGGGGCGTCTAGAATACGTTAAATATCGTGCAGCTATGCGCTTGATGCCTTATCTTATTGTTGCTAATGCATGAAATTTCATTGTTCTCCTGTCATTCAGATACTTAATACTCGGTAATTATATTGAAGAAATTGTTGTATCTGCAATATCTTTCCATTTGCTTCTAACTAACTTGGTTTGTTTCTAACTTCTTATCTTCCTTCACTAGGTATCCTTTCTAATTTCTTATCTTCCTTTACTAGGTATCCTACTGTGACCCACCACTATTTGCTGTTCTTACAATGAATACTAACTATTTTGTTGTAAACCTGTTTTTGCATTTCATCATTGAAGAATAAAGGATTTATTTTTATCCACCATTTCATGAACCTTATAACAAGGGCTTGCGAAATGACTATATTGATTTCATACGCCTAAGCTCTTAGAATATCAGAGCTAATATTCGGATGCATAGAGAGCTACTAATGGTGATGACCCATTTAAATGCGTATGTGGTATCAACTGTCCTGTCCTATTCCTGTCCAAAGGTTGTATACCATAATAATGCTTTAATTCTCTAATATTTACTAAATTAATTCTTTAATTGATATATTTCAAATTATTTCCACTACAATGTGAATTTTATATCTTTGATTGTATACAAAGGTTGTATACCAAAGTTTACCAACTTGGTGTCAAACAGGAACAAACCAGTAACTTTCCAATTGAAAAACATGCTTTCAAAGCTATTCATTTTGATACTGAGCATAGATCTCCTCTATTCATACATGTTTTACAATTATATTTATCTCTTGCTTTAAGTTACTGACTCATCAGCATCTATAGATTGATATACTTTATAATCCAAATTGATGCTGACTCATACAGCACAACAAAGAGATTGTCATTTGATATTTATCCAAATTGATGTTGATCATACTCTCTTGATTTAAATTTATTACTCATCAGCATCTATAGCTTGCTATACTCTAAATTCAGTACTCTTGCAAACAAATGGTCATTTGATATTTTGAAGTCCAAGTTCCTCTACTGCTTACCTCTCCTCAACCAAGCCACTTAAAGTTATCAAATCAGAGAAGAAATGACAATCTGAGTTAAATGGAATTTCATATGAATCTTTTTAGATTACTTTGTCATGGTTTATTAGTCTACAAAACACTTTTTAAGTACCACTTGGATAATTGTAATAGTTCTTATAGTTGTACTATTTTGATCATTATCCCTGTTCTTAATATTATCAATGTATGTTCAGTGAGACAACAACAATTTGGCCAGTGTCAAATATGTATGTGTTAATGTCATTTCCGAAATCAACTATATGTGCTATTTGAATGCCTTCAAAACTGCACAGTTATGATCAAATTGTGTTTTCACAAACCTGCCCAACCCACGTGCCTTGCATTTCAAATGTCAATGTTATTTCAAAAATACTACTTATATCTTTCCAAGTTGATGGATATGTACTATCCATCTTGTCATAGAAATATAATTTGTATTTGTATGATTCTAGGCCCTATGTATACCACAACATTAGCATTGTTCCAAATCACATATACTGGAATTTGGATCCTCTCATTCAACACACTCTCAATTATCCTCTACACTCTATATCTCTCTCGTAAATTCTTACATTCTCTCTTATTTTTTCTCTATCTTAAATATATTATTTTAAGTATTTTAAGAGGGAGATATAGAGTGTAGAGGATGATTGAGAGTGTTGAATGAGAGGATCCAAATCCCATATACTGCTATCCACTCCAAAGTTATTTCAATAATGCTGGAACAAAAACAATATCATTTTATTTCATAAATGAATGTAGTAACATGTAGAGGGTAACATTTCCAGTTATTATAGGGACCAGCGCCAAAGGGAGTATTCAATAAAACACTATAATTCTATTACCACATCAAGTTGTTTTTTAACACCGTTCATGTGTCGCACATTCATTTTTTTCATATAAAGGTGTATATATATTTAAGGTTACTACAAATGTGATACTCAAAAATATATCCACAAATCAATTTTGTACATTGATCTTACTACATATTCATTCTCATCACAACATCTTATTAATATTAATAGAAAGAGCGTAACAATTCAAATAACTATACTTAGAACACACTTATAACTGATTATGGCGGCCTCCCACATCTCAATGGATCACCCAACATTTTTGATAATTTCTATCTAAAGTCTTTTTGTTACCATACTTTTTCTTCACCATTATTGCCTACCACAGTGTTGATATCAATTAATTTCTACCTCACCTCATGCATCGTACAATTATTTCTCTATATAAATAGATTTTGTTTATTTATTTAGTTATTAGGCAATTATATATTCCTAACAATATATATCTCTCTATAACACATAATTTATAATAGGCAACAATATACGTATTCTCAAATTGTTCTAGTAATAATAAATAGTGTACATTTAATTTACCAAAACAAAGAAAACTACATTTTCCACATTTTTTCCAGGAAAAAAATATATTTGCACAGTAAAGCTATTGATTTCCCTCCAGCATCAAGCTATTACGTATTCTTAAATTTTAATAAATTAATGCAACACGTACCTTGCAAGAGCACTCTTATAATGTTCACACTCTTTATTCATTGGACAAGCATTGCAATTTGGATTTCTCTTTGTGCAAAAAACCTGCAAAATATTTCACGATGATTTCCATTTTCTGGTGAAAAGGTAAGTGTTATTCATAATAACCTTAAGATGTACCTTTCCAAAGGTTATCAGCTGATAATGCAATTCATACCTGTACAAGCCAATAATTTCATATATGTAAGATATATTAACCTAATACAAAGCTCCAATAGATTAAAAAGATGCTTGATAATTACAATGTTTTCTGATCAAGAGTGCATAGTCGCGGCCAAAGATATTGTTGAACTTTGTTCGAGTCTGGAAACCTGTATTAAAATAAAATAGTGCAATTAATGAATGTGATATATATAGTAAATTTCGAAAATTAATGATATAATAGTGATTGAATGACTTACTCCTCTAAATTATGTATTTGCATTGCCTCGGGTAATGGTTGAATGGGAACCCATCCCAAACGTACAACAATTCTTCCAACATTTACATCCACCTTACAAAAGTGACAAATTTTTTAATCAATAGAAAACATAGTACGTTGTCTCACAAAAATTGATCCATTCACTAAAAACAAGAATTTATGTCTTCTTAATTATATTCTTACTGAAAAAAAAAACTTACTGGAAAAGCACTATGATGAAGTGTTAAAAGCCTTATGCATTCCGTACTTTTCAATCCAAGTCCATGTATGCTCAACAGATACTCCCTATAACAAGAATGATTTGCTTGATCAGAGTAGCTTAAATTGATGACTGATAATGTTGAAAGTTTATTATTAACAGCTAGCAAACGAATTATTGTGCACCTGTATTCTTGCAGCAATAATGTTGTGCTGACCACGAGATGCAATAGCGTTAGCAACTTCACTAAATTTTGCACTTCTTACTGCTTCCCAATCAACAGAATCCATATGATCACTATGTCTATGGCTTTTAGTGTGAATTTTTCTTAATGTATCCCAATATCGTCGCTTTTCTTCCATTAATTTCTCCTTTTCCTCCTCATTCTTACTTTTCTTCGTAACAACAGGTGATTGTTTATTACCAAAAATCCTGCTGGGTGAATCTGGGAATCTTTCCATGAAACTGGAATTAGTTTTTGTTCCCCTATTATCAACTTTGGAAGATTCACTGGCTATCTCAGCCTCCAATTCTCCAACTTTAGTATCTTCAGTTTTTTTATCAAATTTAGCTTCTGGAAAAACTATGTTGTTTCTACTCAATTCTTCTTCATGAGTTGTGAGACCCTCTTTATCAAATTTAGCTTCTGGAAAAACTATGTTGTTGCTACTCAATTCTTCTCCATGAGTACTCGTTATCAGGCCCTCTTCATTGATTTGTTCAGAGCTAATAGATTTGAGAGGGAACTTTGCAGCAAGTGACATGAATGCGGAGCTATACGAACAAATGTAAGTATTAACATTAACATTCAATACAAAATGGTCAGACACATTTTGAGTTAAAAAAACTCCAACTACAGAATCAATAACCGAACCTTTCCAACGTGAGAATTGTCTATTACCTGGAAAATAAAAATTTATTAATCTAATTATAAACACAAGCTCTTTTGAATCAACAATGATTCAAAGATTGGAGCCTGATTATACAAATTGAGTTTTTGACATAGCAAAAAGAAAACTTGAAATTAACACGTCTGCAAATATAGCCTACTTAAGTTTAAAAATTTCAACTCATTTATCGAAGAACTCAAATTGTAACATTAATAGAAGTTTAAACAACATTTATTATAAAAACACTATTTGAATATCCTAAATATATATAACATATATTGGTTCAATATGGGTACATGATGAAATACCAATAGAACAGACATCCAAAAACTTCTTAGACAAACAAAAGTTCATATTTAGCATATAACGCTGAGATATAAGACTCCAAGGGTTTGTCAATAAAAGATTTTACTATAAATAGTTGGTTCCCCTAGAAATTTTCACTTTTGCCATGAAGTCGACAGCTTATGTGCCATGCTAAAAATGGATATGATTTCTGTTTAATCTGAATCTAAATTGAATCAAATTCAACTTATGGAAACCAAGCCCTCTCATTGATGAAGTTTAACTAATTAAGATTAAAAACATTGTCTTATATTTTTAATTTTGAAAATTCCCAAACACTAATATTGGAACATGAAATCAACTAAGAAAAAGAGTAGAAACCTCCTTACCTTGGATGAAATGCATTCGCCCTAAGAATAACCCGGCCAACTTACGATATTTTATTCTCTCCTGCTCCCATTTCATTTGCTTTTCCTCATCATTTTCTTCATGTCCTCTTTCATCGGTAAGCAAATTCCAAACTCTTAATGTCTCTTCATCAAGTTTCACTTCAACTCTCAAGGATGATTTTTTGTAAGGAACCAACTCTCCAGATTTTTTATGAACATCTAGCTGATTAGTTTTTTGATTTATCATCTTCTTTAAAGCTTGAATTTTCTTGATGGTAAATCTCAACTTTCTGCTAAGTCTAGACTTTCCTTCAATCCTGAAAGCTATCCAACTTTTTCTCCTCCTAACAAAACTCTTTGATCTCTCCCCTTTTGCAAAAAAGGGCAGAAGTTTTTCCAAACGTTGTCTTTGCCTTTTCAATCTTTTCTTTTTACACATGAGTGGACAATTTCGTCCATCTCGTCTGATATCTACTAGCAAGGAACACAAGTCTGACCTCAACTTCTGATAATTTTGCAGCGAATTGTATTCAATGCCAGATTCATTTTTGAATGTTGAATTCTCGATTCCACCTTGCTCAACTTTTGATTCATTGATATTTGTCAAAAATGGTAAAGAGAATGAATCTTCATCAAAAAATAACGATCGCCGACAGTTAGGGTCCTTTCTGACATAACTTCTTTTTTGCTTTGGAGTTGAAGGGTTTGGAGTACTATCACTGCTTTTGGGCTGAGATTTCTTTTCTCTCTTGGGTAGTTGAGATATCACTTTAGGCCGATATACCTTCTTTTTAGCTCGTTTTTGTGTCTCATCATCAACTTTTATATGGTTGCTACTTTCTTGGGAAGACAATGGTGGACAGAATTCAACACCATAACCTGCATGTGGCTCATCATTAACTTCCCTTTGGTCGTTCCTTCTTTCCTTTGATGACAATGGTGGATAGAATTCAACACCATCCCCCGCATATTGCTCATCATTAACTTCTTTTTGGCCGTTACTTTCATTCGAAGACAATGGTGGGTAGAATCCAACATCATTACCTGCATAGGCGTAAAAGGTTAGAGCATTAAATTAAATATTATAATTATAACCAAAATTGTTAGTTTATCAATAGCACAATTTAACAAGGAGGCCAAAATCGCTTAATATTATTGCCGAATCAGCTAAAGATGGGTGTCACTTGCCATGGTAAGCTTTGATTGGTTCTTAGTGTCGGAGAGTATACATATGTACTCACACAGTCATATAGATATAAGAATGAAGAAATTGTATCAATAGATAAGAAAGATCATGAAAATTTTAAGGTAAAACATGCAATTAAGAACGTGAACAAGTTTTCAAAACACGCTCCACAAAGTAGCTTTCAAGTATTGAGATGCATCCAAACGTGTGACAACTGAAAAACAAAAACACAGTCTAAGCATCTATTTACTTTTATGTTCATCATCCTTTTAAGGTCATGGTGCATTTCTGCAAACTCAAACACGCTTTAAGTACTTTCATTTGAACTCCATCCACGTTCCACAAGATGGAACCAGCAGCAACAGCAAGTCCCCTTATATGAAGGGCGTGGGTGGAAGCGTTGAGAGAATAGTTCCATTGGGGAAAACCGTCGAACAGCTTCACTGCATGGTCGAACAACGCGTTACTGCTCCTCATGTTGTGAAACATGTCTTGCAAATAAATCCTTGGAGACACACTTAATTAAGTAGTAGCTTCTTATTCTTTTTGGGGTGTTTTTGTTGTCTCTACAAACATTTTTGTCATCACTCTCGGACCCAGAGAAAGAGACACAGAGGGATGCTCTAAGGACCCCATTATATTCTTATATTCTTGATTATTTATTATCCAACACACTTATTTCTCTCTTTCTCTTTGCAATAAATAATTAAGGGTCTAGTTGGAATACAAGCAATTCATGTAAATTATAAATAAACAAATTTCTTCTAAAAAATCAATAAGTAAAACGAAACCGATGGAGTAGTGAGATAAATTTCAAACCATTATTTTTATTTGAGGCCACGTGTCAGCCTTACATTGATAAAATAGGAGATTATCATTTTCTTTGGAAATTTAGAGGATCCGATCATGTGAATGCCAATCGACCTGCAATCGTTGGTTCAAGTGGTAATTGGACTTGAATCCCAACTCAAGGTCTCTGATTCGAATCTTGGGTGTGGCAAAAACTCTATTGAGAGGGGAGAACCACACGGACCGGCAAAGCCGGAAACTCGTGGCCAGCCAGGTTTCCCGACGTAGATTAGTCACTGGCAAAGCCAGTGGAAACCACACATCAATGACACGGTAACAAAAAAAGTGAATGCCAATCGAATACCAATTATTATCGACAAATAGATATCTTCTCTATTTATCACCAATTATTGTTCTCGTAAAAAACAATTATTGCTATTATATTCTATTTTAATTTGTTTATCAAAAATAAAAAAAGTTAATTTTCAATCTTTTGAAATTTTGAAAAAAGGTTGGTGTTTTTAAGAAAAATTGAAAGAGATTTGTGCATTATCATACCTAATCAATGGTGAAGGAAATAAATTCGGTGAAGACTCTCATACCCTTTAGGTATGATACCCAACATCTCAACATCCAATCACTCAATGGCACCTCATTTTTTCTATTTAAATATTTTGTTAAAAAATTAAACATTGAACTCATTTTACCTAGAAGGTACTAAACTCTCAATGAGTATGGTAGAATTTGCCATTCAAGAATCAAGTCGATATCACAATGTTTTACGAACATTGATAAAGGGTGTGGCGCTAATAATATTTCTCGTATATTAATATTTAAAAAAATATTTGTCTTCACTTACCTCGAGGGAAATAAGATGATGGATTATTGACCGCATCTACCGGTGAGACCCCATCCAATGACTTAGAATCTATATGAAGAGATGCCAATAAACCACTCTCTAAGACTTCATTGTATGAAAGCTTGATCTGTTTCGCGGGAGATTCACCACCAATATCCATTGTACGTTGTGTGAGCCCACGCTTTGTAGGGGTTTCTGGGGTCCACCAACCCTGCTTACTGATCTCATTATTCTCCATCATCTGTTTCACAGGAGATCCACCACCAATATCCACTGTGTGTTGTGTGAGTCCACACTTTGTAGGGATTTCTGGGGTCCACCAACTCTGCTTATAGATCTCATTATTCTCCATCAAGTTCTTCTAGTCACTCTCCTATGAAAGACAAACTTGCGGTTAGGTGAAGCAACTTTGCCTAATATAATTCAATCCCTTTACCAACGTCTTTCAACATTCAACAAGGACCAGACGAGAGAAATGATTGTTAGTTACAATATTAAGTTTCAAATAAGATTATATTAAGTTTTTTTGAAAAAAGATATTTTTAATATTTTGTCATAATTATTCTATTTTATAGGAATTAAATAATCATGTCTTGTTTGTTTTTAAAATTTTTAGCATTTAATTATTTATTGAAAGTAATTATTCTTTGACTATCAGTCAAAAAATGTATTCTTCAATTTTTTTAATAATAAAATAAAATGATGGCCAGTGAACAACCACTAGGGTGTCACAATTCTTAAACATGTGTTTGGATGAGGTAATTTAAAACTATAATGGTTTGTTTAGGAGGGAGATTTGGGAGAGTTTTTAAGGGTTAGATCTATATTTTAATATACATTTGAGATTTTGAAATTTTTTACGAAATAACATGATAAATAATAATATAACATTTTTAATCACACTTCATTAATGTCTAGAAACATTTTATAACTTCCAAAATTTAAATTTGAAAAATAAATTATTTCCTAGCTTCCAAAACCCTCATCCAAACATACCTTTAAGTATTAAACAGTTTTAATTGATTCCCTTCATATATAAAATTTAATGTTTTTTTTGTCTACTTAGATAAAATGACAAATAAACATCACGCACGCACACTACCACTACTCACACTAGATTCGAACTCGGGAGCCAGCATCCCCATGTAGTCGAGATTGCCAAAGCAACCAACGGTGAGAGACGTAAAATTCTTTATGTGACTGTAGCTATTAATTATTAAATAAAGGTAAAGCAGAGGAAAAAACTTCATATCTTTCGTTCATATTTTCAGAAGAAAAACAAACATTAACCGATTATTTGTTTGAATTATAGTTTATAGTGTTTCATTTTTCCTCTAACTTTTATCCTTGTTACTTTAACCAAATTCCCCACTTATCCTACATTAAAAGAATATTCTCTTTCGTTTTTATATATTAATTACAAATGTCCAATTATGTCATTTATATTTATAAGTCGATTCAACCGTTAATTTTATTATCCACTATAAACTAGTTTATCTGCTATTTATTAGCCTATTCGCTATAACTACTTTTTACCAAATAGAGCGTGAAACTAATATTTTAAGATTGGGTAATAACTATATTAAAATAGCATTAATTTTTTAGGAATAAAATTTATTTTCATATTTTTTATAAACTTACTTTTGAATTTTAGTACTTATGGAAAGTAATTATACCCTTTGTTCTAGAAAACTTAACGGTCATTTCTTTAAATATGACTTTAAAAAAGTTTTGTGGTGTGTTCAATGTTTCGTTTCGTCGCTCCTTTCGCTTCCAAACCTCTTCTAATCTTCTTCCCAACCAATTTCGATGATATAACCTTAATAAAATCAATGTTTTGAGTGTGTTCAACATGATTTTGAGAAAAGGTTTTGAAACTGATAAATGTTTGAAAAACCGAAATGTAGACCGCGTCTGAGTATACGTTTTGAATAACTAATCGGATTATATGTCCAACTTGGTACTGTATTATAACGCCAGATGTCTAACGTAGTATTCATCAAAACGGGTTATAGAACGACGATAGATATAGATCATATCAAATTTAGAGTCGGCCCAATGCGGGTATGATATATAAATTATATCGAGTTGGGTGACGACCCGACGAATTGGCATACTAGGAAGGGAAGTCATGAGCCCTCACCCTAGACCCTGAAACGTTATGGTATGGTCTAACGTGGGTTATCGGGATTGTGGGCTTTGCACAGCCGATTTATGCTAAGTTAATTTCTCGACTCATCGGGATTGTGGGCTTTGCACAGTCGATGTTTCGTTTGAAAAGCTTGTAATTATATATTAATTGACAAGGCCTAAAAATATATAATAGCACTTCATTTACCGGGATTGTGGGCTTTGCACATTCGGTAATGGGCTAGGTATATATTGACGCAAATAGCTTATAAATATAACTATGTTGCAACGGTTTTATAAATCAAACCGAGTGATAATGAGGGGGCATGGTAGAACTCACTGAGACAAGTTGTCTCACCCAATCATCATTGTTGTTTTTTTACAGAGAAGCAGGGAAAGAAAAAGAGTAAGCGACACGAGTAGGTGACGTGCTTGCGGATGGTGCCAAAGAAGTGTAGCCTTGAAGTTATCTGTTATCTTTCCTGTTTATCTGTTAGGGTTATATGACTTGTATTGTTTATGAGTTGTATAAACCGCTTTAAATTTATGTTTATGATATTGAACACCTAAGTTGTATTCCTACAGATGTTGTAACATTTTGGAACTAAGATGGATGAATCCGAAGTATTTTATGTTATCTTCGGAAAAAGTTTGTACGTTCAATATCTAAGCAGGGTTCGAAGTATTTTATGTTAGACATTGAGCCTGATCAACTTAATACTTTGTGCATATTTCGCAGAATCATGGTTGGAAGAGGTAGGAGAAACTCATCTATTGATCCTCATCAAGAATGGATGCAAAATGTCATCGAAACTCAGCAGAAGATGATGAATGACATGATGCAAATGCAACAGCAACAGATGGCTCAAATGGCTCAAATGCAACAGATGCATGAAGTACCTTAACAACAACCAAATGAGCCAGTCAATGTACCACAACCTGAGGATCCCAACAGGATGTATTTTCGGTTTCTGAAGATGAAACCTCCAATCTTCAAAGGAGGATCGGACCCAATGAAAGCTCATTTCTGGGTGGATGCCATGGAAAGAATCTTTGTGACATTGCAATGCCCTGAGGAAGAAAAAGTAATTTGCGCTGCCAACGCTCTAGATGAAGATGCACAAACCTGGTGGACTAATGCCAGAAGAATGCTCCAAACCCAAGGAACACCTCTTAATTGGGTTAACTTTAAGGAGTTGTTCCTTGGTCACTATTTCCCTGATGCCCAAAGACTTGCTAAGCAGATGGAGTTTGTTAGTTTGAAGCAGGGAGATATGTCTGTTGGGGAGTATGCGACTAAGTTTGAGAGATTGTCTCAATTCTATGAAATGGGAAAGACTGCTCCAAATGACCGTTGGAAAATGACTATGCTTAGACAAGGTCTTCGGGGTGATGTGAACCAAGGTCTTAGTTCCTACACTATGACCACTTATCCCATTTTAGTGCAACAAGCACACACTGCTGAAGATGACCTGAAGAGGATGTATGCTGAGAAGAGGGATTTTTGGAAGGAAAAACGAAAGGGTAATGAATCGACTTCTTCCAACCCTAGACAAAGGGGTAACTCCGATAAAGGAAAGCAAGTGCAGACAATTGACTCTACAAGATCTAATAAGTATTCTATCTGCAAGAAGATTCACAGAGGTAGATGCCAAGCTTGACCAAATCAGTGCTACTTTAAAAAAGTTTTGTGGTATTTAATTAGGAAGTTAAAGATTTTTAAAAAGTTAGATATATAGTCAATTAGTCTCAAACTGTAACACCCCGATAAATTCTAACTTGTAGAACTATCGAAATGCACTAAATGGCATACATCAGAGTAACTTCCTGTTAATGAATATTGAACACAAACTAAAACTTCGATAATACATATCAAATGGTTCTCCAAACTGTACTTAACTTCATCAAAATGCTTAAGTTTCACAACTTAAGACATATACATAATCCTGGTGTTCAATACTCAAAACATAAAGTAGCGGAAACGATTTACAACTGATACATGATCGTTATACAATCGATAACATAAAAACAGTGAATGGGATAAAGGTCCAAAACATGAAATTCAATCTTCAATGACTCCAAGAGTCGCACCGGCTAACCGTGCTTCGTCGCATTTGCTTTCCCCTGTTTCTCTGTAAAAACCACAAATATGAAGGGTGAGATAAACATTATCTCAGTGAGTCCTATCGAGACCCCTTACTAACTCTAGCGGTTCATTATGCTTTACTTTGAACTCGTGGCCCTAATAAGCAACCACGTGGACATATATTAATTTCATGTAACCTTTATGCTCATGGCCCTCCTAAGCGACACACGAAGCATATCATATTTTACCTCTTGTAATTTGTAGCCCTACTAAGCAACTACGCATTACATTTCTTTTCATGATCTTAGCATAACACCTCAGCCTACCTATTTTTAGGCACTTCTTTGGCTTTGGTGAACCCATCCCGCTATTACTAGTGGGCGAAACCTCTTGAGTCTAGGTTTTGGGGATCATGACTTCCCCTCCCCTAGTATGCTAATCCTCTAAGGGTCGTCACCCTTAACCTCTTGTATTTATTATACATATTATATATATATATATATATATATATATATATACATGTACCCGCATTGGGCCGTCTAGAATTCATTCATGTACCGTCTACCCTTCCACAAGGGAAGGTATTTTGCCGCAAATTAACATTTCTTACCTTTACCTTTGTGAATTAAGGGTGTACACTCGCATCTTACTAATGTACGGTTTTCCTTAACATTTATAACTTGTGAGATTTACCTCAAACTTCTTTCATTTCATGATATAAGTAGGTTTCCATCCTTGGGAAACATTGGGGAATCAATCGGAAAGGAATCGGAATCGTTTGGAACGGATTAAAAGGGATTTTGAGTTAGGGTAACAAAAGGATCCGCACGGTCCGTGCTCCAGAGGCACACGACCCGTGCGTATCACTTAAAGTTCAGTTTAAAACAACTTACAGGGCGCACGGTCCGTGCCACAAGGGCGCACGACCCGTGCATGTCATAAATTCTAAAAAGGCTGATTTGCGTAGGTCACGCACGGTTCGTGCCCAGGGGCGCACGACCCGTGCTGTGTCAAAAATTCATTTTCTGGGCTACTGCGAACGAGGCGCACGACCCGTGCCCTTGTGAGGCACGATCCGTGCGTCCTTGACAGTGGCCAATTTTCCAGTTTCGTGTCATTTTTTCCAAATCCGTTTCGATTCCAATTTCGTTCCGGTCGATATCCTATCATAACGAATATTATTCCAGACCAGCGAAAGCGATTAAACAATCAAACAATACATATCATCAATCAACAATCTCATCAATTTTAGCAATTATGCAATTTACGGTTTTTTGATAAATAGTTTTCGTCAAGTTTTCA
The DNA here is from genome assembly GCA_039519185.1 of Astragalus membranaceus. Classification (NCBI taxonomy): domain Eukaryota; kingdom Viridiplantae; phylum Streptophyta; class Magnoliopsida; order Fabales; family Fabaceae; genus Astragalus; species Astragalus membranaceus. The sequence goes on from CM076846.1 coordinate 214,596,188, forward strand.
CAAAGCGGATTCCGGTAATATCGTTTCAGAAATAAAATGACTCGACAACAAAACGTCCCTAAGCGAGTATAGAACTCACCTAACGTGATGATAATCACGCAATCAACAGCTCAACGGAACAACACAGTTGGAGTAACCTCACGAACGGTCCCGGACTCGAATCTACGCTACTCCAAACGCTCCAAAAACTGAACCGATAGAGCTTGGCCTCTACCACCTCGAACCTCAGCTCCCAATCTACCCTATGAAGGTTGCTAATCACTTTGTGGCTCTCAAAACAGACATGCAAACCATATCCAGCTACTGGACTCCATTTTGGAGCTTGGAGCTTCAAGGGATGACAATGGTGATTTGAAGGTGGGGTGGCTGTTTGCTTAGATAATAGGATCAATGGGATGAAGAAGAAGAATCATGAAGGATGGTGGTTTTAGATTAAACATGCATTCAGAAATGACTTGGCTGGCTCCTCTTCCCTCCTCCTCCTTCTCTCTCGCGATTCCCCCCTCCCCTCCTTTCTCTTGTTTTAATTTGTCTGCAATTGGAAGTAAGGCTGGGTGTGTGTGTTCAGCTGGGGGGGTATTCATTTTGGGTTGGAAAAGACTCTTCTGCCCTCCTTCACTAACACTTCATTTGATTCACCTCTAATCCAACAATTACACTCCAACCTCTACACTTATCACAAGGCACCAATTATGCTCAACAATAATATTATTTATTTCAATCCTCACATAATTTAGCAATGTTTGCCAACTAACCATTTCATGATAACCTCTTGTGCTAAATATTTCATTTAGCTAATAATTCACTTTAACCTCTTTGCTAATTTAATTAAATTAATTTAGGTAATTAGGGGATGTTACACAAACTTTCTGTTAGTTTGTTGTATTAGTTGTTAATGATTAGTTGGCTAGTTTGTTGTATTAGTTGTTAATGATTAGTTAGATTAGTTGGCTATCATTTTACCTATTTACCCCTTGTAAGTAGCTAATATAAAAACTAGCTATTGTATTCTTTGTAATTCATTCAATTCAATTGATTCATCAATCAATCCAATATTCAGTTTTCATTTCCAATTCTGTTATGGATTGAATGTTTAATAACATGTACTAAAGGAGTTAATACAACAAGTTTATTCATGACGTCGTTCATTCGCATCCCTCCTCCACCACCTCTGATATATCATCCTCTCTTAACCAATCATTCTTAAATCAGAGCAAGAATTTTTGCACTGGTTTTGTGAAGAGAGACACTGGATACAACAATAAACGGGAAAGTTCACTCATTAATCCTACGTGGAATGATGGAATGACCTCTCTCTCTCTCTCTCTCTCTCTCATTTATGCGAACTCTGAAAAATACAGCAATAAAACGGAGAATTTTCCTCCTGTAAGCCGAAATCATGGGTAAATATTTATGAGAGGTAATGTATATCGAACTCTATCGAATCCTCTTGTGATTGCAACTTGATGGCCCTATATGTTGTTCGATTGTGGTTTGTTTAATATTTGGTTTATGATACGTTTTATTTTAGGTGATGCAACTGCGGTATTTTTTTTGTTCAGGACCCTCGTTGGCTACCTACGCAGTGTCCCAAAGCTGACAACGAAGGACTAATCTGCACTCGTGCGTTGGGCCAATGACATTACCGTCAACGATTGCACTGGCCAACCCGTTGTTTGTCACCGCAGGGAATCGAACACGGGAGCAAACCGTGACGACCCCCCGAGTGTCCCAGTGGTAGGCTCGACCAACTGGCCAGAGGAGCTGGTTGCAACTGCGGTATTATTAACAGGTGAAGCAGGGAAAAGATTATTGATTGAATTTAATTTATTTAATATTGGTGTTTGGTTACCGTCGTTGTGTAGTTTCCTGGTATTGCAAATTGGCATTGAGGCATATTTGATGAGTAAGAGGGAGGAGGTTGTTGTTAACAACATTCATGAGCCAAGCATTTAAGAGTTCAACATTGTTATAAATTAATTGTTTTTTAAAACAATCATTATCTGCTTTAATCGTTTAGTTTTAAAAGCAGGAAATTAAGAAACATATTTGTAAAGCACTTTTACAAAATAAGTTAACTAAATAGCTTTTTCGGTTTTTAATTTTGTAAACACCGAAAAACAGACCAAAAGTGATTCAAACATACCATAAATGTTTGGATGCAATTAAAATGCTTTCAATTAAACTGCTTTGTTTAGGCAAAAGGTGAAAAGAATTTTAATAATGCTGGGATTTTAAGAGGAATTTTATTACACTTCAAAATTATGCAACTTTTGACCAAAAAAAAAATTTATGCAATTGAAATACCAGCTAATTAGAGAGAATTTTAATTCCTCTCAACATGCACTCTCGTGAACTCTCACTCTAGATATCAACGTTGCCCTCGCACTCGAGCTCACGCTTGCAACTCACTTCTGTGTTGAATCTCTCTTCGCGGCTTTTCGCTCTCACGATCTGAACTTGCGCGTACTTCAATCGATTTCTGAATCAATCAATTTCTAAATCAATCGAAGAGGCACTAAATCAATTGAGCAGGTATTTTGTTTTACTTCATCTTGTTTACTTTCTTTGGATCAATCGATTTCTTCTTCCCTATCACTAATTAAACTGATGCAATCCATTTGGTTGCTTCCTCCTATTCAATTTCTGAATCAATTTTTGCATCAACGAACATAATGCACCTTATATCTCTCGAAGTATTGAGGATACTTGTTTCATAACATTTTTGTCTATGAGACGACACATTCTTTGCGCACCTAATTCTGGAAATTACAAATCGCAATAGAGTGTAGTGAAATTCACGTATTCTTATAACTATCATTAAACACATTCTATATGATCACTATCACATGATATGTGATATATTAAAGGAATATTTGGTATAAGAGAAAAAAAATGAGAAATAGAGAGTAAAGAATTGTTGACAATTTGTGAAAGTACATAAATGCCACTAAAGAACCCACTAGTTTTTATCTCACTCCCCTATTTCTCTAAACCAAACAGAAGTTTCTAATCTCTTTCTAACTTCCTTCTCACCTCACACTCTCTTCCCTATTTCTCTTTAACCAAACACACTAATGTCTGTTGTTTTCTACTGCTAATAAGAGATTTTTTACTTAGTTTGTTTTTAAGCCGTAGTGCATATAACTCACACTTCAAACATAAACAACTCATATATAAGTTTATATTCGACTTATAACATAATAAAAGTCATTTAAATTTAATAAATGAGAGTTGATAACAATTTTGGTAAATAGAGTTGATAAGAATTTAAAAGGAGATGAATGTGTATGTATAATAATACAAGATAAAATTGAAGAATCATACTAACAGCATGCATTGCTTATTACTCATTCACCGGAACATTTTTGTTTTCTTTCCCAACTTTTACCGTTGTGTTGCGATGCAATATAGATGATATAGGTCTTGGAGCTCTTGTCTTTATATCAATTGCTCTCAGACATAGGAAACCTATAAAAAATATATGTAAATGATGAGCATAGTGTAATTTAAGTAGAAATATATGCATAATCAATTGATATTGTTTTCTAACCTTTACAAAAACATTCCTGAATTTTCTCCAATGACAAACCTGCATTCATATTTGATAAAATTATTATTCTAATTTGATAAACTTATGTCCCCATTTCTAGTTGCATGAGCAATTTTAGCGACATGGAGACAACGGTTCTCGGGTTCAAACCCGGATGCAACTATGTGATAGTGTAGAATTTGGATTAGGTGTAGTTAGAATCTGTGTGCAGTCGGCCAGTTTAGAGCCGTCCGATTAAAATTGGACAGTTCATATTTTAAGAACAGTTTTGGATTTTTATTTGATATAAAATCCCGAATTTGAAATCTGGACCGTCCCCCCGGAGCTTGTTGACTACATGACTGCATGCAGTCCCGATCGACTGCACACGAATCTAATCTAATAGTGTGTATGGTGTTTATATATCATTTCGTCTAAGCTGACAAAAAGAGATATAGTCAATCTATATATAATGTTCAATTACCTCTCGTTATCGCTGATGTACCAGTCCCAAAGTATACGGTCCGTTGCTCTAGATTCCATAACCAATTTCTAGGAACATCAATTGGGTTTATCATTGAAGCATAATCAGCAAAAACCTATAAACAAGAAGAAAACAAGATATTAAACCAGATTTATTTTCAACTAATGATTCAACCTTTCAACCAAAAGATTCAAAATTTGAATTATTCACCTCATTAACTTGAAAGTATGTTCCATTCAACGGAAAATATCCTCTCATTGCAGTTCTACATGGAATCTGTTACATGAATTATTGAATCAAGTTCTTTTATTTATAAGAAAGATAGCCTATAAACTTCAAATAGCAGTTTCAGTTTAACTAACCAGAAGTGTTCCATAAACCATTTCACAACTGATCTTCCTTGACTCAACGGAGGTTTCTAATTCATCTAAATAAAATATACTTAAAAAGTGAGTATATTCGTATTTGTACTCGTAAATACTTTCTTAAATAAAAGACTTTCTTTTGTGTACCTTTTGTCCATACAACGAGAAGATAACGGAAAGGATCATCAGGTTCTCGTAGAGCATGCTGTAAAATAAACAAAAATATAATACATGTGCATATATAATTAATTAAAAGCTTACTTTATGACTTTCTTTTTAGTACTTACCTCTCTTAGGAGCGGGTGGTTATCTGGAAGCTCATAACTGCATAAGATACAATAAGAAAAGTATTGAACTCAAGTAATGTCTTTAAAGTATCTAATATACTGTTAAGAATTTATTTTGCAAGATAACATTCCTATAATTTAAAAAATAATTATTCTCTAACAAATCTGATAAAAACCAATAATAAAAGTTTGCAGTGTTATTCCACATGCATGACAACTATTTACTATCTTCTCCCGAAAGTGCATAGTGCTACACACCAGCTGATTTCTAAAAAACATTAAGGGTAAAATTGCAAATTTGACACTTATAATGGGACAGAGAGAGTAGTAAGCAGTAGAATATTTTACATAAGAATGAGAGATATGTATAAAACAAATAGACAGACTCAACTATTAAAAAAATTTGATATTTACTTTTAATACAAATATATAGAGAAACTAATAAAACACAATATTAACATAGGTACGGTCAAAGCGGAGAATGTTAAGCTTCTGAGCTCAGAGAGCATTCAAATTTCATTATTGAATAACTAACTAGAGATGAGAGGGAAAGCTCTTTCATATTCTGCTAATGCTAACTGCAAACTAACTAACCAATAAGGAAAGATGATGCTAACAATAAGTAAATGTATGGTAACAAAGATTAAGTTTTAATTAAATAGAGATAATGCAACCATAATTAATTTAAGAATATTAAAAGATATGTAGAAAGAAATAACATGAGAATATAGGAAAGAGAGAAAATTACGCCATGCGCTCAGTCTTTAAACGGCTAACATCTTTCATTTTTGGCCTCGAAATGTTTGCAGCATAACCATGTAATGCGACTAAAGCCGTTGATGTATTCATATCATGTTCGGACACTTCATAAGCAAAACCACTAGTCTTCAGAAAGGATTCTTGACTACTGAGATCGATCGTCAGAAAATCCTCGACGTCCTCAAGGTCCTTGTTATCCTCACACACACCATTGTAAATCTTTTCACTTTGTGTTTCAGATGCAATCAATTCTGTGCTTTCAGGTTCTGGCGATGCAGGCATCTCAATTATAGGCTCACATTCATTACTATTTTCACCAATAAAGGATTTGTAGACATCAGTGATAAATGTTGATTCAGAATTGCTCAATGCAGAGGAGTTTTTGAAAGAATTAGCATTTGTAGAATCCATTGGTGTCACTTCAATTCTTTGATCCACAGATGCTGCAGGAACCACAGAGGGTGCAGGTAAGGTAAGCCTTGTCCTGCATGTATATTAGCACATTTTTTAATTGCATAGTCTAATTACACCAGAGCCAAATTAAGGGAAGGAAAGAAAACAATAGATATGTATGTGCAGTGCAGAATGCTAACTAGAGCTGTTAATTTTGGCCCGGCCTGGTGTTTTGGGTTGGGCTTGCTAAATAGAGGCCAAAAAAGAATTGAGTCATTTTGGCCCATCCTCGTTGACCCATGGGCCAGGTTGTGCTCACTTTTTTTATGCTTTTTGAACATTTTTTGTAGTTTTCTGAAAATTGGAGTGGGCTGGGCCGGCCTGCTAAGCCCAGTGTTTTGAGCTGGGCTACAAAATATACAGTTCAGTAGACAAATGGGCTGGTCCAACCCAACCCGTCTTTACGATTTAGCCCAAAGGGCTGGGCCGGACGGCCCAGTTTGGCAGCTCTTTTGCTAACCTTCCAATACTTTCAATTAAATAAAGGGCAGAATACAAATAAAACTACATGTACATTTTACTAGAAATTTGCCAAACTATGGGTTACGATGATTAACAGTTTAAATAATTGAATCAATAATTCTCTCTCCTGATAAAGTCGGCCTAATGAATATTCTCTCACTTTTCTGCTCATTTAATATTATTCACTCCTAATGACCGCTAACAATATAAAAAATCTTCATATTCAATATTATTAATGCTAGATGGCGGTTCATGGATGCTAAGGCAGCAGAATCTATGATTATAAAAACAAAACACTAATGACATATGACAAGAATAATAGACTATGAATATCATAAACTTCAGCCTAAAAGTAGACTTAAATACCTCAATTCTCATATTTTATTAAGACTAATATTCATATTTTTAACTACGCAATACAGGTATTTACTCGAGCAGGGGCGGCATATCTTCTAATGGAGAGGGGGGCGTTTTCGTTTTTTTGCGGTAACCAAGTGTATTTTTTCTCAAAAATAATGCCAAAAGTGCAATAGGAGGAATTAGATCCTTGTACATTTATGTGTGCTACGTAAAATAAACCAACTCAACCTACTAAAAAATTGTTGCAACATCAATGAATTAGTTAATATATATTATTTAACAATTAGACCCCTCAAAAATGGTTCTGCCACTGCACTTGAGGACAAACTCACCACAATTTACTTTTTGTTGTAGGTTTAGAACCTCTTGTTATAAATCCTAGTTCTATCACCAATTTTTTATGCTACAAATAATGCTTGATTCCAAAGGCTACAACACAAATACCATGTCAAATAACTAGATTCATGTGTGAACACATATTTGCATTCACATTAGTTAGCCTGGTTTGGGTTTTTTTCGGATATGTTACACACATATACAATACAAAAACACTTTACACATTTCCATACACACCAACAAATCACTTTTGCACCAACTTAACCATATTATCTTACAAAACGCGTTTTTTATGGATGCTGACTTTTAATGCATCCTGTGTATTTAATTTGGGACAATTATGCAGACCACTAATGTTGGTACTGTTATTGTAGAAGAAAAAATTGCCCAAGTTTGACTAATTGGTTGCGTTCACACAAGCTTTCCATTTCTCATAATCAATGTCCCTTACACTTTCCAGCTACACTCCACATTACCCTCGTCGTCTTCTCTCTCCAATCTCACCGACCTCATTTTCTTCTCTTCTTCCTCCTTTCCTCTTCCCCCTGCATCATCTCCTCTTCCTCCAACCACCTCCTTTCCTCTGCAAATAGTAGAAGAAAAATAAAGCACTGATTTTGCTCTGAAACCCTAATCGCTCTGCAAACAGTGCAACAATGCCGCCAAAGTTCGACCCCTCACAGGTCATCGATGTCTACGTCCGAGTAACCGGAGGAGAAGTCGATGCGGTCAGTTCCCTCGCTTCAATGTTCAGTCCACTCGGTCTATCTCCAAAGAAGATCAGAGAAGACATCGCTAAAGAAACCGCAAAGGACTGGAAGAGTCTTAGGGTTAACGTCAATGTGGAGTGGCCCCAAAAGAGGGAAACGAAATGGAGAGGGAAATAACAAAATGGATCCGCCCCTTCCATACTCCCTCACAGTCTCTCACTCTCTCTCGCTGTACCTCTCTATGTCCTCCAAGTTCAGATCAGCCCCTCCCTTTCTATCATTTTCTCTCATCATCTTCCAAAACTTTAATCATTAACACTCTTCTAATGTTCTTCTAATGTTTTGCAGGTATTTTTCGAATTTGATGATCAGAAGGTTTGGAGGTATTTTTCATTTTTGATCCATCATCTCTTCTGTTCACTTCTCTCTTGATGGTATGTTAGGATTTGGTGTTTTTAAGTTTTGTATTTTTGTTGTTTGGTTATCTTTGCTTTCTTCTCTTTTCTTCGATTTTGGTCTGCTTAGGGTTTTATTGCTTTATTTACGTTTACGTCTTACGTTTTTAATTTGTTAATGTTTTCTGATTATGTTTTGTTGATGTGGGATGGCACGCGGATTCTTGGCTGGGTTTGAAGTTGTAAACCACTAAACATTACATAAACCCCTGAACATTCTGAAACCACTTGGCTGGGTTTCAAGTTGCTATTGTTAGATATTAGTGATTTCTCTTTGAAGGTAAATTTTTTCATTGCTTATTATCATTTTATTCACTTTGAAAATGGTCAAATACACATATACTCATTTCTTTCATGTTTTTACTTTGTACAGTTGCAGAGAAAATTTGGATGTTCTAGAAAAGAACAAGTAAGTTTAGTCTTCTCCATTTCGTGTCATTCCTCGCTTGTGGAGATTAAAACTTGTCTGGTTTTTAGACCAGACAACACAAATATTTAGTTTTTAGATCATAATGAGACTTTTGTGACTCATTTGCTTCTTCTGTTTATATAGTATTTCAAAAGGTCCATCTCTTAGATGACTTTGGAGCGAATGTCTGGTTTGTTCGGTTCCTTTTCGATGCTTCCTTCATTGGGCGATTTAGAAGTATGAAACTACTATTTGTTAATATAATGAATGATTTAGTAGTACTTTTGCTTAAACATTTGACAATGACTTCAGTTTTCAGTGTTAATATCACAGCAAGTGTTCAATGTTCACCTTTATCTATATGTTGCTAGTTTATAGCATAGAGTTATTATTTCATTTGGAGTTGATTGATAATTTCCTTTGAAGGAACTTTGCGTCAACAGAATAGTGCTGTTGAAAGTTCCAATCATCCTCTAAAGCTTCGGAGGAATGCCTCGGCTGCATCTGATTTAAGTTGCACTTCTTCACAGAGTGGTTCTACATTTTCAGGTTATACTTCTGAACTCCAGATTAGCTTACTCACCATGGTGTGGCTAGATGTATTTAATACGATGCATTTTGAAGCTTTATACGTTAAATATTGTGCAGCTATGCGCTTGATGCCTTATCTTATTGTTGGTAATGCATGAAATTTCATTGTTCTCCTGTCATTCAGATACTTAATACTCGGTAATTATATTGAAGAAATTGTTGTATCTGCAATATCTTTCCATTTGCTTCTAACAAACTTGGTTTGTTTCTAACTTCTTATCTTCCTTCACTAGGTATCCTTTCTAACTTCTTATCTTCCTTCACTAGGTATCCTACTGTGACCCACCACTATTTGCTGTTCTTACAATGAATACTAACTATTTTTTTGTAAACCTGTCTTTTGCATTTCATCATTGAAGGAAAAAAGGATTTATTTTTATCCACCATTTCATGAACCTTATAACTTAAGGGCTTGCGAAATGACTATATTGATTTCATACGCCTAAGCTCTTAGAATATCAGAGCTAATATTCGGATGCATCAAGAGCTACTAATGGTGATGACCAATTTTAATGCGTATGTGGTATCAACTGTCCTGTCCTATTCCTGTCCAAAGGTTGTATACCATAATAATGCTTTAATTCTCTAATATTTACTAAACTAATTCTTTAATTGATATATTTCAAATTATTTACACTACCATGTGAATTTAATATCTGTCGGAGGTTCAAAGTGGAGTTGAAAGTGTACAAAGTTTACCAACTTGGTGTCAAAAAGGAACAAACCAGTAACTTTCCAATTGAAAAACATGCTTTCAAAGCTATTCATTTTGATACTGAGCATAGATCTCCTCTATTCATTCATGTTTTACAATTATATTTATCTCTTGCTTTAAGTTACTGACTCATCAGCATCTATAGATTGATATACTTTATAATCGAAATTGATGCTGACTCATACAGCACAACAAAGAGATGGTCATTTGATATTTATCCAAATTGATGTTGATTCATATTCACTTGATTTAAATTTATTACTCATCAGCATCTATAGCTTGCTATACTCTAAATTCAGTACTCTTGCAAACAAATGGTCATTTGATATTTTAACACCAAAGGGAGTATTCAATAAAACACTATAATTCTATTACCACATCAAGTTGTTTTTTAACACCGTTCATGTGTCGCACACTCATTTTTTTCAAATAAAGGTTTATATATATTTAAGGTTACTACAAATGTGATACTCAAAAATATATCCACAAATCAATTTTGTACATTGATCTTACTACATATTCATTCTCATCACAACATCTTATTAATATTAATAGAAAGAGCGTAACAATTCAAATAACTAAAATTAGAACACACTTATAACTGATTATGGCGGCCTCCCACATCTCAATGGATCACCCAATATTTTTGATAATTTCTATCTAAACTCTTTTTGTTACCATACTTTTTCTTCACCATTATTGCCTACCACAGTGTCGATATCAATTAATTTCTACCTCACCTCATGCATCGTACAATTATTTCTCTATATAAATAGATTTTGTTTATTTATTTAGTTATTAGGCAATTATATATTCCTAACAATATATATCTCTCTATAACACATAATTTATAATAGGCAAAAATATACGTATTCTTAAATTGTCCTAGTAATAATAAATAGTGTACATTTAATTTACCAAAACAAAGAAAACTACATTTTCCACATTTTTTCCAGGAAAAAAATATATTTGCACAGTAAAGCTATTGATTTCCCTCCAGCATCAAGCTATTACGTATGTATTCTTAAATTTTAATAAATTAATGCAACACGTACGTACCTTGCAAGAGCACTGTTATAATGTTCACACTCTTTATTCATTGGACAAGCATTGCAATTTGGATTTCTCTTTGTGCAAAAAACCTGCAAAATATTTCACGATGATTTCCATTTTCTGGTGAAAAGGTAAGTGTTATTCATAATAACCTTAAGATGTACCTTTCCAAAGGTTATCAGCTGATAATGCAATTCATACCTGTACAAGCCAATAATTTCATATATGTAAGATATATATATTAACCTAATACAAAGCTCCAATAGATTAAAAAGATGCTTGATAATTACAATGTTTTCTGATCAAGAGTGCATAGTCGCGGCCAAAGATATTGTTGAACTTTGTTCGAGTCTGGAAACCTGTATTAAAATAAAATAGTGCAATTAATGAATGTGATATATATAGTAAATTTCGAAAATTAATGATATAATAGTGATTGAATGACTTACTCCTCTAAATTATGTATTTGCATTGCCTCGGGTAATGGTTGAATGGGAACCCATCCCAAACGTACAACAATTCTTCCAACATTTACATCCACCTTACAAAAGTGACAAATTTTTTAATCAATAGAAAACATAGTACGTTGTCTCACAAAAATTGATCCATTCACTAAAAACAAGAATTTATGTCTTCTTAATTATATTCTTACTGAAAAAAAAAACTTACTGGAAAAGCACTATGATGAAGTGTTAAAAGCCTTATGCATTCCGTACTTTTCAATCCAAGTCCATGTATGCTCAACAGATACTCCCTATAACAAGAATGATTTGCTTGATCAGAGTAGCTTAAATTGATGACTGATAAAGGCAAAATCATATAAAAAAATCTTGCAAAGTAGTGATATAGATGTGTAGACTTACTTTGCTTCCTTTGGTGGAGCATATCTTAGCCATTCTAAATCCACACTTCCATTTGAATCCATTAACTTATTGAGTAATTGCTACAAACATAAAATATATATAATCATTACTTCAATGATAACATGTTGAAAGTTTATTATTAACAGCTAGCAAACGAATTATTGTGCACCTGTATTCTTGCAGCAATAATGTTGTGCTGACCACGAGATGCAATAGCGTTAGCAACTTCACTAAATTTTGCACTTCTTACTGCTTCCCAATCAACAGAATCCATATGATCACTATGTCTATGGCTTTTAGTGTGAATTTTTCTTAATGTATCCCAATATCGTTGCTTTTCTTCCATTAATTTCTCCTTTTCCTCCTCATTCTTACTTTTCTTTGTAACAACAGGTGATTGTTTATTACCAAAAATCCTGCTGGGTGAATCTGGGAATCTTTCCATGAAACTGGAATTAGTTTTTGTTCCCCTATTATCAACTTTGGAAGATTCACTGGCTTTCTCAGCCTCCAATTCTCCAACTTTAGTATCTTCAGTTTTTTTATCAAATTTAGCTTCTGGAAAAACTATGTTGTTTCTACTCAATTCTTCTTCATGAGTTGTGAGACCCTCTTTATCAAATTTAGCTTCTGGAAAAACTATGTTGTTGCTACTCAATTCTTCTCCATGAGTACTCGTTATCAGGCCCTCTTCATTGATTTGTTCAGAGCTAATAGATTTGAGAGGGAACTTTGCAGCAAGTGACATGAATGCGGAGCTATAAGAACAAATGTAAGTATTAACATTAACATTCAATACAAAAGAAAACTTGGTAAATAATTATCTATTTAACTTTACCTTGACAAATGGTCAGACACATTTTGAGTTAAAAAAACACCAACTACAGAATCAATAACCGAACCTTTCCAACGTGAGAATTGTCTATTACCTGGAAAATAAAAATTTATTAATCTAATTATAAACACAAGCTCTTTTGAATCAACAATGATTCAAAGATTGGAGCCTGATTATACAAATTGAGTTTTTGACATAGCAAAAAGAGAACTTGAAATTAACACGTCTGCAAATATAGCCTACTTAAGTTTAAAAATTTCAACTCATTTATCGAAGAACTCAAATTGTAACATTAATAGAAGTTTAAACAACATTTATTATAAAACCACTATTTGAATATCCTATATATATGGCATATATTGGTACAATATGGGTACATGATGAAATACCAATAGAACAGCCATCCAAAAACTTCTTAGACAAACAAAAGTTCATATTTAGCATATAACGCTGAGATATAAGACTCCAAGGGTTTGTCAATAAAAGATTTTACTATAAATAGTTGGTTCCCCTAGAAATTTTCACTTTTGCCATGAAGTCGACAGCTTATGTGCCATGCTAAAAATGGATATGATTTCTGTTTAATCTGAATCTAAATTGAATCAAATTCAACTTATGGAAACCAAGTCCTCTCATCGATGAAGTTTAACTAATTAAGATTAAAAACATTGTCTTATATTTTTAATTTTGAAAATTCCCAAACACTAATATTGGAACATGAAATCAACTAAGAAGAAAAGTAGAAACCTCCTTACCTTGGATGAAATGCATTCGCCCTAAGAATAACCCGGCCAACTTACGATATTTTATTCTCTCCTGCTCCCATTTCATTCGCTTTTCCACATCATTTTCTTCATGTCCTCTTTCATCGGTAAGCAAATTCCAAACTCTTAATGTCTCTTCATCAAGTTTTACTTCAACTCTCAAGGATGATTTTTTGTAAGGAACCAACTCTCCAGATTTTTTATGAACATCTAGCTGATTAGTTTTTTGATTTATCCTCTTCTTTAAAGCTTGAATTTTCTTGATGGTAAATCTCAGCTTTCTGCTAATTCTAGACTTTCCTTCAATCCTGAAAGCTATCCAACTTTTTCTCCTCCTAACAAAACTCTTTGATCTCTCCCCTTTTGCAAAAAGGGGCAGAAGTTTTTCCAAACGTTGTCTTTGCCTTTTCAATCTTTTCTTTTTACACATGAGTGGACAATTTCGTCCATCTCGTCTGATATCTACTAGCAAGGAACACAAGTCTGACCTCAACTTCTGATAATTTTGCAGCGAATTGTATTCAATGCCAGATTCATTTTTGAATGTTGAATTCTCGATTCCACCTTGCTCAACTTTTGATTCATTGATATTTGTCAAAAATGGTAAAGAGAATGAATCTTCATCAAAAAATAAGGGTCGCCGACACTTAGGGTCCTTTCTGACATAACTTCTTTTTTGCTTTGGAGTTGAAGGGTTTGGAGTACTATCACTGCTTTTGGGCTGAGATTTCTTTTCTCTCTTGGGTAGTTGAGATATCACTTTTGGCCGATATACCTTCTTTTTAGCTCGTTTTTGTGTCTCATCATCAACTTTTATATGGTTGCTACTTTCTTGGGAAGACAATGGTGGACAAAATTCAACACCATAACCTGCATGTGGCTCATCATTAACTTCCCTTTGGTCGTTCCTTCTTTCCTTTGATGACAATGGTGGATAGAATTCAACACCATCCCCCGCATATTGCTCATCATTAACTTCTTTTTGGCCGTTACTTTCATTCGAAGACAATGGTGGGTAGAATCCAACATCATTACCTGCATAGGCGTAAAAGGTTAGAGCATTAAATTAAATATTATAATTATAACCAAAATTGTTAGTTTATCAATAGCACAATTTAACAAGGAGGCCAAAATCGCTTAATATTATTGCCGAATCAGCTAAAGATGGGTGTCACTTGCCATGGTAAGCTTTGATTGGTTCTTAGTGTCGGAGAGTATACATATGTACTCACAAACAGTCATATAGATATAAGAATGAAGAAATTGTATCAGTCCATGAATAGATATGAAAGATCATGAAAGTTTTAAGGTAAAACATGCAATTAAGATTGTGAACAAGTTTTCAAAACACGCTCCACAAAGTAGCTTTCAAGTATTGAGATGCATCCAAACGTGTGACAACTGAAAAACAAAAACACAGTCTAAGCATCTATTTACTTTTATGTTCATCATCCTTTTAAGGTCATGGTGCATTTCTGCAAATTCAAACACGCTTTAAGTACTTTCATTTGAACTCCATCCACGTTCCACAAGATGGAACCAGCAGCAACAGCAAGTCCCCTTATATGAAGGGCGTGGGTGGAAGCGTTGGGAGAATAGTTCCATTGGGGAAAACCGTCGAACAGCTTCACTGCATGGTCGAACAACGCGTTACTGCTCCTCATGTTGTGAAACATGTCTTGCAAATAAATCCTTGGAGACACACTTAAGTAGTAGCTTCTTATTCTTTTTGGGGTGTTTTTGTTGTCTCTACAAACATTTTTGTCACCACTCTCGGACCCCAGAGAAAGAGACAGAGAGGGATGCTCTAAGGAAGCGTTTCGGGTGCTGGTTGCAGAAGAGGAAGAGGATGCACTAGAAAAGGGGTTTTTTTTTCAAAATTGCGACAAAATTTTTTTAACACCCCTTACAAAAATTTTAACGCCTTCTTTCTTTGGTATACGCGTATCTATAAAAAGGGGAATATCAATGCATTCGGGAATAAACAATTGATTTCTATCAATAGACTCGCTAAAACTGTGAACCATAAGATTACTTGCCATTGGTGCCACATAGAGATATGTTTTTAGATCTCGCATTTCAAATTCTCCTTCGTTTTTTTTTCTTGTAATTTGTAATACATAATTACATATAGGAATATGATTAAATAGTTATTTTATTTTATTAATAATCACTTGCATTTGCCGGGCAGTCCGAATTCAATTTGAATTGTATATACCTATTGGTATTTTGGTTCAATATTTGGTCCACATTCTGGTCCAAATATCATTTCGGTATTTATTTACATGGTGTCGAGTGACATTAAGGACTGACTACTAAGCATTGTCCTTGTCAGGAAAAAAAACTACTAAACATTGTCAGCTTAAAAGAAGAAGAGCAATGTTATTTAGCGAAAACAAATTCAGCTAAAAATAGCCAAAAACCAAGTTACAACACCAATTAACCAAGTTTTTTAGGCTATTAACCAAGTAACCAATTACCAAGTTTTAGTCAATGACCTAAAAAACTGTAAAAAAGTAGGTTGGTTAATGGCCTAAAAAACCTGGTTAATTAGTGTTATAAGTTGGTTTTTGACTATTTTTAACTACAAGTTTTTGGTTAAATTACATTTACTCAAAGAAGAAACAAATAAAACCTCCACACCATGACACCATCCAACATTGGGTTCACAAACCTAAGAGCTGGCTTCCCCTTATTGGGTCATTAAAAGGAACAAATGGTTAATATTTAAATATGATGATTAAGTTGTTATTTTTAAATAATTAAGTATTTTAATAAGTTAAATCATTAAATATGATTTAATGAGTTTATTGTTGGAAGAGTATAATTTTTGTTTATTTGCTTACTACTGCTATTATAAAAAGTTAAGTTTATTTGAATTAATGTTAATTTGGCCTAAAATTTAATTAGAAAATGCTCCCTCCATTTCATTTAAATTATCTTTTAAGGTTGTTTTGCATAAATTAAGAGAATCAATAAATTTTGTTGTTTTTCATAAAATTATTAGTTTTTCCCATTATACACTTATATTCTTGATTATTTATTATCCAACACACTTATTTCTCTCTTACTCTTTGCAATAAATAATTAAGGGTCTAGTTGGAATACAAGCAATTCATGTAAATTATAAATAAACAAATTTCTTCTAAAAAATCAATAAGTAAAACGAAACCGATGGAGTAGTGAGATAAATTTCAAACCATTATTTTTATTTGAGGCCACGTGTCAGCCTTACATTGATAAAATAGGAGATTATCATTTTCTTTGGAAATTTAGAGGATCCGATCATGTGAATGCCAATCGACCGGCAATGGTTGGTTCAAGTGGTAATTGAACTTGAATCCCAACTCAAGGTCTCTGGTTCGAATCTTGAGTGTGACAAAAACTCTATTGATAAGGGAGAACCACACGGACCGGCAAAGCCGAAAACTCGTGGCCAGCCAGGTTTCCCGGCGTAGATTAGTCACTGGCAAAGCCGGTGGAAACCACGCACCAATGACACGGTAACAAAAAAAGTGAATGCCAATCGAATACCAATTATTATCGACAAATAGATATCTTCTCTATTTATCACCAATTATTGTTCTTGTAAAAAACAATTATTGCTATTATATTCTATTTTAATTTGTTTATCAAAAATAAAAAAAGTTAATTTTCAATCTTTTGAAATTTTGAAAAAAGGTTGGTGTTTTTAAGAAAAATTGAAAGAGATTTGTGCATTATCATACCTAATCAATGGTGAAGGAAATAAATTCGGTGAAGACTCCCATACCCTTTAGGTATGATACCCAACATCCCAACATCCAATCACTCAATGGCACCTCATTTTTTCTATTTAAATATTTTGTTAAAAAAATAAACATTGAACTCATTTTACCTAGAAGGTATCATACCCACCAAACTCTGAATGAGTATGGTAAAATTTGCCATTCAAGAATCAAGTCGATATCATATGTTTTACGAACATTGATAAAGGGTGTGACGCTAATAATATTTCTCGTATATTAATATTTTAAAAAAATATTTGTCTTCACTTACCTCGAGGGAAATAAGATGATGGATTATTGACCGCATCTACCGGTGAGACCCCATCCAATGACTTAGAATCTATATGAAGAGATGCCAATAAACCACTCTCTAAGACTTCATTGTATGAAAGCTTGATCTGTTTCACAGGAGATTCACCACCAATATCCATTGTACGTTGTGTGAGCCCACGCTTTGTAGGGGTTTCTGGGGTCCACCAACCCTGCTTACTGATCTCATTATTCTCCATCATCTGTTTCACAGGAGATCCACCACCAATATCCACTGTGTGTTGTGTGAGTCCACACTTTGTAGGGGTTTCTGGGGTCCACCAACCCTGCTTATAGATCTCATTATTCTCCATCAAGTTCTTCTAGTCACTCTCCTATGAAAGACAAACTTGCGGTTATGTGAAGCAACTTTGCCTAATATAATTCAATCCCTTTACCAACGTCTTTCAACATTCAACATGGACCAGACGAGAGAAATGATTGTTAGTTACAATATTAAGTTTCAAATAAGATTATATTACGTTTTTTTGAAAAAAGATATTTTTAATATTTTGTCATAATTATTCTATTTTATAGGAATTAAATAATCATTTCTTGTTTGTTTTTAAAATTTTTAGCATTTAATTATTTATTGAAAGTAATTATTCTTTGACTATCGGTCAAAAAATGTATTCTTCAATTTTTTTAATAATAAAATAAAATGATGGCGAGTGAACAACCACTAGGGTGTCACAATTCTTAAACACGTGTTTGGATGAGGTAACTTAAAACTATAATGGTTTTTTTAGGAGGGAGATTTGGGAGAGTTTTTAAGGGTTAGATCTATCTTTTAATATACATTTGAGATTTTGAAATTTTACGAAATAACATGATAAATAATAATATAACATTTTTAATCACACTTCATTAATGTTTAGAAACATTTTATAACTTCCAAAATTTAAATTTGAAAAATAAATTATTTCCTAGCCTCCAAAACCCTCATCCAAACATACCTTTAAGTATTAAACAGTTTTAATTGATTCCCTTCATATGTAAAATTTAATGTTTTTTTGGTCTACTTAGATAAAATGACAAATAAACATCACGCACGCACACTACCACTACTCACACTGGATTCGAACTCGGGAGCCGGCATCCCCTTGTAGTCGAGATTGCCAAAGCAACCAACGGTGAGAGACGTAAAATTCTTTATGTGACTGTAGCTATTAATTATTAAATAAAGGTAAAGCACGGGAAAAAATTTCATATCTTTCGTTCATATTTTCAGAAGAAAAACATACATTAACCGATTATTTGTTTGAATTATAGTTTATAGTATTTCATTTTTCCTCTAACTTTTATCCTTCTTACTTTAACCAAATTCCCCACTTATCCTACATTAAAAGAATATTCTCTTTCTTTTATATATTAATTACAAATGTCCAATTATGTCATTTATATTTATAAGTCGATTCAACCGTTAATTTTATTATCCACTATAAACTAGTTTATCTGCTATTTATTAGCCTATTCGCTATCGCTACTTTTTACCAAATAGAGCGTGAAACTAATATTTTAAGATTGTGTAATAACTATATTAAAATAGCATTAATTTTTTAGGAATAAAATTTATTTTCATATTTTTTATAAACTTACTTTTGAATTTTAGTACTTATGGAAAGTAATTATACCCTTTGTTCTAGAAAACTTAACGGTCATTTCTTTAAATATGACTTTAAAAAAGTTTTGTGGTGTGTTCAATGTTTCGTTTCGTCGCTCCTTTCGGTTCCAAACCTCTTCTAATCTTTTTCCTAACCAATTTCGATGATATGACCTTAATAAAATCAATGTTTTGAGTGTGTTCAACATGATTTTGAGAAAAGGTTTTGAAAGTGATAAATGTTTGAAAAACCGAAATGTAGACCGCGTCTGAGTATACGTTTTGAATAACTAATCGGATTATGTGTCCAACTTGGTACTGTATTATAACGCCAGATGTCTAACGTAGTATTCATCAAAACGGGTTATAGAACGACGATAGATATAGATCATATCAAATTTAGAGTCGGCCCAATGCGGGTATGATATATAAATTATATCGAGTTGGGTGACGACCCGGCGAATTGGCATACTAGGAAGGGAAGTCATGAGCCCTCACCCTAGACCCTGAAACGTTATGGTATGGTCTAACGTGGGTTATTGGGATTGTGGGCTTTGCACAGCCAATTTATGCTAAGTTAATTTCTCGACTCATCGGGATTGTGGGCTTTGCACAGTCGATGTTTCGTTTGAAAAGCTTGTAATTATATATTAATTGACAAGGCCTAAAAATATATAATAGCACTTCATTTACCGGGATTGTGGGCTTTGCACATTCGGTAATGGGCTAGGTATATATTGACGCAAATAGCTTATAAATATAACTATGTTGCAACGGTTTTATAAATTAAACCGAGTGATAGTGAGGGGGCACGGTAGAACTCACTGAGACAAGTTGTCTCACCCAATCATCATTGTTGTTTTTTTACAGAGAAGCAGGGAAAGAAAAAGAGTAAGCGACACGAGTAGGTGACGTGCTTGCGGATGGTGCCAAAGAAGTGTAGCCTTGGAGTTATCTGTTATCTTTCCTGTTTATCTGTTAGGGTTATATGACTTGTATTGTTTATGGGTTGTATAAACCGCTTTAAATTTCTGTTTATGATATTGAACACCTAAGTTGTATTCCTACAGATGTTGTAACATTTTGGAACTAAGATGGATGAATCTGAAGTATTTTATGTTATCTTCGGAAAAAGTTTGTACGTTCAATATCTAAGCAGGGTTCGTGTCCTCTGATTATTATTATAGTTGTGCATTACGGTATATCTACATGTTAGAAATATCGGGGTGTTACAATTGGTATCAGAGCGGTTCGACCTAGTCGGACTTAGATGTTTAGGGTCTCGTATGTCTTCTAAGTCTGATTCTTCTTAGTATGCTATTAGACATTGAGCCTGATCAACTTAATACTTTATGCATATTTCGCAGAATCGTGGCTGGAAAAGGTAGGAGAAACCCACCTATTGATCCTCATCAGGAATGGATGCAAAATGTCATCGAAACTCAGCAGAAGATGATGAATGACATGATGCAAATGCAACAGCAACAGATGGCTCAAATGCAACAGATGCATCAAGTGCCTCAACCACAACCAAATGAGCCAATCAATGTACCACAACCTGAGGATCCCAACAGGATGTATTTTCGGTTTCTGAAGATGAAACCTCCAATCTTCAAAGGAGGATCCGACCCAATGAAAGCTCATTTCTGGGTGGATGCCATGGAAAGAATCTTTGTGGCATTGCAATGCTCTGAGGAAGAAAAAGTAATTTGCGCTGCCAACGCTCTAGATGAAGATGCACATACCTGGTGGACTAATGCCAGAAGAATGCTCCAAACCCAAGGAACACCTCTTAATTGGGTTAACTTTAAGGAGTTGTTCCTTGGTCACTATTTCCCTGATGCCCAGAGACTTGCTAAGCAGATGGAGTTTGTCAGTTTGAAGCAGGGAGATATGTCTGCTGGGGAGTATGCGGCTAAGTTTGAGAGATTGTCTCAATTCTATGAACTGGGAACGACTGCTCCAAATGACTGTTGGAAAATGACTATGTTTAGACAAGGTCTTCGGGGTGATGTGAACCAAGGTCTTAGTTCCTACACTATGACCACTTATCCCACTTTAGTGCAACAAGCACACACTGCTGAAGATGACCTGAAGAGGATGTATGCTGAGAAGAGGGATTTTTGGAAGGAAAAATGAAAGGGTAATGAATCGACTTCTTCCAACCCTAGACAAAGGGGTAACTGCGATAAAGGAAAGCAAGTGCAGACAATTGACTCTACAAGATCTAATAAGTGTTCTATCTGCAAGAAGATTCACAGAGGTAGATGCCAAGCTTGACCAAATCAGTGCTACTTTAAAAAAGTTTTGTGGTATTTAATTAGGAAGTTAAAGATTTTTAAAAAGTTAGATATATAGTCAGTTAGTCTCAAACTTTCTGTTAGTTTGTTGTATTAGTTGTTAATGATTAGTTAGATTAGTTGGCTAGTTTGTTGTATTAGTTGTTAATGATTAGTTAGATTAGTTGGCTATCATTTTACCAATTTACCCCTTGTAAGTAGCTAATATAAAAACTAATTATTGTACTCTTTGTAATTCATTCAATTCAATTGATTCATAATCAATCCAATATTCAGTTTTCATTTCCAATTCTGTTATGGATTGAATGTTTAATAACATGTACTAAAGGAGTTAATACAACAAGTTTATTCATGACGTCGTTCATTCGCATCCCTCCTCCACCACCTCTACACTACAAGAATTTCGGCGATTTCCGGCGGACAAAATCCGCCGGTAATGGCCAAAATCCTCCGGAAATTGGACATTACCGACGGAAATTACTGGCGGAAAATCCGCCGGTAATTCGTCCGCAGGTAACGGCTACCGGCGGATTTTCCGCCGGTAATCACCCAAAATCCGTCGGTAATTATTTTCTTTAAAAAAAATTATTTTAAAAAATCCGTCGGTAATTCTGAAAAATCCGCCGGTAATTAATTATTTTTTAAAAAATTAATATTATTTAATTTTTTTAATTTATATCTTTTTTAAATTCGTTTATTTTAATTTATTTCTTATTTAATTTATTTCTTTTTTTAAAATTCGTTTATTTAAAAAATTTATATTATTTTAATTATTTGAGAAAAGCGAAGTGTATGTGAGGGGATTTGAGAAGAGATTGAATGAGAATGAAGAAGAAAAAGGAAATAAAGATTTGAGAAGAGATTGAGAAAAATAAAGTGTATAAATGTGTGAAGATTTTGAGAAGAGATTGAGAAAAATGAAGTGTATGTATGTGAGAAGATTTGAGAAGAGATTGAATGAGAAGGAAGAAGAAAGAGGAAATAAAGATTTGAGAGAAAGAAGAAAGAGAGATATGTAGAGAAATAAAGATTGGAGAGTATGAGAAAGAAATAAAGAGTGAAATGAGAGAATGAGAAGAGTGTAGGAGAAAGTTTTATTTATAGGAGAAGTGAGAAGGAAGAAGTGAGAAGTGAGAAGGAAGAATAAATTTTGTTTTTTTTCTGTTTACCGGCGGATTTTTGTTGTTTACCGGCGGATTTTTTGACAGGTTATTACCGGCGGATTTATGATGCGTACCGGCGGATTATAATTTTTAAATTTAAATATTACCGGCGGATTTTTTGACAGGTTGTTACCGGCGGATTTTTGTTGCTTACCGGCGGTTTTTTGATGCTTACCGGCGGATTTTTTTTAAAAAAATTTCATGTGGAAACGGTCCGCCGGTAATAGCACCGAAACAGCCGGTAATTTAACAGTCGAAAATAAATCCGCCGGTAATGGCTAAAATCCGCCGGTAATTTACTGGGGGATTTTTTCCGCTGGTAATGGCTAAAATCCGCCGGTAATTTTCCGGCGGTCGAAATCCGCCGGAAATTGCCCGCCGGAAATGCACGAATTTCTGGTAGTGCTAATATATCATCCTCTCTTAACCAATCATTCGTAAATCAGGGCATGAATTTTTGCACTGGTTTTGTGAAGAGAGACACTGGATACAACAATAAACGGGAAAGTTCACTCATTAATCCTACGTGGAATGATGGAATGACCTCTCTCTCTCTCATTTATGCGAACTCTGAAAAAATACAGCAATAAACGGAGAATTTTCCTCCTGCAAGCCGAAATCATGGGTAAATATTTATGAGAGGTAATGTATATCGAACTCTATCGAATCCTCTTGTGATTGCAACTTGATGGCCCTATATGTTGTTCGATTGTGGTTTGTTTAATATTTGGTTTATGATACGTTTTATTTTAGGTGATGCAACTGCGGTATTTTTTTGGTTCGGGACCATCGCTGGCTACCTACGCAGTGTCCCAAAGCTGACAACGAATGACTAATCTGCACTCGTGCGTTGGGCTAATGACATTACTGTCAACGATTGCACTGGCCAACCCGTTGTTTGTCACCGCAGGGAATCGAACACGTGAGCAAACCGGGATGACCCCTCGAGTATCCCAGTGGTAGGCTCGACCAACTGGGCCAGACGAGCTGGTTGCAACTGCGGTATTATTAACAGGTGAAGCAGGGAAAAGATTATTGATTGAATTTAATTTATTTAATATTGGTGTTTGGTTACCGTCGTTGTGTAGTTTCCTGGTATTGCAAATTGGCATTGAGGCATATTTGATGAGTAAGAGGGAGGAGGTTGTTGTTAACAACATTCATGAGCCAAGCATTTAAGAGTTCAACATTGTTATAAATTAATAGCTATTGTGGAAGATCATCTGATGATAATATCATCCACATAAATGAGAACAAAAAGATGACAACCCCGTTTGTTGTAGATAAGTAGAGAAGGATCACACTTGGACCTAGTGAAGCCCAAGGAAAGAAGAGTCTTGGTAAGGTTTTCATACCACGCTCGTGGTGCTTGTTTGAGGCCATAGATGGCCTTTTTTAAGTGACAAACCAGTGAGGGGTCTCCTTGGATAAAACCTGATGGTTGGTGCATATAGACATCCTCTTGTAGATGACCATGAAGGAACGCATTGTTCACATCTAATTGACGTAAGGGCCAGCTATAGGTTAGAGCAATAGTGAGGATTGTCCTGATAGTAATTGGCTTAACAACCGGGGCAAAAGTCTCAGAGTAATCCAAACCATATTTCTGATTAAAACCCTTTGCGACAAGACGAGCTTTGTACTTATTTATAGTCCCATCAGCATTCTCTTTTATTCTAAATATCCATTTGCATCCTATAGCACGTTTGTTGGGAGGAAGAGGCACAAGATCCCACGTTTTGTTGTTCTGCAGGGCAGAATATTCAGCCTGCATAGCTTTGTTCCACTCAGGTACAGACATAGCATGTTGGACAGACACGGGTTCAGTGGTGGTGGCATGGACAGTAGGATATAAAGGAGGTCTTAGGCAACCGGTTTTTGACCTGGTAAGCATAGGGTGATTATTTGGAGGTCGAGGTGGTGATGGTGATGGTGAAGGAGAGCTGTTTGGATCTATAGTGGAGGGCAGTGACTGTGCAGATGAGTGGGTGTGAATGGACAGTTGTGGTGAGGCTATAAGAGATGGGTGAGGTGATGGGTTCATAGGAGAATTGTTGGATGGTAAGGAGATAGGTGTAGTAGGGGGTGTTATGGGTTTAGTGCTAGGTGGAACAATCTCCAAGTGTGTAGTAGTGCTTTGTGAGTGATGTGGTGTGTCATTATTAGTATTAGTAATTTTGCTTTGAAATGGAAAATAATGATCATGAAACAAGACATCTTTAGATATATAGAGACGACCAGTATTAGTATCTAAACATTTATAACCACGGTGTGAAGCAGAGTATCCTAGAAAGACACATTCTTTAGACCTAAATTGAAACTTGGGATTGTTATAAGGGGTAAGGAGAGGATAGCAAGCGCAGCCAAAGGAGCGCAGAAAATGATAATCAGGTGGTTTGTTGAATAATGTTTGGAGAGGAATTAGTTGAGAGTGAAAGGCAGGAAGTCTGTTAATGATGTAGACAGCGGAATGAAAAGCATGGTCCCAGAAATAATAAGGCAGAGAGGAGTGTGAAAGAAGAGACAGACCCATTTCCACTATGTGTCTATGTTTTCTTTCAACAACTCCATTCTGATGATGAGTCTGAGGACAGATTACTCTATGAATGATACCTAGATTGGCAAGATACTCTTTAAATGGACGAAACTCACCCCCCAATCTGTTTGAACAGATTTAATTCTCTTGTTGAGTTGTAATTCAACAAGAGATTTAAATTGTTTAAACACCTTAAGGGTTTCGGACTTGTCATGCAAAAAATAGATCCACACAAATCTACTAAAGGCATCTATAAAGGAAACGTAGTACTTAAAGCCCATAGATGAATTCATTGGGGCTGGTCCCCAAAGATCAGAGTATATAAGTTCGAGAGGTTCATTGTAAACAGTTTGAGATAGAGAGAAGGGCAACCGATGAGATTTACCAAGGCAACATGCAATACAAAATTCAGCTTTATTTCTTTGAAAAGTATGTAGATTACATGATTTCAGAATTCTATTTAGAGTGTCTAGACTAGTGTGGCCCAGCCTATGGTGCCATTTGTAGAAAACATCAGAATTATGAGAAACTAGAGAATTAACAGAAGAAATAGGAGACTGTAAAACATGACCAGCTGGAGACCGAAGGGGATATAGACCATCTTTAGTCAATCTTCCCTCCAAGAGAGTTTGATCATTGACCTGTGAATGAGCAGAGTAATGAGATGGATAGAATTTAACATAAGCATTATTATCCTTAGCAAATTTACTTATACTGATAAGATTTTTATTAAGTTGGGGAACATGAAGAACATCTTTAAGGTAAAGTGTGTGTTGTGGGTGAGTTGGAGATTGAAATTTAAATGTGCTAAGAGACTGAACAGGTAAGCTTGTACCGTTTCCTAGAAATACATTTTCTAGGTGTGCTGGTGGTGGAGGAGCACCAGGAGGTGCAGGAAGCAGAGTGCAGTGGTTTGAAGCAGCAGTGTCCATCCAGTTGCTGGAGGTAGGGTGAGCAGAGGGCATACCAGTGAAATGAGCTTGAGGAACCGGAGGTGTCATAGCTGGATTCCATGGAGTTGAAGCAAGAGGAGCAATGGGCTGTCTATTGTACTGGTACGGGTTCCCTGTTGGATATGCAGGCCCAGGAGGAGGATTGAACGCTGTATTGAAGCGGTGATAGCAATAGCTCGCTTCATGTCCCATGCGATGACATACTTGGCACTGTATATTCGAACGTGCACCATTCCGGCCACCGCGACCTCTGAATTGACCATTTCCACGGTTTCCAGAATTAGGGTTTTGAGAATTTGGGAAATTATGAAAATTAGGGTTTCCATTATTGTAATTGGTCTGGGGTTTTTCTTGATTGAGATCTTGCGAAACATCATTGCCAGAGGAATTCTTAGATTGGGTAAGATTAAGCGAAGCTGATTCCTCAAGAATCTTGGCTTTGTCAATTCTCTGTTCATGAGCGAGAAGAAGACCGCGAAATTCTTCAAGGTCGAACCATTGAATTTTACTGTTGATTAACGTAACAAGGGATTCGTACTCGCTTGGTAAACCCTCAAGAATAACATCTAACTGATCTTGAATTGAAACGGACTCACCGATCGAAGTGAGAGAATCGGTGAGATGCTTGATCTTGGCGAGAAATTCCGATACCGTTGACGATCCTTTCTTCGTCGTGCGCAGTTGTGTGCAGAGTTGGCGAGCCTGAGCGCGAGTCTTTGATTGAAACGCAGTATGAATGTTGTCCCAGAGTTGGTATGTGTATCGGCAGCCAATGACCGACGGCAATATCGCCGGTGACAAGGAAGATTGGAGCCAAGCGAGTAATAATTGGTGTATTTGTCATGGAAAAAAAATCGGAGGAAGAAGAAACAGAATCGAGTCACGAAGGTGACTTAGTGAGCTCTTGATACCATATTACAAGGTAAAGAACTGAACATATTGAAGAAAATGTAAACTGATATTTTTCTGATTGATGATCTGAGATTACACAGAGATACAATATATATAGCAGCTATATGCAAGTCTGCTAACAGAATTCAGTTTGACAGTTACACAAACTGTTATAACAGATCCAACTGACATAACAGAATAACAGATTCTAACTAAAATGATACACCTAATTAACTGCTATTTACATTCTCTAACACAATCGATTTCTGAATCAATCAATTTCTAAATCAATCGAAGAGGCACTAAATCAATTGAGCAGGTATTTTGTTTTACTTCATCTTGTTTACTTTCTTTGGATCAATGGATTTCTTCTTCCCTATCACTAATTAAAGAGATGCAATCCATTTGGTTGCTTCCTCCTATTCAATTTCTGAATCAATTTTTGCATCAACGACCATAATGCACCTTATATCTCTCGAAGTATTGAGGATACTTGTTTCATACCATTTTTGTCTATGAGACGACACATCCTTTGCGCACCTAATTCTGGAAATTACAAATCGCAATAGAGTGTAGTGAAATTCACGTATTCTTATAACTATCATTAAACACATTCTATATGATCACTATCACATGATATGTGATATATTAAAGGAATATTTGGTATAAGAGAAAAAAAAAATGAGAAATAGAGAGTAAAGAATTGTTGACAATTTGTGAAAGTACATAAATGCCACTAACGAACCCACTAGTTTTTATCTCACTCCCCTATTTCTCTAAACCAAACAGAAGTTTCTAATCTCTTTCTAACTTCCTTCTCACCTCACACTCTCTTCTCTATTTCTCTTTAACCAAACACACTAATGTCTGTTGTTTTTTACTGATAATAAGAGATTTTTTACTTAGTTTGTTTTTAAGCCGTAGTGCATATAACTCACACTTCAAACATAAACAACTCATATATAAGTTTATATTCGACTTATAACATAATAAAAGTCATTTAAATTTAATAAATGAGAGTTGATAATGTTCTGTACCGTATCTCTGGACCTGTATCCGATCTTAGACACAAGGTCCGATCCGAGATAGTTGGTAGGGGTTGGTCTTGATCAACCGAGCTCCGCTTCCGATCCGGGGCAGGTGGTACCTGCGAGGACACTCCGACGCTCAAGTCAGCCAGAGAGCTAATTAGAGATGAAGAGTAGGAAAAAGTGTGTACCTTTAATGAAGCATTCAATGCTTATTTATAGAGTTTGGTGGTGATAGACCTGATGAATCAGGACCGTCCGATCTTGCGCTGCGATCTCAACCATTGGTTGATGGATCTACATTTGGTGTTGGGCCTCATTATTGTGGATTGGGCCGATCCATAACAGTTGCCCCCCAAGTCGGGTCGTCTTGGGGCGAGCTAGACTTGAAGCCTTATATGGACTTCGTGAGAGTTTTTGAATTTGAGGTCGGACCTTCGTGGCGACCTTCTTCAAGGCCGGGCTCATAGCTACAAAGGGGTCTGCCCCCAGCCTCGCAGTGCCCGAGATACTGGTCTTGTCAAAGATCTTCGAGGCCGGGCTTATACCGGCGAGGGTGTCTGCCACCAGCCTCGGAGCGCCCGGGATACGGGTCTTGGCAAAGATCTTCGAGGCCGGGCTTATACCGGCGAGGGTGTCTGCCACCAGCCTCGGAGCGCCCGAGATACGGGTCTTGTCAAAGATCTTCGAGACCGAGCTTATACCAGCGAGGGTGTCTGCCACCAGCCTCGGAGCGCCCGAGATACGGGTCTTGTCTAAGATCTGCGAGGCCGGGCTTATACCAGCGAGGGTGTCTGCCACCAGCCTCGGCAATGTTAAAAACGTGACCACCTGAGGGACTCGAGGTGTCAATTTAAAGTCGCCTTCAGGGCAGTTTACCAGGACTCGGCCCAGATCGAACTCGCCCTTCAGGGTAATGGCAAACTCTGCCATTTAAGACGTGACCACCTGAGTGACTCGAGGTGTCAGTTTAAAGTCGCCTTCAGGGCAGTTTACCGGGACTCGGCCCAGATCGAACTCGCCCTTCAGGGTAATGGCAAACTCGGCCATTCAAAACATGACCACCTGAGGGACTCGAGGTGTCAATTTAAAGTCGGAGGATCTTTGTGAGCAAAAGCGCCGACGTTCCTGCCTCGGGAATTTTTCCCGGCTTCTAGAAAGTCGCTTCGAGGAAGAGAAAGCTAGAGACGAGCAGGGCCGAGGGGAACCCTCGGATCCGTAGGAATCATCAGGAGTTCTGATCCTAAGTGGAGTTCCGGTCTTAGCGTGAAACCTTAAGGCGATCGCTCGACCGATCCCAAATCCTTCCATCCAACCTCGGAACTTACTTTTACTTAAGCAATCAGCGTGAGGAAAATTGTAGCCGATCCATATATATTAGATGGTTGAACATTTACAAAGTCGGATTACATCATGCCCGTAGGCTCATTCCGAGACCTAGGTGAAACGTGATCTTCCTGAGTTAATCCCTTCTTCATGATCGATATACTTCTGAGATCGCTGGAGGAACTCGGCAAGCGACTCGACTTGGTTGACCCCGACGTCTATCTGAAATAGACTTCCTTCACGAAGGCCAGCCTCCATGAAGTAAAGACGGAAGGAGTCGTCGAGGTTCCGGACTTGAGCGGCTTCTCTATTGAATCTTTCTATGTAGTCCCGGAGGGACTCATTTTCTCCTTGTCGAATTGCCTGCAATACCTTCCGAGATTTAGGCTTCATCTTCGAGTGGGCGAAGTGTGCAGAAAAGAGCTTGGCCAACTGATCCCAAGAGGAGATTGTATTTGGCTTGAGAGCCCTGAACCAGTCTAGAGCCGCCTTCTCTAGAGTGAGGGGAAAGGTTCGGCACTTTATCTCCTCTGGAACGTTACGGTATTGCATAACCGTGTCAAAGTAATCGAGATGGCGATCCGGATCGCCAGTCCCGTCGTGCATTTTCAGACCTTCAGGGGGCTTCTCGAGGTGCTTTGGCACCGGGAAGTAGTCGATTTTCGCTGTGAAAGGTCCTTTACGCTTTGCCGACCTCTCAAGAGGTGGAGGCCGTCGGTAGCCATACTTACCGGGGGATCCCCGCGAGCTAGGGCGCTGACGTTGCGGCCTCGGAGACCTGTTCCGACTTCTGGTACGCCGCCTCGGAGACGAGGAAAACAGAAACGAGCTAGGCCGAGGGGAACCCTCAGGACCACAGGAATCATCAGGGGTCCGACTTGGGGGAGTCTCCGGTCTTCGCCCTCCTCTACAACGAGGTGGAGTGCGATGATGGTATCTCCTCCAAGCCGGAGATCGGTGGCGCCCGCGGCCATGAGTCGTTCCACTTGAAGAGTGGCGCAGAGGGGAACTCCGATCCGGGATGTTACGACCCCGGATCTCAGCAATCTGAGCTTCTAACTGGGTGTAGCGTTGGCTTTCCTGCCGGTCGGCCTCGGCTTGCCGAGTTAGGAACAGGACGAGCTGTTGAACAGCGTCGACCGGTATCTGGACGGTCGGAGGGGGAGGTGGAAGTCGGTTCCGGGCTGAGCTCCCAGGAACCATAGCCGTAGCCGAGCTTCGAGCATGCACCGGGCTAAGGGGTAAGGTGACCGCCACTCCTTCCGGAGTCACCTGTTGCAGGACCGGTCCTTCAGCGGCATTCAGGATAGTCCTATGACGTAAGGTCGGAGCCATCGTCAATCAAGGAGATGGGAGAGGAACTAGAGTACAGATGCTCCCACTGTGGTCGCCAATGTTCTGTACCGTATCTCTGGACCTGTATCCGATCTTAGACACAAGGTCCGATCCGAGATAGTTGGTAGGGGTTGGTCTTGATCAACCGAGCTCCGCTTCCGATCCGGGGCAGGTGGTACCTGCGAGGACACTCCGACGCTCAAGTCAGCCAGAGAGCTAATTAGAGATGAAGAGTAGGAAAAAGTGTGTACCTTTAATGAAGCATTCAATGCTTATTTATAGAGTTTGGTGGTGATAGACCTGATGAATCAGGACCGTCCGAACTTGCGCTGCGATCTCAACCATTGGTTGATGGATCTACATTTGGTGTTGGGCCTCATTATTGTGGATTGGGCCGATCCATAACAGATAACAATTTTGGTAAATAGAGTTGATAAGAATTTAAAAGGAGATGAATGTGTATGTATAATAATACAAGATATAATTGAAGAATCATACTAACAAGTAATAGCATGCATTGCTTATTACTCATTCACTGGAACATTTTTGTTTTCTTTTCCAACTTTTACCGTTGTGTTGCGATGCAATATAGATGATATAGGTCTTGGAGCTCTTGTCTTTATATCAATTGCTCTCAGACACAGGAAACCTATAAAAAATATATGTAAATGATGAGCATAGTGTAATTTAAGTAGAAATATATGCATAATCAATTGATATTGTTTTCTAACCTTTACAAAAACATTCCTGAATTTTCTCCAATGACAAACCTGCATTCATATTTGATAAAATTATTATTCTAATTTGATAAACTTATGTCCCCATTTCAAGCTGCATGAACAATTTTAGCGACATGGAGACAACGGTTCTCGGGTTCAAACCCGAATGCAACTATGTGATAGTGTAGAATTTGGATTAGGTGTGTGTAGTTAGAATTTGTGTGCAGTCGGCCAGTTTAGAGCCGTCCGACTAAAATTGGACAGCTCATATTTTAAGAACAGTTTTGGATTTTTATTTGATATAAAATCCCGAAGTTGAAATCTTGACCGTCCCCCCGGAGCTTGTTGACTACATGACTGCATGCAGTCCCGACCGACTGCACACGAATCTAATCTAATAGTGTGTATGGTGTTTATATATCATTTCGTCTAAGCCGACAAAAAGAGATATAGTCAATCTATAATGTTCAATTACCTCTCGTTATCGCTGATGTACCAGTCCCAAAGTATACGGTCCGTTGCTCTAGATTCCATAACCAATTTCTAGGAACATCAATTGGGTTTATCATTGAAGCGTAATCAGCAAAAACCTATAAACAAGAAGAAAACAAGATATTAAACCAGATTTATTTTCAACTAATGATTCAACCTTTCAACCAAAAGATTCAAAATTTGAATTATTCACCTCATTAACTTGAAAGTATGTTCCATTCAACGGAAAATATCCTCTCATTGCAGTTCTACATGGAATCTGTTACATGAATTATTGAATCAAGTTCTTTTATTTATAAGAAAGATAGCCTATAAACTTCAAATAGCAGTTTCAGTTTAACTAACCAGAAGTGTTCCATAAACAATTTCACAACTGATCTTCCTTGACTCAACGGAGGTTTCTAATTCATCTAAATAAAAAATACTTAAAAAGTGAGTATATTCGTATTTGTACTCGTAAATACTTTTTTAAATAAAAGACTTTCTTTTGTGTACCTTTTTTCCATACAACGAGAAGATAACGGAAAGGATCATCAGGTTCTCGTAGAGCATGCTGTAAAATAAACAAAAATATAATACATGTGCATATATAATTAATTAAAAGCTTACTTTATGACTTTCTTTTTAGTACTTACCTCTCTTAGGAGCGGGTGGTTATCTGGAAGCTCATAACTGCATAAGATAAAATAAGAAAAACTAAGACTCATAATGTAAAGTATTGAACTCAAGTAATGTCTTTAAAGTATCCAAAATACCGTTAAGAATTTATTTTGCAATAAGATAACATTCCTATAATTTAAAAAATAATTATTCTCTAACAAATCTGATAAAAACCAATAATAAAAGTTTGCAGTGTTATTCCACATGCATGACAACTATTTACTATCTTCTCCCGAAAGTGCATAGTGCTACACACCAGCTGATTTCTAAAAAACATTAAGGGTAAAATTGCAAATTTGACACTTATAATGGGACAGAGAGAGTAGTAAGCAGTAGAATATTTTACATAAGAATGAGAGATATGTATAAAACAAATAGACAGACTCAACTATTAAAAAAATTTGATATTTACTTTTAATACAAATATATAGAGAAACTAATAAAACACAACATTAACATAGGTACGGTCAAAGCAGAGAATGTTAAGCTTCTGAGTTCAGAGAGCATTCAAATTTCATTATTGAATAACTAACTAGAGATGAGAGGGAAAGCTCTTTCATATTCTGCTAAAGCTAACTGCAAACTAACTAACCAATAAGGAAAGATGATGCTAACAATAAGTAAATGTATGGTAACAAAGATTAAGTTTTAATTAAATAGAGATAATGCAACCATACTTAATTTAAGAATATTAAAAGATATGTAGAAAGAAATAGCATGAGAATATAGGAAAGAGAGAAAATTACGCCATGCGCTCAGTCTTTAAACGGCTAACATCTTTCATTTTTGGCCTCGGAATGTTTGCAGCATAACCATGTAATGCGACTAAATAGATATGTATGTGCAGTGCAGAATGCTAACTAGAGCTGTTAATTTTGGCCCGGCCTGGTGTTTTGGGTTGGGCTTGCTAAATAGAGGCCAAAAAAGAATTGAGCCATTTTGGCCCATCCTCGTTGACCCATGGGCCAGGTTGTGCTCATTTTTTTTATGCTTTTTGAACATTTTTTGTAGTTTTCTGAAAATTGAAGTGGGATGGGCCGGCCTGCTAAGCCCAGTGTTTTGAACCGGGCTACAAAATATACAGTTCACTAGACAAATGGGCTGGTCCAGCCCAACCCGTCTTTACGATTTAGCCCAAAGGGCTGGGCCGGACGGCCCAGTTTGGCAGCTCTATTGCTAACCTTCCAATACTTTCAATTAAGTAAAGGGGAGAATACAAATAAAACTACATGTACATTTTGCTAGAAATTTGCCAAACTATGGGTTACGATGATTAACAGTTTCAATAATTGAATCAATAATTCTCTCTCCAGATAAAGTCGGCCTAATGAATATTCTCTCTCACTTTTCTGCTCATTTTATAATATTATTCACTCCTAATGACCACTAACATTATAAAAAATCTTCATATTCAATATTATTAATGCTAGATGGCGGTTCATGGATGCTAAGGTAGCAGAATCTATGATTATAAAAACAAAACACTAATGACATATGACAAGAATAATAGACTATGAATATCATAAAGGTAGCAGAATCTATGATTATAAAAACAAAACACTAATGACATATGACAAGAATAATAGACTATGAATATCATAAATTTCAGCATAAAAGTAGAATTAAATACCTCAATTCTCATATTTTATTAAGACTAATATTCATATTTTTAACTAAGCAATACAGGTATTTACTCAAGCAGGGGCATATCTTCTAATGGAGAGGGGGGCGTTTTCGTTTTTTTGCAGTACCCAAGTGTATTTTTTCTCAAAAATAATGCCAAAAGTGCAATAGGAGGAATTAGATCCTTGTACATTTATGTGTGCTACGTAAAATAAACCAACTCAACCTACTAAAAAATTGTTGCAACATCAATGAATTAGTTAATATATATTATTTAACAATTAGACCCCTCAAAAATGGTTCTGCCACTACTCGAGGACAAACTCACCACAATTTACTTTTTGTTGTAGGTTTAGAATCTCTTCTTATAAATCCTGGTTCTATCACCAATTTTTTATGCTACAAATAATGCTTGATTCCAAAGGCTACAACACAAATACCATGTCAAATAACTAGATTCATGTGTGAACACATATTTGCATTCACATTAGTTAGCCTGGTTTGGGTTTTTTTCGGATTTGTTACACACATATACAATACAAAAACGCTTTACACATTTCCATACACACCAACAAATCACTTTTGCACCAACTTAACCATATTATCTTACAAAACGCGTTTTTTATGGATTCTGACTTTAATGCATCCTGTGTATTTAATTTGGGACAATTATGCAGACCACTAATGTTGGTACTGTTATTGTAGAAGAAAAAATTACCCAAGTTTGACTAATTGGTTGCGTTCACACAAGCTTTCCATTTCTCATTATCAATGTCCCTTACACTTTCCAGTTACACTCCACATTACCCTCCTCGTCTTCTCTCTCCAATCTCACCGACCTCATTTTCTTCTCTTCTTCCTCCTTTCCTCTTCTCCCTGCATCATCTCCTCTTCCTCCAACCACCTCCTTTCCTCTGCAAATAGTAGAAGAAAAATAAAGCACTGATTTTGCTTTGAAACCCTAATCGCTCTGCAAACAGTGCAACAATGCCGCCAAAGTTCGGCCCCTCACAGGTCGTCGATGTCTACGTCCGAGTAACCGGAGGAGAAGTCGGTGCAGCCAGTTCCCTCGCTTCAATGTTCAGTCCACTCGGTCTATCTCCAAAGAAGATTGGAGAAGACATCGCTAAAGAAACCACAAAGGACTGGAAGAGTCTTAGGGTTAACGTCAATGTGGAGTGGCCCCAAAAGAGGGAAACGAAATGGAGAGGGAAATAACAAAATGGATTCGCCCCTTCCATACTCCCTCGCAGTCTCTCACTCTCTCTCGCTGTACCTCTCTCTGTCCTCCAAGTTCAGATCAGCCCCTCCCTTTCTATCATTTTCTCTCATTATCTTCCAAAAATTTAATCATTAACACTCTTCTAATGTTCTTCTAATGTTTTGCAGGTATTTTTCGAATTTGATGATCAGAAGGTTTGGAGGTATTTTTCGTTTTTGATCCATCATCTCTTCTGTTCACTTCTCTCTTGATGGTATGATAGGATTTCGTGTTTTTAAGTTTTGTATTTTTGTTGTTTGGTTATCTTTGCTTTCTTCTCTTTTCTTCGATTTTGGTCTGCTTAGGGTTTTATTGCTTTATTTACGTTTACGTCTTACGTTTTTAATTTGTGAATGTTTTCTGATTATGTTTTGTTGATGTGGGATGGCACGGGGATTCTTGGCTGGGTTTGAAGTTGTAAACCACTAAACATTACATAAACCCCTGAACATTTTGAAACCACTTAGCACAACTTTCAAGTTGCTATTGTTAGATATTAGTGATTTCTCTTTGAAGGTAAATTTTTTCATAGCTTATTATCATTTTATTCACTTTGAAAATGGTCAAATACACATATACTCATTTCTTTCATGTTTTTACTTTGTACAGTTGCAGAGCAAATTTGGATGTTCTAGAAAAGAACAAGTAAGTTTAGTCTTCTCCATTTCGTGTCATTCCTCGCTTGTGGAGATTAAAACTTGTCTGGTTTTTAGACCAGACAACACAAATATTTAGTTTTTAGATCATAATGAGACTTTTGTGACTCATTTGCTTCTTCTGTTTATGTAGTATTTCAAAAGGTCCATCTCTTAGATGACTTTGGAGCGAATGTCTGGTTTGTTCGGTTCCTTTTCGATGCTTCTTTCATCGGGCGATTTAGAAGTATGAAACTACTATTTGTTAACATAATGAATGATTTAGTAGTACTTTTTGCTTAAACATTTGACAATGACTTCAGTTTTCAGTGTTAATATCACAGCAAGTGTTCAATGTTCACCTTTATCTATATGTTGCTAGCTTATATCATAGAGTTATTATTTCATTTGGAGTTGATTGATAATTTCCTTTGAAGGAACTTTGCGTCAACAGAATAGTGCTGTTGAAAGTTCCAATCATCCTCTAAAGCTTCGGAGGAATGCCTCGGCTGCATCTGATTTAAGTTGCACTTCTTCGCAGAGTGGTTCTACATTTTCAGGTTATACTTCTGAACTTCAGATTAGCTTACTCACCATGGTGTGGCTCGATGTATTTAATAGGATGCATTTTGAAGCTTTATAGTAGTAGCAACAGGCATGAAATTAGTCCTCTACAGATTTCGGGGAGTCTAGAATACGTTAAATATCGTGCAGCTATGCGCTTGATGCCTTATCTTATTGTTGCTAATGCATGAAATTTCATTTTTCTCCTGTCATTCAGATACTTAATACTCGGTAATTATATTGAAGAAATTGTTGTATCTGCAATATCTTTCCATTTGCTTCTAACTAACTTGGTTTGTTTCTAACTTCTTATCTTCCTTCACTAGGTATCCTTTCTAATTTCTTATCTTCCTTTACTAGGTATCCTACCGTGACCCACCACTATTTGCTGTTCTTACAATGAATACTAACTATTTTGTTGTAAACCTGTCCTTTGCATTTCATCATTGAAGAATAAAGGATTTATTTTTATCCACCATTTCATGAACCTTATAACAAGGGCTTGCGAAATGACTATATTGATTTCATACGCCTAAGCTCTTAGAATATCAGAGCTAATATTCGGATGCATCAAGAGCTACTAATGGTGATGACCCATTTTAATGCGTATGTGGTATCAACTGTCCTGTCCTATTCCTGTCCAAAGGTTGTATACCATAATAAATTAATAATGCTTTAATTCTCTAATATTTACTAAATTAATTCTTTAATTGATATATTTCAAATTATTTACACTACAATGTGAATTTTATATCTTTGATTGTGGGAGGTTCAAAGTGGAGTTGAAAGAGTCCAAAGTTTACCAACTTGGTGTCAAACAGGAACAAACCAGTAACTTTCCAATTGAAAAACATGCTTTCAAAGCTATTCATTTTGATACTGAGCATAGATCTCCTCTATTCATACATGTTTTACAATTATATTTATCTCTTGCTTTAAGTTACTGACTCATCAGCATCTATAGATCGATATACTTTATAATCCAAATTGATGCTGACTCATACAGCACAACAAAGAGATTGTCATTTGATATTTATCCAAATTGATGTTGATTCATACTCTCTTGATTTAAATTTATTACTCATCAGCATCCATAGCTTGCTATACTCTAAAGGCTTAAATATGTTTTAGGTCCCTACAAATATAGGGTGTTTTGGTTTAAGCCCCTGCAAAATTTTTTTTTGTTAAAAGCCCTTGCAAAATGACATATTTTGTTATAAGCCCTTCAATGACTAAAATGTTAGCCTATAACATGGAATGCTATGATTGCTGGATATGTTGAGAAGAGCTTATAACAAAATATTTCATTTTGCAAGGGCTTTTAACAACAAAAATTTTTTGCAGGGGCTTAAACCAAAACACCCTATATTTGCAGGGGCCTAAAACATATTTAAGCCTACTCTAAATTCAGTACTCTTGCAAACAAATGATCATTTGATATTTTGAAGTCCAAGTTCCTCTACTGCTTACCTCTCCTCAACCAAGCCACTTAAAGTTATCAAATCAGAGAAGAAATGACAATCTGAGTTAAATGGAATTTCATATGAATCTTTTTAGATTACTTTGTCATGGTTTATTAGTCTACAAAACACTTTTTAAGTACCACTTGGATAATTGTAATAGTTCTTATAGTTGTACTATTTTGATCATTATCCCTGTTCTTAATATTATCAATGTATGCTCAGTGAGACAACAACAATTTGGCCAGTGTCAAATATGTATGTGTTAATGTCATTTCCGAAATCAACTATATGTGCTATTTGAATGCCTTCAAAACTGCACAGTTATGATCAAATTGTGTTTTCACAAACCTGCCCAACCCACGTGCCTTGCATTTCAAATGTCAATGTTATTTCAAAAATACTACTTATATCTTTCCAAGTTGATGGATATGTACTATCCAACTTGTCATAGAAATATAATTTGTATTTGTATGATTCTAGGCCCTATGTATACCACAACATTAGCATTGTTCCAAATCACATATACTGGAATTTGGATCCTCTCATTCAACACACTCTCAATTATCCTCTACACTCTATATCTCTCTCGTAAATTCTTACATTCTCTCTTATTTTTTCTCTATCTTAAATATATTATTTTAAGTATTTTAAGAGGGAGATATAGAGTGTAGAGGATGATTGAGAGTGTTGAATGAGAGGATCCAAATCCCATATACTGCTATCCACTCCAAAGTTATTTCAATAATGCTGGAACAAAAACAATATCATTTTATTTCATAAATGAATGTAGTAACATGTAGAGGGTAACATTTCCAGTTATTATAGGGACCAGCGCCAAAGGGAGTATTCAATAAAACACTATAATTCTATTACCACATCAAGTTGTTTTTTAACACCGTTCATGTGTCGCACATTCATTTTTTTCAAATAAAGGTGTATATATATTTAAGGTTACTACAAATGTGATACTCAAAAATATATCCACAAATCAATTTTGTACATTGATCTTACTACATATTCATTCTCATCACAACATCTTATTAATATTAATAGAAAGAGCGTAACAATTCAAATAACTATACTTAGAACACACTTATAACTGATTATGGCGGCCTCCCACATCTCAATGGATCACCCAACATTTATGATAATTTCTATCTAAAGTCTTTTTGTTACCATACTTTTTCTTCACCATTATTGCCTACCACAGTGTCGATATCAATTAATTTCTACCTCACCTCATGCATCGTACAATTATTTCTCTATATAAATAGATTTTGTTTATTTATTTAGTTATTAGGCAATTATATATTCCTAACAATATATATCTCTCTATAACACATAATTTATAATAGGCAAAAATATACGTATTCTTAAATTGTCCTAGTAATAATAAATAGTGTACATTTAATTTACCAAAACAAAGAAAACTACATTTTCCACATTTTTTCCAGGAAAAAAATATATTTGCACAGTAAAGCTATTGATTTCCCTCCAGCATCAAGCTATTACGTATGTATTCTTAAATTTTAATAAATTAATGCAACACGTACGTACCTTGCAAGAGCACTGTTATAATGTTCACACTCTTTATTCATTGGACAAGCATTGCAATTTGGATTTCTCTTTGTGCAAAAAACCTGCAAAATATTTCACGATGATTTCCATTTTCTGGTGAAAAGGTAAGTGTTATTCATAATAACCTTAAGATGTACCTTTCCAAAGGTTATCAGCTGATAATGCAATTCATACCTGTACAAGCCAATAATTTCATATATGTAAGATATATATATTAACCTAATACAAAGCTCCAATAGATTAAAAAGATGCTTGATAATTACAATGTTTTCTGATCAAGAGTGCATAGTCGCGGCCAAAGATATTGTTGAACTTTGTTCGAGTCTGGAAACCTGTATTAAAATAAAATAGTGCAATTAATGAATGTGATATATATAGTAAATTTCGAAAATTAATGATATAATAGTGATTGAATGACTTACTCCTCTAAATTATGTATTTGCATTGCCTCGGGTAATGGTTGAATGGGAACCCATCCCAAACGTACAACAATTCTTCCAACATTTACATCCACCTTACAAAAGTGACAAATTTTTTAATCAATAGAAAACATAGTACGTTGTCTCACAAAAATTGATCCATTCACTAAAAACAAGAATTTATGTCTTCTTAATTATATTCTTACTGAAAAAAAAAACTTACTGGAAAAGCACTATGATGAAGTGTTAAAAGCCTTATGCATTCCGTACTTTTCAATCCAAGTCCATGTATGCTCAACAGATACTCCCTATAACAAGAATGATTTGCTTGATCAGAGTAGCTTAAATTGATGACTGATAAAGGCAAAATCATATAAAAAAATCTTGCAAAGTAGTGATATAGATGTGTAGACTTACTTTGCTTCCTTTGGTGGAGCATATCTTAGCCATTCTAAATCCACACTTCCATTTGAATCCATTAACTTATTGAGTAATTGCTACAAACATAAAATATATATAATCATTACTTCAATGATAACATGTTGAAAGTTTATTATTAACAGCTAGCAAACGAATTATTGTGCACCTGTATTCTTGCAGCAATAATGTTGTGCTGACCACGAGATGCAATAGCGTTAGCAACTTCACTAAATTTTGCACTTCTTACTGCTTCCCAATCAACAGAATCCATATGATCACTATGTCTATGGCTTTTAGTGTGAATTTTTCTTAATGTATCCCAATATCGTTGCTTTTCTTCCATTAATTTCTCCTTTTCCTCCTCATTCTTACTTTTCTTTGTAACAACAGGTGATTGTTTATTACCAAAAATCCTGCTGGGTGAATCTGGGAATCTTTCCATGAAACTGGAATTAGTTTTTGTTCCCCTATTATCAACTTTGGAAGATTCACTGGCTTTCTCAGCCTCCAATTCTCCAACTTTAGTATCTTCAGTTTTTTTATCAAATTTAGCTTCTGGAAAAACTATGTTGTTTCTACTCAATTCTTCTTCATGAGTTGTGAGACCCTCTTTATCAAATTTAGCTTCTGGAAAAACTATGTTGTTGCTACTCAATTCTTCTCCATGAGTACTCGTTATCAGGCCCTCTTCATTGATTTGTTCAGAGCTAATAGATTTGAGAGGGAACTTTGCAGCAAGTGACATGAATGCGGAGCTATAAGAACAAATGTAAGTATTAACATTAACATTCAATACAAAAGAAAACTTGGTAAATAATTATCTATTTAACTTTACCTTGACAAATGGTCAGACACATTTTGAGTTAAAAAAACACCAACTACAGAATCAATAACCGAACCTTTCCAACGTGAGAATTGTCTATTACCTGGAAAATAAAAA
Organism: Astragalus membranaceus; assembly: GCA_039519185.1. Lineage (NCBI taxonomy): Eukaryota > Viridiplantae > Streptophyta > Magnoliopsida > Fabales > Fabaceae > Astragalus > Astragalus membranaceus. The sequence continues at coordinate 214,637,606 of CM076846.1, forward strand.
TTTATTAATCTAATTATAAACACAAGCTCTTTTGAATCAACAATGATTCAAAGATTGGAGCCTGATTATACAAATTGAGTTTTTGACATAGCAAAAAGAGAACTTGAAATTAACACGTCTGCAAATATAGCCTACTTAAGTTTAAAAATTTCAACTCATTTATCGAAGAACTCAAATTGTAACATTAATAGAAGTTTAAACAACATTTATTATAAAACCACTATTTGAATATCCTATATATATGGCATATATTGGTACAATATGGGTACATGATGAAATACCAATAGAACAGCCATCCAAAAACTTCTTAGACAAACAAAAGTTCATATTTAGCATATAACGCTGAGATATAAGACTCCAAGGGTTTGTCAATAAAAGATTTTACTATAAATAGTTGGTTCCCCTAGAAATTTTCACTTTTGCCATGAAGTCGACAGCTTATGTGCCATGCTAAAAATGGATATGATTTCTGTTTAATCTGAATCTAAATTGAATCAAATTCAACTTATGGAAACCAAGTCCTCTCATCGATGAAGTTTAACTAATTAAGATTAAAAACATTGTCTTATATTTTTAATTTTGAAAATTCCCAAACACTAATATTGGAACATGAAATCAACTAAGAAGAAAAGTAGAAACCTCCTTACCTTGGATGAAATGCATTCGCCCTAAGAATAACCCGGCCAACTTACGATATTTTATTCTCTCCTGCTCCCATTTCATTCGCTTTTCCACATCATTTTCTTCATGTCCTCTTTCATCGGTAAGCAAATTCCAAACTCTTAATGTCTCTTCATCAAGTTTTACTTCAACTCTCAAGGATGATTTTTTGTAAGGAACCAACTCTCCAGATTTTTTATGAACATCTAGCTGATTAGTTTTTTGATTTATCCTCTTCTTTAAAGCTTGAATTTTCTTGATGGTAAATCTCAGCTTTCTGCTAATTCTAGACTTTCCTTCAATCCTGAAAGCTATCCAACTTTTTCTCCTCCTAACAAAACTCTTTGATCTCTCCCCTTTTGCAAAAAGGGGCAGAAGTTTTTCCAAACGTTGTCTTTGCCTTTTCAATCTTTTCTTTTTACACATGAGTGGACAATTTCGTCCATCTCGTCTGATATCTACTAGCAAGGAACACAAGTCTGACCTCAACTTCTGATAATTTTGCAGCGAATTGTATTCAATGCCAGATTCATTTTTGAATGTTGAATTCTCGATTCCACCTTGCTCAACTTTTGATTCATTGATATTTGTCAAAAATGGTAAAGAGAATGAATCTTCATCAAAAAATAAGGATCGCCAACACTTAGGGTCCTTTCTGACATAACTTCTTTTTTGCTTTGGAGTTGAAGGGTTTGGAGTACTATCACTGCTTTTGGGCTGAGATTTCTTTTCTCTCTTGGGTAGTTGAGATATCACTTTTGGCCGATATACCTTCTTTTTAGCTCGTTTTTGTGTCTCATCATCAACTTTTATATGGTTGCTACTTTCTTGGGAAGACAATGGTGGACAAAATTCAACACCATAACCTGCATGTGGCTCATCATTAACTTCCCTTTGGTCGTTCCTTCTTTCCTTTGATGACAATGGTGGATAGAATTCAACACCATCCCCCGCATATTGCTCATCATTAACTTCTTTTTGGCCGTTACTTTCATTCGAAGACAATGGTGGGTAGAATCCAACATCATTACCTGCATAGGCGTAAAACGTTAGAGCATTAAATTAAATATTATAATTATAACCAAAATTGTTAGTTTATCAATAGCACAATTTAACAAGGAGGCCAAAATCGCCTAATATTATTGCCGAATCAGCTAAAGATGGGTGTCACTTGCCATGGTAAGCTTTGATTGGTTCTTAGTGTCGAAGAGTATACATATGTTCTCACAAACAGTCATATAGATATAAGAATGAAGAAATTGTATCAGTCCATGAATAGATATGAAAGATCATGAAAGTTTTAAGGTAAAACATGCAATTAAGAACGTGAACAAGTTTTCAAAACACGCTCCACAAAGTAGCTTTCAAGTATTGAGATGCATCCAAACGTTTGACAACTGAAAAACAAAAACAGTCTAAGCATCTATTTACTTTTATGTTCATCATCCTTTTAAGGTCATGGTGCATTTCTGCAAATTCAAACACGCTTTAAGTGCTTTCATTTGAACTCCATCCACGTTCCACAAGATGGAACCAGCAGCAACAGCAAGTCCCCTTATATGAAGGGCGTGGGTGGAAGCGTTGCGAGAATAGTTCCATTGGGGAAAACCGTCGAACAGCTTCACTGCATGGTCGAACAACGCGTTACTGCTCCTCATGTTGTGAAACATGTCTTGCAAATAAATCCTTGGAGACACACTTAAGTAGTAGCTTCTTATTCTTTTTGGGGTGTTTTTGTTGTCTCTACAAACATTTTTGTTATCACTCTCGGACCCCAGAGAAAGAGACAGAGAGGGATGCTCTAAGGAAGCGCTTCGGGTGCTGGTTGCAGAAGAGGAAGAGGAACGAAGGAATGGTGCACTAGAAAAGGGGTTTTTTTTACAAAACTGCGACAAAAAATTTTTAACGCCCCTTACAAAAATTTTAAGGCGTTCTTTCTTTGGTGTATCTATAAAAAGGGGAATATCAATGCATTCGGGAATAAACAATTGATTTCTATCAAGAGACTCGCTAAAACTAGGGGTGGACAATTTTTTGAGCCCGAACCGAAACCCGTACAAACCGATAAATGTAAAACTATTCAGTTGAATTAAATCGGTTTGGCGGGTCATCGAATTATTAAAACGAGTTGATATGATTGACTACGGACGAAACTGGATGACTAAAGCTGAACCCATTTGAAACCGAACCCGTCAGAAAAAGTAAGGCACAGTTGCACAGCTATCATGCCTCAACTGTACAACTCTTCTGTGACGCACACATTCTGCGGCCAACCTCAAATCACATTTTCAGAGTAACAATAAAGTAATAAATTATGAGGAGTATTATAATGGTTGTTTGACTTTTCAAACAAAAAATGAGAACACCTATTTTATCTTTAAAAAATATTAAATACTGAAAGGAAAAAAAAATCTCCCATACTATTCATCGTCACTTTTGTCTCTCATCTCTCTCTTTCCCCCATTTACTGTAACTTTCTTTTTCTTCAAGCTCTTATCTTCTATTGTGGCAACTCGACGCACACTCTCAGCAACCTCCATTCAAACCGAGCAAATCCGTTGGTCGAAACCGCCACCCGACGAAACCGTCACTTCTGAAACCGCCTATTAAAATGGTCGGAAGTGAGTGCTGCATTTGCTCATCGGTTTTTCTTCGGATCTAGCTTATTGAACCCGAATCCGGCTAAACCGCCCGTTTGTCCAGCCCTAGCTAAAACTGTGAACCATAGATTACTTGCCATTGGTGCCACAGAGAGATATGATTTTAGATCTCGCATTTCAAATCCTCCTTCGTTTTTTTTTCTTGTAATTTGTAATACATAATTACATATATGAATATGATTAAATAGTTATTTTATTTTATTAATAATCACTTGCATTTGTCGGGGGGGGGGGGGAGTCCGAATTCAATTTGAATTGTATATACCTATTGGTATTTTGGTTCAATATTTGGTCCACATTCTGGTCCAAATATCATTTCGGTATTTATTTACATGGTGTCGAGTGACATTAAGGACTGACTACTAAGCATTGTCCTTGTCAGGAAAAAAACTACTAAACATTGCCAGCTTAAAAGAAGAAGAGCAATGTTATTTAGCGAAAACAAATTCAGCCAAAAATAAGTTGTTATTTTTAAATATGATGATTAAGTTGTTATTTTTAAATTAATAATTAAGTATTTTAATAACTCAAATCATTAAATATGATTTAATGAGTTTATTGTTGGAAGAGTATAATTTTTGTTTATTTGCTTACTACTGCTATTATAAAAAGTTAAGTTTATTTGAATTAATGTTAATTTTGCCTAAAATTTAATTAGAAAATGCTCCCTCCATTTCATTTAAATTATCTTTTAAGGTTGTTTTGCATAAATTAAGAGAATCAATAAATTTTGTTGTTTTTCATAAAATTATTAGTTTTTCCCATTATACTCTTATATTCTTGATTATTTATTATCCAACACACTTATTTCTCTCTTACTCTTTGCAATAAATAATTAAGGGTCTAGTTGGAATACAAGCAATTCATGTAAATTATAAATAAACAAATTTCTTCTAAAAAATCAATAAGTAAAACGAAACCGATGGAGTAGTGAGATAAATTTCAAACCATTATTTTTATTTGAGGCCACGTGTCAGCCTTACATTGATAAAATAGGAGATTATCATTTTCTTTGGAAATTTAGAGGATCCGATCATGTGAATGCCAATCGACCGGCAATGGTTGGTTCAAGTGGTAATTGAACTTGAATCCCAATTCAAGGTCTCTGGTTTGAATCTTGAGTGTGACAAAAACTCTATTGAGAAGGGAGAACCACACGGACCGGCAAAGCCGGAAACTCGTGGCCAGCCAGGTTTCCCGGCGTAGATTAGTCACTGGCAAAGCCGGTGGAAACCACGCACCAATGACACGATAACAAAAAAAGTGAATGCCAATCGAATACCAATTATTATCGACAAATAGATATCTTCTCTATTTATCACCAATTATTGTTCTTGTAAAAAACAATTATTGCTATTATATTCTATTTTAATTTGTTTATCAAAAATAAAAAAAGTTAATTTTCAATCTTTTGAAATTTTGAAAAAAGGTTGGTGTTTTTAAGAAAAATTGAAAGAGATTTGTGCATTATCATACCTAATCAATGGTGAAGGAAATAAATTCGGTGAAGACTCTCATACCCTTTAGGTATGATACCCAACATCCCAACATCCAATCACTCAATGGCACCTCATTTTTTCTATTTAAATATTTTGTTAAAAAAATAAACATTGAACTCATTTTACCTAGAAGGTATCATACCCACCAAACTCTGAATGAGTATGGTAAAATTTGCCATTCAAGAATCAAGTCGATATCATATGTTTTACGAACATTGATAAAGGGTGTGACGCTAATAATATTTCTCGTATATTAATATTTAAAAAAAATATTTGTCTTCACTTACCTCGAGGGAAATAAGATGATGGATTATTGACCGCATCTACCGGTGAGACCCCATCCAATGACTTAGAATCTATATGAAGAGATGCCAATAAACCACTCTCTAAGACTTCATTGTATGAAAGCTTGATCTGTTTCACGGGAGATTCACCACCAATATCCATTGTACGTTGTGTGAGCCCACGCTTTGTAGGGGTTTCCGGGGTCCACCAACCCTGCTTACTGATCTCATTATTCTCCATCATCTGTTTCACAGGAGATCCACCACCAATATCCAGTGTGTTGTGTGAGTCCACACTTTGTAGGGGTTTCTGGGGTCCACCAACCCTGTTTATAGATCTCATTATTCTCCATCAAGTTCTTCTAGTCACTCTCCTATGAAAGACAAACTTGCGGTTATGTGAAGCAACTTTGCCTAATATAATTCAATCCCTTTACCAACGTCTTTCAACATTCAACAAGGACCAGACGAGAGAAATGATTGTTAGTTACAATATTAAGTTTCAAATAAGATTATATTACGTTCTTTTGAAAAAAGATATTTTTAATATTTTGTCATAATTATTCTATTTTATAGGAATTAAATAATCATTTCTTGTTTGTTTTTAAAATTTTTAGCATTTAATTATTTATTGAAAGTAATTATTCTTTGACTATCGGTCAAAAAATGTATTCTTCAATTTTTTTAATAATAAAATAAAATGATGGCGAGTGAACAACCACTAGGGTGTCACAATTCTTAAACACGTGTTTGGATGAGGTAACTTAAAACTATAATGGTTTTTTTAGGAGGGAGATTTGGGAGAGTTTTTATGGGTTAGATCTATATTTTAATATACATTTGAGATTTTGAAATTTTTTACGAAATAACATGATAAATAATAATATAACATTTTTAATCACACTTCATTAATGTTTAGAAACATTTTATAACTTCCAAAATTTAAATTTGAGAAAAAAATTATTTCCTAGCCTCCAAAACCCTCATCCAAACATACCTTTAAGTATTAAACAGTTTTAATTGATTCCCTTCATATGTAAAATTTAATGTTTTTTTGGTCTACTTAGATAAAATGACAAATAAACATCACGCACGCACACTACCACTACTCACACTGGATTCGAACTCGGGAGCCAGCATCCCCATGTAGTCGAGATTGCCAAAGCAACCAACGGTGAGAGACGTAAAATTCTTTATGTGACTGTAGCTATTAATTATTAAATAAAGGTAAAGCATAGGAAAAAACTTCATATCTTTCGTTCATATTTTCAGAAGAAAAACATACATTAACCGATTATTTGTTTGAATTATAGTTTATAGTGTTTCATTTTTCCTCTAACTTTTATCCTTGTTACTTTAACCAAATTCCCCACTTATCCTACATTAAAAGAATATTCTCTTTCGTTTTTATATATTAATTACAAATGTCTAATTATGTCATTTATATTTATAAGTCGATTCAACCGTTAATTTTATTATCCACTATAAACTAGTTTATCTGCTATTTATTAGCCTATTCGCTATCGTTACTTTTTACCAAATAGAGCGTGAAACTAATATTTTAAGATTGTGTAATAACTATATTAAAATAGCATTAATTTTTTAGGAATAAAATTTATTTTCATATTTTTTATAAACTTACTTTTGAATTTTAGTACTTATGGAAAGTAGTTATACCCTTTGTTCTAGAAAACTTAACGGTCATTTCTTTAAATATGACTTTAAAAAAGTTTTGTGGTGTGTTCAATGTTTCGTTTCGTCGCTCCTTTCGGTTTCAAACCTCTTCTAATCTTCTAATTCCCAACCAATTTCGATGATATGACCTTAATAAAATCAATGTTTTGAGTGTGTTCAACATGATTTTGAGAAAAGGTTTTGAAAGTGATAAATGTATGAAAAACCGAAATGTAGACCGCGTCTGAGTATACGTTTTGAATAACTAATCGGATTATATGTCCAACTTGGTATTGTATTATAACGCCAGATGTCTAACGTAGTATTCATCAAAACGGGTTATAGAACGACGATAGATATAGATCATATCAAATTTAGAGTCGGCCCAATGCGGGTATGATATATAAATTATATCGAGTTGGGTGACGACCCGACGAATTGGCTTACTAGGAAGGGAAGTCATGAGCCCTCACCCTAGACCCTGAAACGTTATGGTATGGTATAACGTGGGTTATCGGGATTGTGGGCTTTGCACAGCTGATTTATGCTAAGTTAATTTCTCGACTCATCGGGATTGTGGGCTTGCACAGTCGATGTTTCGTTTGAAAAGCTTGTAATTATATATTAATTGACAAAGCCTAAAAATATATAATAGCACTTCATTTACCGGGATTGTGGGCTTTGCACATTCGGTAATGGGCTAGGTATATATTGCCGCAAATAGCTTATAAATATAACTATGTTGCAACGGTTTTATAAATTAAACCGAGTGATAGTGAGGGGGCACGGTAGAACTCACTGAGACAAGTTGTCTCACCCAATCATCATTGTTGTTTTTTTACAGAGAAGCAGGGAAAGAAAAAGAGTAAGCGACACGAGTAGGTGACGTGCTTGCGGATGGTGCCAAAGAAGTGTAGCCTTGGAGTTATCTGTTATCTTTCCTGTTTATCTGTTAGGGTTATATGACTTGTATTGTTTATGAGTTGTATAAAGCGCTTTAAATTTCTGTTTATGATATTGAACACCTAAGTTGTATTCCTACAGATGTTGTAACATTTTGGAACTAAGATGGATGAATCCGAAGTATTTTATGTTATCTTCGGAAAAAGTTTGTACGTTCAATATCTAAGCAGGGTTCGCGTCCTCTGATTATTATTATAGTTGTGCATTACGGTATATCTACATGTTAGAAATATCGGGGTGTTACAATTGGTATCAGAGCGGTTCGACCTAGTCGGACTTAGATGTTTAGGGTCTCGTATGTCTTCTAAGTCTGATTCTTCTTAGTATGCTATTAGACATTGAGCCTGATCAACTTAATACTTTGTGCATATTTCGCAGAATCATGGCTGGAAGAGGTAGGAGAAACCCACCTATTGATCCTCATCAGGAATGGATGCAAAATGTCATCGAAACTCAGCAGAAGATGATGAATGACATGATGCAAATGCAACAGCAACAGATGGCTCAAATGGCTCAAATGCAACTGATGCATCAAGTGCCTCAACCACAACCAAATGAGCCAGTCAATGTACCACAACCTGAGGATCCCAACAGGATGTATTTTTGGTTTCTGAAGATGAAACCTCCAATCTTCAAAGGAGGATCCGACCCAATGAAAGCTCATTTCTGGGTGGATGCCATGGAAAGAATCTTTGTGACATTGCAATGCTCTGAGGAAGAAAAAGTAATTTGCGCTGCCAACGCTCTAGATGAAGATGCACATACCTGGTGGACTAATGCCAGAAGAATGCTCCAAACCCAAGGAACACCTCTTAATTGGGTTAACTTTAAGGAGTTGTTCCTTGGTCACTATTTCCCTGATGCCCAGAGACTTGCTAAGCAGATGGAGTTTGTCAGTTTGAAGCAGGGAGATATGTCTGCTGGGGAGTATGCGGCTAAGTTTGAGAGATTGTCTCAATTCTATGAACTGGGAACGACTGCTCCAAATGACTGTTGGAAAATGACTATGTTTAGACAAGGTCTTCGGGGTGATGTGAACCAAGGTCTTAGTTCCTACACTATGACCACTTATCCCACTTTAGTGCAACAAGCACACACTGCTGAAGATGACCTGAAGAGGATGTATGCTGAGAAGAGGGATTTTTGGAAGGAAAAATGAAAGGGTAATGAATCGACTTCTTCCAACCCTAGACAAAGGGGTAACTCCGATAAAGGAAAGCAAGTGCAGACAATTGACTCTACAAGATCTAATAAGTGTTCTATCTGCAAGAAGATTCACAGAGGTAGATGCCAAGCTTGACCAAATCAGTGCTACTTTAAAAAAGTTTTGTGGTATTTAATTAGGAAGTTAAAGATTTTTAAAAAGTTAGATATATAGTCAGTTAGTCTCAAACTTTCTGTTAGTTTGTTGTATTAGTTGTTAATGATTAGTTAGATTAGTTGGCTAGTTTGTTGTATTAGATGTTAATGATTAGTTAGATTAGTTGGCTATCATTTTACCTATTTACCCCTTGTAAGTAGCTAATATAAAAACTAGCTATTGTACTCTTTGTAATTCATTCAATTTAATTGATTCACCAATCAATCCAATATTCAGTTTTCATTTCCAATCTGTTATGGATTGAATGTTTAATAACATGTACTAAAGGAGTTAATACAACAAGTTTATTCATGACGTCGTTCATTCGCATCCCTCCTCCACCACCTCTAATATATCATCCTCTCTTAACCAATCATTCGTAAATCAGAGCAAGAATTTTTGCACCGGTTTTGTGAAGAGAGACACTAGATACAACAATAAACACGTGAGCAAACCGTGACGACCTCCCGAGTGTCCCAGTGGTAGGCTCGACCAACTGGGCCAGACGAGCTGGTTGCAACTGCGGTATTATTAACAGGTGAAGCAGGGAAAAGATTATTGATTGAATTTAATTTATTTAATATTGGTGTTTGGTTACCGTCGTTGTGTAGTTTCCTGGTATTGCAAATTGGCATTGAGGCATATTTGATGAGTAAGAGGGAGGAAGTTGTTGTTAACAACATTCATGAGCCAGGCATTTAAGAGTTCAACATTGTTATAAATTAATTGTTTTTTAAAACAATCATTATCTGCTTTAATCGTTTAGTTTTAAAAGCAGGAAATTAAGAAACATATTTGTAAAGCACTTTTACAAAATAAGTTAACTAAATAGCTTTTTCGGTTTTTAATTTTGTAAACACCGAAAAACAGACTAAAAGTGATTCAAACATACCATAAATGTTTGGATGCAATTAAAATGCTTTCAATTAAACTGCTTTGTTTAGGCAAAAGGTGAAAAGAATTTTAATAATGCTGGGATTTTAAGAGGAATTTTATTACACTTCAAAATTATGCAACTTTTGACCAAAAAAATTTTTATGCAATTGAAATACCACCTAATTAGAGAGAATTTTAATTCCTCTCAACGTGCACTCTCGTAAACTCTCGCTCTAGATATCAACGTTGCCCTCGCACTCGAGCTCACGCTTGCAACTCACTTCTGTGTTGAATCTCGCTTCGTGGCTTTTCGCTCTCACGATCTGAACTTGCGCGTACTTCAATCGATTTCTGAATCAATCAATTTCTAAATCAATCGAAGGGGCACTAAATCAATTGAGCGGGTATTTTGTTTTACTTCGTTTTGTTTACTTTCTTTGGATCAATCGATTTCTTCTTCCCTATCACTAATTAAACAGATGCAATCCATTTGGTTGCTTCCTCCTATTCAATTTCTGAATCAATTTTTGCATCAACGAACATAATGCACCTTATATCTCTCGAAGTATTGAGGATACTTGTTTCATACCATTTTTGTCTATGAGACGACACATTCTTTGCGCACCTAATTCTGGAAATTACAAATCGCAATAGAGTGTAGTGAAATTCACGTATTATTATAACTATCATTAAACACATTCTATATGATCACTATCACATGATATGTGATATATTAAAGGAATATTTGGTATAAGAGAAAAAAAATGAGAAATAGAGAGTAAAGAATTGTTGACAATTTGTGAAAGTACATAAATGCCACTAACGAACCCACTAGTTTTTATCTCACTTCCCTATTTCTCTAAACCAAAGAGAAGTTTCTAATCTCTTTCTAACTTCCTTCTCACCTCACACTCTCTTTCCTATTTCTCTTTAACCAAACACACTAATGTCTGTTGTTTTTTACTGATAATAAGAGATTTTTTACTTAGTTTGTTTTTAAGCCTTAGTGCATATAACTCACTTCAAACATAAACAACTCATATATAAGTTTATATTCGACTTATAACATAATAAAAGTCATTTAAATTTAATAATTGAGAGTTGATAACAATTTTGGTAAATAGAGTTGATAAGAATTTAAAAGGAGATGAATGTGTATGTATAATAATACAAGATATAATTGAAGAATCATACTAACAAGTAATAGCATGCATTTCCTATTACTCATTCACTGGAACATTTTTGTTTTCTTTTCCAACTTTTACCGTTGTGTTGCGATGCAATATAGATGATATAGGTCTTGGAGCTCTTGTCTTTATATCAATTGCTCTCAGACATAGGAAACCTATAAAAAATATATGTAAATGAAGAGCATAGTGTAATTTAAGTAGAAATATATGCATAATCAATTGATATTGTTTTCTAACCTTTACAAAAACAATCCTGAATTTTCTCCAATGACAAACCTGCATTCATATTTGATAAAATTATTATTCTAATTTGATAAACTTATGTCCCCATTTCTAGTTGCATGAGCAATTTTAGCGATATGGAGACAACGGTTCTCGGGTTCAAACTCGGATGCAACTATGTGATAGTGTAGAATTTGGATTAGGTGTAGTTAGAATCTGTGTGCAGTCGGCCAGTTTAGAGCCGTCCGATTAAAATTGGACAGTTCATATTTAAGAACAGTTTTGGATTTTTATTTTGATATAAAATCCCGAATTTGAAATCTGGACCGTCCGTCCCCCTGGAGCTTGTTGACTACATGACTGCATGCAGTCCCGACCGGCTGCACACGAATCTAATCTTATAGTGTGTATGGTGTTTATATATCATTTCGTCTAAGCTGACAAAAAGAGATATAGTCAATCTATAATGTTCAATTACCTCTCGTTATCGCTGATGTACCGGTCCCAAAGTATACGGTCCGTTGCTCTAGATTCCATAACCAATTTCTAGGAACATCAATTGGGTTTATCATTGAAGCATAATCAGCAAAAACCTATAAACAAGAAGAAAACAAGATATTAAACCAGATTTATTTTCAGCTAATGATTCAACCTTTCAACCAAAAGATTCAAAATATGAATTATTCACCTCATTAACTTGAAAGTATGTTCCATTCAACGGAAAATATCCTCTCATTGCAGTTCTACATGGAATCTGTTACATGAATTATTGAATCAAGTTCTTTTATTTATAAGAAAGATAGCCTATAAACTTCAAATAGCAGTTTCAGTTTAACTAACCAGAAGTGTTCCATAAACCATTTCACAACTGATCTTCCTTGACTCAACGGAGGTTTCTAATTCATCTAAATAAAAAATACTTAAAAAGTGAGTATATTCGTATTTGTACTCGTAAATACTTTCTTAAATAAAAGACTTTCTTTTGTGTACCTTTTGTCCATACAACGAGAAGATAACGGAAAGGATCATCAGGTTCTCGTAGAGCATGCTGTAAAATAAACAAAAATATAATACATGTGCATATATAATTAATTAAAAGCTTACTTTATGACTTTCTTTTTAGTACTTACCTCTCTTAGGAGCGGGTGGTTATCTGGAAGCTCATAACTGCATAAGATACAATAAGAAAAGTATTGAACTCAAGTAATGTCTTTAAAGTATCTAATATACTGTTAAGAATTTATTTTGCAAGATAACATTCCTATAATTTAAAAAAGAATTATTCTCTAACAAATCTGATAAAAACCAATAATAAAAGTTTGCAGTGTTATTCCACATGCATGACAACTATTTACTATCTTCTCCCGAAAGTGCATAGTGCTACACACCAGCTGATTTCTAAAAAACATTAAGGGTAAAATTGCAAATTTGACACTTATAATGGGACAGAGAGAGTAGTAAGCAGTAGAATATTTTACATAAGAATGAGAGATATGTATAAAACAAATAGACAGACTCAACTATTAAAAAAATTTGATATTTACTTTTAATACAAATATATAGAGAAACTAATAAAACACAACATTAACATAGGTACGGTCAAAGCAGAGAATGTTAAGCTTCTGAGTTCAGAGAGCATTCAAATTTCATTATTGAATAACTAACTAGAGATGAGAGGGAAAGCTCTTTCATATTCTGCTAAAGCTAACTGCAAACTAACTAACCAATAAGGAAAGATGATGCTAACAATAAGTAAATGTATGGTAACAAAGATTTAAGTTTTAATTAAATAGAGATAATGCAACCATAATTAATTTAAGAATATTAAAAGATATGTAGAAAGAAATAGCATGAGAATATAGGAAAGAGAGAAAATTACGCCATGCGCTCAGTCTTTAAACGGCTAACATCTTTCATTTTTGGCCTCGGAATGTTTGCAGCATAACCATGTAATGCGACAAAAGCCGTTGATGTATTCATATCATGTTCGGACACTTCATAAGCAAAACCACTAGTCTTCAGAAAGGATTCTTGACTACTGAGATCGATCGTCAGAAAATCCTCGATGTCCTCAAGGTCCTTGTTATCCTCACACACACCATTGTAAATCTTTTTACTTTGTGTTTCAGATGCAATCAATTCTGTGCTTTCAGGTTCTGGCGATGCAGGCATCTCAATTATAGGCTCACATTCATTACTATTTTCACCAATAAAGGATTTGTAGACATCAGTGATAAATGTTGATTCAGAATTGCTCAATGCAGAGGAGTTTTGGAAAGAATTAGCATTTGTAGAATCCACTGGTGTCACTACAATTCTTTGATCCACAGATGCTGCGGGAACCACAGAGGGGGCAGGTAAGGTAAGCCTTGTCCTGCATGTATATTAGCACATTTTTTAATTGCATAGTCTAATTACACCAGAACCAAATTAGGGGAAGGAAAGAAAACAATAGATATGTATGTGCAGTGCAGAATGCTAACTAGAGCTGTTAATTTTGGCCCGGCCTGGTGTTTTGGGTTGGGCTTGCTAAATAGAGGCCAAAAAAGAATTGAGTCATTTTGGCCCATCCTCGTTGACCCATGGGCCAGGTTGTGCTCACTTTTTTTTATGCTTTTTGAACATTTTTTGTAGTTTTCTGAAAATTGGAGTGGGCTGGGCCGGCCTGCTAAGCCCAGTGTTTTGAGCTGGGCTACAAAATATACAGTTCAGTAGACAAATGGGCTGGTCCAGCCCAACCCGTCTTTACGATTTAGCCCAAAGGGCTGGGCCGGACGGCCCAGTTTGGCAGCTCTTTTGCTAACCTTCCAATACTTTCAATTAAATAAAGGGGAGAATACAAATAAAACTACATGTACATTTTACTAGAAATTTGCCAAACTATGGGTTACGAATTACGATGATTAACAGTTTAAATAATTGAATCAATAATTCTCTCTCCTGATAAAGTCGGCCTAATGAATATTCTCTCACTTTTCTGCTCATTTAATATTATTCACTCCTAATGACCGCTAACAATATAAAAAATCTTCATATTCAATATTATTAATGCTAGATGGCGGTTCATGGATGCTAAGGCAGCAGAATCTATGATTATAAAAACAAAACACTAATGACATATGACAAGAATAATAGACTATGAATATCATAAACTTCAGCCTAAAAGTAGACTTAAATACCTCAATTCTCATATTTTATTAAGACTAATATTCATATTTTTAACTACGCAATACAGGTATTTACTCGAGCAGGGGCGGCATATCTTCTAATGGAGAGGGGGCGTTTTCGTTTTTTTGCGGTAACCAAGTGTATTTTTTCTCAAAAATAATGCCAAAAGTGCAATAGGAGGAATTAGATCCTTGTACATTTATGTGTGCTACGTAAAATAAACCAACTCAACCTACTAAAAAATTGTTGCAACATCAATGAATTAGTTAATATATATTATTTAACAATTAGACCCCTCAAAAATGGTTCTGCCACTGCACTTGAGGACAAACTCACCACAATTTACTTTTTGTTGTAGGTTTAGAATCTCTTGTTATAAATCCTAGTTCTATCACCAATTTTTTATGCTACAAATAATGCTTGATTCCAAAGGCTACAACACAA
Source organism: Astragalus membranaceus (assembly GCA_039519185.1). Lineage (NCBI taxonomy): Eukaryota > Viridiplantae > Streptophyta > Magnoliopsida > Fabales > Fabaceae > Astragalus > Astragalus membranaceus. Next base: position 214,652,606 of record CM076846.1, read on the forward strand.
ATACCATGTCAAACAACTAGATTCATGTGTGAACACATATTTGCATTCACATTAGTTAGCCTGGTTTGGGTTTTTTTCGGATATGTTACACACATATACAATACAAAAACACTTTACACATTTCCATACACACCAACAAATCACTTTTGCACCAACTTAACCATATTATCTTACAAAACGCGTTTTTTATGGATGCTGACTTTTAATGCATCCTGTGTATTTAATTTGGGACAATTATGCAGACCACTAATGTTGGTACTGTTATTGTAGAAGAAAAAATTGCCCAAGTTTGACTAATTGGTTGCGTTCACACAAGCTTTCCATTTCTCATAATCAATGTCCCTTACACTTTCCAGCTACACTCCACATTACCCTCCTCGTCTTCTCTCTCCAATCTCACCGACCGCATTTTCTTCTCTTCTTCCTCCTTTCCTCTTCTCCCTGCATCATCTCCTCTTCCTCCAACCACCTCATTTCCTCTGCAAATAGTAGAAGAAAAATAAAGCACTGATTTTGCTCTGAAACCCTAATCGCTCTGCAAACAGTGCAACAATGCCGCCAAAGTTCGACCCCTCACAGGTCATCGATGTCTACGTCCGAGTAACCGGAGGAGAAGTCGATGCGGTCAGTTCCCTCGCTTCAATGTTCAGTCCACTCGGTCTATCTCCAAAGAAGATCAGAGAAGACATCGCTAAAGAAACCGCAAAGGACTGGAAGAGTCTTAGGGTTAACGTCAATGTGGAGTGGCCCCAAAAGAGGGAAACGAAATGGAGAGGGAAATAACAAAATGGATCCGCCCCTTCCATACTCCCTCACAGTCTCTCACTCTCTCTCGCTGTACCTCTCTATGTCCTCCAAGTTCAGATCAGCCCCTCCCTTTCTATCATTTTCTCTCATCATCTTCCAAAAGTTTAATCATTAACACTCTTCTAATGTTCTTCTAATGTTTTGCAAGTATTTTTCGAAGTTGATGATCAGAAGGTTTGGAGGTATTTTTCATTTTTGATCCATCATCTCTTCTGTTCACTTCTCTCTTGATGGTATGTTAGGATTTGGTGTTTTTAAGTTTTGTATTTTTGTTGTTTGGTTATCTTTGCTTTCTTCTCTTTTCTTCGATTTTGGTCTGCTTAGGGTTTTATTGCTTTATTTACGTTTACGTCTTACGTTTTTAATTTGTGAATGTTTTCTGATTATGTTTTGTTGATGTGGGATGGCACGCGGATTCTTGGCTGGGTTTGAAGTTGTAAACCACTAAACATTACATAAACCCCTGAACATTCTGAAACCACTTGGCTGGGTTTCAAGTTGCTATTGTTAGATATTAGTGATTTCTCTTTGAAGGTAAATTTTTTCATTGCTTATTATCATTTTATTCACTTTGAAAATGGTCAAATACACATATACTCATTTCTTTCATGTTTTTACTTTGTACAGTTGCAGAGAAAATTTGGATGTTCTAGAAAAGAACAAGTAAGTTTAGTCTTCTCCATTTCGTGTCATTCCTCGCTTGTGGAGATTAAAACTTGTCTGGTTTTTAGACCAGACAACACAAATATTTAGTTTTTAGATCATAATGAGACTTTTGTGACTCATTTGCTTCTTCTGTTTATATAGTATTTCAAAAGGTCCATCTCTTAGATGACTTTGGAGCGAATGTCTGGTTTGTTCGGTTCCTTTTCGATGCTTCCTTCATTGGGCGATTTAGAAGTATGAAACTACTATTTGTTAATATAATGAATGATTTAGTAGTACTTTTGCTTAAACATTTGACAATGACTTCAGTTTTCAGTGTTAATATCACAGCAAGTGTTCAATGTTCACCTTTATCTATATGTTGCTAGCTTATAGCATAGAGTTATTATTTCATTTGTAGTTGATTGATAATTTCCTTTGAAGGAACTTTGCGTCAACAGAATAGTGCTGTTGAAAGTTCCAATCATCCTCTAAAGCTTCGGAGGAATGCCTCGGCTGCATCTGATTTAAGTTGCACTTCTTCACAGAGTGGTTCTACATTTTCAGGTTATACTTCTGAACTCCAGATTAGCTTACTCACCATGGTGTGGCTAGATGTATTTAATACGATGCATTTTGAAGCTTTATAGTAGTAGCAACAAGCATGAAATTAGTCCTCTACAGATTTCGGGGCGTCTAGAATACGTTAAATATCGTGCAGCTATGCGCTTGATGCCTTATCTTATTGTTGCTAATGCATGAAATTTCATTGTTCTCCTGTCATTCAGATACTTAATACTCGGTAATTATATTGAAGAAATTGTTGTATCTGCAATATCTTTCCATTTGCTTCTAACAAACTTGGTTTGTTTCTAACTTCTTATCTTCCTTCACTAGGTATCCTTTCTAACTTCTTATCTTCCTTCACTAGGTATCCTACTGTGACCCACCACTATTTGTTGTTCTTACAATGAATACTAACTATTTTTTTGTAAACCCGTCTTTTGCATTTCATCATTGAAGGAAAAAAGGATTTTTATCCACCATTTCATGAACCTTATAACTTAAGGGCTTGCGAAATGACTATATTGATTTCATACGCCTAAGCTCTTAGAATATCAGAGCTAATATTCGGATGCATCAAGAGCTACTAATGGTGATGACCAATTTTAATGCGTATGTGGTATCAACTGTCCTGTCCTATTCCTGTCCAAAGGTTGTATACCATAATAATGCTTTAATTCTCTAATATTTACTAAACTAATTCTTTAATTGATATATTTCAAATTATTTACACTACCATGTGAATTTAATATCTTTGATTGTCGGAGGTTCAAAGTGGAGTTCAAAGTGACACCAAGTTTACCAACTTGGTGTCAAACAGGAACAAACCAGTAACTTTCCAATTGAAAAACATGCTTTCAAAGCTATTCATTTTGATACTGAGCATAGATCTCCTCTATTCATTCATGTTTTACAATTATATTTATCTCTTGCTTTAAGTTACTGACTCATCAGCATCTATAGATTGATATACTTTATAATCGAAATTGATGCTGACTCATACAACACAACAAAGAGATGGTCATTTGATATTTATCCAAATTGATGTTGATTCTTACTCTCTTGATTTAAATTTATTACTCATCAGCATCTATAGCTTGCTATACTCTAAATTCAGTACTCTTGCAAACAAATGGTCATTTGATATTTTGAAGTCCAAGTTCCTCTACTGCTTACCTCTCCTCAACCAAGCCACTTAAAGTTATCAAATCAGAGAAGAAATGACAATCTGAGTTAAATGGAATTTCATATGAATCTTTTTAGATTGCTTTGTCATGGTTTATTAGTCTACAAAACACTTTTTAAGTACCACTTGGATAATTGTAATAGTTCTTATAGTTGTACTATTTTGATCATTATCCCTGTTCTTAATATTATCAATGTATGCTCAGTGAGACAACAGCAATTTGGCCAGTGTCAAATATGTATGTGTTAATGTCATTTCCGAAATCAATTATATGTGCTATTTGAATGCCTTCAAAACTGCACAGTTATGATCAAATTGTGTTTTCACAAACCTGCCCAACCCACGTGCCTTGCGTTTCAAATGTCAATGTTATTTCAAAAATACTACTTATATCTTTCCAAGTTGATGGATATGTACTACCCATCTTGTCATAGAAATATAATTTGTATTTGTATGATTCTAGGCCCTATGTATACCACAACATTAGCATTATTCCAAATCACATATACTGGAATTTGGATCCTCTCATTCAACACACTCTCAATTATCCTCTACACTCTATATCTCTCTCATAAATTCTTACATTCTCTCTTATTTTTTCTCTATCTTAAATATATTATTTTAAGTATTTTACCTTACTTTTTCTTCACCATTATTGCCTACCAGTGTCGATATCAATTAATTTCTACCTCACCTCATGCATCGTACAATTATTTTTCTATATAAATAGATTTTGTTTATTTATTTAATTATTAGGCAATTATATATTCCTAACAATATATATCTCTCTATAACACATAATTGTAAATTACATTTTTTAGAACATAGTAGGCAACAATATACGTGTACCACACCCCGTGCGTATGCACGGGCAATTGTCCTAGTAATAATAAATAGTGTACATTTAACTTACCAAAACAAAGAAAACTACATTTTCCACATTTTTTCCAGGAAAAAAATATATTTGCACAGTAAAGCTATTGATTTCCCTCCAGCATCAAGCTATTACGTATGTATTCTTAAATTTTAATAAATTAATGCAACACGTACGTACCTTGCAAGAGCACTGTTATAATGTTCACACTCTTTATTCATTGGACAAGCATTGCAATTTGGATTTCTCTTTGTGCAAAAAACCTGCAAAATATTTCACGATGATTTCCATTTTCTGGTGAAAAGGTAAGTGTTATTCATAATAACCTTAAGATGTACCTTTCCAAAGGTTATCAGCTGATAATGCAATTCATACCTGTACAAGCCAATAATTTCATATATGTAAGATATATATATTAACCTAATACAAAGCTCCAATAGATTAAAAAGATGCTTGATAATTACAATGTTTTCTGATCAAGAGTGCATAGTCGCGGCCAAAGATATTGTTGAACTTTGTTCGAGTCTGGAAACCTGTATTAAAATAAAATAGTGCAATTAATGAATGTGATATATATAGTAAATTTCGAAAATTAATGATATAATAGTGATTGAATGACTTACTCCTCTAAATTATGTATTTGCATTGCCTCGGGTAATGGTTGAATGGGAACCCATCCCAAACGTACAACAATTCTTCCAACATTTACATCCACCTTACAAAAGTGACAAATTTTTTAATCAATAGAAAACATAGTACGTTGTCTCACAAAAATTGATCCATTCACTAAAAACAAGAATTTATGTCTTCTTAATTATATTCTTACTGAAAAAAAAAACTTACTGGAAAAGCACTATGATGAAGTGTTAAAAGCCTTATGCATTCCGTACTTTTCAATCCAAGTCCATGTATGCTCAACAGATACTCCCTATAACAAGAATGATTTGCTTGATCAGAGTAGCTTAAATTGATGACTGATAAAGGCAAAATCATATAAAAAAATCTTGCAAAGTAGTGATATAGATGTGTAGACTTACTTTGCTTCCTTTGGTGGAGCATATCTTAGCCATTCTAAATCCACACTTCCATTTGAATCCATTAACTTATTGAGTAATTGCTACAAACATAAAATATATATAATCATTACTTCAATGATAACATGTTGAAAGTTTATTATTAACAGCTAGCAAACGAATTATTGTGCACCTGTATTCTTGCAGCAATAATGTTGTGCTGACCACGAGATGCAATAGCGTTAGCAACTTCACTAAATTTTGCACTTCTTACTGCTTCCCAATCAACAGAATCCATATGATCACTATGTCTATGGCTTTTAGTGTGAATTTTTCTTAATGTATCCCAATATCGTTGCTTTTCTTCCATTAATTTCTCCTTTTCCTCCTCATTCTTACTTTTCTTTGTAACAACAGGTGATTGTTTATTACCAAAAATCCTGCTGGGTGAATCTGGGAATCTTTCCATGAAACTGGAATTAGTTTTTGTTCCCCTATTATCAACTTTGGAAGATTCACTGGCTTTCTCAGCCTCCAATTCTCCAACTTTAGTATCTTCAGTTTTTTTATCAAATTTAGCTTCTGGAAAAACTATGTTGTTTCTACTCAATTCTTCTTCATGAGTTGTGAGACCCTCTTTATCAAATTTAGCTTCTGGAAAAACTATGTTGTTGCTACTCAATTCTTCTCCATGAGTACTCGTTATCAGGCCCTCTTCATTGATTTGTTCAGAGCTAATAGATTTGAGAGGGAACTTTGCAGCAAGTGACATGAATGCGGAGCTATAAGAACAAATGTAAGTATTAACATTAACATTCAATACAAAAGAAAACTTGGTAAATAATTATCTATTTAACTTTACCTTGACAAATGGTCAGACACATTTTGAGTTAAAAAAACACCAACTACAGAATCAATAACCGAACCTTTCCAACGTGAGAATTGTCTATTACCTGGAAAATAAAAATTTATTAATCTAATTATAAACACAAGCTCTTTTGAATCAACAATGATTCAAAGATTGGAGCCTGATTATACAAATTGAGTTTTTGACATAGCAAAAAGAGAACTTGAAATTAACACGTCTGCAAATATAGCCTACTTAAGTTTAAAAATTTCAACTCATTTATCGAAGAACTCAAATTGTAACATTAATAGAAGTTTAAACAACATTTATTATAAAACCACTATTTGAATATCCTATATATATGGCATATATTGGTACAATATGGGTACATGATGAAATACCAATAGAACAGCCATCCAAAAACTTCTTAGACAAACAAAAGTTCATATTTAGCATATAACGCTGAGATATAAGACTCCAAGGGTTTGTCAATAAAAGATTTTACTATAAATAGTTGGTTCCCCTAGAAATTTTCACTTTTGCCATGAAGTCGACAGCTTATGTGCCATGCTAAAAATGGATATGATTTCTGTTTAATCTGAATCTAAATTGAATCAAATTCAACTTATGGAAACCAAGTCCTCTCATCGATGAAGTTTAACTAATTAAGATTAAAAACATTGTCTTATATTTTTAATTTTGAAAATTCCCAAACACTAATATTGGAACATGAAATCAACTAAGAAGAAAAGTAGAAACCTCCTTACCTTGGATGAAATGCATTCGCCCTAAGAATAACCCGGCCAACTTACGATATTTTATTCTCTCCTGCTCCCATTTCATTCGCTTTTCCACATCATTTTCTTCATGTCCTCTTTCATCGGTAAGCAAATTCCAAACTCTTAATGTCTCTTCATCAAGTTTTACTTCAACTCTCAAGGATGATTTTTTGTAAGGAACCAACTCTCCAGATTTTTTATGAACATCTAGCTGATTAGTTTTTTGATTTATCCTCTTCTTTAAAGCTTGAATTTTCTTGATGGTAAATCTCAGCTTTCTGCTAATTCTAGACTTTCCTTCAATCCTGAAAGCTATCCAACTTTTTCTCCTCCTAACAAAACTCTTTGATCTCTCCCCTTTTGCAAAAAGGGGCAGAAGTTTTTCCAAACGTTGTCTTTGCCTTTTCAATCTTTTCTTTTTACACATGAGTGGACAATTTCGTCCATCTCGTCTGATATCTACTAGCAAGGAACACAAGTCTGACCTCAACTTCTGATAATTTTGCAGCGAATTGTATTCAATGCCAGATTCATTTTTGAATGTTGAATTCTCGATTCCACCTTGCTCAACTTTTGATTCATTGATATTTGTCAAAAATGGTAAAGAGAATGAATCTTCATCAAAAAATAAGGATCGCCAACACTTAGGGTCCTTTCTGACATAACTTCTTTTTTGCTTTGGAGTTGAAGGGTTTGGAGTACTATCACTGCTTTTGGGCTGAGATTTCTTTTCTCTCTTGGGTAGTTGAGATATCACTTTTGGCCGATATACCTTCTTTTTAGCTCGTTTTTGTGTCTCATCATCAACTTTTATATGGTTGCTACTTTCTTGGGAAGACAATGGTGGACAAAATTCAACACCATAACCTGCATGTGGCTCATCATTAACTTCCCTTTGGTCGTTCCTTCTTTCCTTTGATGACAATGGTGGATAGAATTCAACACCATCCCCCGCATATTGCTCATCATTAACTTCTTTTTGGCCGTTACTTTCATTCGAAGACAATGGTGGGTAGAATCCAACATCATTACCTGCATAGGCGTAAAAGGTTAGAGCATTAAATTAAATATTATAATTATAACCAAAATTGTTAGTTTATCAATAGCACAATTTAACAAGGAGGCCAAAATCGCTTAATATTATTGCCGAATCAGCTAAAGATGGGTGTCACTTGCCATGGTAAGCTTTGATTGGTTCTTAGTGTCGGAGAGTATAATATGTACTCACAAACAGTCATATAGATATAAGAATGAAGAAATTGTATCAGTCCATGAATAGATATGAAAGATCATGAAAGTTTTAAGGTAAAACATGCAATTAAGAACGTGAACAAGTTTTCAAAACACGCTCCACAAAGTAGCTTTCAAGTATTGAGATGCATCCAAACGTGTGACAACTGAAAAACAAAAACACAGTCTAAGCATCTATTTACTTTTATGTTCATCATCCTTTTAAGGTCATGGTGCATTTCTGCAAATTCAAACACGCTTTAAGTACTTTCATTTGAACTCCATCCACGTTCCACAAGATGGAACCAGCAGCAACAGCAAGTCCCCTTATATGAAGGGCGTGGGTGGAAGCGTTGGGAGAATAGTTCCATTGGGGAAAACCGTCGAACAGCTTCACTGCATGGTCGAACAACGCGTTACTGCTCCTCATGTTGTGAAACATGTCTTGCAAATAAATCCTTGGAGACACACTTAAGTAGTAGCTTCTTATTCTTTTTGGGGTGTTTTTGTTGTCTCTACAAACATTTTTGTCACCACTCTCGGACCCCAGAGAAAGAGACAGAGAGGGATGCTCTAAGGAAGCGTTTCGGCCTTTCGGGTGCTGGTTGCAGAAGAGGAAGAGGAACCAAGGAAGGGTGCACTAGAAAAGGGTTTTTTTTCTTCCAAACCTTACAAAAATTTTAACGCCTTCTTTCTTTCTTTGGTATACGCATACGTATAAAAAGGGGAATATCAATGCATCCGAGAATAAACAATTGATTTCTATCAAGAGACTCGCTAAAACTGCGAACCATAGATTACTTGTCATTGGTGCCACAGAGAGATATGTTTTTAGATCTCGCATTTCAAATCCTCCTTCATTTTTTTTCTTGTAATTTGTAATACATAATTACATATAGGAATATGATCAAATAGTTATTTTATTTTATTAATAATCACTTGTATTTGTTGGGGGAAGTCCGAATTCAATTTGAATTGTATATACCTATTGGTATTTTGGTTCAATATTTGGTCCACATTCTTGTCCAAATATCATTTAGGTATTTATTTACATGGTGTCGAGTGACATTAAGGACTGACTACTAAGCATTGTCCTTGTCAGGAAAAAAAACTACTAAACATTGCCGGCTTAAAAGAAGAAGAGCAATGTTATTTAGCGACAAAAAATTTAGCCAAAAATAGCCAAAAGCCAAGTTACAACACCAATTAACCAAGTTTTTTAGGTTATTAACCAAGTAACCAATTACCAAGTTTTAGTCAATGACCTAAAAAACTGTGAAAAAATTGGTTGATTAATAGCCTAAAAAACCTGGTTAATTAGTGTTATAAGTTGGTTTTTGGCCATTTTTAGCTAGAAGTTTTTGGTTAAATAAGATTACTCAAATAAGAAACAAATAAAACCTCCACACCATGACACCATCCAACATTGGGTTCAAAAACCTAAGAGCTGGCTTCCCCTAATTGGGTCTTTAAAAGGAACAAATTGTTAATATTTAAATATGATGATTAAGTTGTTATATTTATATAATTAAATATTTTAATAACTTAAATCATTAAATATGATTTAATGAGTCTATTGTTGGAAGAGTATAATTTTTGTTTATTTGCTTACTACTGCTATTATAAAAAGTTAAGTTTATTTGAATTAATGTTAATTTTGCCTAAAATTTAATTAGAAAATGCTCTCATCATTTCATTTAAATTATCTTTTAAGGTTGTTTTGCATAAATTAAGAGAATCAATAAATTTTGTTGTTTTTCTTAAAATTATTAGTTTTTCTTAAAATTATTAGTTTTTCCCATTATACTCTTATATTCTTGATTATTTATTATCCAACACACTTATTTCTCTCTTTCTCTTTGCAATAAATAATTAAGGGTCTAGTTGGAATACAAGCAATTCATGTAAATTATAAATAAACAAATTTCTTCTAAAAAAAAATAAGTAAAACGAAACCGATGGAGTAGTGAGGTAAATTTCAAACCATTATTTTTATTTGAGGCCACGTGTCAGCCTTACATTGATAAAATAGGAGATTATCATTTTCTTTGCAAATTTAGAGGATCCGATCATGTGAATGCCAATCGACGGGAAAAGGTTGGTTCAAGTGGTAATTGGACTTGAATCCCAACTCAATGTCTCTGGTTCGAATTTTGGGTGTGGCAAAAACTCTATTGAGAGGAGAGAACCACACGGACAGGCAAAGCCGGAAACTCGTGGCCAGCCAGGTTTCCCGGCGTAGATTAGTCACTGACAAAGCCGGTGGAAACCACGCACCAATGACACGATAACAAAAAAAGTGAATGCCAATCGAATACCAATTATTATCGACAAATAGATATCTTCTCTATTTATCACCAATTATTGTTCTTGTAAAAAACAATTATTGCTATTATATTCTATTTTAATTTGGTTATCAAAAATAAGAAAAGTTAATTTTCAATCTTTTGAAATTTTGAAAAAAGGTTGGTGTTTTTAAGAAAAATTGAAAGAGATTTGTGCATTATCATACCTAATCAATGGTGAAGGAAATAAATTCGGCGAAGACTCTCATACCCTTTAGGTATGATACCCAACATCCCAACATCCAATCACTCAATGACACATCATTTTTTCTATTTAAATATTTTGTTAAAAAAATAAAAAATGAACTCATTTTACCTAGAAGGTACCAAACTCTGAATGAGTATGGTAGAATTTGCCATTCAAGAATCAAGTCGATATCATATGTTTTACGAACATTGATAAAGGGTGTGACGCTAATAATATTTCTCGTATATTAATATTTAAAAAAAATATTTGTCTTCACTTACCTCGAGGGAAATAAGATGATGGATTATTGACCGCATCTACCGCTGAGACCCCATCCAATGACTTAGAATCTATATGAAGAGATGCCAATAAACCACTCTCTAAGACTTCATTGTATGAAAGCTTGATCTGTTTCACGGGAGATTCACCACCAATATCCATTGTACGTTGTGTGAGCCCACGCTTTGTAGGGGTTTCCGGGGTCCACCAACCCTGCTTACTGATCTCATTATTCTCCATCATCTGTTTCACAGGAGATCCACCACCAATATCCACTGTGTGTTGTGTGAGTCCACACTTTGTAGGGATTTCTGGGGTCCACAAACCCTGCTTATAGATCTCATTATTCTCCATCAAGTTCTTCTAGTCACTCTCCTATGAGAGACAAACTTGCGGTTATGTGAAGCAACTTTGCCTAATATAATTCAATCCCTTTACCGACGTCTTTCAACATTCAACAAGGACCAGACGAGAGAAATGATTGTTAGTTACAATATTAAGTTTCAAATAAGATTATATTACGTTTTTTTGAAAAACGATATTTTTAATATTTTGTCATAATTATTCTATTTTATAGGAATTAAATAATCATTTCTTGTTTGTTTTTAAAATTTTTAGCATTTAATTATTTATTGAAAGTAATTATTCTTTGACTATCGGTCAAAAAATGTATTCTTCAATTTTTTTAATAATAAAATAAAATGATGGCGAGTGAACAACCACCAGTGGCGGACTCAGGACCCCGGTGTCAGGGGTGTCAAATTTTTTAAGGCCAGTGTCAAATGGGTGCAAAACTTGATCTACTAGTGCAATTTAAAATTTTCAGGGGGTTCAAACTCAAAATTTCAAGAGAATTAGACTATTTATATAGGGTGATAAGTGCAAAAAAAATTTCCAGGGGGTTCAACTGAACCCCTTGGTAACAAGCCAGGTCCGCCACTGACAACCACTGGGGTGTCACAATTCTTAAACATGTGTTTGGATGAGGTAATTTAAAACTATAATGGTTTGTTTAGGAGGGAGATTTGGGAGAGTTTTTAAGGGTTAGATCTATATTTTAATATACATTTGAGATTTTGAAATTTTTTACGAAATAACATGATAAATAATAATATAACATTTTTAATCACACCTCATTAATGTTTAGAAACATTTTATAACTTCCAAATTTTAAATTTGAAAAATAAATTATTTCCTAGCCTCCAAAACCCTCATCCAAACATACCTTTAAGTATTAAACGGTTTTAATTGATTCCCTTCATATATAAAATTTAATGTTTTTTTTGGTCTACTTAGATAAAATGACAAATAAACATCACGCACGCACACTATCACTACTCACACCTGGATTCGAACTCGGGAGCTAGCATCCCCATGTAGTCGAGATTGCCAAAGCAACCAACGGTGAGAGACGTTAAAAATTTTATGTGACAGGAAAAAACTTCATATCTTTCGTTCATATTTTCAGAAGAAAAACAAACATTAACCGATTATTTGTTTGAATTATAGTTTATAGTGTTTCATTTTTCCTCTAACTTTTATCCTTGTTACTTTAACTAAATTCTCCACTTATCCTACATTAAAAAAATATTCTCTTTCGTTTTTATATATTAATTAGAAATGTCCAATTATGTCATTTATATTTATAAGTCGATTCAACCGTTAATTTTATTATCCACTATAAACTAGTTTATCTGCTATTTATTAGCCTATTCGCTATCGCTACTTTTTACCAAATAGAGCGTGAAACTAATATTTTAAGATTGTGTAATAACTATATTAAAACAGCATTAATTTTTTAGGAATAAAATTTATTTTCATATTTTTTATAAACTTACTTTTGAATTTTAGTACTTATGGAAAGTAATTATACCCTTTGTTCTAGAAAACTTAACGGTCATTTCTTTAAATATGACTTTAAAAAAGTTTTGTTGTATTTAATTAGGAAGTTAAAGATTTTTAAAAAGTTAGATATATAGTTAGTTAGTCTCAAACTTTCTGTTAGTTTGTTGTATTAGTTGTTAATGATTAGTTAGACTAGTTGGCTATCATTTAACCTATTTACCCCTTGTAAGTAGCTAATATAAAAACTAGCTATTGTACTCTTTGTAATTCATTCAATTCAATTGATTCATCAATCAATCCAATATTCAGTTTTCATTTCCAATTCAGTTATGGATTGAATGTTTAATAACATGTACTAAAGGAGTTAATACAACAAGTTTATTCATGACGTCGTTCATTCGCATCCCTCCTCCACCACCTCTAATATATCATACTCTCTTAACCAATCATTCGTAAATCAGAGCAAGAATTTTTACACTGGTTTTGTGAAGAGAGACACTGGATACAACAATAAACGGGAAAGTTCACTCATTAATCCTACGTGGAATGATGGAATGACCTCTCCCTCTCTCTCCACCAGTGGAAAAAAGACATTTAGCGTCGGTTATCGCCGAACGCTAAATCGACTGGCATCGGTTATTTAACCGACACTAAATGTCACATTTAGCATCGGGTGTTCAGAAAACCGATGCTAAATGTCACATTAAAAACTATTCCAGATCGCTAAAAATGACATTTAGCGTCGGTTGTTTGAAACAACCGATGCTAAATGTATCAAAGGGGACTTTTAGCGTCGGTTGTTTGAAACAACTGATGCTAAAAGTCTCCAAAACTGACATTTAGCATCGGTTGTTTGAAACAACCGACGCTAAAAGTCCCCTTTGAGACATTTTCTGATGACGTTGAGGGATATTTAGCGTCGGTTGTTCCAAACAACCAACGCTAAATGCCTCTCAACGTCATCAGAAAATGACATTTAGCCTCGGTTGTTTTAAACAACCGATGCTAAATGTCTCTAAACGTCATTTGAAAATGACATTTAGCATCAGTTGTTTCAAACAACCGATGCTAAATGTCATTTTACACATTTTAGTTTCTTCATTTTTGATCCATACGAACCCTGTTGTATCCCAGAAATGACCAATTCACAGACAACATTTAGCATCCCACAAACAGCAACCATACAAATGACCAATTCACATAAATGACCAATTCACAGAAATGACCAATATACAAATGTTATTTAGCATCCCACAAACAACAACCATACAAATTAATAAAATTGCTGTATGTGATGCAATCCCAGAAATGACCAATTCACAGACAGCACCAAACCTCAGTTGTTCACAGACAGAAACCATACAAATTAACAGACAGCAACTAAACAGCATCTAAAGAATTGCAAATTAACAGAATCAGAAAGTGTTAAACAGTGTATCATTTTGCTCCTTCCGAATCTTCATAAAGAATTCTGCCCAAAGCAGACGAACCTCAAAAATCTCCTCTTCGGTGTATGCTTTTGAGTCATCAAATACCTACAAGTTTAAAAATTACTCAAACAAATTATATTCAATCATTCTAATTCCAAATAAATGTGTAAAGTATAATTTTAACCAAAAATTTATACCTGCTCCCAATTTTCAACAACACCAGCATTCACAATGGTCAGCATAAACTTCATCAGATAATAGCCACAATGATAACCATTCCGTTGTATTGGCATCTACACAAATGAATTAACAAAGTTAACCAAATTTAACAGAATATATATATCATATATGAATTCACTCCAAATTAAATCAACTCAATATTTTAAATTACTTACTGTAGGGTACAACCACGTGGGGGCAGATGTAGAATAACCTTTGACAGCTCTAATAACATAATATATAAAAGTATTTATAAAATTTCAACCCAACTTAAGTTCAAATACTACAATCTAAACCATGATAAAAAATAAAAACTTACTTGCTAAACATGGCTTTGATTTCTTTGTTTGGTTTGCGGCCTAAGGAACACATCCAGACCACAGTATTTTGATTTGGGATTAAGATAATTAGTTGGCAATGTCCGCTGCAACATTGATAAACTTAAAATTAAGCAACACACAAAGAAAAATGAATCACCAATTAGTTGAAATATTTTGCTGTTACGTACCTATGGCAAAATGGAACAATATATATTGCCTTAGTGGTGGTCATCAATTTCTCTTGAAGGTTTTGAAGGACAACATTCATGGAGATATGCTTCAAGTTAAGCTTGTATGGACACACAAATCCATATAAGTCCTCAATACCTCTTTCAAGACATTGACGGTGCAAATATCTAGTGGCAAGTAAGAAAAACTATCAAATCGATTAATATATGTAAAAATGTGAGAAATTTATATAATGAAATAGACTTTACTACTTACGTGTACCATACGGCCAAATGGCTCAATTCAAGCCACTCTTCACCAGAAACCATGTCCAGGATCTCTTTGAAGGAGACAAAGCACTCATGAACTTCGTGCTCCAACCTTATCCTGGCATGTCTCTTATCGGCATACCCCGCCACAAGCATCTCTTTCATCCAATCAATATTGACCTCCTCCTCCGCATGAGATGGTGAGTGGCTTGCCTTAGATCCAACCGTTGTCATTGGAGAGGGAACCTGAACACCCGCATTTTGAAGACCACCTCCACATGAGATGGTGTGCTGAAAAATTAAAACATACATATAAATTAAGCTATTATTTATGAATTGATTCAAATAATAAAACAAATCTAGTAATATAAACATATACCTCTGCCAACGCTTTGCGAACTCGGTCTTGCACCATCACTTCCACGTCCTCCATAATTTCTTTCATCAACTCCGCTTTGTCAACTTGTGAGCTACCCCGGCCAGAATGTGTCAAACGTCCAAAGTATCTCTTTATCCCGACACCTTTTCCAACTCCCCGAACACGACCAGGATGCTCAGGTGTTCCAATGGCAACAGTCAAAATATCATTCTTTCCTTGAGGAACGAAAGACCCTTGGCTACTCATAACCGCAAGTTCATCCTGCAAAAAAGTATGTCAAATGTTACAATTTAACAAATTAAACAAAACATACTTTCTTCAACTTAGATCCACACACAATGTCTTAGAAACACCACACAATATTTTACTTACAATCTTAGATCCAACTGATTCTGACGACTCGCATACATAAGATCCAGACTTGGTTTTGCGGCCAGCCTTCCACAGCTCATGACGCTCTGGAGATGTAGGCTCCACCTCCAAATCAGGATCACCAGACTCCTCCTGGATTTTTTTGATTTTTTCTTCTTTCAAATCCTTCTTCAACTTTTTATAACCACCTGGCCCCATTGTGTGGTTGTATTTATTATTTTTTTGAATATTCTTGGCAGCTTCTCTCTTAGCCTGTTACAAAGAACAAACACCACCATATTTACAACATATCATTAATGTTTAAGAAACTAAAATAGTTATAGTTAAAACAATACCACAAACTCCTCAGTAATGCGACTGTTATAAAATGCGGCCCATCTCGAGAGATATGCTGCTGTACTTGTGACATGGATTTTTTGACCATCATTATCCTCACTACCAAAGACATATGTTCTGGTGAGAGTTGTCTTGAACTGTCTCCAACAAAGATTGATATGAGACATCCAAGTCTTCTCGAATTCATTACTCTCGGGAACATAAAATGTTAGCTTTACATCATCCCAAGCAATCTTTTTTGTCTCCTCATCAACATCACTCCACTTCATTGGCAATATGCTAATCTTTTTTCGTGCAACCACCCCTAAATAGGTCTTGAATTTGTTAGCATACGGACCAATAAGATCGCATTTACTATCAATTTCCACTCTGTATTTTTGACCATCTGGGCACCTAGAAGTGAACTTTTTTAATGAAGTTGGACGTCTGGTATTCTTTTTTGAAGACATGATAGCTGAACTTAAACAAAGACAACTAAAATATATCAGTCATATTTATATATTTGAACTAAACATAGAATCATACCTAAACTTATGAAAAAGACAACTAAAATAATCAATAATAGGCTAAATTAGAGAGGCAAAAACAATCCTTCATTCAATATGAACTATGAAAACATACTTCTCTAAGTTACAAAATCTGTCACATGCTCAAAAGGAAATAATAGAAACAAACCATCATTGTCACTAAGTTCAAAATTACAATTTCATAGGTTCAAAAAAAAAAACAAATCTAAACTCCTTCGTATAAAATTCCTTCATTATGATCATTGCGAGTGGCATGTTCATCGTCAACTTCATTGTCATCAACTGAAGTAGGCACTTGTGTTAACAAACAAGGTGTTTCGGAAATTGCAAGAATTGAATCTTCATTCTCATCACTGGCTATTTTTCCTTGCATGACAACTGACCACTTTTTGTTAGAAGGATCTTTGTCATAGAAAACTTGTTTTGCTTGGTCAGTCATGATGAAGGGTTCATCATTATAACTTACCTTGTCAAGGTCCACTAGTGTAAATCCCATTTCGTCAGTACATACACCACTATTGTTGTTAACCCACTTACATTTAAAAAGATGCACTTTAAATTTACAGTAATCAAGCACCCAAATCTCTTCAATGACACCAAAATAAGCAATAGATGCGAGTACAAGATTTGTATCCTTTGAACTAGAGAAGTGCATCGCAGAAGCCATGACCATAACTCCACTGTTTTGCATGGTGTTTTTGTCATCTTTCGACTTTAAAGTGAGGGTCATGTGCTAACCATCTTAAAGTCTCAGAGGCACTCACATCTTTCTTAATCTCTGATTTAAACCAATCTATGAATGTGTTGTTATGCTCGTTCAATAACAATATTTCTTTCATTCGAGGGTTTTTGGCCTTTACTATCTCTTTATGGAGAGACAAGTAAGGTAATACCTCATCTGTATTATTCAAAACATACAAATGTGCTTGAAGCACTTCAGCTCGACCCATGCATTTAGTGGTTATACCATGTGTACCTTTACCTTGACCTCTCCCTGCATAACGAGACTTTGGTAGTCCCACAAATTTTGCTTCTGACAAGTAGTCAGAACAAAACTCAATCGCTTCTTCTGTGACGTACCTTTCAACAATGGATGCTTCAGGACGATATTGGTTCTTCACATACCCTTTCAAGATCTTCATGTATCGCTCAATTGGGTACATCCACCTTAAATAAACTGGGCCGCATAATCTAATCTCCCTAACCAGATGAACAATTAAATGAACCATGATATCAAAGAATGAGGGAGGAAAAAACATCTCCAATTGACACAAGATAATAGCAGCTTCATTTTCCAACTCGTCCAATTTTTGAGGGTCGATGACTTTAGCACATATATTATTGAAGAATAAGCACAACCTAGTTATGGTATATCGGACATCTTTCGGTAAGATGCCACGAATTGCCACAAGTAGTAGTTGTTGCATCAAGACATGGCAGTCGTGAGACTTCAAGCCAACTAATTTGAGATCTTTCATTGAAACTAGTCGCTTTATATTTGACGAGTAACCATGTGGGACTTTGATTCCCCGTAGACACTCGCAAAAGCTCGTTTTCTCTTTTCTTGATAAGGTATAACATGCTGGAGGTAAATATGTGCCTTTACCTCGTTCCACTGGATGTAATTGTTCTCTTATGCCCATCTCACACAAATCTAGACGAGAATTTATACCATCCTTTGTCCCTTGAACGTTGAGAAGCGTCCCGATGACACTATCACAAACGTTTTTCTTGATGTGCATAACATCAAGACAATGCCTTACATCAAGATTGAACCAATACGGAAGATCAAAGAACACTGACCTCTTTTTCCACTTGCTTTTTTCCTTAGGCTGCTTCTGCTTTTTTCCGAATACAACTTTGATGTCCTTAACCACTTGATAGACTTCTTCCCCGGTCAAGGCATTCGGAGCAATGTCATTTTCTGAGTACCCATTAAAAGCTTTTTTCAACTTACGATATCTGTGATTAGGTTTGAGAAATTTTCGATGCCCAAGGTAGACAGTCTTCCTTCCATGTTTGAGTTGATGGTGACACGTGTCTTCTGCACAAATAGGACAACCTTTATGACCTTTGACACTATACCCAGACAAGTTTCCGTATGTAGGAAAGTCATTGATCGTGCAAAATAACATGGCTCGCAGCTTGAAAGTTTCATTAGAATACCCGTCAAACACATCCACGCCTTCATCCCACATTTTTCTCAAGTCTTCAATCAATGGACTAAGGTAAACATCTATGTCATTACCAGGTTGTCTCGGGCCAGAAATCATCATGGATAGCATCACATATTTGCGCTTCATGCACAACCATGGAGATAGGTTGTAAATTAAAAGGAGAACAGGCCACGAGCTATGATTCGTACTTAAGTTACCATATGGATTCATCTCATCTGAAGCAAGTGCGAGCCTAAGATTTCTTGACTCGGTGCCAAAATCTGAATACAAATTATCAATTTTCTTCCATTGCAAAGAATCAGCCGGATGGCGAAGCTGCCCGTCACATTTCCTCTCATCTGCATGCCATCTAATGCTCTTCGGGTCATTTGCATTAGCAAACAAGCGTTTGAACCTAGGTATTATTGGAAGATACCATAAAACCTTCGCAGGGGAAACCTTTGTGTTGTTGTCGTCACAATTAGATTCACCCGACTTCACTTTGTAGCGCGACCAACCACACGTAGGACAGTTATGCAACTTCTCAAAGTCTTTCCGATACAATATGCAGTCATTGAGACATGCATGTATTTTCTGATACTCCACACCCATCGGACACAATATCTTCTTTGCATCATACGTTCGTTTTGGCAATGTTTTACCTATGGGAAGCATGTCTTCCAACAGCTTAAGCAATTCGGTGAATCCCTTATCAGTCCACCCATTTATCGCCTTCAGATTGATCAATTTTAACGACGCAGACAACCGGGTGTATTTTGTGCAAACCCAAATACAAAGGTTGATCATTGTCTTTGCACAAATTATCATATTCATGCGCACGCTTAAAAGATTCAGGACCAATGTCACGTATCATGTCCTCCATTCGATCATCCATATCTTCATCGACTTTCTCACTTTTGGACACACTTGGGTTGCCGGTTGATTCACCATGCCATATCCATGTGGTATACCTGGGTAAGATCCCATAAACAAAGAGATGATCCCGTATTACACTTGGTGGTTGTGGGGCTCGATTCACACAATTACAACAAGGACATGAATAAGTTACATCAGTTTCGGGAACATCACTCTTGCGAAGATTTGCTTGAGCAAAGTTTATAAACTCTTTGACTCCTTTCGCATACTCATCACTCAGACGATTACTTTGTATCCAACTACGATCCATGGCTACGCTCCAAAGAATCAACCAAGTATTAATTATTAAAACAAAATCAAACTATCACATCAAACCAAGATAGTAAAACTAAATTCATAAATCAAAACAAGTAAAAATAGAGCTCATTGAGAAATGGTCCAGTAAAAAGGTTTCCAATTAAGTATCTAAGTAAAACAATAAAGAGAAGTAAATTTATAGAACTCATCATTCATTGATGATTAATCAAAATCGTAATCAAAATCTCATATCACATAACTTGAATGTTCCCCAGGAATCCTTTTAACGAAGGGGAATGAAATGAACAAAAGTAGTTTACAAAGAAATCAATTTGATAACTCTTACACATGTGTGTGTATCTAAGAATCAATGTATTATGAAATTATAAAAAAAGTTATCATTTTGGGGAAATCATAAAATCACATTAGTTAGAAATAAAGAATATTGCTGAAAGAGTTTAGATGAAGACTTACTGTGATGTCGAGACTAGGACTCCAAATCTGTTATTATGTATCAAAGAAATCAACTATAAAGCAAGGAGATCAATATGAAGTCAGGTGCACCTGAAATAGTATTCATTCATCTTAGTAAAAAAACTCTAACAGTCATAGACCAATAGGGCCAATGCAAGAAGTAAATTGTGAATATTATCAAAATATTGTCAATGCCACAAGTTCAAAATCCTAATTAGCAAAGACGACATAAATATAATCTAAGACTGAGAGTGTATAAATCTTACGAAGTTATGGAATGAACATCATCATCTTCTTTATTCAGTTTTTCAGTTTTTGTAGGGCTTGATATCTGATCAACAGGTCTGCAATAATGTAAAAAAGGATCAAAACATATGAAAATAAAACCCTAAATCTCACAGATCTAAACATACTGGAACACAAACAATGCCAGAGAGACTTGCTACATTTCAGATGAAGCATAGGGAAACAAAATGAATGAAATTGCACAGAAACAAAATCAAATCGAAACGAAGGAACAGAAACATAAAATGAAATGAAACATGCCAGAATCGAACAACGTCAAAAACTAAGAACAGTTAGAAACACAGAACTGTGGGTACCTGAACTGAAGGCGACGACGACGAGCTAGCTACGGCGAGCAAGCAACGGCGAGGGCGACAGGGAGCAACCAACGGCGAGGGCGAGCAACTTAGGGTTTCGAAAATTTCTTTGCACTGAAGGCGATGGCGAACAAGGCGGTGGCGAGATAGGCGACAACGACCGAGAAACGACAATGGCAAGAAAAGAACTTAGGGTTCTCTACGAAGCTCGAAGGTTCCCTGCGAGTGAAAACGCGACGGAAGAGATGAGAGTTCAGAAGGCGACGGTGACAGTGACGGCGACGGAAGAGATGAGAGTTGAGAGAGAACTCAAGTGAGACAAATTGAAAGAGATGAGAGTTGAGAGAGAACGAAAGTGAGACGAAAGAGATGAGAGTTGAGAGAGAACTGAGATTCAGAGAGAAGAGAGTATAAGGAACGCGAGCGAATAGAAAAAATTGGACATTTAGTATCGGGTGTATTAAACACCCGATGCTAAATGTATTTGCTTTTAGACATTTAGCATCGAGTGTTTAAACACCCGACGCTAAATGTCTAAAGCAAATACATTTAGCGTCGGGTGTTTAAACACCCGATGCTAAATGTATTTGCTTTTAGACATTTAGCGTCGGGTGTTTAAACACCCGATGCTAAATGTCTAAAAGCAAATACATTTAGCATCGGGTGTTGAAACACCCGACGCTAAAAGTAGGCGCAAAATATGAAATCTTCCATTTAATTGCAAAAATACCACCGGTTCAACATTTAGCATCGGCTGTTCAAACAACTAATGCTAAATGATGCTTAATAATGTCTTTTTTTCCACTAGTACTCTCTCTCTCTCTCTCATTTATGCGAACTCTGAAAAATACAACAATAAACAGAGAATTTTCCTCCCGCAAGCCGAAATCATGGGTAAATATTTATGAGAGGTAATGTATTTCGAACTCTGTCGAATCCTCTTGTGATTGCAACTTGATGGCCCTATATGTTGTTCAATTGTGGTTTGTTTAATATTTGGTTTATGATACGCAGTGTCCCAACGCAGACAACGAAAGACTAACTGCACTCGTGCGTTGGGCCAATGACATTACTGTCAACGATTGCACTGGCCAATCCGTTGTTTGTCACCGCAGGGAATCGAACACGGGAGCAAACCGTGACGACCCCTCGAGTGTCCCAGTGGTAGGCTCGACCAACTGAGCCAGACGAGCTGGTTGCAACTGCGGTATTAATAACAGGTGAAGTAGGGAAAAGATTATTGATTGAATTTAATTTATTTAATATTGGTGTTTGGTTACAGTCGTTGTGTAGTTTCCTGGTATTGCAAATTGGCATTGAGGCATATTTGATGAGTAAGAGGAAGGAGGTTGTTGTTAACAACATTCATGAGCCAAGCATTTAAGAGTTCAATATTGTTATAAATTAATTGTTTTTTTTAAAACAATCATTATCTGCTTTAATCGTTTAGTTTTAAAAGCAGGAAATTAAGAAACATATTTGTAAAGCACTTTTACAAAATAAGTTAACTAAATAGCTTTTTCGGTTTTTAATTTTGTAAACAACAAAAAACAGACTAAAAGTGATTCAAACATACCATAAATGTTTGGATGCAACATTTTTAGAAGGTAACGTTTTTTAGGATGGAATTAAAATACTTTCAATTAAACTGCTTTGTTTAGGCAAAAGGTGAAAAGAATTTTAATAATGCTGGGAATTTAAGTGGAATTTTATTACACTTCAAAATTATGCAACTTTTGACCAAAAAAAATTTATGCAATTGAAATACCACCTAATTAGAGAGAATTATAATTCCTCTCAACGTGCACTCTCGTGAACTCTCGCTCTAGATATCAACGTTGCCCTCGCACTCGAGCTCACGCTTGCAACTCACTTGTGTTGAATCTCGCTTCGCGGCTTTTGATCTCACGATCTGAACTTGCCTGTACTTCAATCGATTTCTGAATCAATCAATTTCTGAATCAATCGAAGAGGCACTAAATCAATTGAGCAGGTATTTTGTTTTACTTCATCTTGTTTACTTTCTTTGGATCAGTCGATTTCTTCTTCCCTATCACTAATTAAACTGATGCAATCCATTTGGTTGCTTCTTCCTATTCAATTTCTGAATCAATGTTTGCATCAATCGATTTGATCTAAAGTGGTGCTTTGAGTGTCAATGATCCCCAATTTTACACTTGTTTGTGCTTTTTTTCTTCTGCTTGTTGTATATTAATCCCTTGTTTGTATTGTTTTACACTTGTTTGTGTGCTTCATCCTATTTGGGTTGTTTGTTGTATATTATGATTAACATTCACAAGACCCCAACCCTTCATTTTAGTCTTTACATATTAGAAAGTACTAACATTCTATGTCTCAGTTCAAAGTTTTATTGTAATACACCTTCAATTATAATCTTAGGTTTTCTTGAGGAAAACTAAACCTCTAATGAATCTTCTCTCCAGAGTTAAGGTTCCTAAACTTCTAAGAAAAGATGTAGCAAGCAAAACTAGCGATGTCAAACTCATAGTAAGAGAGAAAAAAACCCTCAACGAACATAATGCACCTTATATCTCTCGAAGTATTGAGGATACTTGTTTCATAACATTTTGTCTATGAGACGACACATTTTTTGCGCACCTAATTCTGGAAATTACAAATCGCAATAGAGTGTAGTGAAATTCACGTATTCTTATAACTATCATTAAACACATTCTATATGATCACTATCACATGATATGTGATATATTAAAGGAATATTTGGTATAAGAGAAAAAAAAATGAGAAATAGAGAGTAAAGAATTGTTGACAATTTGTGAAAGTACATAAATGCCACTAAAGAACCCACTAGTTTTTATCTCACTCCCCTATTTCTCTAAACCAAACAAAGTTTCTAATCTCTTTCTAACTTCCTTCTCACCTCACACTCTCTTCCCTATTTCTCTTTAACCAAACACACTAATGTCTGTTGTTTTTTACTGATAATAAGAGATTTTTTACTTAGTTTGTTTTTAAGCCGTAGTGCATATAACTCACACTTCAAACATAAACAACTCATATATAAGTTTATATTCGACTTATAACATAATAAAAGTCATTTAAATTTAATAAATGAGAGTTGATAACAATTTTGGTAAATAGAGTTGATAAGAATTTAAAAGGAGATGAATGTGTATGTATAATAATACAAGATATAATTGAAGAATCATACTAACAAGTAATAGCATGCATTTCCTATTACTCATTCACTGGAACATTTTTCTTTTCTTTTCCAACTTTTACCGTTGTGTTGCGATGCAATATAGATGATATAGGTCTTGGAGCTCTTGTCTTTATATCAATTGCTCTCAGACATAGGAAACCTATAAAAAATATATGTAAATGATGAGCATAGTGTAATTTAAGTAGAAATATATGCATAATCAATTGATATTGTTTTCTAACCTTTACAAAAACATTCCTGAATTTTCTCCAATGACAAACCTGCATTCATATTTTGTTAAAGGATAATGGTTAAATAGATATTTTGTAAATATCAGTTAGTTAGTTTAAGTCTGTTAGTTGTTAGTTAGGCTGTTATCAGTTAGTCAGTTATTCTGTTACTGATTAACTGATGCAGTTAGTCAATAGCTGTACTATATATACAGCTCTCTCTGTATCATCTTATTCAATGAATAATACAATTCTATTTTCATGAAATTCTAAAGATTCAACATGGTATCAAGAGCTTCTCTCTAGCCACCAGCGTGGCTTCTTTCTTCGTTCTTTTTCGATCCTTTTCTTCTTTTCCCTTCGCTTATGGCCTCCATACCTCCAACTCCACCACCGTCACCGGTGGTTCAGCCCTCTACTAATCACCCACCTCTATCGTCGTTCAATTACAAAATCTCGGTGAAATTAGATGAAAATAACTATCTGGTATGGATGCAACAGATAGAGCCTGTCCTTCGTGCTCACAGACTCCATAGATATTGTGTTGCCCCTGAGATACCACCTCAGTTCCTCAATGAAGAAGACAGAATCAGAAATATTGAAAACCCAGCATACACTTCTTTGGAATTGCAAGATCAGTTGCTTCTTGCATGGTTACAAGCCTCCCTTTCTCCATCCATTCTACCCTCTGTTATAGGCTGTAAACACACATTTCAACTATGGGATAACATACATCAGACATTTCAATCCAAGACAAAGGCTCAGGCACGTCAACTGCGTCAACAACTGCGCACGATGAAGAAAGGCACAGGCACTGTCTCAGAATTTCTCTCCAAAGTCAAACACGTTGCTGATTCTCTACTATCAATCGGTGAAACTGTTACGATTCAAGATCAAATGGATGCGATCTTGGAGGGCTTGCCGCGTGATTTTGAGTCTTTAATCACGCTCATTAACTGTAAAATAGACTGGTTTGATCTTGAAGAAATCAAATCACTCTTGCTCGCTCATGAACAGCGTCTCGATAAAGCGAAATTTGTCGAAGCAGCTTCCTCGCTCAATCTCACCCAATTGACCACAAAAGACAGTCAAGAAGCATCGCAATTACAGGTCAATGCCAATGCACAGGCCAATTTTACAAGTAACACTCCAATTTCAGGAAATTCCCAAAACGCGCAAACCCTAGGTTTTGGGGGAAGAGGGAATTCGAACAACAGAGGCAGAGGAGGTCGCAATGGTCGTCGTGGTGGACGCGGCGGAGGCCGTTGGAACGTGCAGTGCCAAGTTTGCCGTCGCCCAGGTCATGAAGCATCCTATTGCTATTATCGGTTTGATGCTTCGTATGGTTCGAACGCCTATCCTCCACAAGGCAATCCCTGTCAGTATTTACGACTAGGCATCTCTGCTACACCAGCAACTTGGACACCCAACACCCTCGTTCCTGCTCCTCAGGCGCATTACACATCTAGCTTTCCTGCTCATCCTGCACTGAATAACAACATGGACACAACAGCCACACAACATGTTACCCATATGCCTGCTGCACCTGGAGCACACCTCCTCCACCTCACCTAGAAAATATATTTCTAGGCAATGGTATGAAGTTACCAGTTCAATCAATTAGTAACTTTGCATTCAAGTCACCAACACACCCACAACACACCTTATATCTTAAGAATGTGCTTCATGTACCTGACCTAAATAAAAACCTAATTAGTATCAGTAAGTTTGCTGCAGATAATAATGCTTATGTTTTGTTCTATCCTACTCACTATTTGGTTAAATCCCAGGTCAATGACCAAGTCATTCTGCAAGGCAAGCTCACACCTGAGGGTCTCTATCCTCTGCATTCAACTCCAGCTGTGTCTGATAGTCCTGTTTCTGCTAAGTCTACAGTTTCTAATCATTGTATCAATTCTGTAAATTCTGTTGACACAAAATCTGTCTTGTACTTTAATTGGCATAACAAATTAGGGCATCCTAGTTTAGATACTATGAACAGAGTTCTGCATTATTGTAATCTATCACCATTCAATAATAATGAAAAGAATTTTTGCATTGCTTGTTGTCTTGGCAAATCACATAGATTGCCCTCTCAATTATCTCAGTCCTCTTACACTCAACCTCTAGATTTAATATACTGTGATCTATGGGGACCAGCCCCTATGACATCATCCATGGGTTTCAAATACTATGTTTCCTTCATTGATGCTTTTAGTCGTTACACTTGGATTTACTTTTTATATGATAAGTCTGAAACTCTCACAATCTTCAAGCAGTTCAAAGCTTTAGCTGAACTGCAGCTAAATACTAAGCTTAAATCAGTTCAATCAGATTGGGGGGGATTCAGACCCTTCACTAAATTCCTTACTGATCTTGGCATCATTCACCGAGTCATTTGTCCCCAAACTCATCATCAAAATGGGGTAGTAGAACGCAAACATCGTCACATTGTAGAAACTGGTCTGTCTCTCCTCTCTCATTCATCTCTACCTTACATGTATTGGGACCATGCCTTCCACACTGCAGTTTATTTAATCAATAGACTGCCTTCACCCAATTCTCATCAGATTCCGCTCCAAACTCTGTTTCACAAACTCCCTGATTATAAATTCCTTAAGTCTTTTGGGTGTGCTTGTTACCCCCTTTTAACACCCTACAATAATCCTAAGTTCCAATTCAGGTCTAGTGAGTGTACTTTCTTAGGTTATTCCTCATCTCATCATGGTTACAAGTGTCTAGACAGAAAAACAGGTCGTCTATACATATCCAAAGATGTTATTTTTAATGAAAATCACTTTCCTTTTCAAAGCAAACTTACTGATACTAACACTCACACACACCAGTCACATACTAACCCTCCTATGCAGGTTCCTCTCAATGTTTTTCAACCCTCCCCTCCCACAACCAATACACCAAGCTCTTTCCCCTCTCCATCTAATCATACACTGCCCACTCCACTATCACCTCAGCATACACCACCATTACATTCACCACACTCATCTAATCCACCCTCTCACACATCCTCTCACCTGATACCTCCTTCACCTTCTACACTCCTGCCTACTGATGCCTCCAGCACTATTGATCCTAACTCACCAGCACCCTCACCATCCCCACCTACAAATACTCACCCAATGCAAACAAGATCAAAAACAGGCCACCTCAAACCACCATTATATCCAACAGTCAACTTAACTACTACAGAACCTACCAGTATTCAACAGGCCCTCAATTCACCCCACTGGTTCCAAGCAATGCAGAGTGAATTCCATGCCCTTCAAGTCAACAACACATGGGATCTGGTACCTCTGCCAGCAGGGAAGAAAGCTATTGGTTGTAAGTGGATATTTAGGGTTAAACAAAATCCAAATGGTTCAGTAAATCGTTACAAAGCTCGCTTAGTGGCCAAGGGATTCATTCAAAAACCTGGCCAGGACTATACTGACACCTTCTCCCCTGTTGTAAAACCAGTTACTGTCCGTATTGTTCTCACTCTAGCTCTCACTCACAAATGGGCAATAAGACAACTCGACGTGAACAATGCTTTCCTACATGGACACTTGGAAGAGGATGTGTACATGCATCAGCCACAAGGTTTCATACAGAAAGATCCTTCTCTGGTCTGTCATCTAAAGAAGGCCATTTATGGCTTGAAGCAAGCACCACGTGCTTGGTATGCTAGCTTAACTACCACTCTGTGTTCCTTTGGTTTTCAACAATCCAAATGTGATCCTTCTTTACTGATCTACAACAACAGAGGCTGTTATCTTCTAGTTCTCATCTATGTTGATGATATTCTCATTACTGGTTCCTCCATTACTGCCATTAACATCATCATCAACAAACTGCACTCAGCTTTCTCACTTAAACAGCTGGGAACTCTGGACTACTTCCTTGGAATAGAATGCAAGTTCACTAAATCAGGATCTCTACACCTCTGTCAGTCCAAATATATACGAGTTATTACACAGAACTGGCATGGATGATTGCAAAGGCATCTCAACACCACTTCCGGCCAATTTGAAGCTGTCTAAGCATGGAAGTGACTATTTTGAGGACCCCTTACTCTACAGAAGCACTGTTGGTGCTCTACAGTACGTGACAGTCACTAGACCAGAACTGGGATACTCTGTCAACAAAGTTTGTCAGTTCATGTCTCAACCCCTCACTTCTCATTGGTCTGCGGTCAAAAGAATACTACGCTACTTAAAAGGCACTCTTGATCATGGTCTTACTCTGCAACCAGCCACTGTCGGTCTCCCAATTGCTATAAATGCCTACTGTGATGCAGATTGGGCATCTGATATTGACGATAGACGCTCCACCTCTGGTGCCTGCATTTACCTTGGTCCAAATTTGATAACATGGTGGTCAAAGAAGCAAACATTAGTTGCCAAATCTACAGCAGAAGCAGAATACAGAAGTCTTGCTCTAGCAGCAAGTGAAGTGCTCTGGATACAATCTCTCCTACATGAACTCAAAATCAACACCCCTGCCCCAGTAATTTACTGTGACAACCAAAGTACAGTTGCTCTCACTCATAATCCTGTCTTGCACTCAAGGACTAAGCACATGGAATTAGACATCTTCTTTGTAAGAGAGAAGGTCCTTAACAAGTAATTAGTTGTCACCTATGTTCCATCTCAGGCTCAAATTGCAGACATCTTAACCAAACCTCTCAGCAAGCAAAGTTTCTGCCATTTCAGAGACAAGCTCAGAGTACAAAGTACTCTTGAGCTTGTGGGGGGAATGTTAGAGGATAATGGTTAAATAGATATTTTGTAAATATCAGTTAGTTAGTTTAAGTATGTTAGTTGTTAGTTAGGCTGTTATCAGTAAGTCAGTTATTATGTTACTGATTAACTGATGCAGTTAGTCAATAGCTGTACTATATATACAGCTCTCTCTGTATCATCTTATTCAATGAATAATACAATTCTATTTTCATGAAATTCTAAAGATTCAACATATTTGATAAAATTATTATTCTAATTTGATAAACTTATGTCCCCATTTCTAGTTTTGATATAAAATCCCGAATTTGAAATCTTGACCGTCCCCCTGGAGCTTGTTGACTACATGACTGCATGCAGTCCCGACCGACTGCACACGAATCTAATCTAATAGTGTGTATGGTGTTTATATATCATTTCGTCTAAGCTGACAAAAAGAGATATAGTCAATCTATAATGTTCAATTACCTCTCGTTATCGCTGATGTACCAGTCCCAAAGTATATGGTCCGTTGCTCTAGATTCCATAACCAATTTCTAGGAACATCAATTGGGTTTATCATTGAAGCGTAATCAGCAAAAACCTATAAACAAGAAGAAAACAAGATATTAAACCAGATTTATTTTCAACTAATGATTCAACCTTTCAACCAAAAGATTCAAAATTTGAATTATTCACCTCATTAACTTGAAAGTATGTTCCATTCAACGGAAAATATCCTCTCATTGCAGTTCTACATGGAATCTGTTACATGAATTATTGAATCAAGTTCTTTTATTTATAAGAAAGATAGCCTATAAACTTCAAATAGCAGTTTCAGTTTAACTAACCAGAAGTGTTCCATAAACCATTTCACAACTAATCTTCCTTGACTCAACGGAGGTTTCTAATTCATCTAAATAAAAAATACCTAAAAAGTGAGTATATTCGTATTTGTACTCGTAAATACTTTCTTAAATAAAAGACTTTCTTTTGTGTACCTTTTGTCCATACAACGAGAAGATAACGGAAAGGATCATCAGGTTCTCGTAGAGCATGCTGTAAAATAAACAAAAATATAATACATGTGCATATATAATTAATTAAAAGCTTACTTTATGACTTTCTTTTTAGTACTTACCTCTCTTAGGAGCGGGTGGTTATCTGGAAGCTCATAACTGCATAAGATAAAATAAGAAAAACTAAGACTCATAATGTAAAGTATTGAACTCAAGTAATGTCTTTAAAGTATCTAATATACCGTTAAGAATTTATTTTGCAATAAGATAACATTCCTATAATTTAAAAAATAATTATTTTCTAACAAATCTGATAAAAAATAATAATAAAAGTTTGCAGTGTTATTCCACATGCATGACAACTATTTACTATCTTCTCCCGAAAGTGCATAGTGCTACACACCAGCTG
This sequence comes from Astragalus membranaceus, assembly GCA_039519185.1. NCBI lineage: Eukaryota > Viridiplantae > Streptophyta > Magnoliopsida > Fabales > Fabaceae > Astragalus > Astragalus membranaceus. The sequence continues at coordinate 214,683,186 of CM076846.1, forward strand.
ATTTCTAAAAAACATTAAGGGTAAAATTGCAAATTTGACACTTATAATGGGACAGAGAGAGTAGTAAGCAGTAGAATATTTTACATAAGAATGAGAGATATGTATAAAACAAATAGACAGACTCAACTATTAAAAAAATTTGATATTTACTTTTAATACAAATATATAGAGAAACTAATAAAACACAACATTAACATAGGTACGGTCAAAGCAGAGAATGTCAAGCTTCTGAGTTCAGAGAGCATTCAAATTTCATTATTGAATAACTAACTAGAGATGAGAGGGAAAGCTCTTTCATATTCTGCTAAAGCTAACTGCAAACTAACTAACCAATAAGGAAAGATGATGCTAACAATAAGTAAATGTATGGTAACAAAGATTAAGTTTTAATTAAATAGAGATAATGCAACCATAATTAATTTAAGAATATTAAAAGATATGTAGAAAGAAATAGCATGAGAATATAGGAAAGAGAGAAAATTACGCCATGCGCTCAGTCTTTAAACGGCTAACATCTTTCATTTTTGGCCTCGGAATGTTTGCAGCATAACCATGTAATGCGACTAAAGCCGTTGATGTATTCATATCATGTTCGGACACTTCATAAGCAAAACCACTAGTCTTCAGAAAGGATTCTTGACTACTGAGATCGATCGTCAGAAAATCCTCGATGTCCTCAAGGTCCTTGTTATCCTCACACACACCATTGTAAATCTTTTTACTTTGTGTTTCAGATGCAATCAATTCTGTGCTTTCAGGTCCTGGCGATGCAGGCATCTCAATTATAGGCTCACATTCATTACTATTTTCACCAATAAAGGATTTGTAGACATCAGTGATAAATGTTGATTCAGAATTGCTCAATGCAGAGGAGTTTTGGAAAGAATTAGCATTTGTAGAATCCACTGGTGTCACTACAATTCTTTGATCCACAGATGCTGCGGGAACCACAGAGGGGGCAGGTAAGGTAAGCCTTGTCCTGCATGTATATCAGCACATTTTTTAATTGCATAGTCTAATTACACCAGAACCAAATTAGGGGAAGGAAAGAAAACAATAGATATGTATGTGCAGTGCAGAATGCTAACTAGAGCTGTTAATTTTGGCCCGGCCTGGTGTTTTGGGTTGGGCTTGCTAAATAGAGGCCAAAAAAGAATTGAGCCATTTTGGCCCATCCTCGTTGACCCATGGGCCAGGTTGTGCTCACTTTTTTTTATGCTTTTTGAACATTTTTTGTAGTTTTCTGAAAATTGGAGTGGGCTGGGCCGGCCTGCTAAGCCCAGTGTTTTGAGCTGGGCTACAAAATATACAGTTCAGTAGACAAATGGGCTGGTCCAGCCCAACCCGTCTTTACGATTTAGCCCAAAGGGCTGGGCCGGACGGCCCAGTTTGGCAGCTCTATTGCTAACCTTCCAATACTTTCAATTAAGTAAAGGGGAGAATACAATTGCTAGAAATTTGCCAAACTATGGGTTACGATGATTAACAGTTTCAATAATTGAATCAATAATTCTCTCTCCTGATAAAGTCGGCCTAATGAATATTCTCTCTCACTTTTCAACTCATTTTATAAAATTATTCACTCCTAATGACCACTAACATTATAAAAAACCTTCATATTCAATATTATTAATGCTAGATGGCGGTTCATGGATGCTAAGGCAGCAGAATCTATGATAATAAAAACAAAACACTAATGACATATGACAAGAATAATAGACTATGAATATCATAAACTTCAGCCTAAAAGTAGAATTAAATACCTCAATTCTCATATTTTATTAAGACTAATATTCATATTTTTAACAACGCAATACATGTATTTACTCAAGCAGGGGCATATCTTCTAATGGAGAGGGGGGCGTTTTCGTTTTTTTGCAGTAACCAAGTGTTTTTTTTCTCAAAAATAATGCCAAAAGTGCAATAGGAGGAATTAGATCCTTGTACATTTATGTGTGCTACGTAAAATAAACCAACTCAACCTACTAAAAAATTGTTGCAAAATCAATGAATTAGTTAATATATATTATTTAACAATTAGACCCCTCAAAAATGGTTCTGCCACTGTACTCGAGGACAAACTCACCACAATTTACTTTTTGTTGTAGGTTTAGAATCTCTTCTTATAAATCCTGTTCTATCACCAATTTTTTATGCTACAAATAATGCTTGATTCCAAAGGCTACAACACAAATACCATGTCAAATAACTAGATTCATGTGTGAACACATATTTGCATTCACATTAGTTAGCCTGGTTTGGGTTTTTTTCGGATATGTTACACACATATACAATACAAAAACGCTTTACACATTTCCATACACACCAACAAATCACTTTTGCACCAACTTAACCGTATTATCTTACAAAACACGTTTTTTATGGATGCTGACTTTTAATGCATCCTGTGTATTTAATTTGGGACAATTATGCAGACCACTAATGTTGGTACTGTTATTGTAGAAGAAAAAATTGCCCAAGTTTGACTAATTGGTTGCGTTCACACAAGCTTTCCATTTCTCATAATCAATGTCCCTTACACTTTCCAGCTACACTCCACATTACCCTCCTCGTCTTCTCTCTCCAATCTCACTCACCGACCTCATTTTCTTCTCTTCTTCCTCCTTTCCTCTTCTCCCTGCATCATCTCCTCTTCCTCCAACCACCTCCTTTCCTCTGCAAATAGAAGAAGAAAAATAAAGCACTGATTTTGCTCTGAAACCCTAATCGCTCTGCAAACAGTGCAACAATGCCGCCAAAGTTCGACCCCTCACAGGTCGTCGATGTCTACGTCCGAGTAACCGGAGGAGAAGTCGGTGCGGCCAGTTCCCTCGCTTCAATGTTCAGTCCACTAGGTCTATCTCCAAAGAAGATCAGAGAAGACATCGCTAAAGAAACCGCAAAGGACTGGAAGAGTCTTAGGGTTAACGTCAATGTGGAGTGGCCCCAAAAGAAGGAAACGAAATGGAGAGGGAAATAACAAAATGGATCCGCCCCTTCCATACTCCCTCGCAGTCTCTCACTCTCTCTCGCTGTACCTCTCTCTGTCCTCCAAGTTCAGGTCAGCCCCTCCCTTTCTATCATTTTCTCTCATCATCTTCCAAAAGTTTAATCATTAACACTCTTCTAATGTTCTTCTAATGTTTTGCAGGTATTTTTCGAATTTGATGATCAGAAGGTTTGGAGGTATTTTTCGTTTTTGATCCATCATCTCTTCTGTTCACTTCTCTCTTGATGGTATGTTAGGATTTGGTGTTTTTAAGTTTTGTATTTTTGTTGTTTGGTTATCTTTGCTCTCTTCTCTTTTCTTCGATTTTGGTCTGCTTAGGGTTTTATTGCTTTATTTACGTTTACGTCTTACGTTTTTAATTTGTGAATGTTTTCTGATTATGTTTTGTTGATGTGGGATGGCACGGGGATTCTTGGCTGGGTTTGAAGTTGTAAACCACTAAACATTACATAAACCCCTGAACATTCTGAAACCACTTGGCTGGGTTTCAAGTTGCTATTGTTAGATATTAGTGATTTCTCTTTGAAGGTAAATTTTTTCATTGCTTATTATCATTTTATTCACTTTGAAAATGGTCAAATACACATATACTCATTTCTTTCATGTTTTTACTTTGCACAGTTGCAGAGAAAATTTGGATGTTCTAGAAAAGAACAAGTAAGTTTAGTCTTCTCCATTTCGTGTCATTCCTCGCGTGTGGAGATTAAAACTTGTCTGGTTTTTAGACCAGACAACACAAATATTTAGTTTTTAGATCATAATGATACTTTTGTGACTCATTTGCTTCTTCTGTTTATATAGTATTTCAAAAGGTCCATCTCTTAGATGACTTTGGAGCGAATGTCTGGTTTGTTCGGTTCCTTTTTGATGCTTCCTTCATCGGGCGATTTAGAAGTATGAAACTACTATTTGTTAATATAATGAATGATTTAGTAGTACTTTTTGCTAAAACATTTGACAATGACTTCAATTTTCAGTGTTAATATCACAGCAAGTGTTCAATATTCACCTTTATCTATATGTTGCTAGCTTATAGCATAGAGTTATTATTTCATTTGGAGTTGATTGATAATTTCCTTTGAAGGAACTTTGCGTCAACAGAATAGTGCTGTTGAAAGTTCCAATCATCCTCTAAAGCTTTGGAGGAATGCCTCGGCTGCATCTGATTTAAGTTGCACTTCTTCACAGAGTGGTTCTACATTTTCAGGTTATACTTCTGAACTTCAGATTAGCTTACTCACCATGGTGTGGCTAGATGTATTTAATAGGATGCATTTTGAAGCTTTATAGTAGTAGCAACAAGCATGAAATTAGTCCTCTACAGATTTCGGAGCGTCTAGAATACGTTAAATATCGTGCAGCTTTGCGCATGATGCCTTATCTAATTGTTGGTAATGCATGAAATTTCATTGTTCTCCTGTCATTCAGATACTTAATACTCGGTAATTATATTGAAGAAATTGTTGTATCTGCAATATCTTTCCATTTGCTTCTAACAAACTTGGTTTGTTTCTAACTTCTTATCTTCCTTCACTAGGTATCCTTTCTAACTTCTTATCTTCCTTCACTAGGTATCCTACTGTGACCCACCACTATTTGCTGTTCTGACAATGAATACTAACTATTTTTTTGTAAACCTGTCTTTTGCATTTCATCATTGAAGGAAAAAAGGATTTATTTTTATCCACCATTTCATGAACCTTATAACTTAAGGGCTTGCGAAATGACTATATTGATTTCATACGCCTAAGCTCTTAGAATATCAGAGCTAATATTCGGATGCATCAAGAGCTACTAATGGTGATGACCCATTTTAATGCGTATGTGGTATCAACTGTCCTATCCTATTCCTGTCCAAAGGTTGTATACCATAATAATGCTTTAATTCTCTAATATTTACTAAACTAATTCTTTAATTGATATATTTCAAATTATTTACACTACCATGTGAATTTAATATCTTTGATTGTCGGAGGTTCAAAGTGGAGTTGAAAGTGTACAAAGTTTACCAACTTGGTGTCAAAAAGGAACAAACCAGTAACTTTCCAATTGAAAAACATGCTTTCAAAGCTATTCATTTTGATACTGAGCATAGATCTCCTCTATTCATTCATGTTTTACAATTATATTTATCTCTTGCTTTAAGTTACTGACTCATCAGCATCTATAGATTGATATACTTTATAATCGAAATTGATGCTGACTCATACAGCACAACAAAGAGATGGTCATTTGATATTTATCCAAATTGATGTTGATTCATATTCTCTTGATTTAAATTTATTACTCATCAGCATCTATAGCTTGCTATACTCTAAATTCAGTACTCTTGCAAACAAATGGTCATTTGATATTTTAACACCAAAGGGAGTATTCAATAAAACACTATAATTCTATTACCACATCAAGTTGTTTTTTAACACCGTTCATGTGTCGCACACTCATTTTTTTCAAATAAAGGTTTATATATATTTAAGGTTACTACAAATGTGATACTCAAAAATATATCCACAAATCAATTTTGTACATTGATCTTACTACACATATTCATTCTCATCACAACATCTTATTAATATTAATAGAAAGAGCGTAACAATTCAAATAACTAAAATTAGAACACACTTATAACTGATTATGGCGGCCTCCCACATCTCAATGGATCACCCAATATTTTTGATAATTTCTATCTAAACTCTTTTTGTTACCATACTTTTTCTTCACCATTATTGCCTACCACAGTGTCGATATCAATTAATTTCTACCTCACCTCATGCATCGTACAATTATTTCTCTATATAAATATATTTTGTTTATTTATTTAGTTATTAGGCAATTATATATTCCTAACAATATATATCTCTCTATAACACATAATTTATAATAGGCAAAAATATACGTATTCTTAAATTGTCCTAGTAATAATAAATAGTGTACATTTAATTTACCAAAACAAAGAAAACTACATTTTCCACATTTTTTCCAGGAAAAAAATATATTTGCACAGTAAAGCTATTGATTTCCCTCCAGCATCAAGCTATTACGTATGTATTCTTAAATTTTAATAAATTAATGCAACACGTACGTACCTTGCAAGAGCACTGTTATAATGTTCACACTCTTTATTCATTGGACAAGCATTGCAATTTGGATTTCTCTTTGTGCAAAAAACCTGCAAAATATTTGACGATGATTTCCATTTTCTGGTGAAAAGGTAAGTGTTATTCATAATAACCTTAAGATGTACCTTTCCAAAGGTTATCAGCTGATAATGCAATTCATACCTGTACAAGCCAATAATTTCATATATGTAAGATATATATATTAACCTAATACAAAGCTCCAATAGATTAAAAAGATGCTTGATAATTACAATGTTTTCTGATCAAGAGTGCATAGTCGCGGCCAAAGATATTGTTGAACTTTGTTCGAGTCTGGAAACCTGTATTAAAATAAAATAGTGCAATTAATGAATGTGATATAGTAAATTTCGAAAATTAATGATATAATATAGTGATTGAATGACTTACTCCTCTAAATTATGTATTTGCATTGCCTCGGGTAATGGTTGAATGGGAACCCATCCCAAACGTACAACAATTCTTCCAACATTTACATCCACCTTACAAAAGTGACAAATTTTTTAATCAATAGAAAACATATATAGTTGTCTCACAAAAATTGATCCATTCACTAAAAACAAGAATTTATGTCTTCTTATATTCTTACTGAAAAAAAAAACTTACTGGAAAAGCACTATGATGAAGTGTTAAAAGCCTTATGCATTCCGTACTTTTCAATCCAAGTCCATGTATGCTCAACAGATACTCCCTATAACAAGAATGATTTGCTTGATCAGAGTAGCTTAAATTGATGACTGATAAAGGCAAAATCATATAAAAAAATCTTGCAAAGTAGTGATATAGATGTGTAGACTTACTTTGCTTCCTTTGGTGGAGCATATCTTAGCCATTCTAAATCCACACTTCCATTTGAATCCATTAACTTATTGAGTAATTGCTACAAACATAAAATATATATAATCATTACTTCAATGATAACATGTTGAAAGTTTATTATTAACAGCTAGCAAACGAATTATTGTGTACCTGTATTCTTGCAGCAATAATGTTGTGCTGACCACGAGATGCAATAGCGTTAGCAACTTCACTAAATTTTGCACTTCTTACTGCTTCCCAATCAACAGAATCCATATGATCACTATGTCTATGGCTTTTAGTGTGAATTTTTCTTAATGTATCCCAATATCGTCGCTTTTCTTCCATTAATTTCTCCTTTTCCTCCTCATTCTTACTTTTCTTCGTAACAACAGGTGATTGTTTATTACCAAAAATCCTGCTGGGTGAATCTGGGAATCTTTCCATGAAACTGGAATTAGTTTTTGTTCCCCTATTATCAACTTTGGAAGATTCACTGGCTATCTCAGCCTCCAATTCTCCAACTTTAGTATCTTCAGTTTTTTTATCAAATTTAGCTTCTGGAAAAACTATGTTGTTTCTACTCAATTCTTCTTCATGAGTTGTGAGACCCTCTTTATCAAATTTAGCTTCTGGAAAAACTATGTTGTTGCTACTCAATTCTTCTCCATGAGTACTCGTTATCAGGCCCTCTTCATTGATTTGTTCAGAGCTAATAGATTTGAGAGGGAACTTTGCAGCAAGTGACATGAATGCGGAGCTATACGAACAAATGTAAGTATTAACATTAACATTCAATACAAAAGAAAACTTGGTAAATAATTATCTATTTAACTTTACCTTGACAAATGGTCAGACACATTTTGAGTTAAAAAAACTCCAACTACAGAATCAATAACCGAACCTTTCCAACGTGAGAATTGTCTATTACCTGGAAAATAAAAATTTATTAATCTAATTATAAACACAAGCTCTTTTGAATCAACAATGATTCAAAGATTGGAGCCTGATTATACAAATTGAGTTTTTGACATAGCAAAAAGAGAACTTGAAATTAACACGTCTGCAAATATAGCCTACTTAAGTTTAAAAATTTCAACTCATTTATCGAAGAACTCAAATTGTAACATTAATAGAAGTTTAAACAACATTTATTATAAAACCACTATTTGAATATCCTATATATATGGCATATATTGGTACAATATGGGTACATGATGAAATACCAATAGAACAGCCATCCAAAAACTTCTTAGACAAACAAAAGTTCATATTTAGCATATAACGCTGAGATATAAGACTCCAAGGGTTTGTCAATAAAAGATTTTACTATAAATAGTTGGTTCCCCTAGAAATTTTCACTTTTGCCATGAAGTCGACAGCTTATGTGCCATGCTAAAAATGGATATGATTTCTGTTTAATCTGAATCTAAATTGAATCAAATTCAACTTATGGAAACCAAGCCCTCTCATTGATGAAGTTTAACTAATTAAGATTAAAAACATTGTCTTATATTTTTAATTTTGAAAATTCCCAAACACTAATATTGGAACATGAAATCAACTAAGAAAAAGAGTAGAAACCTCCTTACCTTGGATGAAACGCATTCGCCCTAAGAATAACCCGGCCAACTTACGATATTTTATTCTCTCCTGCTCCCATTTCATTTGCTTTTCCTCATCATTTTCTTCATGTCCTCTTTCATCGGTAAGCAAATTCCAAACTCTTAATGTCTCTTCATCAAGTTTCACTTCAACTCTCAAGGATGATTTTTTGTAAGGAACCAACTCTCCAGATTTTTTATGAACATCTAGCTGATTAGTTTTTTGATTTATCATCTTCTTTAAAGCTTGAATTTTCTTGATGGTAAATCTCAACTTTCTGCTAAGTCTAGACTTTCCTTCAATCCTGAAAGCTATCCAACTTTTTCTCCTCCTAACAAAACTCTTTGATCTCTCCCCTTTTGCAAAAAAGGGCAGAAGTTTTTCCAAACGTTGTCTTTGCCTTTTCAATCTTTTCTTTTTACACATGAGTGGACAATTTCGTCCATCTCGTCTGATATCTACTAGCAAGGAACACAAGTCTGACCTCAACTTCTGATAATTTTGCAGCGAATTGTATTCAATGCCAGATTCATTTTTGAATGTTGAATTCTCGATTCCACCTTGCTCAACTTTTGATTCATTGATATTTGTCAAAAATGGTAAAGAGAATGAATCTTCATCAAAAAATAACGATCGCCGACAGTTAGGGTCCTTTCTGACATAACTTCTTTTTTGCTTTGGAGTTGAAGGGTTTGGAGTACTATCACTGCTTTTGGGCTGAGATTTCTTTTCTCTCTTGGGTAGTTGAGATATCACTTTAGGCCGATATACCTTCTTTTTAGCTCGTTTTTGTGTCTCATCATCAACTTTTATATGGTTGCTACTTTCTTGGGAAGACAATGGTGGACAGAATTCAACACCATAACCTGCATGTGGCTCATCATTAACTTCCCTTTGGTCGTTCCTTCTTTCCTTTGATGACAATGGTGGATAGAATTCAACACCATCCCCCGCATATTGCTCATCATTAACTTCTTTTTGGCCGTTACTTTCATTCGAAGACAATGGTGGGTAGAATCCAACATCATTACCTGCATAGGCGTAAAAGGTTAGAGCATTAAATTAAATATTATAATTATAACCAAAATTGTTAGTTTATCAATAGCACAATTTAACAAGGAGGCCAAAATCGCTTAATATTATTGCCGAATCAGCTAAAGATGGGGTGTCACTTGCCATGGTAAGCTTTGATTGGTTCTTAGTGTCGGAGAGTATAATATGTACTCACAAACAGTCATATAGATATAAGAATGAAGAAATTGTATCAGTCCATGAATAGATATGAAAGATCATGAAAGTTTTAAGGTAAAACATGCAATTAAGAACGTGAACAAGTTTTCAAAACACGCTCCACAAAGTAGCTTTCAAGTATTGAGATGCATCCAAACGTGTGACAACTGAAAAACAAAAACACAGTCTAAGCATCTATTTACTTTATGTTCATCATCCTTTTAAGGTCATGGTGCATTTCTGCAAATTCAAACACGCTTTAAGTACTTTCATTTGAACTCCATCCACGTTCCACAAGATGGAACCAGCAGCAACAGCAAGTCCCCTTATATGAAGGGCGTGGGTGGAAGCGTTGGGAGAATAGTTCCATTGGGGAAAACCGTCGAACAGCTTCACTGCATGGTCGAACAACGCGTTACTGCTCCTCATGTTGTGAAACATGTCTTGCAAATAAATCCTTGGAGACACACTTAAGTAGTAGCTTCTTATTCTTTTTGGGGTGTTTTTGTTGTCTCTACAAACATTTTTGTCACCACTCTCGGACCCCAGAGAAAGAGACAGAGAGGGATGCTCTAAGGAAGCGTTTCGGCCTTTCGGGTGCTGGTTGCAGAAGAGGAAGAGGAACCAAGGAAGGGTGCACTAGAAAAGGGTTTTTTTTCTTCCAAACCTTACAAAAATTTTAACGCCTTCTTTCTTTCTTTGGTATACGCATACGTATAAAAAGGGGAATATCAATGCATCCGAGAATAAACAATTGATTTCTATCAAGAGACTCGCTAAAACTGCGAACCATAGATTACTTGTCATTGGTGCCACAGAGAGATATGTTTTTAGATCTCGCATTTCAAATCCTCCTTCATTTTTTTTCTTGTAATTTGTAATACATAATTACATATAGGAATATGATCAAATAGTTATTTTATTTTATTAATAATCACTTGTATTTGTTGGGGAAGTCCGAATTCAATTTGAATTGTATATACCTATTGGTATTTTGGTTCAATATTTGGTCCACATTCTTGTCCAAATATCATTTAGGTATTTATTTACATGGTGTCGAGTGACATTAAGGACTGACTACTAAGCATTGTCCTTGTCAGGAAAAAAAACTACTAAACATTGCCGGCTTAAAAGAAGAAGAGCAATGTTATTTAGCGACAAAAAATTTAGCCAAAAATAGCCAAAAGCCAAGTTACAACACCAATTAACCAAGTTTTTTAGGTTATTAACCAAGTAACCAATTACCAAGTTTTAGTCAATGACCTAAAAAACTGTGAAAAAATTGGTTGATTAATAGCCTAAAAAACCTGGTTAATTAGTGTTATAAGTTGGTTTTTGGCCATTTTTAGCTAGAAGTTTTTGGTTAAATAAGATTACTCAAATAAGAAACAAATAAAACCTCCACACCATGACACCATCCAACATTGGGTTCAAAAACCTAAGAGCTGGCTTCCCCTAATTGGGTCTTTAAAAGGAACAAATTGTTAATATTTAAATATGATGATTAAGTTGTTATATTTATATAATTAAATATTTTAATAACTTAAATCATTAAATATGATTTAATGAGTCTATTGTTGGAAGAGTATAATTTTTGTTTATTTGCTTACTACTGCTATTATAAAAAGTTAAGTTTATTTGAATTAATGTTAATTTTGCCTAAAATTTAATTAGAAAATGCTCTCATCATTTCATTTAAATTATCTTTTAAGGTTGTTTTGCATAAATTAAGAGAATCAATAAATTTTGTTGTTTTTCTTAAAATTATTAGTTTTTCTTAAAATTATTAGTTTTTCCCATTATACTCTTATATTCTTGATTATTTATTATCCAACACACTTATTTCTCTCTTTCTCTTTGCAATAAATAATTAAGGGTCTAGTTGGAATACAAGCAATTCATGTAAATTATAAATAAACAAATTTCTTCTAAAAAAAAATAAGTAAAACGAAACCGATGGAGTAGTGAGGTAAATTTCAAACCATTATTTTTATTTGAGGCCACGTGTCAGCCTTACATTGATAAAATAGGAGATTATCATTTTCTTTGCAAATTTAGAGGATCCGATCATGTGAATGCCAATCGACGGAAAAGGTTGGTTCAAGTGGTAATTGGACTTGAATCCCAACTCAATGTCTCTGGTTCGAATTTTGGGTGTGGCAAAAACTCTATTGAGAGGAGAGAACCACACGGACAGGCAAAGCCGGAAACTCGTGGCCAGCCAGGTTTCCCGGCGTAGATTAGTCACTGACAAAGCCGGTGGAAACCACGCACCAATGACACGATAACAAAAAAAGTGAATGCCAATCGAATACCAATTATTATCGACAAATAGATATCTTCTCTATTTATCACCAATTATTGTTCTTGTAAAAAACAATTATTGCTATTATATTCTATTTTAATTTGGTTATCAAAAATAAGAAAAGTTAATTTTCAATCTTTTGAAATTTTGAAAAAAGGTTGGTGTTTTTAAGAAAAATTGAAAGAGATTTGTGCATTATCATACCTAATCAATGGTGAAGGAAATAAATTCGGCGAAGACTCTCATACCCTTTAGGTATGATACCCAACATCCCAACATCCAATCACTCAATGACACATCATTTTTTCTATTTAAATATTTTGTTAAAAAAATAAAAAATGAACTCATTTTACCTAGAAGGTACCAAACTCTGAATGAGTATGGTAGAATTTGCCATTCAAGAATCAAGTCGATATCATATGTTTTACGAACATTGATAAAGGGTGTGACAGCTAATAATATTTCTCGTATATTAATATTTAAAAAAAATATTTGTCTTCACTTACCTCGAGGGAAATAAGATGATGGATTATTGACCGCATCTACCGCTGAGACCCCATCCAATGACTTAGAATCTATATGAAGAGATGCCAATAAACCACTCTCTAAGACTTCATTGTATGAAAGCTTGATCTGTTTCACGGGAGATTCACCACCAATATCCATTGTACGTTGTGTGAGCCCACGCTTTGTAGGGGTTTCCGGGGTCCACCAACCCTGCTTACTGATCTCATTATTCTCCATCATCTGTTTCACAGGAGATCCACCACCAATATCCACTGTGTGTTGTGTGAGTCCACACTTTGTAGGGATTTCTGGGGTCCACAAACCCTGCTTATAGATCTCATTATTCTCCATCAAGTTCTTCTAGTCACTCTCCTATGAGAGACAAACTTGCGGTTATGTGAAGCAACTTTGCCTAATATAATTCAATCCCTTTACCGACGTCTTTCAACATTCAACAAGGACCAGACGAGAGAAATGATTGTTAGTTACAATATTAAGTTTCAAATAAGATTATATTACGTTTTTTTGAAAAACGATATTTTTAATATTTTGTCATAATTATTCTATTTTATAGGAATTAAATAATCATTTCTTGTTTGTTTTTAAAATTTTTAGCATTTAATTATTTATTGAAAGTAATTATTCTTTGACTATCGGTCAAAAAATGTATTCTTCAATTTTTTTAATAATAAAATAAAATGATGGCGAGTGAACAACCACCAGTGGCGGACTCAGGACCCCGGTGTCAGGGGTGTCAAATTTTTTAAGGCCAGTGTCAAATGGGTGCAAAACTTGATCTACTAGTACAATTTAAAATTTTCAGGGGGTTCAAACTCAAAATTTCAAGAGAATTAGACTATTTATATAGGGTGATAAGTGCAAAAAAAATTTCCAGGGGGTTCAACTGAACCCCTTGGTAACAAGCCAGGTCCGCCACTGACAACCACTGGGGTGTCACAATTCTTAAACATGTGTTTGGATGAGGTAATTTAAAACTATAATGGTTTGTTTAGGAGGGAGATTTGGGAGAGTTTTTAAGGGTTAGATCTATATTTTAATATACATTTGAGATTTTGAAATTTTTTACGAAATAACATGATAAATAATAATATAACATTTTTAATCACACCTCATTAATGTTTAGAAACATTTTATAACTTCCAAATTTTAAATTTGAAAAATAAATTATTTCCTAGCCTCCAAAACCCTCATCCAAACATACCTTTAAGTATTAAACGGTTTTAATTGATTCCCTTCATATATAAAATTTAATGTTTTTTTTGGTCTACTTAGATAAAATGACAAATAAACATCACGCACGCACACTATCACTACTCACACCTGGATTCGAACTCGGAGCTAGCATCCCCATGTAGTCGAGATTGCCAAAGCAACCAACGGTGAGAGACGTTAAAAATTTTATGTGACAGGAAAAAACTTCATATCTTTCGTTCATATTTTCAGAAGAAAAACAAACATTAACCGATTATTTGTTTGAATTATAGTTTATAGTGTTTCATTTTTCCTCTAACTTTTATCCTTGTTACTTTAACTAAATTCTCCACTTATCCTACATTAAAAAAATATTCTCTTTCGTTTTTATATATTAATTAGAAATGTCCAATTATGTCATTTATATTTATAAGTCGATTCAACCGTTAATTTTATTATCCACTATAAACTAGTTTATCTGCTATTTATTAGCCTATTCGCTATCGCTACTTTTTACCAAATAGAGCGTGAAACTAATATTTTAAGATTGTGTAATAACTATATTAAAACAGCATTAATTTTTTAGGAATAAAATTTATTTTCATATTTTTTATAAACTTACTTTTGAATTTTAGTACTTATGGAAAGTAATTATACCCTTTGTTCTAGAAAACTTAACGGTCATTTCTTTAAATATGACTTTAAAAAAGTTTTGTTGTATTTAATTAGGAAGTTAAAGATTTTTAAAAAGTTAGATATATAGTTAGTTAGTCTCAAACTTTCTGTTAGTTTGTTGTATTAGTTGTTAATGATTAGTTAGACTAGTTGGCTATCATTTAACCTATTTACCCCTTGTAAGTAGCTAATATAAAAACTAGCTATTGTACTCTTTGTAATTCATTCAATTCAATTGATTCATCAATCAATCCAATATTCAGTTTTCATTTCCAATTCAGTTATGGATTGAATGTTTAATAACATGTACTAAAGGAGTTAATACAACAAGTTTATTCATGACGTCGTTCATTCGCATCCCTCCTCCACCACCTCTAATATATCATACTCTCTTAACCAATCATTCGTAAATCAGAGCAAGAATTTTTACACTGGTTTTGTGAAGAGAGACACTGGATACAACAATAAACGGGAAAGTTCACTCATTAATCCTACGTGGAATGATGGAATGACCTCTCCCTCTCTCTCCACCAGTGGAAAAAAGACATTTAGCGTCGGTTATCGCCGAACGCTAAATCGACTGGCATCGGTTATTTAACCGACACTAAATGTCACATTTAGCATCGGGTGTTCAGAAAACCGATGCTAAATGTCACATTAAAAACTATTCCAGATCGCTAAAAATGACATTTAGCGTCGGTTGTTTGAAACAACCGATGCTAAATGTATCAAAGGGGACTTTTAGCGTCGGTTGTTTGAAACAACTGATGCTAAAAGTCTCCAAAACTGACATTTAGCATCGGTTGTTTGAAACAACCGACGCTAAAAGTCCCCTTTGAGACATTTTCTGATGACGTTGAGGGATTTTAGCGTCGGTTGTTCCAAACAACCAACGCTAAATGCCTCTCAACGTCATCAGAAAATGACATTTAGCCTCGGTTGTTTTAAACAACCGATGCTAAATGTCTCTAAACGTCATTTGAAAATGACATTTAGCATCAGTTGTTTCAAACAACCGATGCTAAATGTCATTTTACACATTTTAGTTTCTTCATTTTTGATCCATACGAACCCTGTTGTATCCCAGAAATGACCAATTCACAGACAACATTTAGCATCCCACAAACAGCAACCATACAAATGACCAATTCACATAAATGACCAATTCACAGAAATGACCAATATACAAATGTTATTTAGCATCCCACAAACAACAACCATACAAATTAATAAAATTGCTGTATGTGATGCAATCCCAGAAATGACCAATTCACAGACAGCACCAAACCTCAGTTGTTCACAGACAGAAACCATACAAATTAACAGACAGCAACTAAACAGCATCTAAAGAATTGCAAATTAACAGAATCAGAAAGTGTTAAACAGTGTATCATTTTGCTCCTTCCGAATCTTCATAAAGAATTCTGCCCAAAGCAGACGAACCTCAAAAATCTCCTCTTCGGTGTATGCTTTTGAGTCATCAAATACCTACAAGTTTAAAAATTACTCAAACAAATTATATTCAATCATTCTAATTCCAAATAAATGTGTAAAGTATAATTTTAACCAAAAATTTATACCTGCTCCCAATTTTCAACAACACCAGCATTCACAATGGTCAGCATAAACTTCATCAGATAATAGCCACAATGATAACCATTCCGTTGTATTGGCATCTACACAAATGAATTAACAAAGTTAACCAAATTTAACAGAATATATATATCATATATGAATTCACTCCAAATTAAATCAACTCAATATTTTAAATTACTTACTGTAGGGTACAACCACGTGGGGGCAGATGTAGAATAACCTTTGACAGCTCTAATAACATAATATATAAAAGTATTTATAAAATTTCAACCCAACTTAAGTTCAAATACTACAATCTAAACCATGATAAAAAATAAAAACTTACTTGCTAAACATGGCTTTGATTTCTTTGTTTGGTTTGCGGCCTAAGGAACACATCCAGACCACAGTATTTTGATTTGGGATTAAGATAATTAGTTGGCAATGTCCGCTGCAACATTGATAAACTTAAAATTAAGCAACACACAAAGAAAAATGAATCACCAATTAGTTGAAATATTTTGCTGTTACGTACCTATGGCAAAATGGAACAATATATATTGCCTTAGTGGTGGTCATCAATTTCTCTTGAAGGTTTTGAAGGACAACATTCATGGAGATATGCTTCAAGTTAAGCTTGTATGGACACACAAATCCATATAAGTCCTCAATACCTCTTTCAAGACATTGACGGTGCAAATATCTAGTGGCAAGTAAGAAAAACTATCAAATCGATTAATATATGTAAAAATGTGAGAAATTTATATAATGAAATAGACTTTACTACTTACGTGTACCATACGGCCAAATGGCTCAATTCAAGCCACTCTTCACCAGAAACCATGTCCAGGATTCTTTGAAGGAGACAAAGCACTCATGAACTTCGTGCTCCAACCTTATCCTGGCATGTCTCTTATCGGCATACCCCGCCACAAGCATCTCTTTCATCCAATCAATATTGACCTCCTCCTCCGCATGAGATGGTGAGTGGCTTGCCTTAGATCCAACCGTTGTCATTGGAGAGGGAACCTGAACACCCGCATTTTGAAGACCACCTCCACATGAGATGGTGTGCTGAAAAATTAAAACATACATATAAATTAAGCTATTATTTATGAATTGATTCAAATAATAAAAACAAATCTAGTAATATAAACATATACCTCTGCCAACGCTTTGCGAACTCGGTCTTGCACCATCACTTCCACGTCCTCCATAATTTCTTTCATCAACTCCGCTTTGTCAACTTGTGAGCTACCCCGGCCAGAATGTGTCAAACGTCCAAAGTATCTCTTTATCCCGACACCTTTTCCAACTCCCCGAACACGACCAGGATGCTCAGGTGTTCCAATGGCAACAGTCAAAATATCATTCTTTCCTTGAGGAACGAAAGACCCTTGGCTACTCATAACCGCAAGTTCATCCTGCAAAAAAGTATGTCAAATGTTACAATTTAACAAATTAAACAAAACATACTTTCTTCAACTTAGATCCACACACAATGTCTTAGAAACACCACACAATATTTTACTTACAATCTTAGATCCAACTGATTCTGACGACTCGCATACATAAGATCCAGACTTGGTTTTGCGGCCAGCCTTCCACAGCTCATGACGCTCTGGAGATGTAGGCTCCACCTCCAAATCAGGATCACCAGACTCCTCCCTGGATTTTTTTGATTTTTTCTTCTTTCAAATCCTTCTTCAACTTTTTATAACCACCTGGCCCCATTGTGTGGTTGTATTTATTATTTTTTTGAATATTCTTGGCAGCTTCTTAGCCTGTTACAAAGAACAAACACCACCATATTTACAACATATCATTAATGTTTAGAAACTAAAATAGTTATAGTTAAAACAATACCACAAACTCCTCAGTAATGCGACTGTTATAAAATGCGGCCCATCTCGAGAGATATGCTGCTGTACTTGTGACATGGATTTTTTGACCATCATTATCCTCACTACCAAAGACATATGTTCTGGTGAGAGTTGTCTTGAACTGTCTCCAACAAAGATTGATATGAGACATCCAAGTCTTCTCGAATTCATTACTCTCGGGAACATAAAATGTTAGCTTTACATCATCCCAAGCAATCTTTTTTGTCTCCTCATCAACATCACTCCACTTCATTGGCAATATGCTAATCTTTTTTCGTGCAACCACCCCTAAATAGGTCTTGAATTTGTTAGCATACGGACCAATAAGATCGCATTTACTATCAATTTCCACTCTGTATTTTTGACCATCTGGGCACCTAGAAGTGAACTTTTTTAATGAAGTTGGACGTCTGGTATTCTTTTTTGAAGACATGATAGCTGAACTTAAACAAAGACAACTAAAATATATCAGTCATATTTATATATTTGAACTAAACATAGAATCATACCTAAACTTATGAAAAAGACAACTAAAATAATCAATAATAGGCTAAATTAGAGAGGCAAAAACAATCCTTCATTCAATATGAACTATGAAAACATACTTCTCTAAGTTACAAAATCTGTCACATGCTCAAAAGGAAATAATAGAAACAAACCATCATTGTCACTAAGTTCAAAATTACAATTTCATAGGTTCAAAAAAAAAACAAATCTAAACTCCTTCGTATAAAATTCCTTCATTATGATCATTGCGAGTGGCATGTTCATCGTCAACTTCATTGTCATCAACTGAAGTAGGCACTTGTGTTAACAAACAAGGTGTTTCGGAAATTGCAAGAATTGAATCTTCATTCTCATCACTGGCTATTTTTCCTTGCATGACAACTGACCACTTTTTGTTAGAAGGATCTTTGTCATAGAAAACTTGTTTTGCTTGGTCAGTCATGATGAAGGGTTCATCATTATAACTTACCTTGTCAAGGTCCACTAGTGTAAATCCCATTTCGTCAGTACATACACCACTATTGTTGTTAACCCACTTACATTTAAAAAGATGCACTTTAAATTTACAGTAATCAAGCACCCAAATCTCTTCAATGACACCAAAATAAGCAATAGATGCGAGTACAAGATTTGTATCCTTTGAACTAGAGAAGTGCATCGCAGAAGCCATGACCATAACTCCACTGTTTTGCATGGTGTTTTTGTCATCTTTCGACTTTAAAGTGAGGGTCATGTGCTAACCATCTTAAAGTCTCAGAGGCACTCACATCTTTCTTAATCTCTGATTTAAACCAATCTATGAATGTGTTGTTATGCTCGTTCAATAACAATATTTCTTTCATTCGAGGGTTTTTGGCCTTTACTATCTCTTTATGGAGAGACAAGTAAGGTAATACCTCATCTGTATTATTCAAAACATACAAATGTGCTTGAAGCACTTCAGCTCGACCCATGCATTTAGTGGTTATACCATGTGTACCTTTACCTTGACCTCTCCCTGCATAACGAGACTTTGGTAGTCCCACAAATTTTGCTTCTGACAAGTAGTCAGAACAAAACTCAATCGCTTCTTCTGTGACGTACCTTTCAACAATGGATGCTTCAGGACGATATTGGTTCTTCACATACCCTTTCAAGATCTTCATGTATCGCTCAATTGGGTACATCCACCTTAAATAAACTGGGCCGCATAATCTAATCTCCCTAACCAGATGAACAATTAAATGAACCATGATATCAAAGAATGAGGGAGGAAAAAACATCTCCAATTGACACAAGATAATAGCAGCTTCATTTTCCAACTCGTCCAATTTTTGAGGGTCGATGACTTTAGCACATATATTATTGAAGAATAAGCACAACCTAGTTATGGTATATCGGACATCTTTCGGTAAGATGCCACGAATTGCCACAAGTAGTAGTTGTTGCATCAAGACATGGCAGTCGTGAGACTTCAAGCCAACTAATTTGAGATCTTTCATTGAAACTAGTCGCTTTATATTTGACGAGTAACCATGTGGGACTTTGATTCCCCGTAGACACTCGCAAAAGCTCGTTTTCTCTTTTCTTGATAAGGTATAACATGCTGGAGGTAAATATGTGCCTTTACCTCGTTCCACTGGATGTAATTGTTCTCTTATGCCCATCTCACACAAATCTAGACGAGAATTTATACCATCCTTTGTCCCTTGAACGTTGAGAAGCGTCCCGATGACACTATCACAAACGTTTTTTCTTGATGTGCATAACATCAAGACAATGCCTTACATCAAGATTGAACCAATACGGAAGATCAAAGAACACTGACCTCTTTTTCCACTTGCTTTTTTCCTTAGGCTGCTTCTGCTTTTTTCCGAATACAACTTTGATGTCCTTAACCACTTGATAGACTTCTTCTCGGTCAAGGCATTCGGAGCAATGTCATTTTCTGAGTACCCATTAAAAGCTTTTTTCAACTTACGATATCTGTGATTAGGTTTGAGAAATTTTCGATGCCCAAGGTAGACAGTCTTCCTTCCATGTTTGAGTTGATGGTGACACGTGTCTTCTGCACAAATAGGACAACCTTTATGACCTTTGACACTATACCCAGACAAGTTTCCGTATGTAGGAAAGTCATTGATCGTGCAAAATAACATGGCTCGCAGCTTGAAAGTTTCATTAGAATACCCGTCAAACACATCCACGCCTTCATCCCACATTTTTCTCAAGTCTTCAATCAATGGACTAAGGTAAACATCTATGTCATTACCAGGTTGTCTCGGGCCAGAAATCATCATGGATAGCATCACATATTTGCGCTTCATGCACAACCATGGAGATAGGTTGTAAATTAAAAGGAGAACAGGCCACGAGCTATGATTCGTACTTAAGTTACCATATGGATTCATCTCATCTGAAGCAAGTGCGAGCCTAAGATTTCTTGACTCGGTGCCAAAATCTGAATACAAATTATCAATTTTCTTCCATTGCAAAGAATCAGCCGGATGGCGAAGCTGCCCGTCACATTTCCTCTCATCTGCATGCCATCTAATGCTCTTCGGGTCATTTGCATTAGCAAACAAGCGTTTGAACCTAGGTATTATTGGAAGATACCATAAAACCTTCGCAGGGGAAACCTTTGTGTTGTTGTCGTCACAATTAGATTCACCCGACTTCACTTTGTAGCGCGACCAACCACACGTAGGACAGTTATGCAACTTCTCAAAGTCTTTCCGATACAATATGCAGTCATTGAGACATGCATGTATTTTCTGATACTCCACACCCATCGGACACAATATCTTCTTTGCATCATACGTTCGTTTTGGCAATGTTTTACCTATGGGAAGCATGTCTTCCAACAGCTTAAGCAATTCGGTGAATCCCTTATCAGTCCACCCATTTATCGCCTTCAGATTGATCAATTTTAACGACGCAGACAACCGGGTGTATTTTGTGCAAACCCAAATACAAAGGTTGATCATTGTCTTTGCACAAATTATCATATTCATGCGCACGCTTAAAAGATTCAGGACCAATGTCACGTATCATGTCCTCCATTCGATCATCCATATCTTCATCGACTTTCTCACTTTTGGACACACTTGGGTTGCCGGTTGATTCACCATGCCATATCCATGTGGTATACCTGGGTAAGATCCCATAAACAAAGAGATGATCCCGTATTACACTTGGTGGTTGTGGGGCTCGATTCACACAATTACAACAAGGACATGAATAAGTTACATCAGTTTCGGGAACATCACTCTTGCGAAGATTTGCTTGAGCAAAGTTTATAAACTCTTTGACTCCTTTCGCATACTCATCACTCAGACGATTACTTTGTATCCAACTACGATCCATGGCTACGCTCCAAAGAATCAACCAAGTATTAATTATTAAAACAAAATCAAACTATCACATCAAACCAAGATAGTAAAACTAAATTCATAAATCAAAACAAGTAAAAATAGAGCTCATTGAGAAATGGTCCAGTAAAAAGGTTTCCAATTAAGTATCTAAGTAAAACAATAAAGAGAAGTAAATTTATAGAACTCATCATTCATTGATGATTAATCAAAATCGTAATCAAAATCTCATATCACATAACTTGAATGTTCCCCAGGAATCCTTTTAACGAAGGGGAATGAAATGAACAAAAGTAGTTTACAAAGAAATCAATTTGATAACTCTTACACATGTGTGTGTATCTAAGAATCAATGTATTATGAAATTATAAAAAAAGTTATCATTTTGGGGAAATCATAAAATCACATTAGTTAGAAATAAAGAATATTGCTGAAAGAGTTTAGATGAAGACTTACTGTGATGTCGAGACTAGGACTCCAAATCTGTTATTATGTATCAAAGAAATCAACTATAAAGCAAGGAGATCAATATGAAGTCAGGTGCACCTGAAATAGTATTCATTCATCTTAGTAAAAAAACTCTAACAGTCATAGACCAATAGGGCCAATGCAAGAAGTAAATTGTGAATATTATCAAAATATTGTCAATGCCACAAGTTCAAAATCCTAATTAGCAAAGACGACATAAATATAATCTAAGACTGAGAGTGTATAAATCTTACGAAGTTATGGAATGAACATCATCATCTTCTTTATTCAGTTTTTCAGTTTTTGTAGGGCTTGATATCTGATCAACAGGTCTGCAATAATGTAAAAAAGGATCAAAACATATGAAAATAAAACCCTAAATCTCACAGATCTAAACATACTGGAACACAAACAATGCCAGAGAGACTTGCTACATTTCAGATGAAGCATAGGGAAACAAAATGAATGAAATTGCACAGAAACAAAATCAAATCGAAACGAAGGAACAGAAACATAAAATGAAATGAAACATGCCAGAATCGAACAACGTCAAAAACTAAGAACAGTTAGAAACACAGAACTGTGGGTACCTGAACTGAAGGCGACGACGACGAGCTAGCTACGGCGAGCAAGCAACGGCGAGGGCGACAGGGAGCAACCAACGGCGAGGGCGAGCAACTTAGGGTTTCGAAAATTTCTTTGCACTGAAGGCGATGGCGAACAAGGCGGTGGCGAGATAGGCGACAACGACCGAGAAACGACAATGGCAAGAAAAGAACTTAGGGTTCTCTACGAAGCTCGAAGGTTCCCTGCGAGTGAAAACGCGACGGAAGAGATGAGAGTTCAGAAGGCGACGGTGACAGTGACGGCGACGGAAGAGATGAGAGTTGAGAGAGAACTCAAGTGAGACAAATTGAAAGAGATGAGAGTTGAGAGAGAACGAAAGTGAGACGAAAGAGATGAGAGTTGAGAGAGAACTGAGATTCAGAGAGAAGAGAGTATAAGGAACGCGAGCGAATAGAAAAAATTGGACATTTAGTATCGGGTGTATTAAACACCCGATGCTAAATGTATTTGCTTTTAGACATTTAGCATCGAGTGTTTAAACACCCGACGCTAAATGTCTAAAGCAAATACATTTAGCGTCGGGTGTTTAAACACCCGATGCTAAATGTATTTGCTTTTAGACATTTAGCGTCGGGTGTTTAAACACCCGATGCTAAATGTCTAAAAGCAAATACATTTAGCATCGGGTGTTGAAACACCCGACGCTAAAAGTAGGCGCAAAATATGAAATCTTCCATTTAATTGCAAAAATACCACCGGTTCAACATTTAGCATCGGCTGTTCAAACAACTAATGCTAAATGATGCTTAATAATGTCTTTTTTCCACTAGTACTCTCTCTCTCTCTCTCATTTATGCGAACTCTGAAAAATACAACAATAAACAGAGAATTTTCCTCCCGCAAGCCGAAATCATGGGTAAATATTTATGAGAGGTAATGTATTTCGAACTCTGTCGAATCCTCTTGTGATTGCAACTTGATGGCCCTATATGTTGTTCAATTGTGGTTTGTTTAATATTTGGTTTATGATACGCAGTGTCCCAACGCAGACAACGAAAGACTAACTGCACTCGTGCGTTGGGCCAATGACATTACTGTCAACGATTGCACTGGCCAATCCGTTGTTTGTCACCGCAGGGAATCGAACACGGGAGCAAACCGTGACGACCCCTCGAGTGTCCCAGTGGTAGGCTCGACCAACTGAGCCAGACGAGCTGGTTGCAACTGCGGTATTAATAACAGGTGAAGTAGGGAAAAGATTATTGATTGAATTTAATTTATTTAATATTGGTGTTTGGTTACAGTCGTTGTGTAGTTTCCTGGTATTGCAAATTGGCATTGAGGCATATTTGATGAGTAAGAGGAAGGAGGTTGTTGTTAACAACATTCATGAGCCAAGCATTTAAGAGTTCAATATTGTTATAAATTAATTGTTTTTTTTAAAACAATCATTATCTGCTTTAATCGTTTAGTTTTAAAAGCAGGAAATTAAGAAACATATTTGTAAAGCACTTTTACAAAATAAGTTAACTAAATAGCTTTTTCGGTTTTTAATTTTGTAAACAACAAAAAACAGACTAAAAGTGATTCAAACATACCATAAATGTTTGGATGCAACATTTTTAGAAGGTAACGTTTTTTAGGATGGAATTAAAATACTTTCAATTAAACTGCTTTGTTTAGGCAAAAGGTGAAAAGAATTTTAATAATGCTGGGAATTTAAGTGGAATTTTATTACACTTCAAAATTATGCAACTTTTGACCAAAAAAAATTTATGCAATTGAAATACCACCTAATTAGAGAGAATTATAATTCCTCTCAACGTGCACTCTCGTGAACTCTCGCTCTAGATATCAACGTTGCCCTCGCACTCGAGCTCACGCTTGCAACTCACTTGTGTTGAATCTCGCTTCGCGGCTTTTGATCTCACGATCTGAACTTGCCTGTACTTCAATCGATTTCTGAATCAATCAATTTCTGAATCAATCGAAGAGGCACTAAATCAATTGAGCAGGTATTTTGTTTTACTTCATCTTGTTTACTTTCTTTGGATCAGTCGATTTCTTCTTCCCTATCACTAATTAAACTGATGCAATCCATTTGGTTGCTTCTTCCTATTCAATTTCTGAATCAATGTTTGCATCAATCGATTTGATCTAAAGTGGTGCTTTGAGTGTCAATGATCCCCAATTTTACACTTGTTTGTGCTTTTTTTCTTCTGCTTGTTGTATATTAATCCCTTGTTTGTATTGTTTTACACTTGTTTGTGTGCTTCATCCTATTTGGGTTGTTTGTTGTATATTATGATTAACATTCACAAGACCCCAACCCTTCATTTTAGTCTTTACATATTAGAAAGTACTAACATTCTATGTCTCAGTTCAAAGTTTTATTGTAATACACCTTCAATTATAATCTTAGGTTTTCTTGAGGAAAACTAAACCTCTAATGAATCTTCTCTCCAGAGTTAAGGTTCCTAAACTTCTAAGAAAAGATGTAGCAAGCAAAACTAGCGATGTCAAACTCATAGTAAGAGAGAAAAAAACCCTCAACGAACATAATGCACCTTATATCTCTCGAAGTATTGAGGATACTTGTTTCATAACATTTTGTCTATGAGACGACACATTTTTTGCGCACCTAATTCTGGAAATTACAAATCGCAATAGAGTGTAGTGAAATTCACGTATTCTTATAACTATCATTAAACACATTCTATATGATCACTATCACATGATATGTGATATATTAAAGGAATATTTGGTATAAGAGAAAAAAAAATGAGAAATAGAGAGTAAAGAATTGTTGACAATTTGTGAAAGTACATAAATGCCACTAAAGAACCCACTAGTTTTTATCTCACTCCCCTATTTCTCTAAACCAAACAAAGTTTCTAATCTCTTTCTAACTTCCTTCTCACCTCACACTCTCTTCCCTATTTCTCTTTAACCAAACACACTAATGTCTGTTGTTTTTTACTGATAATAAGAGATTTTTTACTTAGTTTGTTTTTAAGCCGTAGTGCATATAACTCACACTTCAAACATAAACAACTCATATATAAGTTTATATTCGACTTATAACATAATAAAAGTCATTTAAATTTAATAAATGAGAGTTGATAACAATTTTGGTAAATAGAGTTGATAAGAATTTAAAAGGAGATGAATGTGTATGTATAATAATACAAGATATAATTGAAGAATCATACTAACAAGTAATAGCATGCATTTCCTATTACTCATTCACTGGAACATTTTTCTTTTCTTTTCCAACTTTTACCGTTGTGTTGCGATGCAATATAGATGATATAGGTCTTGGAGCTCTTGTCTTTATATCAATTGCTCTCAGACATAGGAAACCTATAAAAAATATATGTAAATGATGAGCATAGTGTAATTTAAGTAGAAATATATGCATAATCAATTGATATTGTTTTCTAACCTTTACAAAAACATTCCTGAATTTTCTCCAATGACAAACCTGCATTCATATTTTGTTAAAGGATAATGGTTAAATAGATATTTTGTAAATATCAGTTAGTTAGTTTAAGTCTGTTAGTTGTTAGTTAGGCTGTTATCAGTTAGTCAGTTATTCTGTTACTGATTAACTGATGCAGTTAGTCAATAGCTGTACTATATATACAGCTCTCTCTGTATCATCTTATTCAATGAATAATACAATTCTATTTTCATGAAATTCTAAAGATTCAACATGGTATCAAGAGCTTCTCTCTAGCCACCAGCGTGGCTTCTTTCTTCGTTCTTTTTCGATCCTTTTCTTCTTTTCCCTTCGCTTATGGCCTCCATACCTCCAACTCCACCACCGTCACCGGTGGTTCAGCCCTCTACTAATCACCCACCTCTATCGTCGTTCAATTACAAAATCTCGGTGAAATTAGATGAAAATAACTATCTGGTATGGATGCAACAGATAGAGCCTGTCCTTCGTGCTCACAGACTCCATAGATATTGTGTTGCCCCTGAGATACCACCTCAGTTCCTCAATGAAGAAGACAGAATCAGAAATATTGAAAACCCAGCATACACTTCTTTGGAATTGCAAGATCAGTTGCTTCTTGCATGGTTACAAGCCTCCCTTTCTCCATCCATTCTACCCTCTGTTATAGGCTGTAAACACACATTTCAACTATGGGATAACATACATCAGACATTTCAATCCAAGACAAAGGCTCAGGCACGTCAACTGCGTCAACAACTGCGCACGATGAAGAAAGGCACAGGCACTGTCTCAGAATTTCTCTCCAAAGTCAAACACGTTGCTGATTCTCTACTATCAATCGGTGAAACTGTTACGATTCAAGATCAAATGGATGCGATCTTGGAGGGCTTGCCGCGTGATTTTGAGTCTTTAATCACGCTCATTAACTGTAAAATAGACTGGTTTGATCTTGAAGAAATCAAATCACTCTTGCTCGCTCATGAACAGCGTCTCGATAAAGCGAAATTTGTCGAAGCAGCTTCCTCGCTCAATCTCACCCAATTGACCACAAAAGACAGTCAAGAAGCATCGCAATTACAGGTCAATGCCAATGCACAGGCCAATTTTACAAGTAACACTCCAATTTCAGGAAATTCCCAAAACGCGCAAACCCTAGGTTTTGGGGGAAGAGGGAATTCGAACAACAGAGGCAGAGGAGGTCGCAATGGTCGTCGTGGTGGACGCGGCGGAGGCCGTTGGAACGTGCAGTGCCAAGTTTGCCGTCGCCCAGGTCATGAAGCATCCTATTGCTATTATCGGTTTGATGCTTCGTATGGTTCGAACGCCTATCCTCCACAAGGCAATCCCTGTCAGTATTTACGACTAGGCATCTCTGCTACACCAGCAACTTGGACACCCAACACCCTCGTTCCTGCTCCTCAGGCGCATTACACATCTAGCTTTCCTGCTCATCCTGCACTGAATAACAACATGGACACAACAGCCACACAACATGTTACCCATATGCCTGCTGCACCTGGAGCACACCTCCTCCACCTCACCTAGAAAATATATTTCTAGGCAATGGTATGAAGTTACCAGTTCAATCAATTAGTAACTTTGCATTCAAGTCACCAACACACCCACAACACACCTTATATCTTAAGAATGTGCTTCATGTACCTGACCTAAATAAAAACCTAATTAGTATCAGTAAGTTTGCTGCAGATAATAATGCTTATGTTTTGTTCTATCCTACTCACTATTTGGTTAAATCCCAGGTCAATGACCAAGTCATTCTGCAAGGCAAGCTCACACCTGAGGGTCTCTATCCTCTGCATTCAACTCCAGCTGTGTCTGATAGTCCTGTTTCTGCTAAGTCTACAGTTTCTAATCATTGTATCAATTCTGTAAATTCTGTTGACACAAAATCTGTCTTGTACTTTAATTGGCATAACAAATTAGGGCATCCTAGTTTAGATACTATGAACAGAGTTCTGCATTATTGTAATCTATCACCATTCAATAATAATGAAAAGAATTTTTGCATTGCTTGTTGTCTTGGCAAATCACATAGATTGCCCTCTCAATTATCTCAGTCCTCTTACACTCAACCTCTAGATTTAATATACTGTGATCTATGGGGACCAGCCCCTATGACATCATCCATGGGTTTCAAATACTATGTTTCCTTCATTGATGCTTTTAGTCGTTACACTTGGATTTACTTTTTATATGATAAGTCTGAAACTCTCACAATCTTCAAGCAGTTCAAAGCTTTAGCTGAACTGCAGCTAAATACTAAGCTTAAATCAGTTCAATCAGATTGGGGGGGATTCAGACCCTTCACTAAATTCCTTACTGATCTTGGCATCATTCACCGAGTCATTTGTCCCCAAACTCATCATCAAAATGGGGTAGTAGAACGCAAACATCGTCACATTGTAGAAACTGGTCTGTCTCTCCTCTCTCATTCATCTCTACCTTACATGTATTGGGACCATGCCTTCCACACTGCAGTTTATTTAATCAATAGACTGCCTTCACCCAATTCTCATCAGATTCCGCTCCAAACTCTGTTTCACAAACTCCCTGATTATAAATTCCTTAAGTCTTTTGGGTGTGCTTGTTACCCCCTTTTAACACCCTACAATAATCCTAAGTTCCAATTCAGGTCTAGTGAGTGTACTTTCTTAGGTTATTCCTCATCTCATCATGGTTACAAGTGTCTAGACAGAAAAACAGGTCGTCTATACATATCCAAAGATGTTATTTTTAATGAAAATCACTTTCCTTTTCAAAGCAAACTTACTGATACTAACACTCACACACACCAGTCACATACTAACCCTCCTATGCAGGTTCCTCTCAATGTTTTTCAACCCTCCCCTCCCACAACCAATACACCAAGCTCTTTCCCCTCTCCATCTAATCATACACTGCCCACTCCACTATCACCTCAGCATACACCACCATTACATTCACCACACTCATCTAATCCACCCTCTCACACATCCTCTCACCTGATACCTCCTTCACCTTCTACACTCCTGCCTACTGATGCCTCCAGCACTATTGATCCTAACTCACCAGCACCCTCACCATCCCCACCTACAAATACTCACCCAATGCAAACAAGATCAAAAACAGGCCACCTCAAACCACCATTATATCCAACAGTCAACTTAACTACTACAGAACCTACCAGTATTCAACAGGCCCTCAATTCACCCCACTGGTTCCAAGCAATGCAGAGTGAATTCCATGCCCTTCAAGTCAACAACACATGGGATCTGGTACCTCTGCCAGCAGGGAAGAAAGCTATTGGTTGTAAGTGGATATTTAGGGTTAAACAAAATCCAAATGGTTCAGTAAATCGTTACAAAGCTCGCTTAGTGGCCAAGGGATTCATTCAAAAACCTGGCCAGGACTATACTGACACCTTCTCCCCTGTTGTAAAACCAGTTACTGTCCGTATTGTTCTCACTCTAGCTCTCACTCACAAATGGGCAATAAGACAACTCGACGTGAACAATGCTTTCCTACATGGACACTTGGAAGAGGATGTGTACATGCATCAGCCACAAGGTTTCATACAGAAAGATCCTTCTCTGGTCTGTCATCTAAAGAAGGCCATTTATGGCTTGAAGCAAGCACCACGTGCTTGGTATGCTAGCTTAACTACCACTCTGTGTTCCTTTGGTTTTCAACAATCCAAATGTGATCCTTCTTTACTGATCTACAACAACAGAGGCTGTTATCTTCTAGTTCTCATCTATGTTGATGATATTCTCATTACTGGTTCCTCCATTACTGCCATTAACATCATCATCAACAAACTGCACTCAGCTTTCTCACTTAAACAGCTGGGAACTCTGGACTACTTCCTTGGAATAGAATGCAAGTTCACTAAATCAGGATCTCTACACCTCTGTCAGTCCAAATATATACGAGTTATTACACAGAACTGGCATGGATGATTGCAAAGGCATCTCAACACCACTTCCGGCCAATTTGAAGCTGTCTAAGCATGGAAGTGACTATTTTGAGGACCCCTTACTCTACAGAAGCACTGTTGGTGCTCTACAGTACGTGACAGTCACTAGACCAGAACTGGGATACTCTGTCAACAAAGTTTGTCAGTTCATGTCTCAACCCCTCACTTCTCATTGGTCTGCGGTCAAAAGAATACTACGCTACTTAAAAGGCACTCTTGATCATGGTCTTACTCTGCAACCAGCCACTGTCGGTCTCCCAATTGCTATAAATGCCTACTGTGATGCAGATTGGGCATCTGATATTGACGATAGACGCTCCACCTCTGGTGCCTGCATTTACCTTGGTCCAAATTTGATAACATGGTGGTCAAAGAAGCAAACATTAGTTGCCAAATCTACAGCAGAAGCAGAATACAGAAGTCTTGCTCTAGCAGCAAGTGAAGTGCTCTGGATACAATCTCTCCTACATGAACTCAAAATCAACACCCCTGCCCCAGTAATTTACTGTGACAACCAAAGTACAGTTGCTCTCACTCATAATCCTGTCTTGCACTCAAGGACTAAGCACATGGAATTAGACATCTTCTTTGTAAGAGAGAAGGTCCTTAACAAGTAATTAGTTGTCACCTATGTTCCATCTCAGGCTCAAATTGCAGACATCTTAACCAAACCTCTCAGCAAGCAAAGTTTCTGCCATTTCAGAGACAAGCTCAGAGTACAAAGTACTCTTGAGCTTGTGGGGGGAATGTTAGAGGATAATGGTTAAATAGATATTTTGTAAATATCAGTTAGTTAGTTTAAGTATGTTAGTTGTTAGTTAGGCTGTTATCAGTAAGTCAGTTATTATGTTACTGATTAACTGATGCAGTTAGTCAATAGCTGTACTATATATACAGCTCTCTCTGTATCATCTTATTCAATGAATAATACAATTCTATTTTCATGAAATTCTAAAGATTCAACATATTTGATAAAATTATTATTCTAATTTGATAAACTTATGTCCCCATTTCTAGTTTTGATATAAAATCCCGAATTTGAAATCTTGACCGTCCCCCTGGAGCTTGTTGACTACATGACTGCATGCAGTCCCGACCGACTGCACACGAATCTAATCTAATAGTGTGTATGGTGTTTATATATCATTTCGTCTAAGCTGACAAAAAGAGATATAGTCAATCTATAATGTTCAATTACCTCTCGTTATCGCTGATGTACCAGTCCCAAAGTATATGGTCCGTTGCTCTAGATTCCATAACCAATTTCTAGGAACATCAATTGGGTTTATCATTGAAGCGTAATCAGCAAAAACCTATAAACAAGAAGAAAACAAGATATTAAACCAGATTTATTTTCAACTAATGATTCAACCTTTCAACCAAAAGATTCAAAATTTGAATTATTCACCTCATTAACTTGAAAGTATGTTCCATTCAACGGAAAATATCCTCTCATTGCAGTTCTACATGGAATCTGTTACATGAATTATTGAATCAAGTTCTTTTATTTATAAGAAAGATAGCCTATAAACTTCAAATAGCAGTTTCAGTTTAACTAACCAGAAGTGTTCCATAAACCATTTCACAACTAATCTTCCTTGACTCAACGGAGGTTTCTAATTCATCTAAATAAAAAATACCTAAAAAGTGAGTATATTCGTATTTGTACTCGTAAATACTTTCTTAAATAAAAGACTTTCTTTTGTGTACCTTTTGTCCATACAACGAGAAGATAACGGAAAGGATCATCAGGTTCTCGTAGAGCATGCTGTAAAATAAACAAAAATATAATACATGTGCATATATAATTAATTAAAAGCTTACTTTATGACTTTCTTTTTAGTACTTACCTCTCTTAGGAGCGGGTGGTTATCTGGAAGCTCATAACTGCATAAGATAAAATAAGAAAAACTAAGACTCATAATGTAAAGTATTGAACTCAAGTAATGTCTTTAAAGTATCTAATATACCGTTAAGAATTTATTTTGCAATAAGATAACATTCCTATAATTTAAAAAATAATTATTTTCTAACAAATCTGATAAAAAATAATAATAAAAGTTTGCAGTGTTATTCCACATGCATGACAACTATTTACTATCTTCTCCCGAAAGTGCATAGTGCTACACACCAGCTGATTTCTAAAAAACATTAAGGGTAAAATTGCAAATTTGACACTTATAATGGGACAGAGAGAGTAGTAAGCAGTAGAATATTTTACATAAGAATGAGAGATATGTATAAAACAAATAGACAGACTCAACTATTAAAAAAATTTGATATTTACTTTTAATACAAATATATAGAGAAACTAATAAAACACAACATTAACATAGGTACGGTCAAAGCAGAGAATGTCAAGCTTCTGAGTTCAGAGAGCATTCAAATTTCATTATTGAATAACTAACTAGAGATGAGAGGGAAAGCTCTTTCATATTCTGCTAAAGCTAACTGCAAACTAACTAACCAATAAGGAAAGATGATGCTAACAATAAGTAAATGTATGGTAACAAAGATTAAGTTTTAATTAAATAGAGATAATGCAACCATAATTAATTTAAGAATATTAAAAGATATGTAGAAAGAAATAGCATGAGAATATAGGAAAGAGAGAAAATTACGCCATGCGCTCAGTCTTTAAACGGCTAACATCTTTCATTTTTGGCCTCGGAATGTTTGCAGCATAACCATGTAATGCGACTAAAGCCGTTGATGTATTCATATCATGTTCGGACACTTCATAAGCAAAACCACTAGTCTTCAGAAAGGATTCTTGACTACTGAGATCGATCGTCAGAAAATCCTCGATGTCCTCAAGGTCCTTGTTATCCTCACACACACCATTGTAAATCTTTTTACTTTGTGTTTCAGATGCAATCAATTCTGTGCTTTCAGGTCCTGGCGATGCAGGCATCTCAATTATAGGCTCACATTCATTACTATTTTCACCAATAAAGGATTTGTAGACATCAGTGATAAATGTTGATTCAGAATTGCTCAATGCAGAGGAGTTTTGGAAAGAATTAGCATTTGTAGAATCCACTGGTGTCACTACAATTCTTTGATCCACAGATGCTGCGGGAACCACAGAGGGGGCAGGTAAGGTAAGCCTTGTCCTGCATGTATATCAGCACATTTTTTAATTGCATAGTCTAATTACACCAGAACCAAATTAGGGGAAGGAAAGAAAACAATAGATATGTATGTGCAGTGCAGAATGCTAACTAGAGCTGTTAATTTTGGCCCGGCCTGGTGTTTTGGGTTGGGCTTGCTAAATAGAGGCCAAAAAAGAATTGAGCCATTTTGGCCCATCCTCGTTGACCCATGGGCCAGGTTGTGCTCACTTTTTTTTATGCTTTTTGAACATTTTTTGTAGTTTTCTGAAAATTGGAGTGGGCTGGGCCGGCCTGCTAAGCCCAGTGTTTTGAGCTGGGCTACAAAATATACAGTTCAGTAGACAAATGGGCTGGTCCAGCCCAACCCGTCTTTACGATTTAGCCCAAAGGGCTGGGCCGGACGGCCCAGTTTGGCAGCTCTATTGCTAACCTTCCAATACTTTCAATTAAGTAAAGGGGAGAATACAATTGCTAGAAATTTGCCAAACTATGGGTTACGATGATTAACAGTTTCAATAATTGAATCAATAATTCTCTCTCCTGATAAAGTCGGCCTAATGAATATTCTCTCTCACTTTTCAACTCATTTTATAAAATTATTCACTCCTAATGACCACTAACATTATAAAAAACCTTCATATTCAATATTATTAATGCTAGATGGCGGTTCATGGATGCTAAGGCAGCAGAATCTATGATAATAAAAACAAAACACTAATGACATATGACAAGAATAATAGACTATGAATATCATAAACTTCAGCCTAAAAGTAGAATTAAATACCTCAATTCTCATATTTTATTAAGACTAATATTCATATTTTTAACAACGCAATACATGTATTTACTCAAGCAGGGGCATATCTTCTAATGGAGAGGGGGGCGTTTTCGTTTTTTTGCAGTAACCAAGTGTTTTTTTTCTCAAAAATAATGCCAAAAGTGCAATAGGAGGAATTAGATCCTTGTACATTTATGTGTGCTACGTAAAATAAACCAACTCAACCTACTAAAAAATTGTTGCAAAATCAATGAATTAGTTAATATATATTATTTAACAATTAGACCCCTCAAAAATGGTTCTGCCACTGTACTCGAGGACAAACTCACCACAATTTACTTTTTGTTGTAGGTTTAGAATCTCTTCTTATAAATCCTGTTCTATCACCAATTTTTTATGCTACAAATAATGCTTGATTCCAAAGGCTACAACACAAATACCATGTCAAATAACTAGATTCATGTGTGAACACATATTTGCATTCACATTAGTTAGCCTGGTTTGGGTTTTTTTCGGATATGTTACACACATATACAATACAAAAACGCTTTACACATTTCCATACACACCAACAAATCACTTTTGCACCAACTTAACCGTATTATCTTACAAAACACGTTTTTTATGGATGCTGACTTTTAATGCATCCTGTGTATTTAATTTGGGACAATTATGCAGACCACTAATGTTGGTACTGTTATTGTAGAAGAAAAAATTGCCCAAGTTTGACTAATTGGTTGCGTTCACACAAGCTTTCCATTTCTCATAATCAATGTCCCTTACACTTTCCAGCTACACTCCACATTACCCTCCTCGTCTTCTCTCTCCAATCTCACTCACCGACCTCATTTTCTTCTCTTCTTCCTCCTTTCCTCTTCTCCCTGCATCATCTCCTCTTCCTCCAACCACCTCCTTTCCTCTGCAAATAGAAGAAGAAAAATAAAGCACTGATTTTGCTCTGAAACCCTAATCGCTCTGCAAACAGTGCAACAATGCCGCCAAAGTTCGACCCCTCACAGGTCGTCGATGTCTACGTCCGAGTAACCGGAGGAGAAGTCGGTGCGGCCAGTTCCCTCGCTTCAATGTTCAGTCCACTAGGTCTATCTCCAAAGAAGATCAGAGAAGACATCGCTAAAGAAACCGCAAAGGACTGGAAGAGTCTTAGGGTTAACGTCAATGTGGAGTGGCCCCAAAAGAAGGAAACGAAATGGAGAGGGAAATAACAAAATGGATCCGCCCCTTCCATACTCCCTCGCAGTCTCTCACTCTCTCTCGCTGTACCTCTCTCTGTCCTCCAAGTTCAGGTCAGCCCCTCCCTTTCTATCATTTTCTCTCATCATCTTCCAAAAGTTTAATCATTAACACTCTTCTAATGTTCTTCTAATGTTTTGCAGGTATTTTTCGAATTTGATGATCAGAAGGTTTGGAGGTATTTTTCGTTTTTGATCCATCATCTCTTCTGTTCACTTCTCTCTTGATGGTATGTTAGGATTTGGTGTTTTTAAGTTTTGTATTTTTGTTGTTTGGTTATCTTTGCTCTCTTCTCTTTTCTTCGATTTTGGTCTGCTTAGGGTTTTATTGCTTTATTTACGTTTACGTCTTACGTTTTTAATTTGTGAATGTTTTCTGATTATGTTTTGTTGATGTGGGATGGCACGGGGATTCTTGGCTGGGTTTGAAGTTGTAAACCACTAAACATTACATAAACCCCTGAACATTCTGAAACCACTTGGCTGGGTTTCAAGTTGCTATTGTTAGATATTAGTGATTTCTCTTTGAAGGTAAATTTTTTCATTGCTTATTATCATTTTATTCACTTTGAAAATGGTCAAATACACATATACTCATTTCTTTCATGTTTTTACTTTGCACAGTTGCAGAGAAAATTTGGATGTTCTAGAAAAGAACAAGTAAGTTTAGTCTTCTCCATTTCGTGTCATTCCTCGCGTGTGGAGATTAAAACTTGTCTGGTTTTTAGACCAGACAACACAAATATTTAGTTTTTAGATCATAATGATACTTTTGTGACTCATTTGCTTCTTCTGTTTATATAGTATTTCAAAAGGTCCATCTCTTAGATGACTTTGGAGCGAATGTCTGGTTTGTTCGGTTCCTTTTTGATGCTTCCTTCATCGGGCGATTTAGAAGTATGAAACTACTATTTGTTAATATAATGAATGATTTAGTAGTACTTTTTGCTAAAACATTTGACAATGACTTCAATTTTCAGTGTTAATATCACAGCAAGTGTTCAATATTCACCTTTATCTATATGTTGCTAGCTTATAGCATAGAGTTATTATTTCATTTGGAGTTGATTGATAATTTCCTTTGAAGGAACTTTGCGTCAACAGAATAGTGCTGTTGAAAGTTCCAATCATCCTCTAAAGCTTTGGAGGAATGCCTCGGCTGCATCTGATTTAAGTTGCACTTCTTCACAGAGTGGTTCTACATTTTCAGGTTATACTTCTGAACTTCAGATTAGCTTACTCACCATGGTGTGGCTAGATGTATTTAATAGGATGCATTTTGAAGCTTTATAGTAGTAGCAACAAGCATGAAATTAGTCCTCTACAGATTTCGGAGCGTCTAGAATACGTTAAATATCGTGCAGCTTTGCGCATGATGCCTTATCTAATTGTTGGTAATGCATGAAATTTCATTGTTCTCCTGTCATTCAGATACTTAATACTCGGTAATTATATTGAAGAAATTGTTGTATCTGCAATATCTTTCCATTTGCTTCTAACAAACTTGGTTTGTTTCTAACTTCTTATCTTCCTTCACTAGGTATCCTTTCTAACTTCTTATCTTCCTTCACTAGGTATCCTACTGTGACCCACCACTATTTGCTGTTCTGACAATGAATACTAACTATTTTTTTGTAAACCTGTCTTTTGCATTTCATCATTGAAGGAAAAAAGGATTTATTTTTATCCACCATTTCATGAACCTTATAACTTAAGGGCTTGCGAAATGACTATATTGATTTCATACGCCTAAGCTCTTAGAATATCAGAGCTAATATTCGGATGCATCAAGAGCTACTAATGGTGATGACCCATTTTAATGCGTATGTGGTATCAACTGTCCTATCCTATTCCTGTCCAAAGGTTGTATACCATAATAATGCTTTAATTCTCTAATATTTACTAAACTAATTCTTTAATTGATATATTTCAAATTATTTACACTACCATGTGAATTTAATATCTTTGATTGTCGGAGGTTCAAAGTGGAGTTGAAAGTGTACAAAGTTTACCAACTTGGTGTCAAAAAGGAACAAACCAGTAACTTTCCAATTGAAAAACATGCTTTCAAAGCTATTCATTTTGATACTGAGCATAGATCTCCTCTATTCATTCATGTTTTACAATTATATTTATCTCTTGCTTTAAGTTACTGACTCATCAGCATCTATAGATTGATATACTTTATAATCGAAATTGATGCTGACTCATACAGCACAACAAAGAGATGGTCATTTGATATTTATCCAAATTGATGTTGATTCATATTCTCTTGATTTAAATTTATTACTCATCAGCATCTATAGCTTGCTATACTCTAAATTCAGTACTCTTGCAAACAAATGGTCATTTGATATTTTAACACCAAAGGGAGTATTCAATAAAACACTATAATTCTATTACCACATCAAGTTGTTTTTTAACACCGTTCATGTGTCGCACACTCATTTTTTTCAAATAAAGGTTTATATATATTTAAGGTTACTACAAATGTGATACTCAAAAATATATCCACAAATCAATTTTGTACATTGATCTTACTACACATATTCATTCTCATCACAACATCTTATTAATATTAATAGAAAGAGCGTAACAATTCAAATAACTAAAATTAGAACACACTTATAACTGATTATGGCGGCCTCCCACATCTCAATGGATCACCCAATATTTTTGATAATTTCTATCTAAACTCTTTTTGTTACCATACTTTTTCTTCACCATTATTGCCTACCACAGTGTCGATATCAATTAATTTCTACCTCACCTCATGCATCGTACAATTATTTCTCTATATAAATAGATTTTGTTTATTTATTTAGTTATTAGGCAATTATATATTCCTAACAATATATATCTCTCTATAACACATAATTTATAATAGGCAAAAATATACGTATTCTTAAATTGTCCTAGTAATAATAAATAGTGTACATTTAATTTACCAAAACAAAGAAAACTACATTTTCCACATTTTTTCCAGGAAAAAAATATATTTGCACAATAAAGCTATTGATTTCCCTCCAGCATCAAGCTATTACGTATGTATTCTTAAATTTTAATAAATTAATGCAACACGTACGTACCTTGCAAGAGCACTGTTATAATGTTCACACTCTTTATTCATTGGACAAGCATTGCAATTTGGATTTCTCTTTGTGCAAAAAACCTGCAAAATATTTGACGATGATTTCCATTTTCTGGTGAAAAGGTAAGTGTTATTCATAATAACCTTAAGATGTACCTTTCCAAAGGTTATCAGCTGATAATGCAATTCATACCTGTACAAGCCAATAATTTCATATATGTAAGATATATATATTAACCTAATACAAAGCTCCAATAGATTAAAAAGATGCTTGATAATTACAATGTTTTCTGATCAAGAGTGCATAGTCGCGGCCAAAGATATTGTTGAACTTTGTTCGAGTCTGGAAACCTGTATTAAAATAAAATAGTGCAATTAATGAATGTGATATAGTAAATTTCGAAAATTAATGATATAATAGTGATTGAATGACTTACTCCTCTAAATTATGTATTTGCATTGCCTCGGGTAATGGTTGAATGGGAACCCATCCCAAACGTACAACAATTCTTCCAACATTTACATCCACCTTACAAAAGTGACAAATTTTTTAATCAATAGAAAACATAGTACGTCTCACAAAAATTGATCCATTCACTAAAAACAAGAATTTATGTCTTCTTATATTCTTACTGAAAAAAAAACTTACTGGAAAAGCACTATGATGAAGTGTTAAAAGCCTTATGCATTCCGTACTTTTCAATCCAAGTCCATGTATGCTCAACAGATACTCCCTATAACAAGAATGATTTGCTTGATCAGAGTAGCTTAAATTGATGACTGATAAAGGCAAAATCATATAAAAAAATCTTGCAAAGTAGTGATATAGATGTGTAGACTTACTTTGCTTCCTTTGGTGGAGCATATCTTAGCCATTCTAAATCCACACTTCCATTTGAATCCATTAACTTATTGAGTAATTGCTACAAACATAAAATATATATAATCATTACTTCAATGATAACATGTTGAAAGTTTATTATTAACAGCTAGCAAACGAATTATTGTGTACCTGTATTCTTGCAGCAATAATGTTGTGCTGACCACGAGATGCAATAGCGTTAGCAACTTCACTAAATTTTGCACTTCTTACTGCTTCCCAATCAACAGAATCCATATGATCACTATGTCTATGGCTTTTAGTGTGAATTTTTCTTAATGTATCCCAATATCGTCGCTTTTCTTCCATTAATTTCTCCTTTTCCTCCTCATTCTTACTTTTCTTTGTAACAACAGGTGATTGTTTATTACCAAAAATCCTGCTGGGTGAATCTGGGAATCTTTCCATGAAACTGGAATTAGTTTTTGTTCCCCTATTATCAACTTTGGAAGATTCACTGGCTTCTCAGCCTCCAATTCTCCAACTTTAGTATCTTCAGTTTTTTTATCAAATTTAGCTTCTGGAAAAACTATGTTGTTTCTACTCAATTCTTCTTCATGAGTTGTGAGACCCTCTTTATCAAATTTAGCTTCTGGAAAAACTATGTTGTTGCTACTCAATTCTTCTCCATGAGTACTCGTTATCAGGCCCTCTTCATTGATTTGTTCAGAGCTAATAGATTTGAGAGGGAACTTTGCAGCAAGTGACATGAATGCGGAGCTATACGAACAAATGTAAGTATTAACATTAACATTCAATACAAAAGAAAACTTGGTAAATAATTATCTATTTAACTTTACCTTGACAAATGGTCAGACACATTTTGAGTTAAAAAAACTCCAACTACAGAATCAATAACCGAACCTTTCCAACGTGAGAATTGTCTATTACCTGGAAAATAAAAATTTATTAATCTAATTATAAACACAAGCTCTTTTGAATCAACAATGATTCAAAGATTGGAGCCTGATTATACAAATTGAGTTTTTGACATAGCAAAAAGAGAACTTGAAATTAACACGTCTGCAAATATAGCCTACTTAAGTTTAAAAATTTCAACTCATTTATCGAAGAACTCAAATTGTAACATTAATAGAAGTTTAAACAACATTTATTATAAAACCACTATTTGAATATCCTATATATATGGCATATATTGGTACAATATGGGTACATGATGAAATACCAATAGAACAGCCATCCAAAAACTTCTTAGACAAACAAAAGTTCATATTTAGCATATAACGCTGAGATATAAGACTCCAAGGGTTTGTCAATAAAAGATTTTACTATAAATAGTTGGTTCCCCTAGAAATTTTCACTTTTGCCATGAAGTCGACAGCTTATGTGCCATGCTAAAAATGGATATGATTTCTGTTTAATCTGAATCTAAATTGAATCAAATTCAACTTATGGAAACCAAGCCCTCTCATTGATGAAGTTTAACTAATTAAGATTAAAAACATTGTCTTATATTTTTAATTTTGAAAATTCCCAAACACTAATATTGGAACATGAAATCAACTAAGAAAAAGAGTAGAAACCTCCTTACCTTGATGAAACGCATTCGCCCTAAGAATAACCCGGCCAACTTACGATATTTTATTCTCTCCTGCTCCCATTTCATTTGCTTTTCCTCATCATTTTCTTCATGTCCTCTTTCATCGGTAAGCAAATTCCAAACTCTTAATGTCTCTTCATCAAGTTTTACTTCAACTCTCAAGGATGATTTTTTGTAAGGAACCAACTCTCCAGATTTTTTATGAACATCTAGCTGATTAGTTTTTTGATTTATCCTCTTCTTTAAAGCTTGAATTTTCTTGATGGTAAATCTCAGCTTTCTGCTAAGTCTAGACTTTCCTTCAATCCTGAAAGCTATCCAACTTTTTCTCCTCCTAACAAAACTCTTTGATCTCTCCCCTTTTGCAAAAAGGGCAGAAGTTTTTCCAAACGTTGTCTTTGCCTTTTCAATCTTTTCTTTTTACACATGAGTGGACAATTTCGTCCATCTCGTCTGATATCTACTAGCAAGGAACACAAGTCTGACCTCAACTTCTGATAATTTTGCAGCGAATTGTATTCAATGCCAGATTCATTTTTGAATGTTGAATTCTCGATTCCACCTTGCTCAACTTTTGATTCATTGATATTTGTCAAAAATGGTAAAGAGAATGAATCTTCATCAAAAAATAAGATCGCCGACAGTTAGGGTCCTTTCTGACATAACTTCTTTTTTGCTTTGGAGTTGAAGGGTTTGGAGTACTATCACTGCTTTTGGGCTGAGATTTCTTTTCTCTCTTGGGTAGTTGAGATATCACTTTAGGCCGATATACCTTCTTTTTAGCTCGTTTTTGTGTCTCATCATCAACTTTTATATGGTTGCTACTTTCTTGGGAAGACAATGGTGGACAAATTCAACACCATAACCTGCATGTGGCTCATCATTAACTTCCCTTTGGTCGTTCCTTCTTTCCTTTGATGACAATGGTGGATAGAATTCAACACCATCCCCCGCATATTGCTCATCATTAACTTCTTTTTGGCCGTTACTTTCATTCGAAGACAATGGTGGGTAGAATCCAACATCATTACCTGCATAGGCGTAAAAGGTTAGAGCATTAAATTAAATATTATAATTATAACCAAAATTGTTAGTTTATCAATAGCACAATTTAACAAGGAGGCCAAAATCGCTTAATATTATTGCCGAATCAGCTAAAGATGGGTGTCACTTGCCATGGTAAGCTTTGATTGGTTCTTAGTGTCGGAGAGTATAATATGTACTCACAAACAGTCATATAGATATAAGAATGAAGAAATTGTATCAGTCCATGAATAGATATGAAAGATCATGAAAGTTTTAAGGTAAAACATGCAATTAAGAACGTGAACAAGTTTTCAAAACACGCTCCACAAAGTAGCTTTCAAGTATTGAGATGCATCCAAACGTGTGACAACTGAAAAACAAAAACACAGTCTAAGCATCTATTTACTTTTATGTTCATCATCCTTTTAAGGTCATGGTGCATTTCTGCAAATTCAAACACGCTTTAAGTACTTTCATTTGAACTCCATCCACGTTCCACAAGATGGAACCAGCAGCAACAGCAAGTCCCCTTATATGAAGGGCGTGGGTGGAAGCGTTGGGAGAATAGTTC
Source organism: Astragalus membranaceus (assembly GCA_039519185.1). Lineage (NCBI taxonomy): Eukaryota > Viridiplantae > Streptophyta > Magnoliopsida > Fabales > Fabaceae > Astragalus > Astragalus membranaceus. Next base: position 214,725,727 of record CM076846.1, read on the forward strand.
CATTGGGGAAAACCGTCGAACAGCTTCACTGCATGGTCGAACAACGCGTTACTGCTCCTCATGTTGTGAAACATGTCTTGCAAATAAATCCTTGGAGACACACTTAAGTAGTAGCTTCTTATTCTTTTTGGGGTGTTTTTGTTGTCTCTACAAACATTTTTGTCACCACTCTCGGACCCCAGAGAAAGAGACAGAGAGGGATGCTCTAAGGAAGCGTTTCGGCCTTTCGGGTGCTGGTTGCAGAAGAGGAAGAGGAACCAAGGAAGGGTGCACTAGAAAAGGGTTTTTTTTCTTCCAAACCTTACAAAAATTTTAACGCCTTCTTTCTTTCTTTGGTATACGCATACGTATAAAAAGGGGAATATCAATGCATCCGAGAATAAACAATTGATTTCTATCAAGAGACTCGCTAAAACTGCGAACCATAGATTACTTGTCATTGGTGCCACAGAGAGATATGTTTTTAGATCTCGCATTTCAAATCCTCCTTCATTTTTTTTCTTGTAATTTGTAATACATAATTACATATAGGAATATGATCAAATAGTTATTTTATTTTATTAATAATCACTTGTATTTGTTGGGGGAAGTCCGAATTCAATTTGAATTGTATATACCTATTGGTATTTTGGTTCAATATTTGGTCCACATTCTTGTCCAAATATCATTTAGGTATTTATTTACATGGTGTCGAGTGACATTAAGGACTGACTACTAAGCATTGTCCTTGTCAGGAAAAAAAACTACTAAACATTGCCGGCTTAAAAGAAGAAGAGCAATGTTATTTAGCGACAAAAAATTTAGCCAAAAATAGCCAAAAGCCAAGTTACAACACCAATTAACCAAGTTTTTTAGGTTATTAACCAAGTAACAACCAATTACCAAGTTTTAGTCAATGACCTAAAAAACTGTGAAAAAATTGGTTGATTAATAGCCTAAAAAACCTGGTTAATTAGTGTTATAAGTTGGTTTTTGGCCATTTTTAGCTAGAAGTTTTTGGTTAAATAAGATTACTCAAATAAGAAACAAATAAAACCTCCACACCATGACACCATCCAACATTGGGTTCAAAAACCTAAGAGCTGGCTTCCCCTAATTGGGTCTTTAAAAGGAACAAATTGTTAATATTTAAATATGATGATTAAGTTGTTATATTTATATAATTAAATATTTTAATAACTTAAATCATTAAATATGATTTAATGAGTCTATTGTTGGAAGAGTATAATTTTTGTTTATTTGCTTACTACTGCTATTATAAAAAGTTAAGTTTATTTGAATTAATGTTAATTTTGCCTAAAATTTAATTAGAAAATGCTCTCATCATTTCATTTAAATTATCTTTTAAGGTTGTTTTGCATAAATTAAGAGAATCAATAAATTTTGTTGTTTTTCTTAAAATTATTAGTTTTTCTTAAAATTATTAGTTTTTCCCATTATACTCTTATATTCTTGATTATTTATTATCCAACACACTTATTTCTCTCTTTCTCTTTGCAATAAATAATTAAGGGTCTAGTTGGAATACAAGCAATTCATGTAAATTATAAATAAACAAATTTCTTCTAAAAAAAAATAAGTAAAACGAAACCGATGGAGTAGTGAGGTAAATTTCAAACCATTATTTTTATTTGAGGCCACGTGTCAGCCTTACATTGATAAAATAGGAGATTATCATTTTCTTTGCAAATTTAGAGGATCCGATCATGTGAATGCCAATCGACGGGAAAAGGTTGGTTCAAGTGGTAATTGGACTTGAATCCCAACTCAATGTCTCTGGTTCGAATTTTGGGTGTGGCAAAAACTCTATTGAGAGGAGAGAACCACACGGACAGGCAAAGCCGGAAACTCGTGGCCAGCCAGGTTTCCCGGCGTAGATTAGTCACTGACAAAGCCGGTGGAAACCACGCACCAATGACACGATAACAAAAAAAGTGAATGCCAATCGAATACCAATTATTATCGACAAATAGATATCTTCTCTATTTATCACCAATTATTGTTCTTGTAAAAAACAATTATTGCTATTATATTCTATTTTAATTTGGTTATCAAAAATAAGAAAAGTTAATTTTCAATCTTTTGAAATTTTGAAAAAAGGTTGGTGTTTTTAAGAAAAATTGAAAGAGATTTGTGCATTATCATACCTAATCAATGGTGAAGGAAATAAATTCGGCGAAGACTCTCATACCCTTTAGGTATGATACCCAACATCCCAACATCCAATCACTCAATGACACATCATTTTTTCTATTTAAATATTTTGTTAAAAAAATAAAAAATGAACTCATTTTACCTAGAAGGTACCAAACTCTGAATGAGTATGGTAGAATTTGCCATTCAAGAATCAAGTCGATATCATATGTTTTACGAACATTGATAAAGGGTGTGACGCTAATAATATTTCTCGTATATTAATATTTAAAAAAAATATTTGTCTTCACTTACCTCGAGGGAAATAAGATGATGGATTATTGACCGCATCTACCGCTGAGACCCCATCCAATGACTTAGAATCTATATGAAGAGATGCCAATAAACCACTCTCTAAGACTTCATTGTATGAAAGCTTGATCTGTTTCACGGGAGATTCACCACCAATATCCATTGTACGTTGTGTGAGCCCACGCTTTGTAGGGGTTTCCGGGGTCCACCAACCCTGCTTACTGATCTCATTATTCTCCATCATCTGTTTCACAGGAGATCCACCACCAATATCCACTGTGTGTTGTGTGAGTCCACACTTTGTAGGGATTTCTGGGGTCCACAAACCCTGCTTATAGATCTCATTATTCTCCATCAAGTTCTTCTAGTCACTCTCCTATGAGAGACAAACTTGCGGTTATGTGAAGCAACTTTGCCTAATATAATTCAATCCCTTTACCGACGTCTTTCAACATTCAACAAGGACCAGACGAGAGAAATGATTGTTAGTTACAATATTAAGTTTCAAATAAGATTATATTACGTTTTTTTGAAAAACGATATTTTTAATATTTTGTCATAATTATTCTATTTTATAGGAATTAAATAATCATTTCTTGTTTGTTTTTAAAATTTTTAGCATTTAATTATTTATTGAAAGTAATTATTCTTTGACTATCGGTCAAAAAATGTATTCTTCAATTTTTTTAATAATAAAATAAAATGATGGCGAGTGAACAACCACCAGTGGCGGACTCAGGACCCCGGTGTCAGGGGTGTCAAATTTTTTAAGGCCAGTGTCAAATGGGTGCAAAACTTGATCTACTAGTACAATTTAAAATTTTCAGGGGGTTCAAACTCAAAATTTCAAGAGAATTAGACTATTTATATAGGGTGATAAGTGCAAAAAAAATTTCCAGGGGGTTCAACTGAACCCCTTGGTAACAAGCCAGGTCCGCCACTGACAACCACTGGGGTGTCACAATTCTTAAACATGTGTTTGGATGAGGTAATTTAAAACTATAATGGTTTGTTTAGGAGGGAGATTTGGGAGAGTTTTTAAGGGTTAGATCTATATTTTAATATACATTTGAGATTTTGAAATTTTTTACGAAATAACATGATAAATAATAATATAACATTTTTAATCACACCTCATTAATGTTTAGAAACATTTTATAACTTCCAAATTTTAAATTTGAAAAATAAATTATTTCCTAGCCTCCAAAACCCTCATCCAAACATACCTTTAAGTATTAAACGGTTTTAATTGATTCCCTTCATATATAAAATTTAATGTTTTTTTTGGTCTACTTAGATAAAATGACAAATAAACATCACGCACGCACACTATCACTACTCACACCTGGATTCGAACTCGGGAGCTAGCATCCCCATGTAGTCGAGATTGCCAAAGCAACCAACGGTGAGAGACGTTAAAAATTTTATGTGACAGGAAAAAACTTCATATCTTTCGTTCATATTTTCAGAAGAAAAACAAACATTAACCGATTATTTGTTTGAATTATAGTTTATAGTGTTTCATTTTTCCTCTAACTTTTATCCTTGTTACTTTAACTAAATTCTCCACTTATCCTACATTAAAAAAATATTCTCTTTCGTTTTTATATATTAATTAGAAATGTCCAATTATGTCATTTATATTTATAAGTCGATTCAACCGTTAATTTTATTATCCACTATAAACTAGTTTATCTGCTATTTATTAGCCTATTCGCTATCGCTACTTTTTACCAAATAGAGCGTGAAACTAATATTTTAAGATTGTGTAATAACTATATTAAAACAGCATTAATTTTTTAGGAATAAAATTTATTTTCATATTTTTTATAAACTTACTTTTGAATTTTAGTACTTATGGAAAGTAATTATACCCTTTGTTCTAGAAAACTTAACGGTCATTTCTTTAAATATGACTTTAAAAAAGTTTTGTTGTATTTAATTAGGAAGTTAAAGATTTTTAAAAAGTTAGATATATAGTTAGTTAGTCTCAAACTTTCTGTTAGTTTGTTGTATTAGTTGTTAATGATTAGTTAGACTAGTTGGCTATCATTTAACCTATTTACCCCTTGTAAGTAGCTAATATAAAAACTAGCTATTGTACTCTTTGTAATTCATTCAATTCAATTGATTCATCAATCAATCCAATATTCAGTTTTCATTTCCAATTCAGTTATGGATTGAATGTTTAATAACATGTACTAAAGGAGTTAATACAACAAGTTTATTCATGACGTCGTTCATTCGCATCCCTCCTCCACCACCTCTAATATATCATACTCTCTTAACCAATCATTCGTAAATCAGAGCAAGAATTTTTACACTGGTTTTGTGAAGAGAGACACTGGATACAACAATAAACGGGAAAGTTCACTCATTAATCCTACGTGGAATGATGGAATGACCTCTCCCTCTCTCTCCACCAGTGGAAAAAAGACATTTAGCGTCGGTTATCGCCGAACGCTAAATCGACTGGCATCGGTTATTTAACCGACACTAAATGTCACATTTAGCATCGGGTGTTCAGAAAACCGATGCTAAATGTCACATTAAAAACTATTCCAGATCGCTAAAAATGACATTTAGCGTCGGTTGTTTGAAACAACCGATGCTAAATGTATCAAAGGGGACTTTTAGCGTCGGTTGTTTGAAACAACTGATGCTAAAAGTCTCCAAAACTGACATTTAGCATCGGTTGTTTGAAACAACCGACGCTAAAAGTCCCCTTTGAGACATTTTCTGATGACGTTGAGGGATATTTAGCGTCGGTTGTTCCAAACAACCAACGCTAAATGCCTCTCAACGTCATCAGAAAATGACATTTAGCCTCGGTTGTTTTAAACAACCGATGCTAAATGTCTCTAAACGTCATTTGAAAATGACATTTAGCATCAGTTGTTTCAAACAACCGATGCTAAATGTCATTTTACACATTTTAGTTTCTTCATTTTTGATCCATACGAACCCTGTTGTATCCCAGAAATGACCAATTCACAGACAACATTTAGCATCCCACAAACAGCAACCATACAAATGACCAATTCACATAAATGACCAATTCACAGAAATGACCAATATACAAATGTTATTTAGCATCCCACAAACAACAACCATACAAATTAATAAAATTGCTGTATGTGATGCAATCCCAGAAATGACCAATTCACAGACAGCACCAAACCTCAGTTGTTCACAGACAGAAACCATACAAATTAACAGACAGCAACTAAACAGCATCTAAAGAATTGCAAATTAACAGAATCAGAAAGTGTTAAACAGTGTATCATTTTGCTCCTTCCGAATCTTCATAAAGAATTCTGCCCAAAGCAGACGAACCTCAAAAATCTCCTCTTCGGTGTATGCTTTTGAGTCATCAAATACCTACAAGTTTAAAAATTACTCAAACAAATTATATTCAATCATTCTAATTCCAAATAAATGTGTAAAGTATAATTTTAACCAAAAATTTATACCTGCTCCCAATTTTCAACAACACCAGCATTCACAATGGTCAGCATAAACTTCATCAGATAATAGCCACAATGATAACCATTCCGTTGTATTGGCATCTACACAAATGAATTAACAAAGTTAACCAAATTTAACAGAATATATATATCATATATGAATTCACTCCAAATTAAATCAACTCAATATTTTAAATTACTTACTGTAGGGTACAACCACGTGGGGGCAGATGTAGAATAACCTTTGACAGCTCTAATAACATAATATATAAAAGTATTTATAAAATTTCAACCCAACTTAAGTTCAAATACTACAATCTAAACCATGATAAAAAATAAAAACTTACTTGCTAAACATGGCTTTGATTTCTTTGTTTGGTTTGCGGCCTAAGGAACACATCCAGACCACAGTATTTTGATTTGGGATTAAGATAATTAGTTGGCAATGTCCGCTGCAACATTGATAAACTTAAAATTAAGCAACACACAAAGAAAAATGAATCACCAATTAGTTGAAATATTTTGCTGTTACGTACCTATGGCAAAATGGAACAATATATATTGCCTTAGTGGTGGTCATCAATTTCTCTTGAAGGTTTTGAAGGACAACATTCATGGAGATATGCTTCAAGTTAAGCTTGTATGGACACACAAATCCATATAAGTCCTCAATACCTCTTTCAAGACATTGACGGTGCAAATATCTAGTGGCAAGTAAGAAAAACTATCAAATCGATTAATATATGTAAAAATGTGAGAAATTTATATAATGAAATAGACTTTACTACTTACGTGTACCATACGGCCAAATGGCTCAATTCAAGCCACTCTTCACCAGAAACCATGTCCAGGATCTCTTTGAAGGAGACAAAGCACTCATGAACTTCGTGCTCCAACCTTATCCTGGCATGTCTCTTATCGGCATACCCCGCCACAAGCATCTCTTTCATCCAATCAATATTGACCTCCTCCTCCGCATGAGATGGTGAGTGGCTTGCCTTAGATCCAACCGTTGTCATTGGAGAGGGAACCTGAACACCCGCATTTTGAAGACCACCTCCACATGAGATGGTGTGCTGAAAAATTAAAACATACATATAAATTAAGCTATTATTTATGAATTGATTCAAATAATAAAACAAATCTAGTAATATAAACATATACCTCTGCCAACGCTTTGCGAACTCGGTCTTGCACCATCACTTCCACGTCCTCCATAATTTCTTTCATCAACTCCGCTTTGTCAACTTGTGAGCTACCCCGGCCAGAATGTGTCAAACGTCCAAAGTATCTCTTTATCCCGACACCTTTTCCAACTCCCCGAACACGACCAGGATGCTCAGGTGTTCCAATGGCAACAGTCAAAATATCATTCTTTCCTTGAGGAACGAAAGACCCTTGGCTACTCATAACCGCAAGTTCATCCTGCAAAAAAGTATGTCAAATGTTACAATTTAACAAATTAAACAAAACATACTTTCTTCAACTTAGATCCACACACAATGTCTTAGAAACACCACACAATATTTTACTTACAATCTTAGATCCAACTGATTCTGACGACTCGCATACATAAGATCCAGACTTGGTTTTGCGGCCAGCCTTCCACAGCTCATGACGCTCTGGAGATGTAGGCTCCACCTCCAAATCAGGATCACCAGACTCCTCCTGGATTTTTTTGATTTTTTCTTCTTTCAAATCCTTCTTCAACTTTTTATAACCACCTGGCCCCATTGTGTGGTTGTATTTATTATTTTTTTGAATATTCTTGGCAGCTTCTCTCTTAGCCTGTTACAAAGAACAAACACCACCATATTTACAACATATCATTAATGTTTAAGAAACTAAAATAGTTATAGTTAAAACAATACCACAAACTCCTCAGTAATGCGACTGTTATAAAATGCGGCCCATCTCGAGAGATATGCTGCTGTACTTGTGACATGGATTTTTTGACCATCATTATCCTCACTACCAAAGACATATGTTCTGGTGAGAGTTGTCTTGAACTGTCTCCAACAAAGATTGATATGAGACATCCAAGTCTTCTCGAATTCATTACTCTCGGGAACATAAAATGTTAGCTTTACATCATCCCAAGCAATCTTTTTTGTCTCCTCATCAACATCACTCCACTTCATTGGCAATATGCTAATCTTTTTTCGTGCAACCACCCCTAAATAGGTCTTGAATTTGTTAGCATACGGACCAATAAGATCGCATTTACTATCAATTTCCACTCTGTATTTTTGACCATCTGGGCACCTAGAAGTGAACTTTTTTAATGAAGTTGGACGTCTGGTATTCTTTTTTGAAGACATGATAGCTGAACTTAAACAAAGACAACTAAAATATATCAGTCATATTTATATATTTGAACTAAACATAGAATCATACCTAAACTTATGAAAAAGACAACTAAAATAATCAATAATAGGCTAAATTAGAGAGGCAAAAACAATCCTTCATTCAATATGAACTATGAAAACATACTTCTCTAAGTTACAAAATCTGTCACATGCTCAAAAGGAAATAATAGAAACAAACCATCATTGTCACTAAGTTCAAAATTACAATTTCATAGGTTCAAAAAAAAAACAAATCTAAACTCCTTCGTATAAAATTCCTTCATTATGATCATTGCGAGTGGCATGTTCATCGTCAACTTCATTGTCATCAACTGAAGTAGGCACTTGTGTTAACAAACAAGGTGTTTCGGAAATTGCAAGAATTGAATCTTCATTCTCATCACTGGCTATTTTTCCTTGCATGACAACTGACCACTTTTTGTTAGAAGGATCTTTGTCATAGAAAACTTGTTTTGCTTGGTCAGTCATGATGAAGGGTTCATCATTATAACTTACCTTGTCAAGGTCCACTAGTGTAAATCCCATTTCGTCAGTACATACACCACTATTGTTGTTAACCCACTTACATTTAAAAAGATGCACTTTAAATTTACAGTAATCAAGCACCCAAATCTCTTCAATGACACCAAAATAAGCAATAGATGCGAGTACAAGATTTGTATCCTTTGAACTAGAGAAGTGCATCGCAGAAGCCATGACCATAACTCCACTGTTTTGCATGGTGTTTTTGTCATCTTTCGACTTTAAAGTGAGGGTCATGTGCTAACCATCTTAAAGTCTCAGAGGCACTCACATCTTTCTTAATCTCTGATTTAAACCAATCTATGAATGTGTTGTTATGCTCGTTCAATAACAATATTTCTTTCATTCGAGGGTTTTTGGCCTTTACTATCTCTTTATGGAGAGACAAGTAAGGTAATACCTCATCTGTATTATTCAAAACATACAAATGTGCTTGAAGCACTTCAGCTCGACCCATGCATTTAGTGGTTATACCATGTGTACCTTTACCTTGACCTCTCCCTGCATAACGAGACTTTGGTAGTCCCACAAATTTTGCTTCTGACAAGTAGTCAGAACAAAACTCAATCGCTTCTTCTGTGACGTACCTTTCAACAATGGATGCTTCAGGACGATATTGGTTCTTCACATACCCTTTCAAGATCTTCATGTATCGCTCAATTGGGTACATCCACCTTAAATAAACTGGGCCGCATAATCTAATCTCCCTAACCAGATGAACAATTAAATGAACCATGATATCAAAGAATGAGGGAGGAAAAAACATCTCCAATTGACACAAGATAATAGCAGCTTCATTTTCCAACTCGTCCAATTTTTGAGGGTCGATGACTTTAGCACATATATTATTGAAGAATAAGCACAACCTAGTTATGGTATATCGGACATCTTTCGGTAAGATGCCACGAATTGCCACAAGTAGTAGTTGTTGCATCAAGACATGGCAGTCGTGAGACTTCAAGCCAACTAATTTGAGATCTTTCATTGAAACTAGTCGCTTTATATTTGACGAGTAACCATGTGGGACTTTGATTCCCCGTAGACACTCGCAAAAGCTCGTTTTCTCTTTTCTTGATAAGGTATAACATGCTGGAGGTAAATATGTGCCTTTACCTCGTTCCACTGGATGTAATTGTTCTCTTATGCCCATCTCACACAAATCTAGACGAGAATTTATACCATCCTTTGTCCCTTGAACGTTGAGAAGCGTCCCGATGACACTATCACAAACGTTTTTCTTGATGTGCATAACATCAAGACAATGCCTTACATCAAGATTGAACCAATACGGAAGATCAAAGAACACTGACCTCTTTTTCCACTTGCTTTTTTCCTTAGGCTGCTTCTGCTTTTTTCCGAATACAACTTTGATGTCCTTAACCACTTGATAGACTTCTTCCCCGATCAAGGCATTCGGAGCAATGTCATTTTCTGAGTACCCATTAAAAGCTTTTTTCAACTTACGATATCTGTGATTAGGTTTGAGAAATTTTCGATGCCCAAGGTAGACAGTCTTCCTTCCATGTTTGAGTTGATGGTGACACGTGTCTTCTGCACAAATAGGACAACCTTTATGACCTTTGACACTATACCCAGACAAGTTTCCGTATGTAGGAAAGTCATTGATCGTGCAAAATAACATGGCTCGCAGCTTGAAAGTTTCATTAGAATACCCGTCAAACACATCCACGCCTTCATCCCACATTTTTCTCAAGTCTTCAATCAATGGACTAAGGTAAACATCTATGTCATTACCAGGTTGTCTCGGGCCAGAAATCATCATGGATAGCATCACATATTTGCGCTTCATGCACAACCATGGAGATAGGTTGTAAATTAAAAGGAGAACAGGCCACGAGCTATGATTCGTACTTAAGTTACCATATGGATTCATCTCATCTGAAGCAAGTGCGAGCCTAAGATTTCTTGACTCGGTGCCAAAATCTGAATACAAATTATCAATTTTCTTCCATTGCAAAGAATCAGCCGGATGGCGAAGCTGCCCGTCACATTTCCTCTCATCTGCATGCCATCTAATGCTCTTCGGGTCATTTGCATTAGCAAACAAGCGTTTGAACCTAGGTATTATTGGAAGATACCATAAAACCTTCGCAGGGGAAACCTTTGTGTTGTTGTCGTCACAATTAGATTCACCCGACTTCACTTTGTAGCGCGACCAACCACACGTAGGACAGTTATGCAACTTCTCAAAGTCTTTCCGATACAATATGCAGTCATTGAGACATGCATGTATTTTCTGATACTCCACACCCATCGGACACAATATCTTCTTTGCATCATACGTTCGTTTTGGCAATGTTTTACCTATGGGAAGCATGTCTTCCAACAGCTTAAGCAATTCGGTGAATCCCTTATCAGTCCACCCATTTATCGCCTTCAGATTGATCAATTTTAACGACGCAGACAACCGGGTGTATTTTGTGCAAACCCAAATACAAAGGTTGATCATTGTCTTTGCACAAATTATCATATTCATGCGCACGCTTAAAAGATTCAGGACCAATGTCACGTATCATGTCCTCCATTCGATCATCCATATCTTCATCGACTTTCTCACTTTTGGACACACTTGGGTTGCCGGTTGATTCACCATGCCATATCCATGTGGTATACCTGGGTAAGATCCCATAAACAAAGAGATGATCCCGTATTACACTTGGTGGTTGTGGGGCTCGATTCACACAATTACAACAAGGACATGAATAAGTTACATCAGTTTCGGGAACATCACTCTTGCGAAGATTTGCTTGAGCAAAGTTTATAAACTCTTTGACTCCTTTCGCATACTCATCACTCACGACGATTACTTTGTATCCAACTACGATCCATGGCTACGCTCCAAAGAATCAACCAAGTATTAATTATTAAAACAAAATCAAACTATCACATCAAACCAAGATAGTAAAACTAAATTCATAAATCAAAACAAGTAAAAATAGAGCTCATTGAGAAATGGTCCAGTAAAAAGGTTTCCAATTAAGTATCTAAGTAAAACAATAAAGAGAAGTAAATTTATAGAACTCATCATTCATTGATGATTAATCAAAATCGTAATCAAAATCTCATATCACATAACTTGAATGTTCCCCAGGAATCCTTTTAACGAAGGGGAATGAAATGAACAAAAGTAGTTTACAAAGAAATCAATTTGATAACTCTTACACATGTGTGTGTATCTAAGAATCAATGTATTATGAAATTATAAAAAAAGTTATCATTTTGGGGAAATCATAAAATCACATTAGTTAGAAATAAAGAATATTGCTGAAAGAGTTTAGATGAAGACTTACTGTGATGTCGAGACTAGGACTCCAAATCTGTTATTATGTATCAAAGAAATCAACTATAAAGCAAGGAGATCAATATGAAGTCAGGTGCACCTGAAATAGTATTCATTCATCTTAGTAAAAAAACTCTAACAGTCATAGACCAATAGGGCCAATGCAAGAAGTAAATTGTGAATATTATCAAAATATTGTCAATGCCACAAGTTCAAAATCCTAATTAGCAAAGACGACATAAATATAATCTAAGACTGAGAGTGTATAAATCTTACGAAGTTATGGAATGAACATCATCATCTTCTTTATTCAGTTTTTCAGTTTTTGTAGGGCTTGATATCTGATCAACAGGTCTGCAATAATGTAAAAAAGGATCAAAACATATGAAAATAAAACCCTAAATCTCACAGATCTAAACATACTGGAACACAAACAATGCCAGAGAGACTTGCTACATTTCAGATGAAGCATAGGGAAACAAAATGAATGAAATTGCACAGAAACAAAATCAAATCGAAACGAAGGAACAGAAACATAAAATGAAATGAAACATGCCAGAATCGAACAACGTCAAAAACTAAGAACAGTTAGAAACACAGAACTGTGGGTACCTGAACTGAAGGCGACGACGACGAGCTAGCTACGGCGAGCAAGCAACGGCGAGGGCGACAGGGAGCAACCAACGGCGAGGGCGAGCAACTTAGGGTTTCGAAAATTTCTTTGCACTGAAGGCGATGGCGAACAAGGCGGTGGCGAGATAGGCGACAACGACCGAGAAACGACAATGGCAAGAAAAGAACTTAGGGTTCTCTACGAAGCTCGAAGGTTCCCTGCGAGTGAAAACGCGACGGAAGAGATGAGAGTTCAGAAGGCGACGGTGACAGTGACGGCGACGGAAGAGATGAGAGTTGAGAGAGAACTCAAGTGAGACAAATTGAAAGAGATGAGAGTTGAGAGAGAACGAAAGTGAGACGAAAGAGATGAGAGTTGAGAGAGAACTGAGATTCAGAGAGAAGAGAGTATAAGGAACGCGAGCGAATAGAAAAAATTGGACATTTAGTATCGGGTGTATTAAACACCCGATGCTAAATGTATTTGCTTTTAGACATTTAGCATCGAGTGTTTAAACACCCGACGCTAAATGTCTAAAGCAAATACATTTAGCGTCGGGTGTTTAAACACCCGATGCTAAATGTATTTGCTTTTAGACATTTAGCGTCGGGTGTTTAAACACCCGATGCTAAATGTCTAAAAGCAAATACATTTAGCATCGGGTGTTGAAACACCCGACGCTAAAAGTAGGCGCAAAATATGAAATCTTCCATTTAATTGCAAAAATACCACCGGTTCAACATTTAGCATCGGCTGTTCAAACAACTAATGCTAAATGATGCTTAATAATGTCTTTTTTCCACTAGTACTCTCTCTCTCTCTCTCATTTATGCGAACTCTGAAAAATACAACAATAAACAGAGAATTTTCCTCCCGCAAGCCGAAATCATGGGTAAATATTTATGAGAGGTAATGTATTTCGAACTCTGTCGAATCCTCTTGTGATTGCAACTTGATGGCCCTATATGTTGTTCAATTGTGGTTTGTTTAATATTTGGTTTATGATACGCAGTGTCCCAACGCAGACAACGAAAGACTAACTGCACTCGTGCGTTGGGCCAATGACATTACTGTCAACGATTGCACTGGCCAATCCGTTGTTTGTCACCGCAGGGAATCGAACACGGGAGCAAACCGTGACGACCCCTCGAGTGTCCCAGTGGTAGGCTCGACCAACTGAGCCAGACGAGCTGGTTGCAACTGCGGTATTAATAACAGGTGAAGTAGGGAAAAGATTATTGATTGAATTTAATTTATTTAATATTGGTGTTTGGTTACAGTCGTTGTGTAGTTTCCTGGTATTGCAAATTGGCATTGAGGCATATTTGATGAGTAAGAGGAAGGAGGTTGTTGTTAACAACATTCATGAGCCAAGCATTTAAGAGTTCAATATTGTTATAAATTAATTGTTTTTTTTAAAACAATCATTATCTGCTTTAATCGTTTAGTTTTAAAAGCAGGAAATTAAGAAACATATTTGTAAAGCACTTTTACAAAATAAGTTAACTAAATAGCTTTTTCGGTTTTTAATTTTGTAAACAACAAAAAACAGACTAAAAGTGATTCAAACATACCATAAATGTTTGGATGCAACATTTTTAGAAGGTAACGTTTTTTAGGATGGAATTAAAATACTTTCAATTAAACTGCTTTGTTTAGGCAAAAGGTGAAAAGAATTTTAAATAATGCTGGGAATTTAAGTGGAATTTTATTACACTTCAAAATTATGCAACTTTTGACCAAAAAAAATTTATGCAATTGAAATACCACCTAATTAGAGAGAATTATAATTCCTCTCAACGTGCACTCTCGTGAACTCTCGCTCTAGATATCAACGTTGCCCTCGCACTCGAGCTCACGCTTGCAACTCACTTGTGTTGAATCTCGCTTCGCGGCTTTTGATCTCACGATCTGAACTTGCCTGTACTTCAATCGATTTCTGAATCAATCAATTTCTGAATCAATCGAAGAGGCACTAAATCAATTGAGCAGGTATTTTGTTTTACTTCATCTTGTTTACTTTCTTTGGATCAGTCGATTTCTTCTTCCCTATCACTAATTAAACTGATGCAATCCATTTGGTTGCTTCTTCCTATTCAATTTCTGAATCAATGTTTGCATCAATCGATTTGATCTAAAGTGGTGCTTTGAGTGTCAATGATCCCCAATTTTACACTTGTTTGTGCTTTTTTTCTTCTGCTTGTTGTATATTAATCCCTTGTTTGTATTGTTTTACACTTGTTTGTGTGCTTCATCCTATTTGGGTTGTTTGTTGTATATTATGATTAACATTCACAAGACCCCAACCCTTCATTTTAGTCTTTACATATTAGAAAGTACTAACATTCTATGTCTCAGTTCAAAGTTTTATTGTAATACACCTTCAATTATAATCTTAGGTTTTCTTGAGGAAAACTAAACCTCTAATGAATCTTCTCTCCAGAGTTAAGGTTCCTAAACTTCTAAGAAAAGATGTAGCAAGCAAAACTAGCGATGTCAAACTCATAGTAAGAGAGAAAAAAACCCTCAACGAACATAATGCACCTTATATCTCTCGAAGTATTGAGGATACTTGTTTCATAACATTTTGTCTATGAGACGACACATTTTTTGCGCACCTAATTCTGGAAATTACAAATCGCAATAGAGTGTAGTGAAATTCACGTATTCTTATAACTATCATTAAACACATTCTATATGATCACTATCACATGATATGTGATATATTAAAGGAATATTTGGTATAAGAGAAAAAAAAATGAGAAATAGAGAGTAAAGAATTGTTGACAATTTGTGAAAGTACATAAATGCCACTAAAGAACCCACTAGTTTTTATCTCACTCCCCTATTTCTCTAAACCAAACAGAAGTTTCTAATCTCTTTCTAACTTCCTTCTCACCTCACACTCTCTTCCCTATTTCTCTTTAACCAAACACACTAATGTCTGTTGTTTTTTACTGATAATAAGAGATTTTTTACTTAGTTTGTTTTTAAGCCGTAGTGCATATAACTCACACTTCAAACATAAACAACTCATATATAAGTTTATATTCGACTTATAACATAATAAAAGTCATTTAAATTTAATAAATGAGAGTTGATAACAATTTTGGTAAATAGAGTTGATAAGAATTTAAAAGGAGATGAATGTGTATGTATAATAATACAAGATATAATTGAAGAATCATACTAACAAGTAATAGCATGCATTTCCTATTACTCATTCACTGGAACATTTTTCTTTTCTTTTCCAACTTTTACCGTTGTGTTGCGATGCAATATAGATGATATAGGTCTTGGAGCTCTTGTCTTTATATCAATTGCTCTCAGACATAGGAAACCTATAAAAAATATATGTAAATGATGAGCATAGTGTAATTTAAGTAGAAATATATGCATAATCAATTGATATTGTTTTCTAACCTTTACAAAAACATTCCTGAATTTTCTCCAATGACAAACCTGCATTCATATTTTGTTAAAGGATAATGGTTAAATAGATATTTTGTAAATATCAGTTAGTTAGTTTAAGTCTGTTAGTTGTTAGTTAGGCTGTTATCAGTTAGTCAGTTATTCTGTTACTGATTAACTGATGCAGTTAGTCAATAGCTGTACTATATATACAGCTCTCTCTGTATCATCTTATTCAATGAATAATACAATTCTATTTTCATGAAATTCTAAAGATTCAACATGGTATCAAGAGCTTCTCTCTAGCCACCAGCGTGGCTTCTTTCTTCGTTCTTTTTCGATCCTTTTCTTCTTTTCCCTTCGCTTATGGCCTCCATACCTCCAACTCCACCACCGTCACCGGTGGTTCAGCCCTCTACTAATCACCCACCTCTATCGTCGTTCAATTACAAAATCTCGGTGAAATTAGATGAAAATAACTATCTGGTATGGATGCAACAGATAGAGCCTGTCCTTCGTGCTCACAGACTCCATAGATATTGTGTTGCCCCTGAGATACCACCTCAGTTCCTCAATGAAGAAGACAGAATCAGAAATATTGAAAACCCAGCATACACTTCTTTGGAATTGCAAGATCAGTTGCTTCTTGCATGGTTACAAGCCTCCCTTTCTCCATCCATTCTACCCTCTGTTATAGGCTGTAAACACACATTTCAACTATGGGATAACATACATCAGACATTTCAATCCAAGACAAAGGCTCAGGCACGTCAACTGCGTCAACAACTGCGCACGATGAAGAAAGGCACAGGCACTGTCTCAGAATTTCTCTCCAAAGTCAAACACGTTGCTGATTCTCTACTATCAATCGGTGAAACTGTTACGATTCAAGATCAAATGGATGCGATCTTGGAGGGCTTGCCGCGTGATTTTGAGTCTTTAATCACGCTCATTAACTGTAAAATAGACTGGTTTGATCTTGAAGAAATCAAATCACTCTTGCTCGCTCATGAACAGCGTCTCGATAAAGCGAAATTTGTCGAAGCAGCTTCCTCGCTCAATCTCACCCAATTGACCACAAAAGACAGTCAAGAAGCATCGCAATTACAGGTCAATGCCAATGCACAGGCCAATTTTACAAGTAACACTCCAATTTCAGGAAATTCCCAAAACGCGCAAACCCTAGGTTTTGGGGGAAGAGGGAATTCGAACAACAGAGGCAGAGGAGGTCGCAATGGTCGTCGTGGTGGACGCGGCGGAGGCCGTTGGAACGTGCAGTGCCAAGTTTGCCGTCGCCCAGGTCATGAAGCATCCTATTGCTATTATCGGTTTGATGCTTCGTATGGTTCGAACGCCTATCCTCCACAAGGCAATCCCTGTCAGTATTTACGACTAGGCATCTCTGCTACACCAGCAACTTGGACACCCAACACCCTCGTTCCTGCTCCTCAGGCGCATTACACATCTAGCTTTCCTGCTCATCCTGCACTGAATAACAACATGGACACAACAGCCACACAACATGTTACCCATATGCCTGCTGCACCTGGAGCACACCTCCTCCACCTCACCTAGAAAATATATTTCTAGGCAATGGTATGAAGTTACCAGTTCAATCAATTAGTAACTTTGCATTCAAGTCACCAACACACCCACAACACACCTTATATCTTAAGAATGTGCTTCATGTACCTGACCTAAATAAAAACCTAATTAGTATCAGTAAGTTTGCTGCAGATAATAATGCTTATGTTTTGTTCTATCCTACTCACTATTTGGTTAAATCCCAGGTCAATGACCAAGTCATTCTGCAAGGCAAGCTCACACCTGAGGGTCTCTATCCTCTGCATTCAACTCCAGCTGTGTCTGATAGTCCTGTTTCTGCTAAGTCTACAGTTTCTAATCATTGTATCAATTCTGTAAATTCTGTTGACACAAAATCTGTCTTGTACTTTAATTGGCATAACAAATTAGGGCATCCTAGTTTAGATACTATGAACAGAGTTCTGCATTATTGTAATCTATCACCATTCAATAATAATGAAAAGAATTTTTGCATTGCTTGTTGTCTTGGCAAATCACATAGATTGCCCTCTCAATTATCTCAGTCCTCTTACACTCAACCTCTAGATTTAATATACTGTGATCTATGGGGACCAGCCCCTATGACATCATCCATGGGTTTCAAATACTATGTTTCCTTCATTGATGCTTTTAGTCGTTACACTTGGATTTACTTTTTATATGATAAGTCTGAAACTCTCACAATCTTCAAGCAGTTCAAAGCTTTAGCTGAACTGCAGCTAAATACTAAGCTTAAATCAGTTCAATCAGATTGGGGGGGATTCAGACCCTTCACTAAATTCCTTACTGATCTTGGCATCATTCACCGAGTCATTTGTCCCCAAACTCATCATCAAAATGGGGTAGTAGAACGCAAACATCGTCACATTGTAGAAACTGGTCTGTCTCTCCTCTCTCATTCATCTCTACCTTACATGTATTGGGACCATGCCTTCCACACTGCAGTTTATTTAATCAATAGACTGCCTTCACCCAATTCTCATCAGATTCCGCTCCAAACTCTGTTTCACAAACTCCCTGATTATAAATTCCTTAAGTCTTTTGGGTGTGCTTGTTACCCCCTTTTAACACCCTACAATAATCCTAAGTTCCAATTCAGGTCTAGTGAGTGTACTTTCTTAGGTTATTCCTCATCTCATCATGGTTACAAGTGTCTAGACAGAAAAACAGGTCGTCTATACATATCCAAAGATGTTATTTTTAATGAAAATCACTTTCCTTTTCAAAGCAAACTTACTGATACTAACACTCACACACACCAGTCACATACTAACCCTCCTATGCAGGTTCCTCTCAATGTTTTTCAACCCTCCCCTCCCACAACCAATACACCAAGCTCTTTCCCCTCACCATCTAATCATACACTGCCCACTCCACTATCACCTCAGCATACACCACCATTACATTCACCACACTCATCTAATCCACCCTCTCACACATCCTCTCACCTGATACCTCCTTCACCTTCTACACTCCTGCCTACTGATGCCTCCAGCACTATTGATCCTAACTCACCAGCACCCTCACCATCCCCACCTACAAATACTCACCCAATGCAAACAAGATCAAAAACAGGCCACCTCAAACCACCATTATATCCAACAGTCAACTTAACTACTACAGAACCTACCAGTATTCAACAGGCCCTCAATTCACCCCACTGGTTCCAAGCAATGCAGAGTGAATTCCATGCCCTTCAAGTCAACAACACATGGGATCTGGTACCTCTGCCAGCAGGGAAGAAAGCTATTGGTTGTAAGTGGATATTTAGGGTTAAACAAAATCCAAATGGTTCAGTAAATCGTTACAAAGCTCGCTTAGTGGCCAAGGGATTCATTCAAAAACCTGGCCAGGACTATACTGACACCTTCTCCCCTGTTGTAAAACCAGTTACTGTCCGTATTGTTCTCACTCTAGCTCTCACTCACAAATGGGCAATAAGACAACTCGACGTGAACAATGCTTTCCTACATGGACACTTGGAAGAGGATGTGTACATGCATCAGCCACAAGGTTTCATACAGAAAGATCCTTCTCTGGTCTGTCATCTAAAGAAGGCCATTTATGGCTTGAAGCAAGCACCACGTGCTTGGTATGCTAGCTTAACTACCACTCTGTGTTCCTTTGGTTTTCAACAATCCAAATGTGATCCTTCTTTACTGATCTACAACAACAGAGGCTGTTATCTTCTAGTTCTCATCTATGTTGATGATATTCTCATTACTGGTTCCTCCATTACTGCCATTAACATCATCATCAACAAACTGCACTCAGCTTTCTCACTTAAACAGCTGGGAACTCTGGACTACTTCCTTGGAATAGAATGCAAGTTCACTAAATCAGGATCTCTACACCTCTGTCAGTCCAAATATATACGAGTTATTACACAGAACTGGCATGGATGATTGCAAAGGCATCTCAACACCACTTCCGGCCAATTTGAAGCTGTCTAAGCATGGAAGTGACTATTTTGAGGACCCCTTACTCTACAGAAGCACTGTTGGTGCTCTACAGTACGTGACAGTCACTAGACCAGAACTGGGATACTCTGTCAACAAAGTTTGTCAGTTCATGTCTCAACCCCTCACTTCTCATTGGTCTGCGGTCAAAAGAATACTACGCTACTTAAAAGGCACTCTTGATCATGGTCTTACTCTGCAACCAGCCACTGTCGGTCTCCCAATTGCTATAAATGCCTACTGTGATGCAGATTGGGCATCTGATATTGATGATAGACGCTCCACCTCTGGTGCCTGCATTTACCTTGGTCCAAATTTGATAACATGGTGGTCAAAGAAGCAAACATTAGTTGCCAAATCTACAGCAGAAGCAGAATACAGAAGTCTTGCTCTAGCAGCAAGTGAAGTGCTCTGGATACAATCTCTCCTACATGAACTCAAAATCAACACCCCTGCCCCAGTAATTTACTGTGACAACCAAAGTACAGTTGCTCTCACTCATAATCCTGTCTTGCACTCAAGGACTAAGCACATGGAATTAGACATCTTCTTTGTAAGAGAGAAGGTCCTTAACAAGTAATTAGTTGTCACCTATGTTCCATCTCAGGCTCAAATTGCAGACATCTTAACCAAACCTCTCAGCAAGCAAAGTTTCTGCCATTTCAGAGACAAGCTCAGAGTACAAAGTACTCTTGAGCTTGTGGGGGGAATGTTAGAGGATAATGGTTAAATAGATATTTTGTAAATATCAGTTAGTTAGTTTAAGTATGTTAGTTGTTAGTTAGGCTGTTATCAGTAAGTCAGTTATTATGTTACTGATTAACTGATGCAGTTAGTCAATAGCTGTACTATATATACAGCTCTCTCTGTATCATCTTATTCAATGAATAATACAATTCTATTTTCATGAAATTCTAAAGATTCAACATATTTGATAAAATTATTATTCTAATTTGATAAACTTATGTCCCCATTTCTAGTTTTGATATAAAATCCCGAATTTGAAATCTTGACCGTCCCCCTGGAGCTTGTTGACTACATGACTGCATGCAGTCCCGACCGACTGCACACGAATCTAATCTAATAGTGTGTATGGTGTTTATATATCATTTCGTCTAAGCTGACAAAAAGAGATATAGTCAATCTATAATGTTCAATTACCTCTCGTTATCGCTGATGTACCAGTCCCAAAGTATATGGTCCGTTGCTCTAGATTCCATAACCAATTTCTAGGAACATCAATTGGGTTTATCATTGAAGCGTAATCAGCAAAAACCTATAAACAAGAAGAAAACAAGATATTAAACCAGATTTATTTTCAACTAATGATTCAACCTTTCAACCAAAAGATTCAAAATTTGAATTATTCACCTCATTAACTTGAAAGTATGTTCCATTCAACGGAAAATATCCTCTCATTGCAGTTCTACATGGAATCTGTTACATGAATTATTGAATCAAGTTCTTTTATTTATAAGAAAGATAGCCTATAAACTTCAAATAGCAGTTTCAGTTTAACTAACCAGAAGTGTTCCATAAACCATTTCACAACTAATCTTCCTTGACTCAACGGAGGTTTCTAATTCATCTAAATAAAAAATACCTAAAAAGTGAGTATATTCGTATTTGTACTCGTAAATACTTTCTTAAATAAAAGACTTTCTTTTGTGTACCTTTTGTCCATACAACGAGAAGATAACGGAAAGGATCATCAGGTTCTCGTAGAGCATGCTGTAAAATAAACAAAAATATAATACATGTGCATATATAATTAATTAAAAGCTTACTTTATGACTTTCTTTTTAGTACTTACCTCTCTTAGGAGCGGGTGGTTATCTGGAAGCTCATAACTGCATAAGATAAAATAAGAAAAACTAAGACTCATAATGTAAAGTATTGAACTCAAGTAATGTCTTTAAAGTATCTAATATACCGTTAAGAATTTATTTTGCAATAAGATAACATTCCTATAATTTAAAAAATAATTATTTTCTAACAAATCTGATAAAAAATAATAATAAAAGTTTGCAGTGTTATTCCACATGCATGACAACTATTTACTATCTTCTCCCGAAAGTGCATAGTGCTACACACCAGCTGATTTCTAAAAAACATTAAGGGTAAAATTGCAAATTTGACACTTATAATGGGACAGAGAGAGTAGTAAGCAGTAGAATATTTTACATAAGAATGAGAGATATGTATAAAACAAATAGACAGACTCAACTATTAAAAAAATTTGATATTTACTTTTAATACAAATATATAGAGAAACTAATAAAACACAACATTAACATAGGTACGGTCAAAGCAGAGAATGTCAAGCTTCTGAGTTCAGAGAGCATTCAAATTTCATTATTGAATAACTAACTAGAGATGAGAGGGAAAGCTCTTTCATATTCTGCTAAAGCTAACTGCAAACTAACTAACCAATAAGGAAAGATGATGCTAACAATAAGTAAATGTATGGTAACAAAGATTAAGTTTTAATTAAATAGAGATAATGCAACCATAATTAATTTAAGAATATTAAAAGATATGTAGAAAGAAATAGCATGAGAATATAGGAAAGAGAGAAAATTACGCCATGCGCTCAGTCTTTAAACGGCTAACATCTTTCATTTTTGGCCTCGGAATGTTTGCAGCATAACCATGTAATGCGACTAAAGCCGTTGATGTATTCATATCATGTTCGGACACTTCATAAGCAAAACCACTAGTCTTCAGAAAGGATTCTTGACTACTGAGATCGATCGTCAGAAAATCCTCGATGTCCTCAAGGTCCTTGTTATCCTCACACACACCATTGTAAATCTTTTTACTTTGTGTTTCAGATGCAATCAATTCTGTGCTTTCAGGTCCTGGCGATGCAGGCATCTCAATTATAGGCTCACATTCATTACTATTTTCACCAATAAAGGATTTGTAGACATCAGTGATAAATGTTGATTCAGAATTGCTCAATGCAGAGGAGTTTTGGAAAGAATTAGCATTTGTAGAATCCACTGGTGTCACTACAATTCTTTGATCCACAGATGCTGCGGGAACCACAGAGGGGGCAGGTAAGGTAAGCCTTGTCCTGCATGTATATCAGCACATTTTTTAATTGCATAGTCTAATTACACCAGAACCAAATTAGGGGAAGGAAAGAAAACAATAGATATGTATGTGCAGTGCAGAATGCTAACTAGAGCTGTTAATTTTGGCCCGGCCTGGTGTTTTGGGTTGGGCTTGCTAAATAGAGGCCAAAAAAGAATTGAGCCATTTTGGCCCATCCTCGTTGACCCATGGGCCAGGTTGTGCTCACTTTTTTTTATGCTTTTTGAACATTTTTTGTAGTTTTCTGAAAATTGGAGTGGGCTGGGCCGGCCTGCTAAGCCCAGTGTTTTGAGCTGGGCTACAAAATATACAGTTCAGTAGACAAATGGGCTGGTCCAGCCCAACCCGTCTTTACGATTTAGCCCAAAGGGCTGGGCCGGACGGCCCAGTTTGGCAGCTCTATTGCTAACCTTCCAATACTTTCAATTAAGTAAAGGGGAGAATACAATTGCTAGAAATTTGCCAAACTATGGGTTACGATGATTAACAGTTTCAATAATTGAATCAATAATTCTCTCTCCTGATAAAGTCGGCCTAATGAATATTCTCTCTCACTTTTCAACTCATTTTATAAAATTATTCACTCCTAATGACCACTAACATTATAAAAAACCTTCATATTCAATATTATTAATGCTAGATGGCGGTTCATGGATGCTAAGGCAGCAGAATCTATGATAATAAAAACAAAACACTAATGACATATGACAAGAATAATAGACTATGAATATCATAAACTTCAGCCTAAAAGTAGAATTAAATACCTCAATTCTCATATTTTATTAAGACTAATATTCATATTTTTAACAACGCAATACATGTATTTACTCAAGCAGGGGCATATCTTCTAATGGAGAGGGGGGCGTTTTCGTTTTTTTGCAGTAACCAAGTGTTTTTTTTCTCAAAAATAATGCCAAAAGTGCAATAGGAGGAATTAGATCCTTGTACATTTATGTGTGCTACGTAAAATAAACCAACTCAACCTACTAAAAAATTGTTGCAAAATCAATGAATTAGTTAATATATATTATTTAACAATTAGACCCCTCAAAAATGGTTCTGCCACTGTACTCGAGGACAAACTCACCACAATTTACTTTTTGTTGTAGGTTTAGAATCTCTTCTTATAAATCCTGTTCTATCACCAATTTTTTATGCTACAAATAATGCTTGATTCCAAAGGCTACAACACAAATACCATGTCAAATAACTAGATTCATGTGTGAACACATATTTGCATTCACATTAGTTAGCCTGGTTTGGGTTTTTTTCGGATATGTTACACACATATACAATACAAAAACGCTTTACACATTTCCATACACACCAACAAATCACTTTTGCACCAACTTAACCGTATTATCTTACAAAACACGTTTTTTATGGATGCTGACTTTTAATGCATCCTGTGTATTTAATTTGGGACAATTATGCAGACCACTAATGTTGGTACTGTTATTGTAGAAGAAAAAATTGCCCAAGTTTGACTAATTGGTTGCGTTCACACAAGCTTTCCATTTCTCATAATCAATGTCCCTTACACTTTCCAGCTACACTCCACATTACCCTCCTCGTCTTCTCTCTCCAATCTCACTCACCGACCTCATTTTCTTCTCTTCTTCCTCCTTTCCTCTTCTCCCTGCATCATCTCCTCTTCCTCCAACCACCTCCTTTCCTCTGCAAATAGAAGAAGAAAAATAAAGCACTGATTTTGCTCTGAAACCCTAATCGCTCTGCAAACAGTGCAACAATGCCGCCAAAGTTCGACCCCTCACAGGTCGTCGATGTCTACGTCCGAGTAACCGGAGGAGAAGTCGGTGCGGCCAGTTCCCTCGCTTCAATGTTCAGTCCACTAGGTCTATCTCCAAAGAAGATCAGAGAAGACATCGCTAAAGAAACCGCAAAGGACTGGAAGAGTCTTAGGGTTAACGTCAATGTGGAGTGGCCCCAAAAGAAGGAAACGAAATGGAGAGGGAAATAACAAAATGGATCCGCCCCTTCCATACTCCCTCGCAGTCTCTCACTCTCTCTCGCTGTACCTCTCTCTGTCCTCCAAGTTCAGGTCAGCCCCTCCCTTTCTATCATTTTCTCTCATCATCTTCCAAAAGTTTAATCATTAACACTCTTCTAATGTTCTTCTAATGTTTTGCAGGTATTTTTCGAATTTGATGATCAGAAGGTTTGGAGGTATTTTTCGTTTTTGATCCATCATCTCTTCTGTTCACTTCTCTCTTGATGGTATGTTAGGATTTGGTGTTTTTAAGTTTTGTATTTTTGTTGTTTGGTTATCTTTGCTCTCTTCTCTTTTCTTCGATTTTGGTCTGCTTAGGGTTTTATTGCTTTATTTACGTTTACGTCTTACGTTTTTAATTTGTGAATGTTTTCTGATTATGTTTTGTTGATGTGGGATGGCACGGGGATTCTTGGCTGGGTTTGAAGTTGTAAACCACTAAACATTACATAAACCCCTGAACATTCTGAAACCACTTGGCTGGGTTTCAAGTTGCTATTGTTAGATATTAGTGATTTCTCTTTGAAGGTAAATTTTTTCATTGCTTATTATCATTTTATTCACTTTGAAAATGGTCAAATACACATATACTCATTTCTTTCATGTTTTTACTTTGCACAGTTGCAGAGAAAATTTGGATGTTCTAGAAAAGAACAAGTAAGTTTAGTCTTCTCCATTTCGTGTCATTCCTCGCGTGTGGAGATTAAAACTTGTCTGGTTTTTAGACCAGACAACACAAATATTTAGTTTTTAGATCATAATGATACTTTTGTGACTCATTTGCTTCTTCTGTTTATATAGTATTTCAAAAGGTCCATCTCTTAGATGACTTTGGAGCGAATGTCTGGTTTGTTCGGTTCCTTTTTGATGCTTCCTTCATCGGGCGATTTAGAAGTATGAAACTACTATTTGTTAATATAATGAATGATTTAGTAGTACTTTTTGCTAAAACATTTGACAATGACTTCAATTTTCAGTGTTAATATCACAGCAAGTGTTCAATATTCACCTTTATCTATATGTTGCTAGCTTATAGCATAGAGTTATTATTTCATTTGGAGTTGATTGATAATTTCCTTTGAAGGAACTTTGCGTCAACAGAATAGTGCTGTTGAAAGTTCCAATCATCCTCTAAAGCTTTGGAGGAATGCCTCGGCTGCATCTGATTTAAGTTGCACTTCTTCACAGAGTGGTTCTACATTTTCAGGTTATACTTCTGAACTTCAGATTAGCTTACTCACCATGGTGTGGCTAGATGTATTTAATAGGATGCATTTTGAAGCTTTATAGTAGTAGCAACAAGCATGAAATTAGTCCTCTACAGATTTCGGAGCGTCTAGAATACGTTAAATATCGTGCAGCTTTGCGCATGATGCCTTATCTAATTGTTGGTAATGCATGAAATTTCATTGTTCTCCTGTCATTCAGATACTTAATACTCGGTAATTATATTGAAGAAATTGTTGTATCTGCAATATCTTTCCATTTGCTTCTAACAAACTTGGTTTGTTTCTAACTTCTTATCTTCCTTCACTAGGTATCCTTTCTAACTTCTTATCTTCCTTCACTAGGTATCCTACTGTGACCCACCACTATTTGCTGTTCTGACAATGAATACTAACTATTTTTTTGTAAACCTGTCTTTTGCATTTCATCATTGAAGGAAAAAAGGATTTATTTTTATCCACCATTTCATGAACCTTATAACTTAAGGGCTTGCGAAATGACTATATTGATTTCATACGCCTAAGCTCTTAGAATATCAGAGCTAATATTCGGATGCATCAAGAGCTACTAATGGTGATGACCCATTTTAATGCGTATGTGGTATCAACTGTCCTATCCTATTCCTGTCCAAAGGTTGTATACCATAATAATGCTTTAATTCTCTAATATTTACTAAACTAATTCTTTAATTGATATATTTCAAATTATTTACACTACCATGTGAATTTAATATCTTTGATTGTCGGAGGTTCAAAGTGGAGTTGAAAGTGTACAAAGTTTACCAACTTGGTGTCAAAAAGGAACAAACCAGTAACTTTCCAATTGAAAAACATGCTTTCAAAGCTATTCATTTTGATACTGAGCATAGATCTCCTCTATTCATTCATGTTTTACAATTATATTTATCTCTTGCTTTAAGTTACTGACTCATCAGCATCTATAGATTGATATACTTTATAATCGAAATTGATGCTGACTCATACAGCACAACAAAGAGATGGTCATTTGATATTTATCCAAATTGATGTTGATTCATATTCTCTTGATTTAAATTTATTACTCATCAGCATCTATAGCTTGCTATACTCTAAATTCAGTACTCTTGCAAACAAATGGTCATTTGATATTTTAACACCAAAGGGAGTATTCAATAAAACACTATAATTCTATTACCACATCAAGTTGTTTTTTAACACCGTTCATGTGTCGCACACTCATTTTTTTCAAATAAAGGTTTATATATATTTAAGGTTACTACAAATGTGATACTCAAAAATATATCCACAAATCAATTTTGTACATTGATCTTACTACATATTCATTCTCATCACAACATCTTATTAATATTAATAGAAAGAGCGTAACAATTCAAATCACTAAAATTAGAACACACTTATAACTGATTATGGCGGCCTCCCACATCTCAATGGATCACCCAATATTTTTGATAATTTCTATCTAAACTCTTTTTGTTACCATACTTTTTCTTCACCATTATTGCCTACCACAGTGTCGATATCAATTAATTTCTACCTCACCTCATGCATCGTACAATTATTTCTCTATATAAATAGATTTTGTTTATTTATTTAGTTATTAGGCAATTATATATTCCTAACAATATATATCTCTCTATAACACATAATTTATAATAGGCAAAAATATACGTATTCTTAAATTGTCCTAGTAATAATAAATAGTGTACATTTAATTTACCAAAACAAAGAAAACTACATTTTCCACATTTTTTCCAGGAAAAAAATATATTTGCACAATAAAGCTATTGATTTCCCTCCAGCATCAAGCTATTACGTATGTATTCTTAAATTTTAATAAATTAATGCAACACGTACGTACCTTGCAAGAGCACTGTTATAATGTTCACACTCTTTATTCATTGGACAAGCATTGCAATTTGGATTTCTCTTTGTGCAAAAAACCTGCAAAATATTTGACGATGATTTCCATTTTCTGGTGAAAAGGTAAGTGTTATTCATAATAACCTTAAGATGTACCTTTCCAAAGGTTATCAGCTGATAATGCAATTCATACCTGTACAAGCCAATAATTTCATATATGTAAGATATATATATTAACCTAATACAAAGCTCCAATAGATTAAAAAGATGCTTGATAATTACAATGTTTTCTGATCAAGAGTGCATAGTCGCGGCCAAAGATATTGTTGAACTTTGTTCGAGTCTGGAAACCTGTATTAAAATAAAATAGTGCAATTAATGAATGTGATATAGTAAATTTCGAAAATTAATGATATAATAGTGATTGAATGACTTACTCCTCTAAATTATGTATTTGCATTGCCTCGGGTAATGGTTGAATGGGAACCCATCCCAAACGTACAACAATTCTTCCAACATTTACATCCACCTTACAAAAGTGACAAATTTTTTAATCAATAGAAAACATAGTACGTTGTCTCACAAAAATTGATCCATTCACTAAAAACAAGAATTTATGTCTTCGTATATTCTTACTGAAAAAGAAAACTTACTGGAAAAGCACTATGATGAAGTGTTAAAAGCCTTATGCATTCCGTACTTTTCAATCCAAGTCCATGTATGCTCAACAGATACTCCCTATAACAAGAATGATTTGCTTGATCAGAGTAGCTTAAATTGATGACTGATAAAGGCAAAATCATATAAAAAAATCTTGCAAAGTAGTGATATAGATGTGTAGACTTACTTTGCTTCCTTTGGTGGAGCATATCTTAGCCATTCTAAATCCACACTTCCATTTGAATCCATTAACTTATTGAGTAATTGCTACAAACATAAAATATATATAATCATTACTTCAATGATAACATGTTGAAAGTTTATTATTAACAGCTAGCAAACGAATTATTGTGTACCTGTATTCTTGCAGCAATAATGTTGTGCTGACCACGAGATGCAATAGCGTTAGCAACTTCACTAAATTTTGCACTTCTTACTGCTTCCCAATCAACAGAATCCATATGATCACTATGTCTATGGCTTTTAGTGTGAATTTTTCTTAATGTATCCCAATATCGTCGCTTTTCTTCCATTAATTTCTCCTTTTCCTCCTCATTCTTACTTTTCTTTGTAACAACAGGTGATTGTTTATTACCAAAAATCCTGCTGGGTGAATCTGGGAATCTTTCCATGAAACTGGAATTAGTTTTTGTTCCCCTATTATCAACTTTGGAAGATTCACTGGCTTTCTCAGCCTCCAATTCTCCAACTTTAGTATCTTCAGTTTTTTTATCAAATTTAGCTTCTGGGAAAACGATGTTGTTTCTACTCAATTCTTCTCCATGAGTTATCAGGCCCTCTTCATTGATTTGTTTAGAGCTAATAGATTTGAGAGGGAACTTTGCAGCAAGTGACATGAATGCGGAGCTATAAGAACAAATGTAAGTATTAACATTAACATTCAATACAAAAGAAAACTTGGTAAATAATTATCTATTTAACTTTACCTTGACAAATGGTCAGACACATTTTGAGTTAAAAAAACTCCAACTACAGAATCAATAACCGAACCTTTCCAACGTGAGAATTGTCTATTACCTGGAAAATAAAAATTTATTAATCTAATTATAAACACAAGCTCTTTTGAATCAACAATGATTCAAAGATTGGAGCCTGATTATACAAATTGAGTTTTTGACATAGCAAAAAGAGAACTTGAAATTAACACGTCTGCAAATATAGCCTACTTAAGTTTAAAAATTTCAACTCATTTATCGAAGAACTCAAATTGTAACATTAATAGAAGTTTAAACAACATTTATTATAAAACCACTATTTGAATATCCTATATATATGGCATATATTGGTACAATATGGGTACATGATGAAATACCAATAGAACAGCCATCCAAAAACTTCTTAGACAAACAAAAGTTCATATTTAGCATATAACGCTGAGATATAAGACTCCAAGGGTTTGTCAATAAAAGATTTTACTATAAATAGTTGGTTCCCCTAGAAATTTTCACTTTTGCCATGAAGTCGACAGCTTATGTGCCATGCTAAAAATGGATATGATTTCTGTTTAATCTGAATCTAAATTGAATCAAATTCAACTTATGGAAACCAAGTCCTCTCATTGATGAAGTTTAACTAATTAAGATTAAAAACATTGTCTTATATTTTTAATTTTGAAAATTCCCAAACACTAATATTGGAACATGAAATCAACTAAGAAGAAAAGTAGAAACCTCCTTACCTTGGATGAAATGCATTCGCCCTAAGAATAACCCGGCCAACTTACGATATTTTATTCTCTCCTGCTCCCATTTCATTCGCTTTTCCTCATCATTTTCTTCATGTCCTCTTTCATCGGTAAGCAAATTCCAAACTCTTAATGTCTCTTCATCAAGTTTTACTTCAACTCTCAAGGATGATTTTTTGTAAGGAACCAACTCTCCAGATTTTTTATGAACATCTAGCTGATTAGTTTTTTGATTTATCCTCTTCTTTAAAGCTTGAATTTTCTTGATGGTAAATCTCAGCTTTCTGCTAATTCTAGACTTTCCTTCAATCCTGAAAGCTATCCAACTTTTTCTCCTTCTAACAAAACTCTTTGATCTCTCCCCTTTTGCAAAAAGGGGCAGAAGTTTTTCCAAACGTTGTCTTTGCCTTTTCAATCTTTTCTTTTTACACATGAGTGGACAATTTCGTCCATCTCGTCTGATATCTACTAGCAAGGAACACAAGTCTGACCTCAACTTCTGATAATTTTGCAGCGAATTGTATTCAATGCCAGATTCATTTTTGAATGTTGAATTCTCGATTCCACCTTGCTCAACTTTTGATTCATTGATATTTGTCAAAAATGGTAAAGAGAATGAATCTTCATCAAAAAATAAGGATCGCCGACACTTAGGGTCCTTTCTGACATAAATTCTTTTTTGCTTTGGAGTTGAAGGGTTTGGAGTACTATCACTGCTTTTGGGCTGAGATTTCTTTTCTCTCTTGGGTAGTTGAGATATCACTTTTGGCCGATATACCTTCTTTTTAGCTCGTTTTTGTGTCTCATCATCAACTTTTATATGGTTGCTACTTTCTTGGGAAGACAATGGTGGACAAAATTCAACACCATAACCTGCATGTGGCTCATCATTAACTTCCCTTTGGTCGTTCCTTCTTTCCTTTGATGACAGGTTTGGAGTACTATCACTGCTTTTGGGCTGAGATTTCTTTTCTCTCTTGGGTAGTTGAGATATCACTTTTGGCCGATATACCTTCTTTTTAGCTCGTTTTTGTGTCTCATCATCAACTTTTATATGGTTGCTACTTTCTTGGGAAGACAATGGTGGACAAAATTCAACACCATAACCTGCATGTGGCTCATCATTAACTTCCCTTTGGTCGTTCCTTCTTTCCTTTGATGACAATGGTGGATAGAATTCCACACCATCCCCCGCATATTGCTCATCATTAACTTCTTTTTGGCCGTTACTTTCATTCGAAGACAATGGTGGGTAGAATCCAACATCATTACCTGCATAGGCGTAAAAGGTTAGAGCATTAAATTAAATATTATAATTATAACCAAAATTGTTAGTTTATCAATAGCGCAATTTAACAAGGAGGCCAAAATCGCTTAATATTATTGCCGAATCAGCTAAAGATGGGTGTCACTTGCCATGGTAAGCTTTGATTGGTTCTTAGTGTCGGAGAGTATAATATGTACTCACAAACAGTCATATAGATATAAGAATGAAGAAATTGTATCAGTCCATGAATAGATATGAAAGATCATGAAAGTTTTAAGGTAAAACATGCAATTAAGATCGTGAACAAGTTTTCAAAACACGCTCCACAAAGTAGCTTTCAAGTATTGAGATGCATCCAAACGTGTGACAACTGAAAAACAAAAACACAGTCTAAGCATCTATTTACTTTTATGTTCATCATCCTTTTAAGGTCATGGTGCATTTCTGCAAATTCAAACACGCTTTAAGTACTTTCATTTGAACTCCATCCACGTTCCACAAGATGGAACCAGCAGCAACAGCAAGTCCCCTTATATGAAGGGCGTGGGTGGAAGCGTTGGGAGAATAGTTCCATTGGGGAAAACCGTCGAACAGCTTCACTGCATGGTCGAACAACGCGTTACTGCTCCTCATGTTGTGAAACATGTCTTGCAAATAAATCCTTGGAGACACACTTAAGTAGTAGCTTCTTATTCTTTTTGGGGTGTTTTTGTTGTCTCTACAAACATTTTTGTCACCACTCTCGGACCCCAGAGAAAGAGACAGAGAGGGATGCTCTAAGGAAGCGTTTCGGGTGCTGGTTGCAGAAGAGGAAGAGGATGCACTAGAAAAGGGGTTTTTTTTTCAAAATTGCGACAAAATTTTTTTAACACCCCTTACAAAAATTTTAACGCCTTCTTTCTTTGGTATACACGTATGTATAAAAAGGGGAATATCAATGCATTCGGGAATAAACAATTGATTTCTATCAATAGACTCGCTAAAACTGTGAACCATAAGATTACTTGCCATTGGTGCCACATAGAGATATGTTTTTAGATCTCGCATTTCAAATTCTCCTTCGTTTTTTTTCTTGTAATTTGTAATACATAATTACATATAGGAATATGATTAAATAGTTATTTTATTTTATTAATAATCACTTGCATTTGCCGGGCAGTCCGAATTCAATTTGAATTGTATATACCTATTGGTATTTTGGTTCAATATTTGGTCCACATTCTGGTCCAAATATCATTTCGGTATTTATTTACATGGTGTCGAGTGACATTAAGGACTGACTACTAAGCATTGTCCTTGTCAGGAAAAAAAACTACTAAACATTGCCAGCTTAAAAGAAGAAGAGCAATGTTATTTAGCGAAAACAAATTCAGCCAAAAATAGCCAAAAACCAAGTTACAACACCAATTAACCAAGTTTTTTAGGCTATTAACCAATTACCAAGTTTTAGTCAATGACCTAAAAAACTGTGAAAAAGTAGGTTGGTTAATGGCCTAAAAAACCTGGTTAATTAGTGTTATAAGTTGGTTTTTGACTATTTTTAGCTACAAGTTTTTGGTTAAATTACATTACTCAAAGAAGAAACAAATAAAACCTCCACACCATGACACCATCCAACATAGGGTTCAAAAACCTAAGAGCTGGCTTCCCCTTATTGGGTCATTAAAAGGAACAAATGGTTAATATTTAAATATGATGATTAAGTTGTTATTTTTAAATAATTAAGTATTTTAATAACTTAAATCATTAAATATGATTTAATGAGTTTATTGTTGGAAGAGTATAATTTTTGTTTATTTGCTTACTACTGCTATTATAAAAAGTTAAGTTTATTTGAATTAATGTTAATTTTGCCTAAAATTTAATTAGAAAATGCTCCCTCCATTTCATTTAAATTATCTTTTAAGGTTGTTTTGCATAAATTAAGAGAATCAA
This sequence comes from Astragalus membranaceus, assembly GCA_039519185.1. Taxonomy (NCBI): domain Eukaryota; kingdom Viridiplantae; phylum Streptophyta; class Magnoliopsida; order Fabales; family Fabaceae; genus Astragalus; species Astragalus membranaceus. Next base: position 214,759,661 of record CM076846.1, read on the forward strand.
TAAATTTTGTTGTTTTTCATAAAATTATTAGTTTTTCCCATTATACTCTTATATTCTTGATTATTTATTATCCAACACACTTATTTCTCTCTTACTCTTTGCAATAAATAATTAAGGGTCTAGTTGGAATACAAGCAATTCATGTAAATTATAAATAAACAAATTTCTTCTAAAAAATCAATAAGTAAAACGAAACCGATGGAGTAGTGAGATAAATTTCAAACCATTATTTTTATTTGAGGCCACGTGTCAGCCTTACATTGATAAAATAGGAGATTATCATTTTCTTTGGAAATTTAGAGGATCCTATCATGTGAATGCCAATCGACCGGCAATGGTTGGTTCAAGTGGTAATTGAACTTGAATCCCAACTCAATGTCTCTGGTTCGAATCTTGAGTGTGACAAAAACTCTATTGAGAAGGGAGAACCACACGGACCGGCAAAGCCGGAAACTCGTGGCCAGCCAGGTTTCCCGGTGTAGATTAGTCACTGGCAAAGCCGGTGGAAACCACGCACCAATGACACGGTAACAAAAAAAGTGAATGCCAATCGAATACCAATTATTATCGACAAATAGATATCTTCTCTATTTATCACCAATTATTGTTCTTGTAAAAAACAATTATTGCTATTATATTCTATTTTAATTTGTTTATCAAAAATAAAAAAAGTTAATTTTCAATCTTTTGAAATTTTGAAAAAAGGTTGGTGTTTTTAAGAAAAATTGAAAGAGATTTGTGCATTATCATACCTAATCAATGGTGAAGGAAATAAATTCGGTGAAGACTCCCATACCCTTTAGGTATGATACCCAACATCCCAACATCCAATCACTCAATGGCACCTCATTTTTTCTATTTAAATATTTTGTTAAAAAAATAAACATTGAACTCATTTTACCTAGAAGGTATCATACCCACCAAACTCTGAATGAGTATGGTAAAATTTGCCATTCAAGAATCAAGTCGATATCATATGTTTTACGAACATTGATAAAGGGTGTGACGCTAATAATATTTCTCGTATATTAATATTTAAAAAAAATATTTGTCTTCACTTACCTCGAGGGAAATAAGATGATGGATTATTGACCGCATCTACCGGTGAGACCCCATCCAATGACTTAGAATCTATATGAAGAGATGCCAATAAACCACTCTCTAAGACTTCATTGTATGAAAGCTTGATCTGTTTCACAGGAGATTCACCACCAATATCCATTGTACGTTGTGTGAGCCCACGCTTTGTAGGGGTTTCTGGGGTCCACCAACCCTGCTTACTGATCTCATTATTCTCCATCATCTGTTTCACAGGAGATCCACCACCAATATCCACTGTGTGTTGTGTGAGTCCACACTTTGTAGGGGTTTCTGGGGTCCACCAACCCTGCGTATAGATCTCATTATTCTCCATCAAGTTCTTCTAGTCACTCTCCTATGAAAGACAAACTTGCGGTTATGTGAAGCAACTTTGCCTAATATAATTCAATCCCTTTACCAACGTCTTTCAACATTCAACATGGACCAGACGAGAGAAATGATTGTTAGTTACAATATTAAGTTTCAAATAAGATTATATTACGTTTTTTTGAAAAAAGATATTTTTAATATTTTGTCATAATTATTCTATTTTATAGGAATTAAATAATCATTTCTTGTTTGTTTTTAAAATTTTTAGCATTTAATTATTTATTGAAAGTAATTATTCTTTGACTATCGGTCAAAAAATGTATTCTTCAATTTTTTTAATAATAAAATAAAATGATGGCGAGTGAACAACCGCTAGGGTGTCACAATTCTTAAACACGTGTTTGGATGAGGTAACTTAAAACTATAATGGTTTTTTTAGGAGGGAGATTTGGGAGAGTTTTTAAGGGTTAGATCTATCTTTTAATATACATTTGAGATTTTGAAATTTTACGAAATAACATGATAAATAATAATATAACATTTTTAATCACACTTCATTAATGTTTAGAAACATTTTATAACTTCCAAAATTTAAATTTGAAAAATAAATTATTTCCTAGCCTCCAAAACCCTCATCCAAACATACCTTTAAGTATTAAACAGTTTTAATTGATTCCCTTCATATGTAAAATTTAATGTTTTTTTGGTCTACTTAGAAAAAATGACAAATAAACATCACGCACGCACACTACCACTACTCACACTGGATTCGAACTCGGGAGCCGGCATCCCCTTGTAGTCGAGATTGCCAAAGCAACCAACGGTGAGAGACGTAAAATTCTTTATGTGACTGTAGCTATTAATTATTAAATAAAGGTAAAGCACGGGAAAAAATTTCATATCTTTCGTTCATATTTTCAGAAGAAAAACATACATTAACCGATTATTTGTTTGAATTATAGTTTATAGTATTTCATTTTTCCTCTAACTTTTATCCTTCTTACTTTAACCAAATTCCCCACTTATCCTACATTAAAATAATATTCTCTTTCTTTTATATATTAATTACAAATGTCCAATTATGTCATTTATATTTATAAGTCGATTCAACCGTTAATTTTATTATCCACTATAAACTAGTTTATCTGCTATTTATTAGCCTATTCGCTATCGCTACTTTTTACCAAATAGAGCGTGAAACTAATATTTTAAGATTGTGTAATAACTATATTAAAATAGCATTAATTTTTTAGGAATAAAATTTATTTTGATATTTTTATAAACTTACTTTTGAGTTTTAGTACTTATGGAAAGTAATTATACCCTTTGTTCTAGAAAACTTAACGGTCATTTCTTTAAATATGACTTTAAAAAAGTTTTGTGGTGTGTTCAATGTTTCGTTTCGTCGCTCCTTTCGGTTCCAAACCTCTTCTAATCTTCTTCCTAACCAATTTCGATGATATGACCTTAATAAAATCAATGTTTTGAGTGTGTTCAACATGATTTTGAGAAAAGGTTTTGAAAGTGATAAATGTTTGAAAAACCGAAATGTAGACCGCGTCTGAGTATACGTTTTGAATAACTAATCGGATTATGTGTCCAACTTGGTACTGTATTATAACGCCAGATGTCTAACGTAGTATTCATCAAAACGGGTTATAGAACGACGATAGATATAGATCATATCAAATTTAGAGTCGGCCCAATGCGGGTATGATATATAAATTATATCGAGTTGGGTGACGACCCGACGAATTGGCATACTAGGAAGGGAAGTCATGAGCCCTCACCCTAGACCCTGAAACGTTATGGTATGGTCTAACGTGGGTTATTGGGATTGTGGGCTTTGCATAGCCGATTTATGCTAAGTTAATTTCTCGACTCATCGGGATTGTGGGCTTTGCACAGTCGATGTTTCGTTTGAAAAGCTTGTAATTATATATTAATTGACAAGGCCTAAAAATATATAATAGCACTTCATTTACCGGGATTGTGGGCTTTGCACATTCGGTAATGGGCTAGGTATATATTGACGCAAATAGCTTATAAATATAACTATGTTGCAACGGTTTTATAAATTAAACCGAGTGATAGTGAGGGGGTACGGTAGAACTCACTGAGACAAGTTGTCTCACCCAATCATCACTGTTGTTTTTTTACAGAGAAGCAGGGAAAGAAAAAGAGTAAGCGACACGAGTAGGTGACGTGCTTGCGGATGGTGCCAAAGAAGTGTAGCCTTGGAGTTATCTGTTATCTTTCCTGTTTATTTGTTAGGGTTATATGACTTGTATTGTTTATGGGTTGTATAAACCGCTTTAAATTTCTGTTTATGATATTGAACACCTAAGTTGTGTTCCTACAGATGTTGTAACATTTTGGAACTAAGATGGATGAATCCGAAGTATTTTATGTTATCTTCGGAAAAAGTTTGTACGTTCAATATCTAAGCAGGGTTCGTGTCCTCTGATTATTATTATAGTTGTGCATTACGGTATATCTACATGTTAGAAATATCGGGGTGTTACAATTGGTATCAGAGCGGTTCGACCTAGTCGGACTTAGATGTTTAGGGTCTCGTATGTCTTCTAAGTCTGATTCTTCTTAGTATGCTATTAGACATTGAGCCTGATCAACTTAATACTTTGTGCATATTTCGCAGAATCATGGCTGGAAAAGGTAGGAGAAACCCACCTATTGATCCTCATCAGGAATGGATGCAAAATGTCATCGAAACTCAGCAGAAGATGATGAATGACATGATGCAAATGCAACAGCAACAGATGGCTCAAATGGCTCAAATGCAACAGATGCATCAAGTGCCTCAACCACAACCAAATGAGCCAATCAATGTACCACAACCTGAGGATCCCAACAGGATGTATTTTCGGTTTCTGAAGATGAAACCTCCGATCTTCAAAGTAGGATCCGGCCCAATGAAAGCTCATTTCTGGGTGGATGCCATGGAAAGAATCTTTGTGGCATTGCAATGCTCTGAGGAAGAAAAAGTAATTTGCGCTGCCAACGCTCTAGATGAAGATGCACATACCTGGTGGACTAATGCCAGAAGAATGCTCCAAACCCAAGGAACACCTCTTAATTGGGTTAACTTTAAGGAGTTGTTCCTTGGTCACTATTTCCCTGATGCCCAGAGACTTGCTAAGCAGATGGAGTTTGTCAGTTTGAAGCAGGGAGATATGTCTGTTGGGGAGTATGCGGCTAAGTTTGGGAGATTGTCTCAATTCTATGAACTGGGAACGACTGCTCCAAATGACTGTTGGAAAATGACTATGTTTAGACAAGGTCTTCGGGGTGATGTGAACCAAGGTCTTAGTTCCTACACTATGACCACTTATCCCACTTTAGTGCAACAAGCACACACTGCTGAAGATGACCTGAAGAGGATGTATGCTGAGAAGAGGGATTTTTGGAAGGAAAAATGAAAGGGTAATGAATCGACTTCTTCCAACCCTAGACAAAGGGGTAACTCCGATAAAGGAAAGCAAGTGCAGACAATTGACTCTACAAGATCTAATAAGTGTTCTATCTGCAAGAAGATTCACAGAGGTAGATGCCAAGCTTGACCAAATCAGTGCTACTTTAAAAAAGTTTTGTGGTATTTAATTAGGAAGTTAAAGATTTTTAAAAAGTTAGATATATAGTCAGTTAGTCTCAAACTTTCTATTAGTTTGTTGTATTAGTTGTTAATGATTAGTTAGATTAGTTGGCTAGTTTGTTGTATTAGTTGTTAATGATTAGTTAGATTAGTTGGCTATCATTTTACCAATTTACCCCTTGTAAGTAGCTAATATAAAAACTAATTATTGTACTCTTTGTAATTCATTCAATTCAATTGATTCATCAATCAATCCAATATTCAGTTTTCATTTCCAATTCTGTTATGGATTGAATGTTTAATAACATGTACTAAAGGAGTTAATACAACAAGTTTATTCATGACGTCGTTCATTCGCATCCCTCCTCCACCACCTCTACACTACAAGAATTTCGGCGATTTCCGGCGGACAAAATCCGCCGGTAATGGCCAAAATCCGTCGGAAATTGGACATTACCGACGGAAATTACCGGCGGAAAATCCGCCGGTAATCCGTCCGCAGGTAACGGCTACCGGCGGAAATTCCGCCGGTAATCACCCAAAATCCGCCGGTAATTATTTTCTTTAAAAAAAATTTATTTTAAAAAATCCGTCGGTAATTCTGAAAAATCCGCCGGTAATTAATTATTTTTTAAAAAAAATATTTTTTAAATTAGTTAATTTAAAAAATTAATATTATTTAATTTTTTTAATTTATATCTTTTTTAAATTCGTTTATTTTAATTTATTTCTTATTTAATTTATTTCTTTTTTTAAAATTCGTTTATTTAAAAAATTTATATTATTTTAATTATTTGAGAAAAATGAAGTGTATGTGAGGGGATTTGAGAAGAGATTGAATGAGAAGGAAGAAGAAAGAGGAAATAAAGATTTGAGAAGAGATTGAGAAAAATAAAGTGTATAAATGTGTGAAGATTTTGAGAAGAGATTGAGAAAAATGAAGTGTATGTATGTGAGAAGATTTGAGAAGAGATTGAATGAGAAGGAAGAAGAAAGAGGAAATAAAGATTTGAGAGAAAGAAGAAAGAGAGATATGTAGAGAAATAAAGATTGGAGAGTATGAGAAAGAAATAAAGAGTGAAATGAGAGAATGAGAAGAGTGTAGGAGAAAGTTTTATTTATAGGAGAAGTGAGAAGGAAGAAGTGAGAAGTGAGAAGGAAGAATAAATTTTGTTTTTTTTTCTGTTTACCGGCAGATTTTTGTTGTTTACCGGCGGATTTTTTGACAGGTTATTACCGGCGGATTTATGATGCGTACCGGCGGATTATAATTTTTAAATTTAAATATTACCGGCGGATTTGTGATGTTTACCGGCGGATTTTTAACAGGTTGTTATCGGTGGATTTTTGTTGCTTACCGGCGGTTTTTTGATGCTTACCGGCAGATTTTTTTTAAAAAAATTTCGTGTGGAAACGGTCCGCCGGTAATAGCACCGAAACCGCCGGTAATTTAACAGTCAAAAATAAATCCGCCGGTAATGGCTAAAATCCGCCGGTAATTTACTGGGGGATTTTTTCCGCCGGTAATGGCTAAAATCCGCCGGTAATTTTCCGGCGGTCGAAATCCGCCGGAAATTGCCCGCCGGAAATGCACAAATTTCTGGTAGTGCTAATATATCATCCTCTCTTAACCAATCATTCGTAAATCAGGGCAATAATTTTTGCACTGGTTTTGTGAAGAGAGACACTGGATACAACAATAAACGGGAAAGTTCACTCATTAATCCTACGTGGAATGATGGAATGACCTCTCTCTCTCTCATTTATGCGAACTCTGAAAAAATACAGCAATAAACGGAGAATTTTCCTCCTGCAAGCCGAAATCATGGGTAAATATTTATGAGAGGTAATGTATATCGAACTCTATCGAATCCTCTTGTGATTGCAACTTGATGGCCCTATATGTTGTTCGATTGTGGTTTGTTTAATATTTGGTTTATGATACGTTTTATTTTAGGTGATGCAACTGCGGTATTTTTTTGGTTCGGGACCATCGCTGGCTACCTACGCAGTGTCCCAAAGCTGACAACGAATGACTAATCTGCACTCGTGCGTTGGGCTAATGACATTACTGTCAACGATTGCACTGGCCAACCCGTTGTTTGTCACCGCAGGGAATCGAACACGTGAGCAAACCGTGACGACCCCCCGAGTATCCCAGTGGTAGGCTCGACCAACTGGGCCAGACGAGCTGGTTGCAACTGCGGTATTATTAACAGGTGAAGCAGGGAAAAGATTATTGATTGAATTTAATTTATTTAATATTGGTGTTTGGTTACCGTCGTTGTGTAGTTTCCTGGTATTGCAAATTGGCATTGAGGCATATTTGATGAGTAAGAGGGAGGAGGTTGTTGTTAACAACATTCATGAGCCAAGCATTTAAGAGTTCAACATTGTTATAAATTAATAGCTATTGTGGAAGATCCTCTGATGATAATATCATCCACATAAATGAGAACAAAAAGATGACAACCCCGTTTGTTGTAGATAAGTAGAGAAGGATCACACTTGGACCTAGTGAAGCCCAAGGAAAGAAGAGTCTTGGTAAGGTTTTCATACCACGCTCGTGGTGCTTGTTTGAGGCCATAGATGGCCTTTTTTAAGTGACAAACCAGTGAGGGGTCTCCTTGGATAAAACCTGATGGTTGGTGCATATAGACATCCTCTTGTAGATGACCATGAAGAAACGCATTGTTCACATCTAATTGACGTAAGGGCCAGCTATAGGTTAGAGCAATAGTGAGGATTGTCCTGATAGTAATTGGCTTAACAACCGGGGCAAAAGTCTTAGAGTAATCCAAACCATATTTCTGATTAAAACCCTTTGCGACAAGACGAGCTTTGTACTTATTTATAGTCCCATCAGCATTCTCTTTTATTCTAAATATCCATTTGCATCCTATAGCACGTTTGTTGGGAGGAAGAGGCACAAGATCCCACGTTTTGTTGTTCTGCAGGGCAGAATATTCAGCCTGCATAGCTTTGTTCGACTCAGGTACAGACATAGCATGTTGGACAGACACGGGTTCAGTGGTGGTGGCATGGACAGTAGGATATAAAGGAGGTCTTAGGCAACCGGTTTTTGACCTGGTAAGCATAGGGTGATTATTTGGAGGTCGAGGTGGTGATGGTGATGGTGAAGGAGAGCTGTTTGGATCTATAGTGGAGGGCAGTGACTGTGCAGATGAGTGGGTGTGAATGGACAGTTGTGGTGAGGCTATAAGAGATGGGTGAGGTGATGGGTTCATAGGAGAATTGTTGGATGGTAAGGAGATAGGTGTAGTAGGGGGTGTTATGGGTTTAGTGCTAGGTGGAACAATCTCCAAGTGTGTAGTAGTGCTTTGTGAGTGATGTGGTGTGTCATTATTAGTATTAGTAATTTTGCTTTGAAATGGAAAATAATGCTCATGAAACAAGACATCTTTAGATATATAGAGACGACCAGTATTAGTATCTAAACATTTATAACCACGGTGTGAAGCAGAGTATCCTAGAAAGACACATTCTTTAGACCTAAATTGAAACTTGGGATTGTTATAAGGGGTAAGGAGAGGATAGCAAGCGCGGCCAAAGGAGCGCAGAAAATGATAATCAGGTGGTTTGTTGAATAATGTTTGGAGAGGAATTAGTTGAGAGTGAAAGGCAGGAAGTCTGTTAATGATATAGATAGCGGAATGAAAAGCATGGTCCCAGAAATAATAAGGCAGAGAGGAGTGTGAAAGAAGAGACAGACCCATTTCCACTATGTGTCTATGTTTTCTTTCAACAACTCCATTCTGATGATGAGTCTGAGGACAGATTACTCTATGAATGATACCTAGATTGGCAAGATACTCTTTAAATGGACGAAACTCACCCCCCAGTCTGTTTGAACAGATTTAATTCTCTTGTTGAGTTGTAATTCAACAAGAGATTTAAATTGTTTAAACACCTTAAGGGTTTCGGACTTGTCATGCAAAAAATAGATCCACACAAATCTACTAAAGGCATCTATAAAGGAAACGTAGTACTTAAAGCCCATAGATGAATTCATTGGGGCTGGTCCCCAAAGATCAGAGTATATAAGTTCGAGAGGTTCATTGTAAACAGTTTGAGATAGAGAGAAGGGCAACCGATGAGATTTACCAAGGCAACATGCAATACAAAATTCAGCTTTATTTCTTTGAAAAGTATGTAGATTACATGATTTCAGAATTCTATTTAGAGTGTCTAGACTAGTGTGGCCCAGCCTATGGTGCCATTTGTAGAAAACATCAGAATTATGAGAAACTAGAGAATTAACAGAAGAAATAGGAGACTGTAAAACATGACCAGCTGGAGACCGAAGGGGATATAGACCATCTTTAGTCAATCTTCCCTCCAAGAGAGTTTGATCATTGACCTGTGAATGAGCAGAGTAATGAGATGGATAGAATTTAACATAAGCATTATTATCCTTAGCAAATTTACTTATACTGATAAGATTTTTATTAAGTTGGGGAACATGAAGAACATCTTTAAGGTAAAGTGTGTGTTGTGGGTGAGTTGGAGATTGAAATTTAAATGTGCTAAGAGACTGAACAGATAAGCTTGTACCGTTTCCTAGAAATACATTTTCTAGGTGTGCTGGTGGTGGAGGAGCACCAGGAGGTGCAGGAAGCAGAGTGCAGTGGTTTGAAGCAGCAGTGTCCATCCAGTTGCTGGAGGTAGGGTGAGCAGAGGGCATACCAGTGAAATGAGCTTGAGGAACCGGAGGTGTCATAGCTGGATTCCATGGAGTTGAAGCAAGAGGAGCAATGGGCTGTCTATTGTACTGGTACGGGTTCCCTGTTGGATATGCATGCCCAGGAGGAGGATTGAACGCTGTATTGAAGCGGTGATAGCAATAGCTCGCTTCATGTCCCATGCGATGACATACTTGGCACTGTATATTCGAACGCGCACCATTCCGGCCACCGCGACCTCTGAATCGGCCACCGCGACCTCTGAATTGACCATTTCCACGGTTTCCAGAATTAGGGTTTTGAGAATTTGGGAAATTGTGAAAATTAGGGTTTCCATTATTGTAATTGGTCTGGGGTTTTTCTTGATTGAGATCTTGCGAAACATCATTGCCAGAGGAATTCTTAGATTGGGTAAGATTAAGCGAAGCTGATTCCTCAAGAATCTTGGCTTTGTCAATTCTCTGTTCATGAGCGAGAAGAAGACCGCGAAATTCTTAAAGGTCGAACCATTGAATTTTACTGTTGATTAACGTAACAAGGGATTCGTACTCGCTTGGTAAACCCTCAAGAATAACATCTAACTGATCTTGAATTGAAACGGACTCACCGATCGAAGTGAGAGAATCGGTGAGATGCTTGATCTTGGCGAGAAATTCCGATACCGTTGACGATCCTTTCTTCGTCGTGCGCAGTTGTGTGCGGAGTTGGCGAGCCTGAGCGTGAGTCTTTGATTGAAACGCAATATGAATGTTGTCCCAGAGTTGGTATGTGTATCGGCAGCCAATGACCGACGGCAATATCGCCGGTGACAAGGAAGATTGGAGCCAAGCGAGTAATAATTGGTCCTGTAGTTCCCAGTTTGTATACGCAGGATTCTCGCGATTGTTAATTCTGTCATCTTCGTTCGCGAATTGAGGGGGAATGACCGGAGCCACGCAGAACCGGTGAAGGCGGTGAGCACGCAGCACCGGCTCAATCTGCTGCAACCAGACAAGGTAGTTGGATTCATCTAGTTTCACTGAGATCTTATAGTTGAACGAAGATAGAGGTTTATCGGAGGACGCCACCAGTGGTGGTGGCGTAGGGGGTGGTGTATTTGTCATGGAAAAAAAAAATCGGAGGAAGAAGAAACAGAATCGAGTCACGAAGGTGACTTAGTGAGCTCTTGATACCATATTACAAGGTAAAGAAGTGAACATATTGAAGAAAATGTAAACTGATATTTTTCTGATTGATGATCTGAGATTACACAGAGATACAATATATATATAGCAGCTATATGCAAGTCTGCTAACAGAATTCAGTTTGACAGTTACACAAACTGTTATAACAGATCCAACTGACATAACAGAATAACAGATTCTAACTAAAATGATACACCTAATTAACTGCTATTTACATTCTCTAACACAATCGATTTCTGAATCAATCAATTTCTAAATCAATCGAAGAGGCACTAAATCAATTGAGCAGGTATTTTGTTTTACTTCATCTTGTTTACTTTCTTTGGATCAATGGATTTCTTCTTCCCTATCACTAATTAAAGAGATGCAATCCATTTGGTTGCTTCCTCCTATTCAATTTCTGAATCAATTTTTGCATCAACGACCATAATGCACCTTATATCTCTCGAAGTATTGAGGATACTTGTTTCATACCATTTTTGTCTATGAGACGACACATTCTTTGCGCACCTAATTCTGGAAATTACAAATCGCAATAGAGTGTAGTGAAATTCACGTATTCTTATAACTATCATTAAACACATTCTATATGATCACTATCACATGATATGTGATATATTAAAGGAATATTTGGTATAAGAGAAAAAAAATGAGAAATAGAGAGTAAAGAATTGTTGACAATTTGTGAAAGTACATAAATGCCACTAACGAACCCACTAGTTTTTATCTCACTCCCCTATTTCTCTAAACCAAACAGAAGTTTCTAATCTCTTTCTAACTTCCTTCTCACCTCACACTCTCTTCCCTATTTCTCTTTAACCAAACACACTAATGTCTGTTGTTTTTTACTGATAATAAGAGATTTTTTACTTAGTTTGTTTTTAAGCCGTAGTGCATATAACTCACACTTCAAACATAAACAACTCATATATAAGTTTATATTCGACTTATAAGTTATAACATAATAAAAGTCATTTAAATTTAATAAATGAGAGTTGATAACAATTTTGGTAAATAGAGTTGATAAGAATTTAAAAGGAGATGAATGTGTATGTATAATAATACAAGATATAATTGAAGAATCATACTAACAAGTAATAGCATGCATTGCTTATTACTCATTCACTGGAACATTTTTGTTTTCTTTTCCAACTTTTACCGTTGTGTTGCGATGCAATATAGATGATATAGGTCTTGGAGCTCTTGTCTTTATATCAATTGCTCTCAGACACAGGAAACCTATAAAAAATATATGTAAATGATGAGCATAGTGTAATTTAAGTAGAAATATATGCATAATCAATTGATATTGTTTTCTAACCTTTACAAAAACATTCCTGAATTTTCTCCAATGACAAACCTGCATTCATATTTGATAAAATTATTATTCTAATTTGATAAACTCATGTCCCCATTTCAAGCTGCATGAACAATTTTAGCGATATGGAGACAACGGTTCTCGGGTTCAAACCCGAATGCAACTATGTGATAGTGTAGAATTTGGATTAGGTGTGTGTAGTTAGAATCTGTGTGCAGTCGGCCAGTTTAGAGCCGTCCGATTAAAATTGGACAGCTCATATTTTAAGAACAGTTTTGGATTTTTATTTGATATAAAATCCCGAAGTTGAAATCTTGACCGTCCCCCCGGAGCTTGTTGACTACATGACTGCATGCAGTCCCGACCGACTGCACACGAATCTAATCTAATAGTGTGTATGGTGTTTATATATCATTTCGTCTAAGCCGACAAAAAGAGATATAGTCAATCTATAATGTTCAATTACCTCTCGTTATCGCTGATGTACCAGTCCCAAAGTATACGGTCCGTTGCTCTAGATTCCATAACCAATTTCTAGGAACATCAATTGGGTTTATCATTGAAGCGTAATCAGCAAAAACCTATAAACAAGAAGAAAACAAGATATTAAACCAGATTTATTTTCAACTAATGATTCAACCTTTCAACCAAAAGATTCAAAATTTGAATTATTCACCTCATTAACTTGAAAGTATGTTCCATTCAACGGAAAATATCCTCTCATTGCAGTTCTACATGGAATCTGTTACATGAATTATTGAATCAAGTTCTTTTATTTATAAGAAAGATAGCCTATAAACTTCAAATAGCAGTTTCAGTTTAACTAACCAGAAGTGTTCCATAAACCATTTCACAACTGATCTTCCTTGACTCAACGGAGGTTTCTAATTCATCTAAATAAAAAATACTTAAAAAGTGAGTATATTCGTATTTGTACTCGTAAATACTTTTTTAAATAAAAGACTTTCTTTTGTGTACCTTTTTTCCATACAACGAGAAGATAACGGAAAGGATCATCAGGTTCTCGTAGAGCATGCTGTAAAATAAACAAAAATATAATACATGTGCATATATAATTAATTAAAAGCTTACTTTATGACTTTCTTTTTAGTACTTACCTCTCTTAGGAGCGGGTGGTTATCTGGAAGCTCATAACTGCATAAGATAAAATAAGAAAAACTAAGACTCATAATGTAAAGTATTGAACTCAAGTAATGTCTTTAAAGTATCCAAAATACCGTTAAGAATTTATTTTGCAATAAGATAACATTCCTATAATTTAAAAAATAATTATTCTCTAACAAATCTGATAAAAACCAATAATAAAAGTTTGCAGTGTTATTCCACATGCATGACAACTATTTACTATCTTCTCCCGAAAGTGCATAGTGCTACACACCAGCTGATTTCTAAAAAACATTAAGGGTAAAATTGCAAATTTGACACTTATAATGGGACAGAGAGAGTAGTAAGCAGTAGAATATTTTACATAAGAATGAGAGATATGTATAAAACAAATAGACAGACTCAACTATTAAAAAAATTTGATATTTACTTTTAATACAAATATATAGAGAAACTAATAAAACACAACATTAACATAGGTACGGTCAAAGCAGAGAATGTTAAGCTTCTGAGTTCAGAGAGCATTCAAATTTCATTATTGAATAACTAACTAGAGATGAGAGGGAAAGCTCTTTCATATTCTGCTAAAGCTAACTGCAAACTAACTAACCAATAAGGAAAGGTGATGCTAACAATAAGTAAATGTATGGTAACAAAGATTAAGTTTTAATTAAATAGAGATAATGCAACCATAATTAATTTAAGAATATTAAAAGATATGTAGAAAGAAATAACATGAGAATATAGGAAAGAGAGAAAATTACGCCATGCGCTCAGTCTTTAAACGGCTAACATCTTTCATTTTTGGCCTCGGAATGTTTGCAGCATAACCATGTAATGCGACTAAAGCCGTTGATGTATTCATATCATGTTCGGACACTTCATAAGCAAAACCACTAGTCTTCAGAAAGGATTCTTGACTACTGAGATCGATCGTCAGAAAATCCTCGATGTCCTCAAGGTCCTTGTTATCCTCACACACACCATTGTAAATCTTTTCACTTTGTGTTTCAGATGCAACCAATTCTGTTCTTTCAGGTTCTGGCGATGCAGGCATCTCAATTATAGGCTCACATTCATTACTATTTTCACCAATAAAGGATTTGTAGACATCAGTGATAAATGTTGATTCAGAATTGCTCAATGCAGAGGAGTTTTTGAAAGAATTAGCATTTGTAGAATCCATTGGTGTCACTACAATTCTTTGATCCACAGATGCTGCAGGAACCACAGAGGGTGCAGGTAAGGTAAGCCTTGTCCTGCATGTATATTACCACATTTTTTAATTGCATAGTCTAATTACACCAGAGCCAAATTAGGGGAAGGAAAGAAAACAATAGATATGTATGTGCAGTGCAAAATGCTAACTAGAGCTGTTAATTTTGGCCCGGCCTGGTGTTTTGGGTTGGGCTTGCTAAATAGAGGCCAAAAAAGAATTGAGCCATTTTGGCCCATCCTCGTTGACCCATGGGCCAGGTTGTGCTCATTTTTTTTATACTTTTTGAACATTTTTTGTAGTTTTCTGAAAATTGAAGTGGGATGGGCCGGCCTGCTAAGCCCAGTGTTTTGAACTGGGCTACAAAATATACAGTTCACTAGACAAATGGGCTGGTCCAGCCCAACCCGTCTTTACGATTTAGCCCGAAGGGCTGGGCCGGACGGCCCAGTTTGGCAGCTCTATTGCTAACCTTCCAATACTTTCAATTAAGTAAAGGGGAGAATACAAATAAAACTACATGTACATTTTGCTAGAAATTTGCCAAACTATGGGTTACGATGATTAACAGTTTCAATAATTGAATCAATAATTCTCTCTCCAGATAAAGTCGGCCTAATGAATATTCTCTCTCACTTTTCTGCTCATTTTATAATATTATTCACTCCTAATGACCACTAACATTATAAAAAATCTTCATATTCAATATTATTAATGCTAGATGGCGGTTCATGGATGCTAAGGTAGCAGAATCTATGATTATAAAAACAAAACACTAATGACATATGACAAGAATAATAGACTATGAATATCATAAAGGTAGCAGAATCTATGATTATAAAAACAAAACACTAATGACATATGACAAGAATAATAGACTATGAATATCATAAATTTCAGCCTAAAAGTAGAATTAAATACCTCAATTCTCATATTTTATTAAGACTAATATTCATATTTTTAACTAAGCAATACAGGTATTTACTCAAGCAGGGGCATATCTTCTAATGGAGAGGGGGGCGTTTTCGTTTTTTTGCAGTACCCAAGGGTATTTTTTCTCAAAAATAATGCCAAAAGTGCAATAGGAGGAATTAGATCCTTGTACATTTATGTGTGCTACGTAAAATAAACCAACTCAACCTACTAAAAAATTGTTGCAACATCAATGAATTAGTTAATATATATTATTTAACAATTAGACCCCTCAAAAATGGTTCTGCCACTGTACTCGAGGACAAACTCACCACAATTTACTTTTTGTTGTAGATTTAGAATCTCTTCTTATAAATCCTGGTTCTATCACCAATTTTTTATGCTACAAATAATGCTTGATTCCAAAGGCTACAACACAAATACCATGTCAAATAACTAGATTCATGTGTGAACACATATTTGCATTCACATTAGTTAGCCTGGTTTGGGTTTTTTTCGGATTTGTTACACACATATACAATACAAAAACGCTTTACACATTTCCATACACACCAACAAATCACTTTTGCACCAACTTAACCATATTATCTTACAAAACGCGTTTTTTATGGATTCTGACTTTTAATGCATCCGGTGTATTTAATTTGGGACAATTATGCAGACCACTAATGTTGGTACTGTTATTGTAGAAGAAAAAATTACCCAAGTTTGACTAATTGGTTGCGTTCACACAAGCTTTCCATTTCTCATTATCAATGTCCCTTACACTTTCCAGTTACACTCCACATTACCCTCCTCGTCTTCTCTCTCCAATCTCACCGACCTCATTTTCTTCTCTTCTTCCTCCTTTCCTCTTCTCCCTGCATCATCTCCTCTTCCTCCAACCACCTCCTTTCCTCTGCAAATAGTAGAAGAAAAATAAAGCACTGATTTTGCTCTGAAACCCTAATCGCTCTGCAAACAGTGCAACAATGCCGCCAAAGTTCGGCCCCTCACAGGTCGTCGATGTCTACGTCCGAGTAACCGGAGGAGAAGTCGGTGCAGCCAGTTCCCTCGCTTCAATGTTCAGTCCACTCGGTCTATCTCCAAAGAAGATTGGAGAAGACATCGCTAAAGAAACCACAAAGGACTGGAAGAGTCTTAGGGTTAACGTCAATGTGGAGTGGCCCCAAAAGAGGGAAACGAAATGGAGAGGGAAATAACAAAATGGATTCGCCCCTTCCATACTCCCTCGCAGTCTCTCACTCTCTCTCGCTGTACCTCTCTCTGTCCTCCAAGTTCAGATCAGCCCCTCCCTTTCTATCATTTTCTCTCATTATCTTCCAAAAATTTAATCATTAACACTCTTCTAATGTTCTTCTAATGTTTTGCAGGTATTTTTCGAATTTGATGATCAGAAGGTTTGGAGGTATTTTTCGTTTTTGATCCATCATCTCTTCTGTTCACTTCTCTCTTGATGGTATGATAGGATTTCGTGTTTTTAAGTTTTGTATTTTTGTTGTTTGGTTATCTTTGCTTTCTTCTCTTTTCTTCGATTTTGGTCTGCTTAGGGTTTTATTGCTTTATTTACGTTTACGTCTTACGTTTTTAATTTGTGAATGTTTTCTGATTATGTTTTGTTGATGTGGGATGGCACGGGGATTCTTGGCTGGGTTTGAAGTTGTAAACCACTAAACATTACATAAACCCCTGAACATTTTGAAACCACTTAGCACAACTTTCAAGTTGCTATTGTTAGATATTAGTGATTTCTCTTTGAAGGTAAATTTTTTCATAGCTTATTATCATTTTATTCACTTTGAAAATGGTCAAATACACATATACTCATTTCTTTCATGTTTTTACTTTGTACAGTTGCAGAGCAAATTTGGATGTTCTAGAAAAGAACAAGTAAGTTTAGTCTTCTCCATTTCGTGTCATTCCTCGCTTGTGGAGATTAAAACTTGTCTGGTTTTTAGACCAGACAACACAAATATTTAGTTTTTAGATCATAATGAGACTTTTGTGACTCATTTGCTTCTTCTGTTTATGTAGTATTTCAAAAGGTCCATCTCTTAGATGACTTTGGAGCGAATGTCTGGTTTGTTCGGTTCCTTTTCGATGCTTCTTTCATCGGGCGATTTAGAAGTATGAAACTACTATTTGTTAACATAATGAATGATTTAGTAGTACTTTTTGCTTAAACATTTGACAATGACTTCAGTTTTCAGTGTTAATATCACAGCAAGTGTTCAATGTTCACCTTTATCTATATGTTGCTAGCTTATATCATAGAGTTATTATTTCATTTGGAGTTGATTGATAATTTCCTTTGAAGGAACTTTGCGTCAACAGAATAGTGCTGTTGAAAGTTCCAATCATCCTCTAAAGCTTCGGAGGAATGCCTCGGCTGCATCTGATTTAAGTTGCACTTCTTCGCAGAGTGGTTCTACATTTTCAGGTTATACTTCTGAACTTCAGATTAGCTTACTCACCATGGTGTGGCTCGATGTATTTAATAGGATGCATTTTGAAGCTTTATAGTAGTAGCAACAGGCATGAAATTAGTCCTCTACAGATTTCGGGGAGTCTAGAATACGTTAAATATCGTGCAGCTATGCGCTTGATGCCTTATCTTATTGTTGCTAATGCATGAAATTTCATTTTTCTCCTGTCATTCAGATACTTAATACTCGGTAATTATATTGAAGAAATTGTTGTATCTGCAATATCTTTCCATTTGCTTCTAACTAACTTGGTTTGTTTCTAACTTCTTATCTTCCTTCACTAGGTATCCTTTCTAATTTCTTATCTTCCTTTACTAGGTATCCTACCGTGACCCACCACTATTTGCTGTTCTTACAATGAATACTAACTATTTTGTTGTAAACCTGTCCTTTGCATTTCATCATTGAAGAATAAAGGATTTATTTTTATCCACCATTTCATGAACCTTATAACAAGGGCTTGCGAAATGACTATATTGATTTCATACGCCTAAGCTCTTAGAATATCAGAGCTAATATTCGGATGCATCAAGAGCTACTAATGGTGATGACCCATTTTAATGCGTATGTGGTATCAACTGTCCTGTCCTATTCCTGTCCAAAGGTTGTATACCATAATAAATTAATAATGCTTTAATTCTCTAATATTTACTAAATTAATTCTTTAATTGATATATTTCAAATTATTTACACTACAATGTGAATTTTATATCTTTGATTGTGGGAGGTTCAAAGTGGAGTTGAAAGAGTCCAAAGTTTACCAACTTGGTGTCAAACAGGAACAAACCAGTAACTTTCCAATTGAAAAACATGCTTTCAAAGCTATTCATTTTGATACTGAGCATAGATCTCCTCTATTCATACATGTTTTACAATTATATTTATCTCTTGCTTTAAGTTACTGACTCATCAGCATCTATAGATCGATATACTTTATAATCCAAATTGATGCTGACTCATACAGCACAACAAAGAGATTGTCATTTGATATTTATCCAAATTGATGTTGATTCATACTCTCTTGATTTAAATTTATTACTCATCAGCATCCATAGCTTGCTATACTCTAAAGGCTTAAATATGTTTTAGGTCCCTACAAATATAGGGTGTTTTGGTTTAAGCCCCTGCAAAATTTTTTTTTGTTAAAAGCCCTTGATAAATGACATATTTTGTTATAAGCCCTTCAATGACTAAAATGTTAGCCTATAACATGGAATGCTATGATTGCTGGATATGTTGAGAAGAGCTTATAACAAAATATTTCATTTTGCAAGGGCTTTTAACAACAAAAATTTTTTGCAGGGGCTTAAACCAAAACACCCTATATTTGCAGGGGCCTAAAACATATTTAAGCCTACTCTAAATTCAGGACTCTTGCAAACAAATGATCATTTGATATTTTGAAGTCCAAGTTCCTCTACTGCTTACCTCTCCTCAACCAAGCCACTTAAAGTTATCAAATCAGAGAAGAAATGACAATCTGAGTTAAATGGAATTTCATATGAATCTTTTTAGATTACTTTGTCATGGTTTATTAGTCTACAAAACACTTTTTAAGTACCACTTGGATAATTGTAATAGTTCTTATAGTTGTACTATTTTGATCATTATCCCTGTTCTTAATATTATCAATGTATGCTCAGTGAGACAACAACAATTTGGCCAGTGTCAAATATGTATGTGTTAATGTCATTTCCGAAATCAACTATATGTGCTATTTGAATGCCTTCAAAACTGCACAGTTATGATCAAATTGTGTTTTCACAAACCTGCCCAACCCACGTGCCTTGCATTTCAAATGTCAATGTTATTTCAAAAATACTACTTATATCTTTCCAAGTTGATGGATATGTACTATCCAACTTGTCATAGAAATATAATTTGTATTTGTATGATTCTAGGCCCTATGTATACCACAACATTAGCATTGTTCCAAATCACATATACTGGAATTTGGATCCTCTCATTCAACACACTCTCAATTATCCTCTACACTCTATATCTCTCTCGTAAATTCTTACATTCTCTCTTATTTTTTCTCTATCTTAAATATATTATTTTAAGTATTTTAAGAGGGAGATATAGAGTGTAGAGGATGATTGAGAGTGTTGAATGAGAGGATCCAAATCCCATATACTGCTATCCACTCCAAAGTTATTTCAATAATGCTGGAACAAAAACAATATCATTTTATTTCATAAATGAATGTAGTAACATGTAGAGGGTAACATTTCCAGTTATTATAGGGACCAGCGCCAAAGGGAGTATTCAATAAAACACTATAATTCTATTACCACATCAAGTTGTTTTTTAACACCGTTCATGTGTCGCACATTCATTTTTTTCAAATAAAGGTGTATATATATTTAAGGTTACTACAAATGTGATACTCAAAAATATATCCACAAATCAATTTTGTACATTGATCTTACTACATATTCATTCTCATCACAACATCTTATTAATATTAATAGAAAGAGCGTAACAATTCAAATAACTATACTTAGAACACACTTATAACTGATTATGGCGGCCTCCCACATCTCAATGGATCACCCAACATTTTTGATAATTTCTATCTAAAGTCTTTTTGTTACCATACTTTTTCTTCACCATTATTGCCTACCACAGTGTCGATATCAATTAATTTCTACCTCACCTCATGCGTCGTACAATTATTTCTCTATATAAATAGATTTTGTTTATTTATTTAGTTATTAGGCAATTATATATTCCTAACAATATATATCTCTCTATAACACATAATTTATAATAGGCAACAATATACGTCTACCACACCCCGTGCGTATGCACGGGCAATTGTCCTAGTAATAATAAATAGTGTACATTTAATTTACCAAAACAAAGAAAACTACATTTTCCACATTTTTTCCAGGAAAAAAATATATTTGCACAGTAAAGCTATTGATTTCCCTCCAGCATCAAGCTATTACGTATTCTTAAATTTTAATAAATTAATGCAACACCTACCTTGCAAGAGCACTGTTATAATGTTCACATTCTTTATTCATTGGACAAGCATTGCAATTTGGATTTCTCTTTGTGCAAAAAACCTGCAAAATATTTCACGATGATTTCCATTTTCTGGTGAAAAGGTAAGTGTTATTCATAATAACCTTAAGATGTACCTTTCCAAAGGTTATCAGCTGATAATGCAATTCATACCTGTACAAGCCAATAATTTCATATATGTAAGATATATTAACCTAATACAAAGCTCCAATAGATTAAAAAGATGCTTGATAATTACAATGTTTTCTGATCAAGAGTGCATAGTCGCGGCCAAAGATATTGTTGAACTTTGTTCGAGTCTGGAAACCTGTATTAAAATAAAATAGTGCAATTAATGAATGTGATATATATAGTAAATTTCGAAAATTAATGATATAATAGTGATTGAATGACTTACTCCTCTAAATTATGTATTTGCATTGCCTCGGGTAATGGTTGAATGGGAACCCATCCCAAACGTACAACAATTCTTCCAACATTTACATCCACCTTACAAAAGTGACAAATTTTTTAATCAATAGAAAACATAGTACGTTGTCTCACAAAAATTGATCCATTCACTAAAAACAAGAATTTATGTCTTCTTAATTATATTCTTACTGAAAAAAAAAACTTACTGGAAAAGCACTATGATGAAGTGTTAAAAGCCTTATGCATTCCGTACTTTTCAATCCAAGTCCATGTATGCTCAACAGATACTCCCTATAACAAGAATGATTTGCTTGATCAGAGTAGCTTAAATTGATGACTGATAAAGGCAAAATCATATAAAAAAATCTTGCAAAGTGATATAGATGTGTAGACTTACTTTGCTTCCTTTGGTGGAGCATATCTTAGCCATTCTAAATCCACACTTCCATTTGAATCCATTAACTTATTGAGTAATTGCTACAAACATAAAATATATATAATCATTACTTCAACGATAACATGTTGAAAGTTTATTATTAACAGCTAGCAAACGAATTATTGTGTACCTGTATTCTTGCAGCAATAATGTTGTGCTGACCACGAGATGCAATAGCGTTAGCAACTTCACTAAATTTTGCATTTCTTACTGCTTCCCAATCAACAGAATCCATATGATCACTATGTCTATGGCTTTTAGTGTGAATTTTTCTTAATGTATCCCAATATCGTCGCTTTTCTTCCATTAATTTCTCCTTTTCCTCCTCATTCTTACTTTTCTTTGTAACAACAGGTGATTGTTTATTACCAAAAATCCTGCTGGGTGAATCTGGGAATCTTTCCATGAAACTGGAATTAGTTTTTGTTTCCCTATTATCAACTTTGGAAGATTCACTGGCTTTCTCAGCCTCCAATTCTCCAACTTTAGTATCTTCAGTTTTTTTATCAAATTTAGCTTCTGGAAAAACTATGTTGTTGCTACTCAATTCTTCTCCATGAATTGTGAGACCCTCTTCTTTATCAAATTTAGCTTCTGGGAAAACGATGTTGTTTCTACTCAATTCTTCTCCATGAGTTATCAGGCCCTCTTCATTGATTTGTTCAGAGCTAATAGATTTGAGAGGGAACTTTGCAGCAAGTGACATGAATGCGGAGCTATAAGAACAAATGTAAGTATTAACATTAACATTCAATACAAAAGAAAACTTGGTAAATAATTATCCATTTAACTTTACCTTGACAAATGGTCAGACACATTTTGAGTTAAAAAAGCTCCAACTACAGAATCAATAACCGAACCTTTCCAACGTGAGAATTGTCTATTACCTGGAAAATAAAAATTTATTAATCTAATTATAAACACAAGCTCTTTTGAATCAACAATGATTCAACGATTGGAGCCTGATTATACAAATTGAGTTTTTGACATAGCAAAAAGAAAACTTGAAATTAACACGTTTGCAAATATAGCCTACTTAAGTTTAAAAATTTCAACTCATTTATCGAAGAACTCAAATTGTAACATTAATAGAAGTTTAAACAGCATTTATTATAAAAACACTATTTGAATATCCTATATATATAGCATATATTGGTACAATATGGGTACATGATGAAATACCAGTAGAACAGACATCCAAAAATTTCTTAGACAAACAAAAGTTCATATTTAGCATATAACGCTGAGATATAAGACTCCAAGGGTTTGTCAATAAAAGATTTTACTATAAATAGTTGGTTCCCCTAGAAATTTTCACTTTTGCCATGAAGTCGACAGCTTATGTGCCATGCTAAAAATGGATATGATTTCTGTTTAATCTGAATCTAAATTGAATCAAATTCAACTTACGGAAACCAAGTCCTCTCATTGATGAAGTTTAACTAATTAAGATTAAAAACATTGTCTTATATTTTTAATTTTGAAAATTCCCAAACACTAATATTGGAACATGAAATCAACTAAGAAGAAAAGTAGAAACCTCCTTACCTTGGATGAAATGCATTCGCCCTAAGAATAACCCGGCCAACTTACGATATTTTATTCTCTCCTGCTCCCATTTCATTCGCTTTTCCTCATCATTTTCTTCATGTCCTCTTTCATCGGTAAGCAAATTCCAAACTCTTAATGTCTCTTCATCAAGTTTTACTTCAACTCTCAAGGATGATTTTTTGTAAAGAACCAACTCTCCAGATTTTTTATGAACATCTAGCTGATTAGTTTTTTGATTTATCCTCTTCTTTAAAGCTTGAATTTTCTTGATGGTAAATCTCAACTTTCTGCTAATTCTAGACTTTCCTTCAATCCTGAAAGCTATCCAACTTTTTCTCCTCCTAGCAAAACTCTTTGATCTCTCCCCTTTTGCAAAAAGGGGCAGAAGTTTTTCCAAACGTTGTCTTTGCCTTTTCAATCTTTTCTTTTTACACATGAGTGGACAGTTTCGTCCATCTCGTCTGATATCTACTAGCAAGGAACACAAATCTGACCTCAACTTCTGATAATTTTGCAGCGAATTGTATTCAATGCCAGATTCATTTTTGAATGTTGAATTCTCGATTCCACCTTGCTCAACTTTTGATTCATTGATATTTGTCAAAAATGGTAAAGAGAATGATTCTTCATCAAAAAATAACGATCGCCGACAGTTAGGGTCCTTTTTGACATAACTTCTTTTTTGCTTTGGAGTTGAAGGGTTTGGAGTACTATCACTGGTTTTGGGCTGAGATTTCTTTTCTCTCTTGGGTAGTTGAGATATCACTTTAGGCCGATATACCTTCTTTTTAGCTCGTTTTTGTGTCTCATCATCAACTTTTATATGGTTGTTACTTTCTTGGGAACACAATGGTGGACAGTATTCAACACCATAACCTGCATGTGGCTCGTCATTAACTTCCCTTTGGTCGTTCCTTCTTTCCTTTGATGACAATGGTGGATAGAATTCAACACCATCTCCCGCATATTGCTCATCATTAACTTCTTTTTGGCCGTTACTTTCATTCGAAGACAGTGGTGGGTAGAATCCAACATCATTACCTGCATAGGCGTAAAAGGTTATAGCATTAAATTAAATATTATAATTATAACCAAAATTGTTAGTTTATCAATAGCACAATTTAACAAGGAGGCCAAAATCGCTTAATATTATTGCCGAATCAGCTAAAGATGGGTGTCACTTGCCATGGTAAGCTTTGATTGGTTCTTAGTGTCGGAGAGTATGGATATGTACTCACAAACAGTCATATAGATATAAGAATGAAGAAATTGTATCAGTCCATGAATAGATAAGAAAGATCATGAAAGTTTTAAGGTAAAACATGCAATTAAGAACGTGAACAAGTTTTCAAAACACGCTCCACAAAGTAGCTATCAAGTATTGAGATGCATCCAAACGTGTGACAACTGAAAAACAAAAACACAATCTAAGCATCTATTTACTTTTATGTTCATCATCCTTTTAAGGTCATGGTGCATTTCTGCAAATTCAAACACGCTTTAAGTACTTTCATTTGAACTCCATCCACGTTCCACAAGATGGAACCAGCAGCAACAGCAAGTCCCCTTATATGAAGGGCGTGGGTGGAAGCGTTGAGAGAATAGTTCCATTGGGGAAAACCGTCGAACAGCTTCACTGCATGGTCGAACAACGCGTTACTGCTCCTCATGTTGTGAAACATGTCTTGCAAATAAATCCTTGGAGACACGCTTAATTAAGTAGTAGCTTCTTATTCTTTTTGGGGTGTTTTTGTTGTCTCTACAAACATTTTTGTCATCACTCTCGGACCCAGAGAAAGAGACAGAGAGGGATGCTCTAAGGACCCCATTATACTCTTATATTCTTGATTATTTATTATCCAACACACTTATTTCTCTCTTCCTCTTTGCAATAAATAATTAAGGGTCTAGTTGGAATACAAGCAATTCATGTAAATTATAAATAAACAAATTTCTTCTAAAAAATCAATAAGTAAAACGAAACCGATGGAGTAGTGAGATAAATTTCAAACCATTATTTTTATTTGAGGCCACGTGTCAGCTTTACATTGATAAAATAGGAGATTATCATTTTCTTTGGAAATTTAGAGGATCCGATCAAGTGAATGTCAATCGACCGGCAATGGTTGGTTCAAGTGGTAACTGGACTTGAATCCCAACTCAAGGTCTCGAGTTCGAATCTTGGGTGTGGCAAAAATTCTATTGGGAATGGAGAACTACACGGACCAACAAAGCCGGAAAACTCGTGGCCAGCCAGGTTTCCCGGCATAAAAAAGCGAATGCCAATCGAATACCAATTATTATCGACAAATAGATATCTTCTATATTTATCATCAATTATTGTTCTTGTAAAAAACAATTATTGCTATTATATTCTATTTTAATTTGTTTATCAAAAATAAAAAAAGTTAATTTTCAATCTTTTGAAATTTTGAAAAAAGGTTGGTGTTTTTAAGAAAAATTGAAAGAGATTTGTGCATTATCATACCTAATCAATGGTGAAGGAAATAAATTCGGTGAAGACTCCCATACCCTTTAGGTATGATACCCAACATTCCAACATCCAATCACTCAATGACACCTCATTTTTTCTATTTAAATATTTTGTTAAAAAAATAAACATTGAACTCATTTTACCTAGAAGGTACCATACCCACCAAACTCTAAATGGGTATGGTAGACTTTGCCATTCAAGAATCAAGTCGATATCATATGTTTTACGAACATCGATAAAGGGTGTGCCGCTGATAATATTTCTCGTATATTAATATTTAAAAAAAAAATATTTGTCTTCACTTACCTCGAGGGAAATAAGATGATGGATTATTGACCGCATCTACCGGTGAGACCCCATCCAATGACTTAGAATCTATATGAAGAGATGCCAATAAACCACTCTCTAAGACTTCATTGTATGAAAGCTTGATCTGTTTCACAGGAGATTCACCACCAATATCCATTGTACGTTGTGTGAGCCCACGCTTTGTAGGGGTTTCTGGGGTCCACCAACCCTGCTTACTGATCTCATTATTCTCCATCATCTGTTTCACAGGAGATCCACCACCAATATCCACTGTGTGTTGTGTGAGTCCACACTTTGTAGGGGTTTCTGGGGTCCACCAACCCTGCTTATAGATCTCATTATTCTCCATCAAGTTCTACTAGTCACTCTCCTATGAAAGACAAACTTGTGGTTATGTGAAGCAACTTTGCCTAATATAATTCAATCCCTTTACCAACGTCTTTCAACATTCAACAAGGACCAGACGAGAGAAATGATTGTTAGTTACAATATTAAGTTTCAAATAAGATTATATTACGTTTTTTTGAAAAAAGATATTTTTAATATTTTGTCATAATTATTCTATTTTATAGGAATTAAATAATCATTTCTTGTTTGTTTTTAAAATTTTTAGTATTTAATTATTTATTGAAAGTAATTATTCTTTGACTATCGGTCAAAAAATGTATTCTTCAATTTTTTTAATAATAAAATAAAATGATGGCGAGTGAACAACCACTAGGGTGTCAAAATTCTTAAACATGTGTTTGGATGAGGTAATTTAAAACTTTAATTGATTCCCTTCATATATAAAATTTATTGTTTTTTTTGTCTACTTAGATAAAATGACAAATAAACATCACGCACGCACACTACCACTACTCACACCTGGATTCGGACTCGGGAGCCAGCATCCACATGTAGTCGAGATTGCCAAAAAAACCAAAAGTGAGAGACGTAAAAAGCATCTTGATTTTTTGGATTTTTATTTAACGAGTCCAGCGTTCTAGTGGCCCGTTGGGTCGGGCCAAAATTAAAATCTGTAATTTTTAGGAATGGAGACTTTTATTAAACCATGGTGGTTAAATAAATTTGAATTAGAGGTAACATAAGTAGAATTAGCAAAGTGGTCCATCTAAATTCTTTATGTGACTGTAGCTATTAATTATTAAATAAAGGTAAAGCACAAGAAAAAACTTCATATCTTTCGTTCATATTTTCAGAAGAAAAACAAACAATAACCGATTATTTGTTTGAATTATAGTTTATAGTGTTTCATTTTTCCTCTAACTTTTATCCTTGTTACTTTAACTAAATTCCCCACTTATCCTACATTAAAAGAATATTCTCTTTCGTTTTTATATATTAATTACAAATGTCCAACTATGTCATTTATATTTATAAGTCGATTCAACCGTTAATTTTATCAAACGCTTATTCAATTGGTTCGTTTATCCACTCTAAACTAGTTTATCTGCTATTTATTAGCCTATTCGCTATTGCTACTTTTTACCAAATAGAGCGTGAAACTAATATTTTAAGATTGTGTAATAACTATATTAAAATAGCATTAATTTTTTAGGAATAAAATTTATTTTCATATTTTTTATAAACTTACTTTTGAATTTTAGTACTTATGGAAAGTAATTATACCCTTTGTTCTAAAAAACTTAACGGTCATTTCTTTAAATATGACTTTAAAAAAGTTTTGTGGTATTTAATTAGGAAGTTAAAGATTTTTAAAGAATATTTCCAAATTTAATACTACTCTGGTTCTTATTATTAGAAAAAATTGTAATTTTAAATCGATTGAATAACTAATGTATCTGACCTATATTATTGACCAGATACTCAATTATTCAATGAATTTAAAATTGCAAATTTTCTAATAGGATTTAAAATTAGGGTTAAAGGTATGTTTCGTCCCTGCAAATATCACAATAATCCAGTTTCGTCCCTGCAAAAAAAAAAGTTTTAAAACAACCCTTGCAAATACCAAATGCTTTTAGTTTGGTCCCTGCCGTTAACTTTTGACTAACAGTGTTAATTGTTGGGTGATGTGGCTGCCAACATGAATGTCACGTCACCACCACGTCAGCCACATAGATGTCTGCCACGTGGACCATTAGATGTCTGCCACATCAAACATCATCCTCTTCATTACCATTATTCAACAACAACAATGTTTCACGTTTGAAGATCTAGAAATTTTTCAAAATGATGAACATTAAAACGAAATAGAAATCAGAACGATGCAGATTTGGAAATCAAAACGATGCAGATCTGGAAATCAAAACGATGAACATCATCCTCTTCATTACCATTAAAATCAAAACGATGCAGATCTGGAAATTTTTCCCAAGAGAAATGAATCTCAATCGAAATCAGATTTAAAAACGAAATGTTCTTAAAATCGATTTAAACGAAATAGAATATGGAAATCATCAAGCGAAAATAGATTTCATTCTTGAAATCGAATCGAGAGAGAGAAGAACGAAGAAGCTTTGTTCTTCATGATTTAAATCAAATCTGAAAAACGAAAATCAAATCTGGATGAATTCGTTTATGGTGTTCGTTTTGTGTTTCTGGTTAGGGATTTGGGTTTGAAGAATTGGGGACAGATGATGAAGATGATGAATAGTAACAGATGGGTTTTAGTAACTATCTAATATATAGCATAGTTGTAAGATTATTTCCAATAAGAATAAGTGGTGAAGTGGTTAAAGAGGGTGCTTGGTATTCAAAGGTTTGTGGGTTCAAATCCCACACTTGCCAAAATGCTAAATTTTTTAGTAACAATAATGTGAATGCCACGTGTCAGCCATCCATTGGATGCTGACGTGGCGCATATATCTCTGATGATATGGGTTGATGACGTGGCAACCGTTAGCTTTTTAGATGGAAAGTTAACAGCAGGGACTAAACTAAAAACATTTGGTATTTGCAAGGGTTGTTTTAAAACTTTTTTTTTTGCAGGGACGAAACTGGATTATTGTGATATTTGCAGGGACGAAACATACCTTTAACCCTTTAAAATTATATCTTAATGATATTGTGAATCAAAAATAGAAAAAAAATATTTATACGAATTTTAAATATTTTAAAACGGATTGGCAATACTCTTTTTTCGTACTTAGTGTGTTAGACTTTTATTGTTAGATTATTAGAAATTTAAAAAATAATTAAAGGAGGAAGGTGTAGAGTTACATAAGAGGAGGGGGAATGTAACTTAAGCTTCTCTCAGGGGAGAGAAGTGTAATTTTTTCTAACATGTTTTACATAAGAGGGGAGAGTAGTGTATATTTTAATATAAGAGGGGAGAAAAGTGTAATTCAAGTTTCTCTTAGGGAGAGGAGTGTAATTTACTCTTAACAAAATGAGGGACTAATTCAAAAATAGGTATTTATTACGAGGACTAAAAAATTCAAGGATGCAAAACAAAGTTAAGAAAAATACATGGATGAAAATCAAAAATATTATTTTTCTAGAAACGAAAAACACAAAATTCTTTATTTGCATGGACAAAATGCATAAGAGTTTAACTTATATACACAAAATGTGTATAGGGTTTTACAATCATTACCAATCAAAATGCATGGAGTGATTGGTTACCAATTCACTAATTGGTGGTTACCAATTGACTAATTGGTGGTTACCAATTGACAAATTTCTCTTTAATGATATGTTACAGTGTGATTAGTAGATAGTGTACGAGATGCATATTGTGTATAAATTAAACTCAATGCATGATTAAGCCTAAAAAACAACATTTGCGAACGTTGCGCGTATGGAACCCGCAGGAGTAAAATTTATAATAATAATTATTGATTTATAAATAAAAGGAATTTTTTGTGTACAAAATCAAATGAATTTTTGTCAAAAAAAAAAGAATTAAAACCCAAAAAGAAATTAGAGATAGGGGGGTGGTATGAGTGACGGGCTTCACTTTGGGAACCCTAAATGGTGCCAACGGCCAGGGAGAAAGATTAGGGAAGGGGAAAGGCGGCTAACGGATTATTCCGCCGCGAATACAGGGAGGTGAGAGAGAAACGGGAAGTGGTTTGGGCGGAGAAGGGGAGGAACGAGGACGGAGGAGGGCGGCGGTCTGACGCGGCAACAGCTGCTGTGGCCGGAGTTCAACTCTGTTTTTAGCGATAAACCTTCTTCCTCTGTTTCATATCTCTATTTAGCTCTGTTATTTTTCTTATTGATTTAACATTCTTATTTAATTTGTTGTTTTTGTTTCCATATGTTCTCAGTTACCTTTACATCTAGTGTTTTCTTATCTTTCTTTCGTGCAATCGGGAAGGTAACAGAAAATTGACAAAGCCATTATTATTATATCAAATACAAAGGCTCGCAGACGATAATTAAACAAAGCCAAGAGAGTGAATATACAACAATTAAACAAAGTAGAGAATAATTTTGAGATAGAAGCGTACCAGAATTCTATCTTTTTGAGCTAAAATCTATTCTTCTTCTCACTCCACATGCAATCTTCCTTTGTGATTTTCTTTTGAATTTCATTCAACAATTTCGGAATATTTCTCTGCTATACTCTCTGTTAATGGTTCTGTTCAGATAGCCAACATGTAATAATCTCCACAGAGAATGAAAGATTGCTACAAAGGAATGCAATTCTTCCTCTAAGGACGGTTATGCTTGACAGAGAATGGAGGATTTGTTACAAAGGAACGCAGTTCTTCGTCTAATAGCCTTATACTTGCTGCCGAAGACTTTCTTTTTGAAACTTGATTTAACTGTATAACCGTTTCCTAATTTGTCTCGTTTATAGGTCTAGATTTTTATATGCGCTATTGGGCTTAAGTTGAGTAGGGTTAGAGTTACTTTTAAGAATAATTTTTATATTTGGCCAAAAAAAAAGAATAATTTTTATAAGAATTACTCTGATCCTAAAAATTTAATCTATCCAAATAAAGTATTAGATATAATTTGGAATAAAGTTAAAAATCTTAGGGCCAGCAATAATCCAGAAGCTCTTACAAGCCAATGAGCTACTTTTATTTTATAAGCAAATATTTTATTAAAAAATGGAGCACAAGGGGTGCTCTAACCCGTACATATACACATGACCTCATTAAAACTTCGGCTAAAGTGCTCTCGGGGTCCCTTATCTTTATTTAAAGTAACGATTTGGTCTTTTATCTTTTTTTTGTCCCAAATCAGTCCTTTATGTTTTAAATTTTTGACACATAAATCCTTTTCTGTCCCAAATCAGTCCTTTATGTTTCAAATTTTTAACACATAAATCCTTTTTTTTGACACATAAATCAGCACTGTTAACGGAAAAGGATTTATGTGTCAAAGATTTGAAAGATAAATGACTTATTTGGGACAAAAAAAACATAAAGGACTAATTCGTTACTTTAAATAAAGATAAGGGACCCCGGGAGCACTTTAGCCTTAAAACTTCTAAAAGCCAAAACCCAAAGTGAAAAAGACCTAAGGAATAAAAAGAGTACTCCAATAGCGAATGAGCTACTTGGTTGACTTAACAAAACTAATTATTATATAAAGAGAAAACTTACAAATAGTATTGCCCAATTAAAATATAACATGTGGAATCTCATATCATATATTGGAGCAACTTCTGTGCAGTTCGAAATTTCAGAAAACCCTCCCTACAGTCAATTTCTGCGCGAATTCCCAATGCAACTTGCTATTATATTTTTTGGTTTAAATATGTTTTTAAGCCCTGCAAATAGGGGGTCATTTGGTTTTAGTCCCACCAAATTTTTTTTTTAAAAAAAACTCGTTCCAAATATTTTTTGTTTGATATTAGTCCTTCTGTTAAGTCTCTGTTAGTTGTTTGCTGAGTTGGCCAATAGAACTGACATGTGGCTTTGCCAAATCATTAATTTTAATTTTAATAATAGTGACATGGAAATATCTGATGAATTCCCAATTAAATTAGGGTCTCTCTCTCTCACAATCTGAACCCATCCCCTCTCCCCTTCTTCTTCATCAACCATGACACTTCTCTCTCACCTTCATCTGAACACCATCATCCTTCACCATCATTATTCACTATTCTAAACCACCAACACCCCAACATCTGAACACCATTTTTCACCATCATCGTTCAGAACACCATCAATCATCCTCGCCATTTTTCCCCAAATCATACGACCACCACGACACCATTTTTCCTCAAATCGAAGCCACCAACAATGTTTACCGTGAAACGAACCACCACAAAGCCACCATAACCACTCTGATCTCGAG
Source organism: Astragalus membranaceus (assembly GCA_039519185.1). Taxonomy (NCBI): domain Eukaryota; kingdom Viridiplantae; phylum Streptophyta; class Magnoliopsida; order Fabales; family Fabaceae; genus Astragalus; species Astragalus membranaceus. The sequence goes on from CM076846.1 coordinate 214,792,108, forward strand.
CTCTCCTCCCTTCTCCATCTCACGATCTCTGCCACAGTCTAAACCCCACCTTTGGTTCCACTCTCTTCTCTGCAAACAGAAAACTGGGTGAGGTTTTGAATCCCAAACAGATTTTCATTCCCACAATCACAAATTAACAACAACACACATAGGGGTTGTCATACCCTAATTTTGTCCGGCTAATTAAAAAAAATCCAAAAAAAAAGTTTTTCGCGTATATTTGATTCCTAATCCCTCGAATAGGTCATTTTGCGCTAATTTACTAATTTTGCGTTGTTATTACTTTTTTTAGTGGTTAAACAAAAATAAAAAAAATATGCTAACACAAAAAATTACATAGTAGATTTAATTTATTTTTCTTGTTACAATATCTTTAATTAAAAAACGAAAATAAAAAATAAAATAGATAAGAAATAATACAAATTACAAAAGAAAATAAAAAGGGAGGTGCAATAAAAAATTATTATTACAAAAAAGGAGAATGTCCATGTACATGACTTGGCCCAAGAATGCCAAAGTTACAAAAATAAACCAAGTACCCAAAACTGCAGCTACTTTGCAAAGGTGATTTCTCTCTCTTCGGACATCATTTCGACGATCCGAACGGTGAAAGTGAAGATGAATGTCTCAAAAACCTTCTGGCAAAAAACGAAAACGATCCAACGGTTAACGAATCCAGAATCGCACTTGTACGGTGGCTGGTTTGAGAAAAACAGGAGTTGTTTTTTCTACTTTTGCGAAGGCAATTTCTCTCTCCTCAGACCTCGTTTCGACGATCCGAACGGTAGAAGTGAAGATGGATGTCTCATAAACCTGGTGTCAAAAAACGAAGACGATCCAACGGTTAACGAATCCGGAATCGCACTGTCAATATGGCTGGTTTGAGAAAAAACGGGATTAGTTTTTAGCTACTTTCCAAATGCAGTTTCTCTCTTCTCAGACCTTTTTTCAACGATCCGAACGATGAAATTGAAGATATATGTCTCACGAACCTTGTGTCAAAAAACAAAGATGATCCAACGGTTAAAAAATCCGAAATCACACTTTTACGGAGGCTGGATTAAGAAAAACGAAAATTGCTTTTTCTATGTTGTTTTAGTCCCACATTGCTTGGGAGAAACAAGAACTACCTAGCCTTTGGCTATAAAAGAGATGGAGATGCAAAGGCTATGGACATGGGTGATTGATGGGGTAAGTGATCTTTTGGGCTAGTATTTGCAGTCCATTAGATTAAAAGCCTGTCTTTAATTCTTTTGGGCTAGCTTTTGCAGTCCATTAGATTAAAAGCCCGTCTTTAGTTATTTTTGGGATGGCCGTTGAGGTCCTTTACTTGGCGATTTTTGGATGAAAACGGACCAAATAGGAGTCCGGTTCGCGGTTGATATGGTCAGATTGCTCAGTCCGTTTCGGCGTTGATCGCAATGATCAGCTTGAGGTTAGTTTTGCATGTATTTATTTATTTTATTTATTTATTTTTGTACATATTTATTTATTATGTATATTGTTTATTTATGTACATACTTATTTATTATTTATATTGTTTATTTATCTATGTAAATAATTATTTATTATTTATTTGTTTATATGTATAGTTATTAATTTATTAACTTTACTCTTTATTAATTGTTAGTGTCGTCGTTAATTTTTTTAAATACACAAATTATTTTATTTTTTCAAAAATATAAATAGGGGATTAAGTCGACTGTACAGTCGAGTTAGTCTGCTTTTTAGGACCACGAATGAACCGTTACGGATCATGTCCTAAAATCCCTATTTAAAATAAATAATTCCCAAATTAAAAAATACAAACACATCTCTTTCATTTCAAAAACCAAAAATCTTATTTTCAAAGTAGGGGATTAAGTCGGTCGTACGGCCGGGTTAGTCATCGTTTTAGGATAAGTGAACTGTGGTCCTTCAGAGCCCCAGCGCTCCTTCAGCCCTCAGCGGCCGCTCCTTCAGACCCCCAGTGGTCCTTCAACACAGATCACACAGTCCTAAAACCCCTATATTAAAAAACACCAACCAACAAACTTTTTCTACCCTAGAACTACGTAGCCTTTGATTCTCTACCAAGAGATACGTAGGAGCAGGGCCACGCCCCTGTCAAGCGCAAAAATAAACAATTTCCATTACCTTTCTTTCTTAATTCATTTTTTACAGAAACCTATAAAAATAAATAGATGAATATTTCATTTTCAAAATATAAATAGGGGATTAAGTCGACTGTACAGTCGGGTTAGTCTGCTTTTTAGGCCACTAATGAACTGTTACGGATCAGGTCCTAAAATCCCTATTTAAAATAAATAATTTCTAAATTAAAAAAATACAAACACATCTCTTTCATTTCAAAAATCAAAAAATCTTATTTTCAAAGAAGGGGATTAAGTCGGTCGTACGGCCGGGTTAGTCATCGTTTTAGGATAAGTGAACTGTGGTCCTTCAGAGCCTCAGCGCTCCTTCAGCCCTCAGCGGCCCTTCAGAGCCCCAGCGCTCCTTCAGACCCCCAGTGGTCCTTCAACACAGATCACACAATCCTAAAACCCCTATATTAAAAAACACCAACCAACAAACATTTTCTAAACCAAGAACTACGTAGCTTTGATTTCTTCATCACACCTGGAGATACGTAGGAGCGGGGGCCCACTCCTGTCAAGCACAAAAAACTAAAATTTTTATTAAGTCTTTTTCTTTCAATAAAAGGGTGAAAATTAACATTTTCAAAATTAATATTCTTTCCTACAACTAGTTAGCAGGTAACCTTCATTAGGAAGGATGTCGTGGGGTGCTAATACCTTCCCCACGCATAACTGACTCCCGAACCGTTATCTGGTCTCAAGGACCCTTATCCATTCCAAAAGGGATTTTCCAATGTTTGCCCTTATAAACTAAATTTTGGTGGCGGCTTCATTTTTGAATCTTCGAGGAATCCTCTCCCGGATTTTTTGGTCGCTACAGCTGGTGACTTCACTGGGGACATTTTAGAGAGTCAAGCCTAGTCTAATTAGTTGTAGGATTAATTGTTGATTTAATGTTTATTTTTACCCTATCCTTTTGTCTTTTATTCTTGCATATTATATTATTTTCATATGATATGTAAACCTTAGGATAGAAGACCATTATGTTTGTATTTGTGATTATTCTTTTATTTTATTGCATATTATTTTTATGTGATGTCTGTATATGTATTTGTTTGTTTTGCAGCTAGGGTATATTTAACATTTTGCTCCTTCACACACTCCACTATCACACTTTTGAACACACGTGAGAATAGTCCTATACCCGGACTGGAGCATAAACTAAGTTAGAACGACACTGCGTAGTAATGGCCCTCTGGATGTACGTCCAGCTCGGTGGTTACGAAAGTCTCACCTAGAGTTTGGTCCCTTCGAGGGTGCTATCACTTCTAATAGCTTGCCTATTGTTGTGGCTAGCGTTCTCGAACGGGGTCGTTGGCTCTAGGAACCTTATTAAGACCTTGTAGAGCTACCCTTTGAAAGGTTCACTCAGTAGAAAGAATCTTAGATCTATTCTCAAAGGGACCCTTTTTAGGACACAAAGGAGCTTCATCTCGTCGCATTCAAACAAATATAGATACATTTCCTTCCATTTTTTTTTTGAAAAGAAAAACCAAAAATCATATTTCATTTGTTCTAGCTATTTTCCTTTCTTGAAACATGTCTCATGCATTCTTATTTTATTTTGCATATCATAAAAACAAATCTCTAAATATATCATTTTCCATACATTTCAATAACCGCCGGGGAATTACAAAACTTTTTAAAAATGGTGGATGAAAGTAAAATAAAAAACCATTTGAAAGTCAGACCCTATACTATAATAAAAAATCATGTACTCTTTCCTTTCTAAGCATAAAAAAAAATCACTGCGAGTGTCATGCATTTTATTTCCTCGCACAAAAAAAAGTAATTTTTAGTCATATAACATGAGCATCTCAACATGCACAGACATTCATATATAATCATTCAAAATCTTTATCGCATAGCGTAGGCATCACATAATTTGTAAAGTCATAAATTACATTTAAAAAAAAACATATCATTCATACATCATTTTCCCTCATGTTGCCACCCTAGTTTAAATGCGTCAACTCCATGTTCGTGTATCATTTTCCCAAATAAAATAAAATAAAAATCACTTCATTATTATTGTATAATTCGTCATAGAATAAATCAAAAATAAGAGTCTGCATACATGTTGCACTACCGCTTGAAAAATAAAAATAATTGCATTAGGATCAAACATTTATTTCTTCATGCATACATGCATTTGAATTTTCCATACATATCCGTCATCATGGACATTATATTTTGTTAGAAAATAAAAAAAAATCACCATAGAACGAATCATTTGTTTTCATATACATCTCGTTCTCATGGTACTAACATGCATATCATCATCAACCCAAAAAAAAAAACAAAGACACTACATATTTGCCCAACCTGCATCATCTTGCATACTCATATAGAAAAAATATGCTATATTCATTACTCCTCTTCGTGCAAAAAATATAAAAATAAAAATAAAAGCTCTTCATTCTTAACCACCTCGAACGCATTAGTCATCTTGCATGCATCATTTCCAAATAAAAGAAAATAAAAAATAATGCCACTTTCACTCATCCTAATAAAAAAAACCGCTGTTTCATCGATCATTCATACGTCATTTCATTCCCCGTTTCAGCATGCATCATTTCACAAAAATTATGTCATTATTTTTGATACATAAATAAGGTCATGCATCGGTCACATGCTGTATTGCCCCCAAAAACAAAAAATCATTTAGAATAATTGGTCTTTCCAAGTGATCATTCATGCACGCGTTTCATGTATTTGCATCATGCATATTTATCACCACGTGTTCCTTCATGCATTAGGACATGGGGGCATGTAATTTGATTATTCCCAATGCATACGCATAGTTAATCTTTTTTTAAAAAAAAACATCATGCATTCATAATAGAATAAAGTCGTTGGTCCATTCAAGTGATCAGTTCCTCCATGCATTTCATACATTTGCATTTTCATTGTACATATCCATCATCATGTGTTCATTCATACGTACATTCCAAAAAAAGGAAAAAAAACGTAACAGTATTTCATTATTCTTTCATCATCAATTGAAAAATGTTTGCATCATTATCATGTTGCAAAGTCATTTACAATAATTGTTTCTTTGCATACTTGACATAGCATTTCATCAGAATCAAACAATCATTTTTCAGTGCATGTGTCGTTTTCTAGGAAAAAAAACAAAAAACATGTCATCACTCTTTTCATGCATCATTGAGCATCAATGAGAAACTTTGCACCTGTTACATGATGCATTGTCTCTTAAAAACCAAAATCCTGTAAAATAATTATTCCTTTGAACATCTTAGATGTCACTGGAGTCAAACAATCACATGCATTTCATGCACTTACATCTTCATCATCCATGTTCATCATCATGTATCAGTTCATCTATCACATTTTGTCTCATTTTTAAAAAAAAAACCACGAGCATATTTATTTATTTTTATTTTTTTTTCAAAAATTGATGAGATGAGACGAAATTGATTATTTTTCTTTGGAAAAGTTTAGGTTAGCTACAAACTCAATGTTTTTTCAAACACCCAACTTTCAAAAAAGGAAGTTATTCACTGTTTGCAGCTCGTTCACAATTTTCTTCAGCAAAATGATGCATCTCATCAGTCCCGTGATAAATGATCCAAATGGTCCATTTTGTTAACTAATGTGTTATCAAAAATCTCTTCTATCATGTTGCTAACTATGTTAACTCTCTGTGAAGCATTCGTATAGTGAACTTGTATGCAATGTGCATTTACTCTTGTTTGAGTCAGTTAGTGTCCATATATTTCCTATCACCATCCCTTGTTCATGTCCAATCCCACCCGACCATCCCATAAGGTGCATATTCTCCACACAAGTACCTAGTCGACTACTTGGTTGGTTCCCAACGATGAAATTTCACAAACTAACACTTTAGGCCCCCATGCTGGGGAAAATTTGTGATAACTAGATATCTCGTCAACATTGTATTCCCTTGGTGCAAGTCCTTTACAAAAAAAAAGAAAAAAAAATCAAAAAAAGAGCCTGTTAGGTTGAAAACTCCAAAGAGCAGCCTAAGCAAAAGTTAGGGCATAGAAAAAGAAATATAGAGAAAAAAAGCAGATATATAAAAATAAATAAATTGTTGTCTTAGGGTTAATTTTTGAGAAAACAAGCAATCATGATTTGAAATGATGTTTGGCAGGCCTTCTATATCCTCAAAAAGCATCCAAAAAAGAAATACTATTTGCTACCCACCGCAAGCCAGAAAAGCCAAAAAAAAATCAAAAAAATCTTTCCATCACCCTAGACAAGGATCAATTCCATATCAAAAATGGTGTGTCGCTTTTATCAGCTCACCCTACAAAAAAAAAGAGAAAGAAAAATCACAAAAAATGAAATTCAAAAAAAGAGGATTAAAAAAAATCCTCAAAAAGAAAAAGCAAAAGCAGTAGAAATTGTGAGCTGATACATAATACCACCGAACACAAAAGATATCATTGTCCGAATAAACCCACAAACACCTCCTTAGGCCGAATTATCATTTCTTCCACAAAACCCAAATCATTGACCTCAAGTTAACACTTCTCTGAACCTACTTATTTTTTTTAAAAGGTCATTGTATCAATAAACCATCAAACACCTCTCTGAGCCCATTTGAGCCTATGCTCCACAAGCCCATAACCATTGACCACATTACCCATAACATGTAACCACATTACAAACCCTTCACCCCTAACCACTGGCCATGTTACAACACTAACGAGTCCATACTGATCAATGATTGATTGTTTTCGTTTTCTCAAAGATTTAATTTTAGGACAAGTAAGTATATTTATTTACAATATATTTGCTCAAAAAAAAATCAAAAAAATCAAAAAAAGAAAGTTAAAAAAAAATCAAAAGGCTTGCACTCCAATATTCATTCAAATTGCACTGATATCAAGACAAGGTTTAGTGATCACCAATTGAAATTTTCATCGTATTAAAAACTCAGGATTATCATAGTCTGTGGGAGTCATCTTCAAAGGGCCAAAAGTTTGGACTAGGACCATCACCTAGATCAAAAAGTGGGGCATACCTTTCACCTTTCATGCTTCTTGAACTTGGAAAATGTCTGACATCTATCCCATTCATATACCCCATCCAATCCATACGACCAATTCCAAAGACCCATGACCCTAACTCAGTTACCTTTCATAACCCCACTAAAAGCAATCATTTAAAAATCATTACAAAGTGGGGCAATCCCGTCACCCTTCACTCCACCTAAAGTCGGGGAAATTCGCCCTACACCCATCTCATTCCCTTGTCATATCCACATCCACAAAACCATACCGAGGCAAATCCTCAACCCACCATCCTAAACACGGCCTTGCTCAAACCTTAGTCAGGGCCACCTTGCCCTTGTCATAGTTGGGGCAACACCAAACGTCATGGGTTGAGATAAAATCCCTCGTTTGCCACCCTACATTCCAAAGTCATGGTATTTCCAACTAATTGTTTCCTCTACACCCCTTGCTGTTGTCATCACTATACAGGGGCAGAGCATTCAATAATCTTCACTGGTAGTCTAAATCGGGGCAGTTCCACATTTATTGAGCTGGGAAAAACCTACCTTTTATGACTTTGGGGAAAACCTACCATTCATCCCATCACGTGTCATATCCGTCTTACCAAGTCAACTGATTCAGTCATCCGTATTTGCACTGCTCTACATGTCTACTAAACAATGCTTCAAAGAGAGAGAACACAAATTAATAATGTCACGTTGAACACTCACTCTGTTAACTTTGTGGACATAAAATTCAATCAATCATGGGACACCGTAAGGGAAGAACAACGTGAATGAATTTGTAAATACAGAAAAGTACGGTTGCACATCAGTGACTGTAAATAACAACCTTGAGATTGCCAGAGCTTGAATTCAAATCAAATCCAATTTTTTCCAAGGAACGATTATTGCAAAATAATCACTTCTGTGCCTCTTGCATCAAAAGCCTCATTCCTCATCACTACAAGAAATATTTCTACATCATCAATAAAATCATAGCATAAATCATCCCGCCATACAACCATGCATCCAATAAGTGATGATTCACTACAACAAAATAGGAAAGCGGCGGCGGTTTTAAAAGCTTACTGCGGCGGTTTTAACCGCTGCGAAATACCCCTCGCGGCGGTTCCAGAACCGCTGCAGTTACCTCCGCCGCGAGGGAACTCTGCGGCGATTTTGGCAACCGCTGGAATAACCGCCTGGAGGGGTATTTAGCGGCGGTTTACGCGGCGGTTTGGGGTTTGCGGCGGTTCTAAACCGCCGCTAAACTGTCGGTTAATTTCCCATATTCCTGCAGCGGTTTTGAGGCATTTTGCGGCGGTTTCTGTTTAGCGGCGGTTTTGAAGATGTTTGCAACGGTTCAGAACCGCCACTAAACCATTTATGTGATGGTATAATCCTTGCTTATATATACAGCGATTCTAGGGATGTCTGCGGTGGTTCAAAACCTGAGGACGAAACTCTTTTAGCTTTAAAGGCTCAAATAAGTTGTTCTTATAATTTATAACAACTTTTTCTCAAATTATTTAAAAACATAAAATTATAAACTTACATAAATAATTAAAAAAGTTCATTCATTCATACTTAAATAAAAAACACAATAATATCAAAAGATAGTGTTGTCTCAAAATATCAAAAGATATGTGGTTTAGGAGTATACATTTCCCCAATATAAGAACATGTTTTTCAACATTACTAGTTAATAACAAATCCTAAATCTAAAGAGTAGATGTTGGTCCATGATGTGTTGGGGCGTGACTAGCAGATGAAGACCGCATTGCTTCAGCAGGTGAATGTAAATTGGCAGCCTGAAATTAAACAAAAATAAAGTTATGAAGTTACCAATTATCAAATCTACCAAGTCAATAAGAAATTTACATCGAAGATCTATCATAATAATACAAGCATATTCCGCTATTCCGCTAGTAACTATGCAGTAACACAGCTTCAATTCCAATCAGTAACTATGCAGCAACATACTCCTAGACAGTGTAAAATGTAACTATGCAGCTTCAATACAATCAGTAGCAATACAAGCATACTATTAAGTAGCAATACAAAGGTATGTGATGTAGTTTTGTCTCAACTTATCCAAACACTTTCCATACAATAAAAAAAATGCAATAAACTGATTACAACAGTAGCTAAACTCCCTTCTAAGTACATACTAGTACATTCAGAAACGCACATTTAAAGGATTGCAGCACTGCTTTTGAATTTCTCAAGAACTTACATTCAATTTTCAGATGAGCACACAAAGCAGAACTTTTCCAGAACACTAGTACGAGTTGGCCATTATTAGTCTAGTCTTGCATCATATCATATCTTTTAAAAATGGATCAACAGGTGGTACCCTGTCTGACCAGTGAATTTTACATATGGCACAGAAAGAATTGAAATTCTTCTCCAGCAGAAATATATCCAATCCAGCTTACTCTAAGTGTTGGTTCTCTTATAAACATAAGATTTTGAAAAATACCAGAAGGCAGCCAACTCAAAAGCACTAAGAGCAGCTAGAAGAGCATAGAAATAATCAAGATGCGCAGTAACAATACAAGCTAGTAACTATGCAGTAACAATACAAGCTAGTAACTATGCAGTAACTATGCAGCAACATACTCCTAGCAATACAATCAGTAGCAATACAAGCATACTATTAAGTAGCAATACAAAGGCTTGTAAAATCAAGTAGCAACAATTAAGTAGCAATACAATCAGTAGCAATACAATTAAGTAGCAATACAAAGGCAACAATTAAGTAGCATATTACAATTAAGTAGCAATACAAAGGCAACAATTAAGCTTAGGGACAGTAACTACGCAAAAATTCTGCTGGAGTAGCTGACTCGAGTCAAATAATTAACTGTCTAATTCTATGTATTCAGAAACTGCACATGCATAATAAAAGAGAACTCCTAGACAGTAACCATGCAGTGTAAAATGTAACAGAATTCTAAATGTAACAGGTTAGTACCTCATCAAATCTAATCGGACATTGACCACGAGCTTGCTGCATTAGAAAAGCTACTTGTTCCTCTAAAGTTTGAACTTTAGCTACTTCTCCCTCTAAAGCTTCAACTCTTGCATTACTCGCTTGCAATTCCAACTTTAGCCTATCATAGTCAGCCGTTGAAGGACCACCTGATGAAATGGTTGAGCTCCCATTACGAGAATTAGATGATAGGTATTGAGTAGGGGTTGGGCCAAATCCCATGCCACGCATACGTCCGGGGTGCTCTTCCCACATACTTGAATATAAATATCTTCGCCAGAAGATGTCTCATCTACTTTGTCCAACAAATCCTACACAAAGTTAACCAACATTCAGTTGAACACATAAATGTTAAATATATAATTATCCTTAACTTTCAATAAAAATAGAAATAAATAACGATTATACTCACACTCTTTTTTCTAGCCTCTTCATTGACAAATGATCCATCTTTTTTTTTGTGTGCGATGGAATACATCTTTGCTCGACCAAAAGGCTTCCCAGTTTTAGTTTCCTAACAAATTAAAAGTGAGAAAACACGATAAGTTCATTATGGTCACAATTGGCTTTTATTGCCAATGTTGGTAAACTTAAAGAAAGAAATACCAATTCATGTCTTGTCCTAGCAATTGTTTTTGACCCAAGTGTATGAGGAGTTGTTTGCTTAGCCCTATTTGTCGTGTTTATTTCACAAATTTCCTGCATTATTAAATAAAACAATTAGTAAATGATTAATCTTATCACAACATTCTCAACACATCATATATTACCTGAGTTTCAGGCTTCAAGCGATATTCCAAAAAAGCTGCCCATTGTTCTACACGGATGCCATCAGGGCGAAACTCAAGATTTTGTTCCCAGCTACGAGTTTCATCATAAAAATCACTAAACAGCCGACAACGAGTGTCTTTCCATTTCTTTCCTATATTCCCCAATATCCATTTCTTGCGACAATCGTCAATTAGGAATACTTTCTACAATAGGCAAATTAAGTTTTAGTAAGCTATATGTATATACTCCAAGGACCGTAGAATATTAGTAAGGATCAACAAAAATTAAGTCTACCAAGAGGGGATACCAAAGCCTTTCCTATCAGAAGATAAAAAATATTGAACTTGACAGAGGGGAACTTGACAGAGGGGAAGTATATACTCTTGGTTCTCTGTCAAGTTCTCTGTCAGAGCCTTTCCTATCGGAATCAGAAGATAAAAGAAATTAAAGAGACAGAGGGGAAGTAGGTAGCATGCGGAATGCTAAACAAGAAATAAATACAGAAAACAATAAGATAGATTAGGAGGCAAAGCCTTCCATAAAGACAGAGAACTGTCTATGAGTTACAAGATTGAAGATTGAAGAAGATCTTACAAGATTGCAGAAGAGATTGAAGAAGAAGAAGAAAGGAGCTTACAGGTGCTCTGCCTTCTTACTAAAACTAGAGAGAGAAGTGAATTGAAGAGTAAATTGAAGCGTGTTTTCTAACGGAAGCCTAACCACGCTTAAATAGATAAAAAGAAGTAACCGGTACTATTTGGCATCCTATGCTGGTGACCGGTACTGTGCACTTTGTTTGACTGGTACTGTTTGGTATCCAAAGTTTTGAATGTAGATAGTCTTGAAAGGTGACAAAAGTAGATTCCTCTTGTCTGCCAAGAATGATGATTTGAATTAGTGGGGGACAAAAGCAGAGATGCTCTTTGTCTGCCATGATAGCTGTCTTTGACCAAAGGAAACAATAATTGGTTAGGTAAAACAATAGTAAAAACTGGACAGTTTTTCATGTCATTACTGACACTACAATCACCGTGTCCAAGGGTGGTTGAACAGTTTTTCATGCCATTGCTGGCACTACAATCACCATGTTCAAGGGTGGCTGAACAGTTTTTCATGCCACTGCTGGCACTACAATCACCATATTCAAGGGTGGTTGAACAGTTTTTCCCACCAAAAGGTGGTACAGTTGTCATATTCAGGGACAAATTTTGAAAAAGGATTGAATCTTCCTGGGGAGGAAGGATTAATTGCTTCCCTGTAAGTATTCACGAGTAAGATAATCAGGGAGAGCATTGTCAGAACCTTTGAGATATTCAATATCAAAATCAAATATGCTTAGAATTGCTTGCCATCTAGCAAAAATTTGCTTTGATGCAAGGTTTTTGACATCCTTTTGTAAGATATCTTTTGCAGACTTGCAATCAATACGAACAAGGAATTTTTGGTTTAATAAGTCAGATTGGAATTTTGAAATGGATAAGACAATTGCCAGAACCTCCTTCTTGACAGTGGAATAATTCTGCTGGGCAGGATTCCAATGTTTGGAAGTGAAGGTTATGACCTGTTCTTTTCCAGAAACTCTTTGTTTTAAGATGCCACCATAACCAATGTCAGAGGCATCAGTTTCGACAATTTTAAAAGCTTCTGGATTGGGAAGGTACAGACAAGGAAGTTCTTTAACCTGGGTTTTGATATGTTTGACAATGTTGGTGTGAACATCTGTCCAAGGAGGGGGATCCTTTTTCAGACGATCATGGAGGGGTTTGATAAGATTGCTGAGTTGTGGAAAGAACTCCGAGACATAATTGAGACAACCCAGAAACCTTTGTAGCTGAGTTTTGTCAGTGATATGGTTGGGAAATTTATCAGAGAACTCAATAGCCCTACTGATAGGAATGATGGTTCCCTGGTGGATATTGTGACCAAGAAATCTAATTTTTGTTTGAAAAAGATTGATTTTTGTCTTTGAGACAGCAAGGCCACTCCTTTTAATTATGGAAATGAAAGTGCTGATGTGTTTGACATGCTGTTCAAAAGATTGAGAGTAAATCAAGACATCATCAATATAGACAATTGCAAAATTTGCATAATTATTGAAAATGTCATTCATGATCCTCTGGAATTCAGAAGGAGCGTTTTTTAAGCCAAAAGGCATGACGTTCCATTCATATTGACCAAAGGGGACAGTGAAAGCAGTTTTGTACCTGTCCTCTTCTTTGATTTGGATTTGCCAAAATCCAGATTTCATGTCAAATTTTGAGAAGATCTTTGCATTATGGAGCCTTTTGAGGAGATCCTTTTTATTAGGTATAGGGTACCTAATCCAGCAAAGAGCTTGGGTGAGGGGTTTGTAATTGATGACCAACCTGGGAGTTCCTCTTTCGATCTCAGCCTGCTTATTGACATAAAAGGCAGAACAAGACCAGGGACCTGCCTGTCATGGAAATCCTTTTCGTAAGGAAGATCAACTATGTGATGCTTCCTTTCCCAAAAAGCATTAGGAAGGTCAGAACAAATGGTGGTTTGGATTTGTTCTAGGATTCCTTTGACTTTAAGTTGATTTTCTCTTCTGAGCAATTGGTGGTCAATAAACTTAAAAGAAAATTCTTCTTTAAGGAAACTGATTTGATTTTCTTTGTAAGAAATAAGGTTCAAATCCCTTACCGAGGGTTTCCTTAAAAAATTAAAGATGATGGGTTGTCCCAAGTGCTGGGCAATTATACCATCTTTAGTGATTTGAAACGGGAAAAGAGATCTTATGAAGGGTGTCCCTAAGATCACCTTGTTTTTTAAATCTTTGACAAGAAGGAAAGGGGTATTGATTTTGAAACCTGCGTTTTCAATGATAGCAGAAGATAATTTGTAATTGATTTTTAACCTAGAACCATTAGCAGTGCTAAGACGTTCAGAGGTTTTCTCAAAATACTTTGTGGGGATAAGGCCCTCTAAGATGCAATTGGAATCTGCTCCCGTATCAAACAAAGCAGTAGTTTCAAGGGTAAAATCATTAATGACAATTTTTATTTTGATAAAAAACTTTTGAATCTTAATGTGGTTGATAAGGCCAAGAAGATCATCGTCTTTAGACTCATCACCATCTTCGGTGTCCGTGTTGGAGACATGAGAATCATTAACATGGTCCTTCCATTGGTTAATGATAAGCTGGTGACCAGCATATTTACTTTTCAGATCTTTAACCTCGTGTTTTAAGAGGTTAATTTCAGCTTGAAGATCTTGAATAGTGGTAGGTTTGATACTGGCGTTTTCTAGCCTCTTGAAGGTGTCTTTGAGATTAAACTTATTGGTTACTAGGGGATTCCTAGGAGGTTTTATTTCAGGGGGAGGTTTTTCCTCAAGGGAAGCCATAAGCTTATAGAGGTAACTCTTCCTTTCTTGTTGATCAGTAATGGCGTTTATGGCCTCGAGGATCAGGTCATGATCCCGGGTGAGGACATTGATATGTTTAGATGAATTGCTGGAGGAATCTGTCAGGTCATCATCCTGGATTTGGTTTAGATTATCAGAAGGATGGTCAGATGAACTTTCAGAAGATTGGTTTAACCGGTTGTTAATCTTGTCTTCGATGTCAGAGCCAAGATTTAGGGTTTTGAGTTTTCCTACTACTTTGCAATTTTTGCTGTAGTGTCCTGGCTTGCCACAATTGTAACAGATAATAGGTTTCTTGGTTTTATCATTATTTTCATAATGATTCTTGATGTTTTGATTGGTGGGTCTAGGCCTGGGTTTTCTCAAATGCTTTTCTTTGTAGTAGTCAGGCCTGGGTAAGACTTTGCTAACCTTATGCTTGGCTTTGGCTTTCTCTGCACAGGGGAGACCAAATTGTTCGCAGAAAGTTCCAAGGTCTCTGCGATTCTAAGCCTTTTCTTTAGATAGCTGTCGTTGGATCTTGTCATCCTGACAAATTTTTAAGGCTACTCTTTGGATAATAGCAATAAGCTGGCCATAGCTTAGTTGCTGATAGGGGATGTTGCCGTCGGGGTTATGACTACGGAGTTTATCCCTGACTTTATCTCCCAAAGATTTTGGAAGGCCAGCGAGAAACTTTTCTTTCCAGAAGGCTTGTTGACTGTCCTCCCTGGTGTAAACCCTGGTTAGGAACGTGTCTTTGTACCATCTGAAATCACCCAAGGTTTTGCACCTAAGGTTTGACAATAATTCGGCAGATCTGTCTTTTATGAGAGAGGGATCTCCGATGAAATGTTGGGCAATGGTGAAGATAAGGGTGTTGACGGAATCAGGGATATGGGTATCACCGTCAAGGATGGGTTCACCATTGGGTTCTCTTTTGACTGCTGTGACGATAGACTGTTTGCAGTCTTCGGTGAGATAGTTATCCCACCAACCTTTGAGCTGACCACAGAAACCTGAGATGAGGATTTCTACGATCATAGCTTCAGGGCAATTGTTGGCAGTTTCATAGGCAGTAGCTACCATGGTCATATTTTGTAAAATTTTGGTTATGCCATATTCATTTTCTCCGTCTATGTTCCACTCATAGACGTTGTTTGCACTAAAGCTCTTGATATTGGTTTCCTTTTCCTCTAGGAGGAGATCAGGGGCTGTGGCTCTGGGATAGTAAAGTTTGGTTTCTTTACGCCACTTGTTGTTTGGGTTGTAGATAACAGGACTGATACCATCTTTGATACTCTCAGAGTGATCAGAAGAGGTTTCATCAATCATGTTGATGGTCCTGACATTTTTAGGGGGAGGGGTGCCAGGAGAAGGTGTTTCAGGGATAGTAGTTTTGAGGAGGGCTATCTGTTCTTTGACCTTGGCCAGAAACTCATCGTTGGCGTTGTCAACTTCTTTTTTGACTTGGCTTTTGGAGCTATTGCTTTGAGATTCCTTAAAAAGTTTTGAGACTCTGTAGGGTTTGAAGAGAGGCTTCTCAATTTTTTTAGAAGAAGAAGATGATGACTCTGGTTTGTCATTAACTTCCTTACCTTTACTTCTACTAGAATCTCCTAAGGCTTGGAGGTATTTGTTCGTGTAATTGGATTGTTCCATAAGATCTTTGATGTCCCTCGCTGTGACAGGTTCCCCATCGATTTTAGTTTTGAAAGGGGCGGCCATGACAGAGGTGGCTTGGTCTTTGCTATTAAGGGCAAAGGGTATTTTAGGGGGTAATTCAGATTGAACCATTTGGCCATCTTTGAGGTGCCAAATAGTATTTGTTTTAGGCTCGTCATGATCATCACGAAATGGGTAATCAATATCTTTTATTATGGCGTAGGCTCGAAACCAATGAAAAAAGGGGATATTGAACTTGACCCTTTTAACGAACCTATAAAATTTTTGTTGGACAAGGTAGTAAGGGATCAAAATACTCCAAGGATCAAGAGGGGATCGGAATCAGAAGATAAAAGAAATTAAAGAGACAGAGGGGAAGTAGGTAGCATGCGGAATGCTAAACAAGAAATAAATACAGAAAACAATAAGATAGATTAGGAGGCAAAGCCTTCCATAAAGACAGAGAACTGTCTATGAGTTACAAGATTGAAGATTGAAGAAGATCTTACAAGATTGCAGAAGAGATTGAAGAAGAAGAAGAGAGGAGCTTACAGGTGCTCTGCCTTCTTACTAAAACTAGAGAGAGAAGTGAATTGAAGAGTAAATTGAAGCGTGTGTCTAACAATAGCCTAAGCACGCTTATATAGAGATTGAATGAATAGTAACCGGTCACTAACCGGGATAAATAGTAAAGGACTACTATTCAGAATCCAATGCTAGAAGACTTGAACTGTGCACTTAAGTGACCTGCACTGTGCACTTCTGACTTGAACTGTTTTGGAATCCAATGCTTTCTGAATTGGATTACATAGCATGATTGAGCCCTGATAGGTGGCGTAATTGGAGGAAAAGTAAATTCCTATGGTCCTGACTTTATTGTTGCGTTTGCTTAGTGGGGGACAAAAGCAATGGTCATTATGGCATGACATGATGAAAGTATATTCCAATTGTCTGCCATGATTTGAAGTTTGATGCTATTGAAGGTGGAAGATAAGGAGAACACCACCAAGGTTTGGTTGACCAAGGGAGAGACCAGATAGCAAAGGTCTAACCTGCAGAGTTAGTAAAAAACCTGCAAAAGAGATTAAATAAATTAAGATAATTAAAATTTGAACAGTTTTTCATGCCTTTGCAGACACTACGATCACCATGTTCAAGGGTGTTTGAACAGTTTTTCATGCCATTACTGACACTACGATCACCATGTTCAAGGGTGTTTGAACAGTTTTTCCCACCATAAGTGGTATAGTTGTCATGTTCTAAGGACAGATTTAAAATTGAGGGTACCGTAAATTCCCTAATGATCAACATTAGTGCAGATCATCAGGAGAGTAATTGTCCGAGCACCCTTCTTCATTTTGGTAGAACGAATCTATTGAAGAAGAAGAAGAGGACTTGGTTTGTACCTGCTTCTTTTTATCGTCCCTTTTAGAACAAGAAGGGGTATTTTTGACCTCAGTTTGGTTTTGAAGAAGTTTCATAATGTTCTGGAGTTTTTCCAGGACATCTTCTTCGGAGGTAGAAGCTGCAAGAGCTGCAGATATTCTAGCCTTCTGATTTAGGAATTTGCAGGTGTCTGGGTCAGCCACTTGCAGAGCCCTGGGATTGTTTTTAAACCAAGTGGTAACACTTTCTAGTGATGCCATAGAAGCATCAAAGCGAGGCCACCACTTAACAAATGCCTGTTTATAAAAAGATAACAAAGATTTGGGAAGATGGAAATTGCCAGTTTTATACTGCCATGAAAAAATCCATGATAGCGAGAACGTGGTAAAGAAATTTAAAAAGATTGGGCAATTGTTGAGATCTTTGTTAAATCTTTTTGAAAATGATTGAAATCCTTCCTGGACTTCAATAGGTAAGATTTCTGGGATAGGCCCAAAGAAGTCCCACCATTGAAGAAACCAATTAGGGAAAGAGTACTTGGTTGTCTTTTTGAAGTAGATCAACCAAGAATGTTTGAAAGACTTATTTTGTAAGCCAAGGATGACATAATCCCAGGCCTTGATGTAATCCCAGTAGTTATAGCCAATAGGATCAAATAACTGAGAAAACCTTTTTGTGTTGTTTGGATTTTGTCCAAAGGCTGAAGGTGTCAAGACATTCAGGATTTGGAGAGTTGAATGGGTGATGAAAGAATTGTCTCTGGGATCTTTGTAGTGTTTGATAGAGACAGATTCAGTATCAACGAGGATGAACTCATAAAATCTTTGAGTTTTGTTAGGGGTAAAGGGTAAGAAATGGAATTGAGATGGAAAGATCTTTGAGGGAATTTTGTTAGGATCTTTATCCCAAAACTCAGATTCCAGGTGAGCCAAGAAGAAGAAGTTTTCTTTTGGTACATACTGGGTTTAAGCAGGGGAGATTTGGGGTGATTTTGTGAGGATAATCTGAGATTGGTTTTGAGTAGGGGCAATCTGGGATTGCCTTGGTTGGGTTAATTGAGCCTTTTCAGTTTGTATGGCTAGGTCCAAGGCAGGGATGTCTTGGTCACTGTCTTCAGCTATACTAGCCCAAGTTTTTGTTGGAAGATTGATTAATCCTTGTTCCTGAAAGGCAAGGAGGGTTTGGACAGGGAATGCATAGTCCGATTTGGTTTGTTTGTTTTGATTTTGGGAATTCTGGGTAGAAGGCCCTGATTGGTTAGGAGATTCTGTAGTATTTGGTAAGATGCTGGGATTAGGTTTACCTCTACCACCTCTTCCTCTTCCTCTCGAGGAGGAAGCTCTGGAAGTCATGCCGATTGTAACCCTGTAATTAACCGTAGAAGAGTTAGACAGGGAAAGCATTATTTGAATTTTTAATATATCAAAATCAAATAAGCTTAAAATATCAAAAATACTTTGGATATTGTGCCTTTTGATATAAACATAATATGTAACTAGTTTATTTTTAAAAGACAATCTAAATTGATTTCTTGGTTCAAGGAAATTGATAGTTAAAACTTTTCTATTATTTAAAAAGGTTTTAACAGGATTAAAAGATAAACTAATTTGTTTGTCAGGAATGAAACCAATGATGGTGAAATCCCTTTTTTTGCCAGAGAAGGTTTTAGCAAGATTATAGGGATAAACATAAGAATCAGTATAAGAACCAGTACTGGAGACTGGTCCATTAGTGATGGAGACTGGTCCACTAGTAATCCTATTGGTACCCCTTTTGGTCCCTATTTTGATATAGTTCTGTTTTAGGCCAGAATTAATATCAAAATTAGAGATAATATTGTGGTTAAAATTCAAAGGTTTAAACATAATGTGTTGCCCCAAGTAGTGGATACCTATGCCATTTATAGATGAATGAAAGGAGAGAGGTATAACTGGTGATTCCCAGATAATTCTACTTTCAATATTCTTAATAAGAGACAACATACTAATATTGAAACTATTAATTGTAGTTGAAAGACTAAAAGGATAAGAATCAGAGCAGGGTTTTCTAAATGATTGACATAACCATTTATAAGTTTTGCTGCTGGTTCTGGGATCAAGGTTCAGGGTTTTAAGATAATTTTGGATATTATCATACCTACTGGGTTTGTCACCTTTGCAGTGGGTAATGATATTGGCTTTGGTATTGGGATCTATCTTAAGGGCCTTTAGCTTCCTAATGAGCCGACAAGTTCTGCTTTTGTGACCAATTTTGTCACAGATAAAGCAAGTGGTAGTTTTTCTGGGTCTAACCCTTTGTTTTTCAGGCGATTGGTTGGAAGCCTGGGTTTCGGTTTTGTTCTTGCCACAAGTGCACTTACCACAAGTACAAATGCTAGAAGTAGTTTGGGGTTTGTTCTGGACATCAGAATCTTGGTTAGCCTTATGGTTTGCTTTCTTTCCTTTTCGGTGTTTAGGCATGTAACCAGGTTGGGGATGGTTAGGGCAATGTCTGCTGATGTGGCCAGGCATATTGCATTTGAAACAGATGACCCTGTCATTTTTAGAGGGGTCGTTTTTAACCATATTGATGGATTTATTCCTGTTAGGTTTGAGTTTTATAGCCTTGAGTAGGTCAAGCTCCCTTTTGACTATGGCTAGGAGTTCATTCCTACTATCATTTTGAGGGCCATGGTTGATAGTGGAATTATTTTTCTGGGCAGGGCTATCTAAGGCCTGAAGATACTTATTTTGTTTTAAGGTATCTGTGGAACCTTTGGTAGCGTCAACAGGGACTTCCTGTTTACCTACTAATTTGGATTTGAAAGGGTAGTCAATACCTTTCCTAATGGTATACTTGCGGAACCAGTAGAAGAAAGGAACATTACGTTTGATTTTTCTGAGAAATTTATAGAATTTCTCCTGGATTTCCTTAACTTTGGGACCCTGATAATGTTGAAAGAACCACTCTCTTTGAGAAGACCATTCCTCAGAGTAAAGATCTTTCTTGAGGGTTTTCTTATCAATAATGAACTCAGATATCATAAGGTTCATTAAGGGAGGAGTAGGTTGGAGATTGAATGGATTTGGGCTCCTCATCATCCTTCTGATAAGAAGTTGTCACAGGGGTTGTGGTTTTGAATCCCTGTAAATGGATAGTGGAACCATCATGGGATGTTCCAATGTGAGGTTTGGAAGGTGCTGTTGAAAAGGACCTTCTGGACAAGGTTTCTCTAGACATAGCCGTTCTGAAGTCTTCTTCAGAATGCAGGGATCTAGGGATGGAAAAGGAATTACTCCTGTTAAAAACAAGGTCTACCTTTCCAGATTGGTATTGAATGACATCTTGGAACTCTGGTGTTAACCTAGGGGCTGTAGGGGCAGCTTTCTCTAGGGTCCAGGTTTCTGGTAATGTGACATCACTCCATTGGATAGTTTTCGGCACAATAATATTGGCCTTGCTGTTGTCAGTGAGAAACAAGGTTGTTTCCCCTGACTTGTGGCACTTGGTTTTCAAGAAATTGGACCTGATGGAGTTCATTACTTTGTATTGAACTCTGTAGATCAGAGTGATAGGAAAAGACCCTTCTTTCATGTCATAGCCATGGCATTTGACATTAAGGAAAAGGACATCAAGGATGTTCTTATCATCTAAGCTAACGGTGAGGTCAGGAAAACAATTGAAAAAGATTGGCCCATGAATGAGGCTGGTTTCAACAGTTCCTAGGAGGGAATCGTGAAACTGATTGTGACGAGCATCTCTTAAACATAGCAGAACTGCCACGTTAAGGGATTCTCTAGTCAATGGTTTCATACCTACCTGGACACTTCCTATGTGGAGGTAGTTCTCATACTTTTCTCAGAGAGAAGATGAAGTTCTTCGTCATCTTTTCGAAGTATGATTTTTTGTTCAACAGTTCTGATGATGTGATCAGATTTAGAGAAAAAGGAAGCTTTAGGTTTATAAAGCTCTTTGTGAGATATTTTTGGAATATCCCAATCATCTAAATCTTGATTGATGTTTTCAAAATGAATTTCTTCTTTGAAAACTTTGTTTGACAAAAATTGTTTTGATTGGTCTTCGTTAAACGAAGAAGATTGAGAAGAAGATGAAGGCTTGCTAGAGGAACAAGAAAAGCGTGAGGAAAAGGATTTAAACATATTTTAAAACAAATTTTTCCTCACCCGTAAGCATCATCGCCTTCACCTGGTTTCTGTGGGAATATAAGTATTAAAACTGAACTAGTTACTTACCCTCTGGGAGATGCTTGCTAAATTAACCATGTTTTGTTCAAAACTCAGTCATAATGCCATGTTGCCGGATATGAAAGCTTGAATACTAAAATTATTTTCTATTTTATACTTCGGAGTAGAAGTTACCATAGTTCAGAGAAAATCAAAGTAAATACTGAAATATATTAAACCAGATTTAAACACTCAAAGTCTAAGTTATTCCTTGTTTCAAACACGTGTATGATCAAAATTAAAGTAATTTTCGAAATAATTTTCTCTCCATTTAGGATTAGAATACTTTAGGATAATAAACCTCAAATTATGGTATATGACTGCCCAGTCAACCTGCAGGGTCTTACGTACTTCGCTACCATTTCGTCGCTAGTGAGGTACCCAGATATCCTTACTAATATTCTACGGTCCTTGGAGTATATAAAAATTTTCTGTGAAAAGCTCTAGAGATATTTTGATCATAAACATTTTAAGTACAAAGGTATAACAAAGAACTAAAAAGTGTATCTTAGTATAATCCACAACAGTATTTTACAATAATAATACTGAGAACACAAGTATTTACTGCAAAATATAAACATAGATGAATAATTAAATTATTCAAATATTACTACGTTCATTTTTTAAATAGTTATAAAATAGTGGACTGGTTGACTATAGGATTATCCGATCGAGGCGGATAAATACGGCACATTTCAATTGCCCTTGCCAGACGCCTGTATTGACGTACGCTTGCGGCATTTAGCTATAGTCAAAGAGTACACTAATAGTATAACCTTTAAATTAATTATAGAATTAATATCCATTTATGGCAATCTTACAGGAGTATGAACAAGTGTATGGTTAAATTAAAAGCATAAACAGAGTAGTAACCAACAGTTCAAAGTTAATATCTACATTCCTACTTCCACCATCTGGCTCTGAACCAAGACCAGTTTTTCATACCACTGATGGTACTACAATCGCCATGATCAAGGGCGTTTTTAGAACAGTTTTTCATGCCAGAGGCACTACAATCACCGTGTTCCAAGGTGTAAGAACAGTTTTTCATGCCTGGGGCACTACAATCACCGTGTTCCAGGGTGTAAGAACAGTTTTTCATGCCTGGGGCACTACAGTCGTCTTGTTCAGGGACGCTATTAGTTGTTAAAAACAAAGAAATTTTGATAAATATGTTTTGGAAAACAATTAAATTGAGATTAAGAGAAAGATTAGGGTTCATACCTTTTGAAGAATTTCTCTTGCTGATTTGAGGGGAGAAACCAGAGACATAGTTAAGGCATTTAAAGAGCCTCTGCAACTGGGTTCTGTCAATGATCTGATTGGGAATTTTATCATAGAACTCAATAGCTTTACTGATAGGGATGATTGTTTCCTGGTGAATGCTATGACCAAGAAATTTATTCTTTGCATGGAACAAATTGATTTTTGTTTTGGAGACAGCACGTCTATTAATAACAGATATGAATATGCTGCTATGCTTGAGATGCTGGTAAAAGGTTTGAGAATAATTTAAAACATCATCAATATAGATAATGGTAAATTTTGAATTTTGATTAAAATTCTCATTCATGATTTGAAATTCAGAATGAGCGTTCCAATCATATTGACAAGAAGGGACAGTGAAGGTAGTTTTATACCCGTCCTCATCTTTTGTTTGCCAAAAACCAGATTTAATTTTAGAGAAGATTTTTGCATTAAGAAATTTCTCAAGGAGATTTCTCTTGTTGGAAATAAGGAACCTAATCCAGCAAAGATCATGATCGAAAGGTTTGTAAAAACAAGTCTGGGAATTTCCCCTTTTGATCTCAGCTTGTTTATTGACATAAATGTCAGAACAAGACCAAGGACTCTTATTCTTGCGAAAAATGTCTTTTACTTTCTTTTGACAGAGAAGGAGAGGTTCATGATTCATTTGAATCAGTTTGCCTTTGAAAAGCTTTAGAAGTATATATATATATATATATATATATATATATATATATATATATATAAATGAATTATGTTATATTTATAGTTCATACCTTTATCATCTTGTCCCACACGTCATCCTTGGCTTTCTGTGGAACCTTTGGCCATTTTACATAATTGATAGCGAAGATATCATAGCTAGCCGCAAGAAATCCTAAATAACCCCCTAAAAGACCAGCAGCATGTCCAATTGGTTGACCCTCTCGATTCCAATCTAGGATCACTTTCTTCTCATCAGGAAACGAAAACAAGTCCTGAACTCTTAGACGATCTTCTTTAGGCTCTCCATCCCCAACTGAATATAAAATAAAGAAGTAATAATTAGAAGTTATTAATTAATCCAAACTAATAATTAATCCAAACTAATAAAGAAGTTATTAATTAATCCAAACTAATAAAGAAGTAAATTGCATACCAATGACATTAACCGGCCAATATTTAGTGGGCTTTTTCGTGTCAGTGGGGAAAAAACTTTCATCGTCAGTGTCAAAGTCAAGAGATGGGTCAATATCACCAAGAGGCTCACTTTGTGGTGATAGGTGAGATCCACTTTGATTCATATTTGGAGCATTCTCTTGAACTTGAACAGGTGCGGACTGAGTTCTGGGAGTAAACCTCTTTCTCCTAGTCATTGCTGCAAAACCATATTTAGATAATGAGAGTATGTTTTAGACAAATTGTGAAGGAAAAAAACGCATAACTAGCAAAAAAAAGGTACATATATTTTATTGAAGATGAACTTCTGTTGAAAGCATATTGCGATTCAGAAACAGAGACATAAATAAAATGTTCAACCATTTGAAGAAAATAATCATAATAATAATAATAACAACACAACATTACAAAACAATGTCTAGAAATTTTACCAGTGCTTGTTACATATCCATGTTGTCATTACAATCATCAACATTTTCATTCAATGTTGATGTTGGAGGATCATCATCTATATCAGCTCTTGCTAATTGTATGTTTGGTGTATCATCAGGAAACATTTGTTCTAAGTTTTGTGTTTCATGAAGCCCATTAGACATCATTATCTCTTCGTCATCTTCTCCCATGTCATACAAGTCTCTTGGCTTCAAATGAATAGGTATGCTCCATCCCTTTTCTTTCTCATCATCTACATAGTAAACCATTTGGGCTTCCGATGCTTTGATATATGGCTCATCACTTTCATGGACACCAGTATCTCTTAACCTCAAAAGATTGATTGAGGTAAAACCCAAATTATCTTTTTTCATGCCTCTAGAGGTAGTGGTATTAGCCCATTGACATTTAAATAAAGTAACCGTAAATACACCATTATAGCTAACCTCAATGATGTCTATTAATTTACCATAGTAAGCTACCCCTCCAAACCTCATTTGGGTATCGCGGTTACTTGAATAACTTCTAGTTCCAAATGTGCAAAAAACCCCACTATTTTGAGTTTTTAATCTTTCATCTCGTTCCAAGGTTCGAAATTTATATCCGTTGACATTATATGCAGTGAATCTTCTAGCTTTGTCAATAGGACCTCTAGCAAGCCAAAGAAGAACATCTTTATCTGGTTCAACAAGATTGTCCATCTCTTTAAAAATCTGAAATTATGCTCCCAATACGGAAGCTCAAAAAGTATACTTTTCTTTTTCCACTGTTGAGTACCATCTTGCGAGGTACGTCCATCACCACGTGATCTTTTTCCCTTTCCACTTGTTTCAGCAGTTTGACCAAAGGTGACATTGATATTCTTAACTTGTTCAAGGATTTCAGAACCAGATAAAAGTTTAGGTGGATTGCGCATATCTTGTTCTCCATTAAACCGAATCCTATTCAGCCTAAATTTGTGTCTGCGATCAAGAAAACGACGGTGACCCATAAAACACCACTTCCTACTATGTGGCAAGCGGCAAGGAATAGAGTCAAAGTTACAAGTTGGACAAGCTCGTCCGGTTTATGTGTTCCACCCAGAGAGAGTTCCCAACCCAGGAAAGTCACTAATCGTCCACATCAAAGCTGCGTGCAATTTGAACATCTCTCGAGTTGAAGCATCATAAGCATCTACACCGTCGTGCCATAACTCCTTAAGCTCCTTAACTAGAGGTTGCATGTAAACATCTATATTATTTCCAGGCATTTTTTTACCAGGAATTATCGTTGAAAGGATAAATGATGTTGACTTCATACAGACCCATGGTGGGGTGTTGTAAGGTATGAGAATAATTGGCCAAATGCTGTAACTTGTACTTAAATTACCAAATGGATTAAAACCATCAGTAGCTAATCCAAGGCGAACATTGCGTGGATCTGATGCAAATGACATGTTTGTTGAATCAAATGTCTTCCAAGCCATTGAATCTATTGGATGTCTCATCACGCCATCATTGTTATTATCAACAGCATGGCATCTCATATCCCCAGCTGTCTTTGAAGACAAAAACAATCTCTGCAAGCGCGGTTTAAGAGGAAAGTAACGAAGAACTTTTGCAGGCACCTTCTTCTTACCATTTCCATCATTGGACGCCTCAACCTCACCATCTTTTGTCCTGGATTTCCATCTGCCCTTGTTACATACTTTACATGTTTGCCTATATTCATCTTCACCCCAATACAACATACAATTATTTGGACATGCATGTATCTTTTCACAATCCAAACCAAGCTTCGATATAGTTTTCTTTGTCTCATAGAATGAACTTGGAATTTTTGCATGCTCAAATGCATCATTTAGTAGTTCTAAGATCATTGTCATAGCCTTATCGGTCATCCCACAAAGGCATTTGATATGATACAACTTCACTATAAAAGCAAGTTTAGAATACTTTTTGCACCCTTCATACAATGGCTGTTCTCCATCCCTAGCTAATTCATAAAATTCTCTAGCTTCCCTCCCTTCTTGAGTTACATTTGGAGTCACTCTTTCACCTTGTGCGGTGTCTTCATTAGTATCATTTGCAAGATTCCTATCAACTCCAAAAGCATCGTTAATGATGTTCTGAATTGGATCTTGAACGACCACAGTATCTTGTGCCGCATTTGGTACATTTCCACTTGCAATATTACTAGTATGTCCTTGGTCAGACTCCCCATGAAATAACCAAGTGGTGTATCCTCTTGGGAACGGTTTACAAACTAAATGGTCGTACACATCTTGCCTAGTTTGGCGTCTTCTAAAACCACACAAGGAACAAGGACATTTTATTTTTCCATCAACGGCAGTACGTTCATAAGCAAATTGAATAAATCCCCGAACACCTTGCTTATACTCACGTGAACCTTGTGGCATTGTAATCCATGACTTATCCATTGTCATACAATCTTGTTTCTGAAGCATCGTGAGAGAGAGGACATAACTAAGGATAACTAGAAGGAGAAAATCAGAACACAATTCAAGGAACAGGGAGAGAAGCAGTTTGAGGAAAAGCAGTGTAAAAACAATGAAGCACTAAAGAGAACAACAATAAACAAGTACAAAACAAAGTTCACACACACACACAGAGTCAAAATGAATTGTTTCATCTCTAGGAATTCATTCTTCTGTTGGTTTTTCTCTTCTTTACAAACTGTTTTTACAAAGTGTATCAATTACCATCATCAACAATTTCAGCTTCTGCGCCAATAAAGTTGGCAAGGATCAAGATTCAAAATCAATTCTAAAATTCAAGGTGCCTACTCTACAACCAAATAGAATCAGGATTCAAAATCAATTTCTTCAGATTCAAAATCAATTCTAAAATTCAAGGTGCCTACTCTACAACCAATAAGCCCTTTTTTTTTTAAAACTCTAAAGCCCTAATTTGTGGTTTGTTTCTGAAATTGAATCAGTTAATTCCAACCAAACAGAAATTAAAACCTAAAACCCTAAAAAAAGAGAGAATGAGAGAGAGAGAGAGGAAGAAAGAAGACATACCTGGTTGCGAGAAGAAGCTGCTGCGTGAGAGAAGAAGCGCTGCGTCGTGAGAGAAGAAGCTGCGACCGTGAGAGAAGAAATGAAACTGTGAGGGCGCTGCTGCGAAGGATCGAGAGAGAGAGAGAGAAATGAAACCGAGAGAGAGAGAGAGAGAGAGAGAGAGAGAGAGAGAGAGATGAAGAAAAAAGACGCACCTGGTTGAGAGAAGAAGCTGCTGCGTCGTGAGAGAAGAAGCTGCGACCGTGAGAGAAGAAGCGCTGCGGTCGTGAGAGAAGAAGCGCTGCGGCCCGTCGTGAGAGAAGAGCTGTTGCAGAGAGGTTTTTGCAATTTGGTTTGTTGTAGAGAAGCGCTGTTGGTTTGTTGCAGAGAAGCGCAGTCGTGGCTCGTGAGAGAAATGAAAGGGCTTTTGGTTATTTTATTAATTAGTAACTGAGAAGCGCTTTGTTGTAGAGGGGAGTTTTTTTTGACAAAAAAAGGGAGGGGGAGTTGTTTTTGACACGAAAATTTGCAACCGCCGCAATATACATTCTAACCGCCGCCGATTGACTCCAGAAAAACCAAACCGCTGCAGATTACCAAATAACCGCCGCTGTTTACTTACTAACTACGGCAGTCAAGATAACCGCCGCACAAACCGCCGCAAAATTATAAGCGGCGGCGGTTTACCCAAAACCGCCGCAGATTAACCGCCGCTGGTTGCCTATTTTGTTGTAGTGATTCCAAAGGATCAACTTCTCAATTTCTCGCATAAAAAAAATCTTTTTCTCATCTCAAAAACCGCAAAAATGCATCATCAATAAATCATACCATACAAACATGCACCTACCATGACACCTACATCAAAGCACTACATTTGCATTTGCACGTCATCAGCACTCACATATACTGCTTATCAATTTTTTTTCGATCAGCTTCAGCGTCCACAGTTCATGGGCCTTTTTGGTTCATTTGTCTCCACATTGCGCATACATGACATTGCATGCATGCACACACACGACATTTTTTTACTTCGATAGACGTGTCAAGCGCCAGTCTCGTCGTTGCTAAAAATATTTCTACACCACAAATTATATCATTGTACCATGCATTCACGTGTCTTCCTTTATCCACCATAGCACCTGCATCAAAGCATTACATTTGCATCATTCGCATTTCATACATTTATCATGTACCAAGAAAAGAAGCAAAAAAGGAAAAGAAGAAAAAAGCAAAAAGGCAAAAAGGCAAATAAGAAAAAAAATCTCATTACATTCATTCATTCCACTTAAAATCAATCATTACAGATGCATACATTACAGGCATATGACCCGTTGCTCTCTAATCGACTTCAAGTGTCGATCCTAATTACTTCCACTTCTTAAGTCAATGCGACAAGCGTTGAATCTTATATCAAACACCAGATGGCAGTGTTAGCACAGAGTCTAGCATAGATCCTTCAGACCAGTTTGGTCCTTCAGTTCAGTTCGAATTAACACGTCAAAACGACGGCTTCGAACTCTACCATCAGATCTTAACGTCGCCACTGGGCGCAACAGATCCTTTAGACCCCCAGAGGTCCTTCAGATTAGCTGTGTCTGCCTAAGACATAATGGACATCCTTCGTGGTCAACATATCAGTTCTAGATCTGATCTTGACCCTCACGGCCGCATCGACGTAGGTCACCCTCAGACTGTTTTATTAGTACCAAAGCTAGTTGCAGTCCATCAGACCATTTTGGTCCATCAGGCCCAGGCAGCCCTTCAGACCCACCGGTCCTTCAGTTTAATTCAAATCAATGCGCCAAGCATCGACTGCGAATTAGACCCTCTGATCATTATGCCGATACTTCAGGGCATCGATCCTTCAGACCCGCAGTGGTCCTTCAGAGCCCCAGTGCTCCTTCAGACCCCCAGCGGTCCTTCAGAGCCCCAGTGCTCCATCAGAGCCCCAGTGCTCCTTCAGAGCCCCAGTGCTCCTTCAGAGCCCCAGTGCTCCTTCTTTATTCCTTTCTCGTCGGTGCCCCGAGTGTTAACCGTTCTCTGTTAATTCTTAAACTCTACACTTTTCTATTAAGAGGACAAAATTAGCATTTGTCTTATCTTTATTTCTATTCCTACTATGAAAACCTTTCAGTTTATCTACGGAATATAAATAAAGAGAGGCAGCTGTCATACCCTAATTTTGTCCGGCTAATTAAAAAAAATCCAAAAAAAAGTTTTTCGCGTATATTTGATTCCTAATCCCTCGAATAGGTCATTTTGCGCTAATTTACTAATTTTGCGTTGTTATTACTTTTTTTAGTGGTTAAACAAAAATAAAAAAATATGCTAACACAAAAAATTACATAGTAGATTTAATTTATTTTTCTTGTTACAATATCTTTAATTAAAAAACGAAAATAAAAAATAAAATAGATAAGAAATAATACAAATTACAAAAGAAAATAAAAAGGGAGGTGCAATAAAAAATTATTATTACAAAAAAGGAGAATGTCCATGTACATGACTTGGCCCAAGAATGCCAAAGTTACAAAAATAAACCAAGTACCCAAAACTGCAGCTACTTTGCAAAGGTGATTTCTCTCTCTTCGGACATCATTTCGACGATCCGAACGGTGAAAGTGAAGATGAATGTCTCAAAAACCTTCTGGCAAAAAACGAAAACGATCCAACGGTTAACGAATCCAGAATCGCACTTGTACGGTGGCTGGTTTGAGAAAAACGGGAGTTGTTTTTTCTACTTTTGCGAAGGCAATTTCTCTCTCCTCAGACCTCGTTTCGACGATCCGAACGGTAGAAGTGAAGATGGATGTCTCATAAACCTGGTGTCAAAAAACGAAGACGATCCAACGGTTAACGAATCCGGAATCGCACTGTCAATATGGCTGGTTTGAGAAAAAATGGGATTAGTTTTTAGCTACTTTCCAAATGCAGTTTCTCTCTTCTCAGACCTTTTTTCAACGATCCGAACGGTGAAATTGAAGATATATGTCTCACGAACCTTGTGTCAAAAAACAAAGATGATCCAACGGTTAAAAAATCCGAAATCACACTTTTACGGAGGCTTGTTTAAGAAAAACGAAAATTGTTTTTTCTATGTTGTTTTAGTCCCACATTGCTTGGGAGAAACAAGAACTACCTAGCCTTTGGCTATAAAAGAGATGGAGATGCAAAGGCTATGGACATGAGTGATTGATGGGGTAAGTGATCTTTTGGGCTAGCATTTGCAGTCCATTAGATTAAAAGTCTGTCTTTAATTCTTTTGGGCTAGCTTTTGCAGTCCATTAGATTAAAAGCCCGTCTTTAGTTATTTTTGGGATGGCCGTTGAGGTCCTTTACTTGGCGATTTTCGGGTGAAAACGGACCAAATAGGAGTCCGGTTCGCGGTTGATATGGTCAGATTGCTCGGTCCGTTTTGGCGTTGATCACAATGATCAGCTTGAGGTTAGTTTTGCATGTATTTATTTATTTTATTTATTTTTGTACATATTTATTTATTATGTATACTGTTTATTTATGTACATACTTATTTATTATTTATATTGTTTATTTATCTATGTAAATAATTATTTATTATTTATTTATATGTATAGTTATTTATTTATTAACTTTACTCTTTATTAATTGTTAGTGTCGTCATTAATTTTTTTAAATACACAAATTATTTTATTTTTTCAAAAATATAAATAGGGGATTAAGTCGACTGTACAGTCGAGTTAGTCTGCTTTTTAGGACCACGAATGAACCGTTACGGATCATGTCCTAAAATCCCTATTTAAAATAAATAATTCCCAAATTAAAAAATACAAACACATCTCTTTCATTTCAAAAACCAAAAATCTTATTTTCAAAGTAGGGGATTAAGTCGGTCGTACGGCCGGGTTAGTCATCGTTTTAGGATAAGTGAACTGTGGTCCTTCAGAGCCCCAGCGCTCCTTCAGCCCTCAGCGGCCCTTCAGAGCCCCAGCGCTCCTTCAGACCCCCAGTGGTCCTTCAACACAGATCACACAGTCCTGAAACCCCTATATTAAAAAACACCAACCAACAAACTTTTTCTACCCTAGAACTACGTAGCGTTTGATTCTCTACCAAGAGATACGTAGGAGCAGGGCCACGCCCCTGTCAAGCGCAAAAATAAACAATTTCCATTACCTTTCTTTCTTAATTCATTTTTTACAGAAACCTGTAAAAATAAATAGATGAATATTTCATTTTCAAAATATAAATAGGGGGTTAAGTCGACTGTACAGTCGGGTTAGTCTGCTTTTTAGGCCACTAATGAACCGTTACGGATCGGGTCCTAAAATCCCTATTTAAAATAAATAATTTCTAAATTAAAAAAAATACAAACACATCTCTTTCATTTCAAAAATCAAAAAATCTTATTTTCAAAGTAGGGGATTAAGTCGGTCGTACGGCCGGGTTAGTCATCGTTTTAGGATAAGTGAACTGTGGTCCTTCAGAGCCTCAGCGCTCCTTCAGCCCTCAGTGGCCCTTCAGAGCCCCAGCGCTCCTTCAGACCCCCAGTGGTCCTTCAACACAGATCACAAAATCCTAAAACCCCTATATTAAAAAACACCAACCAACAAACATTTTCTAAACCAAGAACTACGTAGCTTTGATTTCTCCATCGCACCTGGAGATACGTAGGAGCGGGGGCCCACTCCTGTCAAGCACAAAAAACTAAAATTTTTATTAAGTCTTTTTCTTTCAATAAAAGGGTAAAAATTAACATTTTCAAAATTAATATTCTTTCCTACAACTAGTTAGCAGGTAACCTTCATTAGGAAGGATGTCGTGGGGTGCTAATACCTTCCCCACACATAACTGACTCCCGAACCCTTATCTGGTCTCAAGGACCCTTATCCATTCCAAAAGAGATTTTCCAATGTTTCCCCTTATAAACTAAATTTTGGTGGCGGCTTCATTTTTGAACCTTCGAGGAATCCTCACCCGGATTTTTCGGTCGCTACAGGGGTATGAACAGAACAACAAGAGAGGAAGCTCCTAGTGGTTCTAATATGGCGATTCGGAGTGACTGCACCACAGATCAAGGGAGGGGAAGGGGTGGAACTCTGGGCGTGGTGGTGTGAGGGTGCTCGGAATCGCACTGGGCGGCGGTTCTGGTTCGCAAGGATAAAACAAACACGGGAAGGGAGAACTCTGGTGCGGCTCCGTTGCGGTGGCGGCGTGAGTTATGATTTCTGGGTATGTTCGGGCAAATCTAGTTGTGGTTGTTGATATTGTTTGTGTTATTGTTGGGATTTTTCTTCCTAGTTGTGTTGTGTTTGTTTTTCATTCCTGCAACAATCTGAGAGATAGAGAGATATGCAACGGTGCTCAACATCTGAGACAAGGGGGAGGGTGGAGATGGGAGGGTGGAGACAAGCGTGGTGCTCATGGGGTGGTGGTGGTTCTGTGAGAGAGAGTGAGGGACGAAGTAGATGGGAACAGATGAAGAAGAAAGAGGAATTAGGGTTTTAATTTTGTAAGACTCATTAATGACATGACATATATACAGTCAGTAATTAAAATAAAAGAAAACGAAAAATAAATGTCAAATCAGACATCTGTGTGACACGTAGGCTTTTTTTGTAACTGCCAAGTAACATAAGGACTAACGGCCAATCACTTATTTTACTTCTCCTTTAATGTGTCGGTGTGTTGCCAACTTTCTTTTCTTTACTATTATTGCTGCCACGTTTCAATTTGGGCATTTTTTATTTGGAACAATGATCCTGGACTCTTTACTCAATCGTTCCACTCACTCTATACTTCTATATACTGTATTGTTTTAAAAATAAAAAACTAACAACACCTCAATTACCACCAATCAGAATCTATTTTCTATTCCTTCTTCCTATATAAGTTGCTCCCTTCTATGCCTTTATACATACTTCTTTCCACTTTTGTTAGTTACTCCATTCACATTGCCAAAAAATTCAAAGGTGAATTCTCTTTCTAGTTCAACTTCGTTTGATTGCTTTACCCAACACACCCATTTTCTTTTGTCTTTGTACCATTTTCATGTGTCAGCCATCTTTGCACTTTCTGCATTGTGTCATTCTTTTCCTCTTCTCTCTTCGCTCTTTTGTTAGTTTGCTTCTTCAGTTGCTTCTTCAATTTATGCTCCATGTTTACTATGTGTTTTCATCTCCCTCTTCTCTCTTTGCTCTTTTGCGACTTTGCTTCTTCAATTGCTTCTTTAATTTATGCTCCAAGCCCACGATGACACCAAATCCTCCGATGAGGGTCCTCCACCGCGTCCAAACATCACCCTACCCGGAAGCACCCTCTTCAACTTTTTCAGTCCTTGCCTTTCAATGTATTTCTCTCTTTCTCTCATGTTGCTTCTTTTCTAGCAATTATTCACAAGCATCTTCAATCATATGTCTTCAAACGATTATGCATGCATTCCAACAACATCCTGTTTCTAAAATTATGGTAGATCAATGAGGAATAGAAAGTAGAACAGGAATTTTCAATGAATAAACCTTCTGTAATTTTTTCAATTTGATTACATGCATGTATATTAAAATGGTGATGCAACAATTGTTCTTATCTTTACCTGCTCAATTGCCTCTTCTCTACCTGCTCAATTGCCTCTTCTGGATTTGGAAGTTCAGTAATCCTACAAACTGTGTTCTCTGGAATACACAAACATAAATTATTAAAGAAATAAAGACTTCCCTCAATTTCTATGTTAAAACTGAATCATGAAATGGGAAGATCACTAAAGTGTGCTCCAATTTCAATTCTCCAATTACTTTGACAAAACACTAAACACATAAACCAAATTTTTGTATTAATGCAATGAAAACTTTCTTCAATCTCCATTTTTTTATGTTAGAATTGAAAAATGAAAAGGAAAAGAAACTGATTTTTAGGTCACAGAAGTGTGTCAAAGTTCAATCCTCCAATTACTTTAACAAAACGTTACAAACTTAGATCAAATTGAAGACAAGGAAAAAAGGTAATACTAACCAACCATTGAACCCATCCTAGCATCCTGATAATGAAGTTGACCGAATTTGTTGATTGAAGCCAAGAGAAAATGGTTCTCTAGAAACTGAAGCTTTAAAGATGAACCATGTTCCTGAAAAAAAAAAGAGCACAAACTCAGTTCCTTAAGGATGCAATCCCATATGTGGATTTTCAGGAGACTGATAAATTGCAACTGTTTTAATCTTTTGAGGTGTCTAAGAACCAAAACCAATGCAAAACATCACATTGTAGGTTATATATACCCTCTTCAAGCCAATATTCAGATTTCAGAATGACTTTTACCTACTCTATACAGCAATGAATGTGCTCAGATTAATTCATTACTATTTGAAGCAACACTAATAGGTATTGAACTATTGATTGACCAACCAATCAAAATCTGGTTTGAGGGTAATATTACCAAAATGATTTTAATGAATTTCCAGATGAATGGTGGATAAGAAAAGAAAATATCAATCAGATGAGAAAATATATTTAAAACTCGAGCATATCAAATTGGATGGTTCAACTCTAAAAGACAAACACTTTAGCCATCAAAATAAGTAGAAACATTGCTGACACCCATCAATAGCAAAAATTTAAAATTATTGCACAGGCACTATACCAACCTTTAGACTAAAGCTCTGTGCCTTCACGATTATAGATGTATATATACCTGTCAAATTTGAAAATTTTAGAGACATGTGAAATGAAGGGAGGAGGGTATATCTTCAAATCTCTTACGGGAAAAATATTCTAATCAGCTTTTCCAAAGGATAGAAATGTTGGTTAAGTACATCATGCTACATCATAATAAGATAAGTATAATCTAGACTGACAGTACCAAAAATTGGAATATGCTTTGCATTGTAATTGTGTAGATCCATTATGCAAAGAAACAAAATTTATAGATTGATAGTACACTACGAAATCAAGTAAAGAAAATTACTTCTTCTGTGCAACAGCAAAAAAGAGCTCATTATGCAAGAACACTGCATCGCGTATAGTTTCTCTTACCTGAAAAACAAAAAAAC
The DNA here is from genome assembly GCA_039519185.1 of Astragalus membranaceus. NCBI lineage: Eukaryota > Viridiplantae > Streptophyta > Magnoliopsida > Fabales > Fabaceae > Astragalus > Astragalus membranaceus. The sequence goes on from CM076846.1 coordinate 214,827,496, forward strand.
CAAAATCCAAGAATAATTTTCTGAAAAACTCAATTTTTGTATAATATACAGTAAATTGTATAGTCATTTCCCTCTTACATGACATTTGAGGCACATTTGTTTTTTGTAACATCCCCAATTTGGCTAATTTTGATATTTGAGATAAGTAAGTGGTTTCACTTGATCTATATATTGAGCTATGATTGATGATTAAGTGATTCTATGTTATCGATTTCTAATCCACTTGATTGTATACGTGTTGGTTGTTAAAATAGACTTGCATTGGATAGTGTATTAGTAATAATAGGGTGTAACTAGCCTAAGGGTGTAATAGGAAATTCACTCATTTTAAAAACACTTCAGCTGAGGGTAATATCCATTCATTTCTCAAAGTCACAAAAACACACATAGTCGTCACTCACAAAATGAGTTTTTGGAAAAATAGAACTTGAGAGTGAGAGAGAGGAGAGCTTCGAGGGAGAGAGGGAAATAAGGAAAGGAAGCCATAACCCACACACACAACCACACAACTGAATCTTTCCTCTTCACAATTCCTTTCATCACCATCATGTTAGCTCAAGCTCATTGAGAAGATAGAAGCTCACAAAACCCATTTTTTCTTCTCCATCTTTTCCTTGGTCAATTCGAATTGCATGTGGGGTAAAGAGGTTGATTTGAAGCCATTCCTAGTTGCATGTTGATTTGGAGGGTTGGATTGTATCTAGAGGTAGCTACATTCAGATTTCAAGGCATTAGAGAGAGGGTTTGGGGGATAGGGTAACATTGGAAGCACATTGGAACTTGGTTGGTGTCTAGGAGATTGATTTGGGGTTCTATGTTGCATTTTTCATACTCGTTTTTGTTGTGCTCGCCAAATTTCATATGAGTTCTTCGCATTTTTATTGTTCTGGAATGTGTGGTTATGAACTTGCTTTGAAAATGAAACTATTGTTGCTTTGAAATTCTGAATTCTTGGTTAAATGATGTTGAAATCTTCTTTTTGATGATAAATTTCTAATGTGTGTGTTATTCTTGTTATGTGATGAGATTGATGATAATGATTGTAAATGTATGATAACAAAAGTTTTGTAAGTGTTGTTGGATTATTTATCGAATTTTGATTGCATTGGAACCAAGGAAAGAGGGTAAAATCACTTGAAAATCTGAAATTCTACACCTGCACAACAAATATCGCGTTGCGACGCGAGCTATTGCGTCATGACCAGTCACGCACAGGTGAGGGAAAAAGTTAATGATCATCATCGCGACGCGATGGTACAAGGTCGCGTCGCGACCCTGTGCAATTTTCAGCAAAAGTACATTGATACTAATTTAACCGTATCTTTTGATCCGGGAACCCGATTGAGGTGTTCTCAAGTGCGTTGCAAAGCTTATTTAAAGACATAATTATATAAATGAATTAATTTGTATTATGATGATTATTTGAACTTTGATTATACGATGAATGTATAATTTGAATCGCGTATTATGTTTATCGAGTGAGAAAAACTTTATGACATGATAATGAAATGAACTTTGTGTTCATTAAAGATAGGGTTATTACCCGAGGCAAAGATTAATGACATGTAATTATATACAAATATATCAAGGATGGGGTGACTACCCTAGAGGATTAGCATACTATGGGAGGGGAGGTCATGAGCCCCAAAATCTAGGCCCCATGAGGTTTGCCCGCTAATTAGTGGTAAGCGGATTGGGTTCACCTCGAACCGAAGAAAAGAAAAATGGTTTACGGTGTTGTGCTAAGCCAAGTTAAAGACAAGATAATTAGAAATGTACAATCGAATTGGAGTTTCCCGGAGTAACGGGAACTCCCGCATTATTTGGTATGTAAGGTCGAATTGGAGTTCACGGATTTACGGGAGCTCCCGCATTATTCGGCATAAAAATCAGAAAATTAAAAAGAAACGAATGAGAGGAACCGTACGGGGTCTCGGTAGAACTCACTGAGATTTGTAATTGATAACTCTTATTTATAAGAGTTATTTATGCTTTCTTAGCTTAAATTTGTGGATATCTTGTACTGCAGGTAACTTATATTGCAGGTCAGGTTTTGATGATGAAAAAGACAAAGCCAAAGTTGATGGCCAAAGTTGATGAGAGTGACCAAAGGCAAAAGTTGATGAAAGTGAAAGTTGATGAAAGTGACAAAATATCGAAGTCACAATCCAAGACAATCAAGCTTAAAGAATCAATGTCTCAAGAAATAAGGGTAGTCCTTAGGGTTTGGGTTTGTCTTAAGAAAAAGTGTAAGCTCTTCCGAGGGTCAGCTCATCTCTCAAAGTCTCGCGCCTTCACTAGTTTTCAAAATGCATGCATGCACGTAGGTAAGGCACGTAAACATTAAAACCAATTTGTGAAAGTAAGAAATCGATTCACACTATTTTCTCTAATGCTTGAAATCGAATTCCAACTCTTTGTGGAAGTTAGAAATCGATTCATGACTTATTTTCCTAAGCAAAGAATCGATTCCCAAATTGTTTTAAAAGCTAATAATCGATTCCTATTATTTCTCATAAGATCAAAATCGATTTCCTACTCTTTTGTTAAAGTCCAAAATCGATTTCCAACTATGTTTTAGAAACAACATAATCGATTATAAGCATGCTACATTCAAGCACATAATCGATTTCCTTTCTCTCTTATTCAACTACATAATCGATTTCCTCATGTTTTAAAAGGAAGCACAAAATCGATTTCTATGTTTTAAGGAAGCACATAATCGATTTCCTCATGTTTTAAGGAAGCACAAAATCGATTTCCTCTTTCTTTCAAGGAAGCACATAATCGATTATCATCTCTAAGGCATTCAAGCACATAATCGATTTCATCATTTCCATAAATGTTTCAACGTTATTATTTTTCTCATAGCCTATAAATAGAGGCTTCATTCTTCACATTTCACACAACCCATTTCACGATCAATCGCATCATTTGAAAAACCCTTTACATTTTCATTTCTGCTCTTCACGCACTGTTGGTCTGTCAGAGCTGATCTCCCGCAAGGGTTAGTCGGGGTTGTAATCTTCAAGTTGTAATATCTGCCTACATTAGAGGTATTTTGGTCTTTACTTTTGTAATTGTTTATTTGTTGTGATTTGTACTAGGGAGTGGGGTATCTCTCTAGGGTAGCTGTTTGGAATAGGAAGTGGGGTATCTTTCTGGGGTAGCCTGTTGTAACAAGGGTGGGGTATCTCTTGTTGTATTGTGGTTAGATTTGAGGGCTCTTCAATAGGTGGAGTATCCTAGGAGAAGAGTGCCTAAGTCTTGTAAAGGTTTTCCAAGGCACCTGTAAGCCTTGTTTTGTGATAGTGGAAAATCTCACAAGGGTGTGAGGACTGGACGTAGGTCACTAGGAGGTGACCGAACCAGTATAAATCTATGTGTGCTTTATTGTTTTATTTTCTAATTCCTTCGCTTCCACTTAACCTGCGCGAAAATTAATCTAAGTCATTGAAAAGGGGAAAAAGTTTCAAAAGTTTTTAAATCTCAATACTGAAGCCACTTGGCAACAAGTGGTATCGGAGCTAGACTCTTGTATAAAGGGCCTAGCAGCTTCAAGAGAAATGGCTTCAGTTTGGTATACGCAAGAGGGTGCATCTCTTATCCGTCCTCCGGGATTCAACGAAGAAGACTATGCATATTGGAAAGAAAGAATAAGAATATTCATAGAAGGGGTAGATATAGATATATGGGATGCTGTGGAAAATGGACCTTTTGTTCCCACGCACATGATAAACGGCGCACTCATAATAAAAGAAAGAAACGAATGGACGGACAATGAGAAAAGGAAAGTTCAACTTAATTTCCGGGCCAAGAACATTATCACTTCCGCACTTAGTCCCGACGAATTCTTCAGAGTGTCAAATTGTAAAACTGCTCAAGAAATGTGGGACAACCTTCAAGCCACTCATGAAGGTACCAGTGAGGTAAAAAGAGCAAGAACAAATACTCTCATCCGGGAATATGAATTGTTCAGAATGAATCAAGGAGAATCCATACAAGAAATGCAAAAGAGGTTCGCTCACATAGTGAATAAATTGGGTTCATTAGGAAAATCATTTCCTCCCGAAGACTTGATCAACAAAGTATTGAGATGCCTAAACAGAGAATGGCAACCAAAAGTGACTGCAATAACTGAGTCAAGAAACTTAACTACCATGACTCTCGCCACCCTGTTTGGGAAACTACTAGAGCACGAGTTAGAGCTCACTCGCCTAGCAGAGCATGAAGGAAAAGACAAGAAAAAGAAAAACTTAGCTCTCAAAGCTTCAAGTTCAAGTTCATCCGACGATAGTGATGATTCGGAAGATGATGATGAAGACGAGGAGAAAATGGATCTAATGGTTAGAAAATTCAAAAAGGTCATGAGAAGGGAAAGATCTCTCAAAAAGAATTCTCCAACCAAAAGAGTCTCAAGCCAGGAAAACTTCTCAAATCCACCAACTTGCCACGAATGTGGAAAATCCGGACACATAAAGATGGAGTGCCCAAAATTACAAAGAAGACGGTCAAAGTTTGAGAAAAAGGGATCCAAAGGAAAGAAGAGTAGAAAAGCCTACATAGCATGGGAAGACAACGACCTGAACTCATCAGATAACTCAAAGTGAAAAGGGTCAAGTTGTTCTCATGGCCGACCACGACAGCGAAAGTGAAACTGAGGTATCTTCTAACTCTGAAACTTTGCAAGATGTTTATGATGAATTGTATGAGGCATTTACTGAATTGCATGATAAATCTTTAAAACTAGCTAAAGCATTAAGTAAATCCAAGAAAGTCATCACTCATCTTCAAAATGATGTTATTGCTTTAACTAAGGAAAAACTAGAGCTTAGAAAAGAAAATGATAGTCTTGCATGTTTTAAAGCAAATTATGTTTGTGATAAATGTGTTGAATTTGAAAAGAAAGTGCATTAGCTAGAATGGACTGTAGGAAAATTGTCTAACTTACAACATGTGCATCATAGATCTCCTAGAAACAATCTCATAAAAAGGCACGAGCATTATAAACCAAAGTTTTCCACTAGACCATACATTAAATGTTACTATTGTGCTAAACTTGGACACACTGCATCTGTTTGCATGGCAAGAGGTAGACAAAATGTGAAAAAGTATGGGTTCCCAAAAGGACCATACCAAACACTAACCCACAAGGACCCAAAGAGATTTGGGTACCTAGAACCTTGTTTTAGATCATTGCAGGTATGCTTCAAGAAATGGGGGTAGATTGATACCTTGACAGCAAAAACTCAAAGCGCATGACTGGAGACGCAATAAAGTTATTAACACTCACCCCCGGAAAAAGTCGTCATGTGACTTGTGATAACAATAGAGGACGAATCTCCGGTAAAGGTTAGATTGGTAAAGTTTTATTCACCTCTATTGAAAATGTGCTTAAAAATAGTTTATTAAGTCAAATATGTGACTAGTGAAATAGAGTAATCCCCGAATCTCATTTCATGCATCATTAAGAACAATATTTATAACGCATGTTAGAATAATAGGAAACAACAAAGTATTCTGGTCAACCCTCTAGGACTGAGCATATAGAATTTATATATTACCTTCTTAGAGGTTATGGTTAGAAAGGTGATAGTGTGATTGGGTTAGTTGAGTCGTCACAATCAGCTAGTTGATATTTTCACAAATCCATTGCAAAAGAAAACCTGGTTCCACGTTCATTCAAATGAGTTTTCAATTAAATGTTTCTCAAGTGATTTTATAAAATGTGATTTTAAGTGAAAATGTGACTTGTGAATTTCTGCGTACTCAAAAAGCGTCTTCTAAAGCAGTTGAAGTGCTACTTTTTCTTGAAATCTATTTTCTCCTGTCACAATCAATTGCTAGCTCTGGTATTTTGCCATAATACATGCTCACAATCGTTGTTTACTTAAAATAATTTTTCTCCCAAAACTCTACGTCCCATATTCTGGCTGCCATCACCAACTTTCAAACTAAGCAACGTGAAATGTATGAAACTTAAAAAACTACTTCACAGATTTTGAGACTCATGATTAGCTTTTACTTGTTTTGATGAAATATTCTCTTCATGGTTTCAAATATGATTTTCTTTTGGTTTTGATGGTCACTTATAAATCTGCAATGGTTCTTTTACCTTGTCAAATAGCTGTGTCATTCGATTCGCAAACTTCATCATATGTCGACCCTTTTGATCATGACAAAAAGGGGGAGAAATATAGTGGTCACATTAAATATTTAAAATTGTTGGTGTTATAGCATTATCACTTTGCATCTAGTCAATAAAACAGGGGGAGCATCAAGTTAGGGGGAGTATCACATATATGCATCATTTTGCCTTGATGAACTAACCTCCCACCTAAAGATGAGTCAAGTTTTGTCATCATCAAAAAGGGGGAGAATGTGGATATCTTGTACTGCAGGTAACTTATATTGCAGGTCAGGTTTTGATGATGAAAAAGACAAAGCCAAAATTGATGGCCAAAGTTGATGAGAGTGACCAAAGGCAAAAGTTGATGAAAGTGAAAGTTGTTGAAAGTGACAAAATATCGAAGTCACAATCCAAGACAATCAAGACTAAAGAATCAATGTCTCAAGAAATAAGGGTAGTCTTTAGGGTTTGGGTTTGTCTTAAGAAAAAGTGTAAGCTCTTCCGAGGGTCAGCTCATCTCTCAAAGTCTCGCGCCTTCACTAGTTTTCAAAATGCATGCATGCACGTAGGTAAGGCACGTAAACATAAAAACCAATTTGTGAAAGTAAGAAATCGATTCACACTGTTTTCTCTAAAGCTTGAAATCGATTTCCAACTCGTTGTGGAAGTTAGAAATCGATTCATGACTTATTTTCCTAAGCAAAGAATCGATTCCCAAATTGTTTTAAAAGCTAAGAATCGATTCCTATTATTTCTCATAAGATCAAAATCGATTTCCTACTCTTTTGTTAAAGTCCAAAATCGATTTCCAACTATGTTTTAGAAACAACACAATCGATTATAAGCATGCTACATTCAATCACATAATCGATTTCCTTTCTCTCTTATTCAACTACATAATCGATTTCCTCATGTTTTAAAAGGAAGCACAAAATCGATTTTTATGTTTTAAGGAAGCACATAATCGATTTCCTCAAAGTGTTGTAGTTGACTTAAATTGAGTTAAGGATTGATCGGTAACAAAACCGGAGCGAACAGAATAGCGAAACTTGACGCAAAACAGAGTTTTGGAAAACTGATGGAGGATCCTGATCCGTGCGCCCTAGGGCCCGGACCGTGCGTCCCCTTCTGTCCCATTTTTTAAAAACACGTTTTCCGCTTACCGTTCGATGCGAATTCCTTCCCAATCCTTTTCCTAACTTAACCTAAGTTACTCAAACCCTAATGGGACTAAGTTGAAGTATGATTGGTGAAAACGATTGAGATTTGATTACGTAAACGATTGACTTCAACAAAACTAGAATTTTCCCATTTCTCATTTGACCTTTCAACTTTTCAAATCCTCAATATGTTTCACCATAGTATGAAAAAGAGTTGTACGTAAGTAAGGATGTTTTAAGTTGGGGTGAGTTGACGTTTACAGGAGAGTGTCAGTCCGTAATTAATAATTGCTAAAACTTGAACAAATTTTGAGGACAAATTTTTTCAAGATGGGGTGTATTGTAACATCCCCAATTTGGCTAATTTCAATATTTGAGATAAGTAAGTGGTTTCGCTTAATTGATCTATATATTGAGCTATGATTGATGATTAAGTGATTTTATGTTATCGATTTCTAATCCACTTGATTGAGTATTTTATGATTTATTAAGTGAATTGATTGTATAAGTGTTGCTTGTTAAAATATACTTGCATTGGGTAGTGTATTTGTAATAATAGGGTGTAACTAGCCTAAGGGTGTAATAGGAAATTCACTCATTTTAAAAACACTTCAGCTGAGGGTAATATCCATTCATTTCTCAAAGTCACTAAAACACACAAACTCACATACTCACTCACAAAATGAGTTTTTGGAAAAATAGAACTTGAGAGTGAGAGAGAGGGGAGCTTCGAGGGAGAGAGGGAAATAAGGAAAGGAAGCCATAACCCACACACACAACCACACAACTGAATCTTTCCTCTTCACAATTCCTTTCATCACCATCATGTTAGCTCAAGCTCATTGAGAAGATAGAAGCTCACAAAACCCATTTTTTCTTCTCCATCTTTTCCTTGGTCAATTCGAATTGCATGTGGGGTAAAGAGGTTGATTTGAAGCCATTCCTAGTTGCATGTTGATTTGGAGGGTTGGATTGTATCTAGAGGTAGCTACATTCTGATTTCAAGGCATTAGAGAGAGGGTTTGGGAGCTAGGGTAACATTGGAAGCACATTGGAACTTGGTTGGTGTCTAGGAGCTTGATTTGGGGTTCTACGTTGCATTTTTCATACTCGTTGTTGTTGGGCTCGCCAAATTTCATGTGAGTTCTTCGCATTTTTATTGTTCTGGAATGTGTGGTTATTAACTTGCTTTGAAAATGAAACTTTGGTTGCTTTGAAATTCTGAATTCTTGGTTAAATGATGTTGAAATCTTCTTTTTGATGATAAATTTCTAATGTGTAGGTTATTCTTGTTATGTGATGAGATTGATGATAATGATTGTAAATGTATGATAACATAAGTTTTGTAAGTGTTGTTGGATTATTTATGGAATTTTGATTGCATTGGAACTAAGGAAAGAGGGTAAAATCACTTGAAAATCTAAAATTCTGCCACAACACAAATCGCGTCGCGACCAGTCACGCACAGGTGAGGGAAAAAGTTTCTAATCCTCATCGCGACGCGGTGGTACAAGGTCGTGTCGCGACCCTGTGCAATTTTCCGCAAAAGTATATTGATACTAATTTAACCGTAACTTTTGATCCGGGAACCCGATTGAGGTGTTCTCAAGTGCGTTGCAAAGCTTATTTAAAGACTTAATTATATAAATGAATTAATTTGTATTATGATGATTATTTGAACTTTGATTATACGATGAATGTATAAGTTGAATCACATATTATGTTTATCGAGTGAGAAAAACCTTATGACATGATAAAGAAATGAACTTTGTGTTCATTAAAGATAGGGTTATTACCCGAGGCACGGATTAATGACATGTAATTATATACAAATATATCTGTCATACCCTAATTTTGTCCGACTAATCAAAAAATTCAAAAAAAGGTTTTATTCTTGTTGTGTCTCGCATCGTTTTAAGCGCACGTGTCTTTAGCACTCTCGTGCAATGTTTATGAGCGAGTTTTTCTTTGCTTTTATGTGCACAAGAGCTAGATCGAGTTGTAGAACAAAGTGTGAAGGCAAGGGGGGAAGTTTGGAGCGACTTAAGAAAGGGAATAATGCAGCAAAAAGGGCTATTTGATCTGTTAGAAGGAATAACTATAGACCCACGTGGTTCTATGAACGCTAGCGATCCACGTGGTTCTATGAGTGCTATAGACCCACGGGGTTCTATGAGCGCTACGATCCACATGAGTGCTACGATCCACATGGTTCTATGAGCGCTATAGACCCACGTGGTTCTATGAGCGACCCACATTGTTCTATGAGCGCTATAGACCCACGTGGTTCTATGAGCACTACGATCCACATGGTTCTATGAGCGACCCACGTGGTTCTATGAGCGAAAGTGAGCAGTGTCTGCTGCGCTGGACTCTATAACTAGCGCACTCTCATTCTGCAGAGCACACTTTTAGACGACTGGAAACCCTTGTCATACCCTAATCTTGTCCGTCTAATTTATCAAAAAATCCCAAAAAGTTTTTATTCTCATCGTGACGTATCGTTTTAAACACGTGTGTGTCTTTAGCGCTCGATATACGACGTTTATTTTTATGCTCGTTTTTATTGTTGATATCGTAGTTATTAGATTATTTATTTTAGTTGGTGCAAAAGTACAAAAAGTAATTGGAAGCATAATAATTTCTTTTTGGAGTTGGATAGTCAAAAGTTCTATTACATAGTCAAGTTTTTTACATACATAGACAAAAACAGCAAAAAGAAAAAGTACAAAATTAAAAGGCTTAAGTATGTTTTAGGACCCTGCAAATATAGGGTGTTTTGGTTTAAGCCCCTGCAAATTATTTTTTTTGTTAAAAGCCCTTGTAAAATGACATATTTTGTTATAAGCCCTTCTATGACTAAAATTTAGCCTATAACATGGAATGCTATGATTGCTGGATATGTTGAGAAGGGCTTATAACAAAATATTTCATTTTGCAAGGGCTTTTAACAAATTTTTTTTTTGCAGGGGCTTAAACCAAAATACCCTATATTTGCAGGGGCCTAAAACATATTTAAGCCAAATTAAAAATACAAAGTTTCAAAAAAAAGAAAAAAAGGGGGCGCAGCAGCTGCCCTAGCTAGGGTTTTTCTCATTGGATGCTGTCCTTGTAACACCCCAAATTTAATTAGTTATCTAATTGAATTATTTAATTTAATTAATTGGGAATTATACGGTGGTAGATAATAAAATAAATATATATGAGGTAATTGGGCCTATTTATAAGGTGAGGGCTAGTATTAATTAATTTAGAGTTTTATTTTATTTCGGAGGTGTTTGAGTAATTGGGGAGGTGTAAATAAGGGCCCATGAATCATTAGTAAGCCCATGACCCATTAGTTAGGCCATAGGGTCGAATTTAACTTAGGGGTTTTAGGTTTAGCCTTCATTTGTCATCCAACACAAAAGAAAGAAAAGAAAAGAAAAGAGAGAGAGGAGAGGAGAGGTGGCCGAACCCAAGGAGGAAGAGGAGAGAAGAGGCGGCTGAAGCTCAAGGAGGAAGAGGAGAGAGAGGAAAATCGTGGAACTCAAAGCAAGGAGGAGGCTTGGTGGTGATTCTTGGTGATTTCTTGGAGTCTTGGCTTGGGTTCTTCATTTCCTAAGGTTAGGGGGCTCTTCTTTTCGTCTTTAATAGTGTATGTGATGAGTATCGTATAGGGTTAGGTTTTAGAGTGATTTTCTTGAATGAATTGTGTATTTTGATGTTGTGGCTATGCTGAATTTTAATTGTGCAAAGATATGTTTGATTGGGTGTTGAATTGTACACAATAAGAATTGAGCATGCCTATTGTTTGATGTTATGATTGAATGAAATTTTGGTGAAAAACATGATGGTCAGTCTTATATTGATAAATTAAGGTTGGAGATTTAATTTGGGAATTTTTGGTGGTGAGGAACTCGAATTTGGTTGGCTCTTTAGGCTCCTAGGGAGTTTGGGTGTTGCTGGAAATTCTGTCTAAGTATGTGTCTAGCTCCTGGGAACCAGGCGCCCATGTGCTGTGTCTGTGTTGCCTGTGTCTGGTTCTGTGTCTAGACACTGGGCGCCGGGTTCCCTTGTCTGCGCCACTGTGTTGCAGAATTGTGTTGCTCGTGTCTAGGCACCATAGGAGCCGAGGGTCCCGGAGATTGGATGCTCGGTTTGCTTTCAAATTTGGTATGGGAGTTCCTGGGCACAAAAAGAGTCAGTTTCAGGTGTTGGGTCAAAATTTGGCCGTGTTCCTTGTGCATGGGCGCCGTGTGCTCTGCGCCAGTTTTTGTGTTGCTGTTTCTGTCTAAGTGCTGGCGCCAATGTTGCTGCCTGCGCCAGTTTTTGTGTTGCTGCCTGTGTCGAAGTGCTGAGACAGAAGCTGTCGAAGTCATGAGACAGAAGCTGTCGAAGTCATGAGACAGAAGCTGTCGAATTTGTTGAGACAGAAGCTGTCGAAGTGCTGAGACAGAAGCTGTCGAAGTGCTGAGACAGAAGCTGTCGAAAGTGCTGAGACAGAAGCTGTCGAATTTGTTGAGACAGAAGCTGTCGAATTTGTTGAGACAGAAGCTGTCGAAATTGTTGAGACAGAAGCTGTCGAAGTGCTGAGACAGAAGCTGTCGAAAGTGCTGAGACAGAAGCTGTCGAATCTGTTGAGACAGAAGCTGTCGAATTTGTTGAGACAGAAACTGTCGAAATTGCTGAGATAGAAGCTGTCGAATTTACTGTGTCTCATTTTCCCCCCTATTCTGTTTTTGACGTATCTTTTGACTCGGGTGTCCGTTTTAAGTGCTTCAAAATGTGTTTCGAAGCTAATTCCGATGTCTTCTTAAATATTCTGGTTTTATGCAAAAATGAGTTATTTTACTGGTGGTTCTGGACTGAAGTTGTTCAAGGTGTCTAAATTCAATTTTTATTCACTTTCCCTATGTCGTGTCAAATCCTAAATTGGCCTAATTGAAATTGGTGTGAGTGGTGGGTTGAGTTGGTGAGTGTATTATGGTGTGATTGGTGAGCAGAGGCTTCGGCCTAATTTTAATTGGTGAGCTGATTAATACAATGATGAGAATATGAATAAAATGGTGAGTTGATTAAATGGTGAATTGATGAATTGTGTGATGTGTTGTGGTGCATTTCCATAGCATCTCATGGAACATGTGCATTATTGGTGAGCAGAGGCTTCGGCCTAATTTTATTTGGTGAGCAGAGGCTACGGCCTATTTGTATTTGGTGACGGATCCGACATGCATGTGCCCGTGGAGTTTGGGTTGCATTTCACGCATAACCATACCTTTTGCATTGTTGTTTGTAGATTGCAATTGTGGTGTGGTTGCTGCCTTTGTTGTGAATTGGTGTGCCTAGTTACCTTTCCTATGCAATGCTTATTTCATATGTTATTAATTATGAAAAGAGACTCACCCTACTGCTTTTATGTTGCTTCTTATGTCGGCAACGTGCAGGTAATAACGAGTGAAGGTTACCCTTATGCCTTCGTCTGGTAGGAAGTGTCATGCTCTGATACGTAGCACCGGGGGGAGTCTTATGCTTATGTGTTATTGTCTTTATGCTGTTAGACTATTATTGATGCTGTATTGGTTTTGTTTTCGAACTTGTTATTATTCCGCTGCGGTAGTGATGGCATTTGGTTGATGCGAACTAAACGGTATTTCATGGTGCTATGTATCTTGTGGTTTTAACCGAACTATGAAAAGTTGAAGTTGTTGATTTAATGAAGTAAGTGTAGCACTCGCTTAGATTGTTTTCAAAAAAAAAAAAAGAGAAACTCTGATTTTATTAAATAGTAAGGTTATTAGAAAATGGGTGTTACATTAGTGGTATCAGAGCAATGGTTGGTCCGTCCGGCCAAGTCGTAGAGTCGTTGTGTCGGTTAACGACCAACTGTTGTCTTTTAAGTGCTGACCAATATTTGTGTTGCAGGTAAACCAAGAGTTGCTACTGATAAGTGAACTAGTGGGGGAGATGCCCCTACTGGTACTGTGTGTTGCATTGCATTTCTGTGTGTGAACTTTGTGTCCCTGTTGTTGGTTGCTGTTCTTTAACTTTCTTGTGGGACGAATTCTGACTTCGTTTGTGTGGTTTTCAATAACTTACCTTGTTGTTTAATATTTACATGTGTTTCGACTGGTTTAAAATTGTTTCGACGCTAGGTCTTGTATGAACTCTTTGGTGGTGTGTCTTGATGTGGAGTCTAAGTGCATTGTGAAAATTGTTTTGGTGAAATTACGTCAAGCTGTTACCCGACACACAAAAATGTTTTGATCACTCATAGTGATGTCGTCCATGCTTAAAAATGTTGAGTTTTGATGTTCCTTGATTTATAATTGTTTCCCATGATGAGACTGTATGTATTTATTTTAAGGAATTATGACATCTTTTGCGTTAGTTGTTTATTTTTGGTGTTGTTCCTGATTGTTTTGACATGCAGTGTTGTAAATTTAGGGTCTTCATGAATTGTTTTGCAATTTCCATGCTACTTGGAGTTTGATATTGTACACTTGGATTTTATGAAAATTTTTGGTCGTTACTTCTTGAATTGTGTTATATGGTTTTGAGATCTGAAAAATAAAGTGGTTTCTGAAGTTGCTTTTGGACACCTGTAAAACAATTTTGTGGTTGAGTGCTAATATTGGTATGAAATTTATTTTAATAAACGAACACTGATTTTGTATAAAGATTTTAGTACAGTATGGTTTTGATTTCGCATTTATGTTACGCACTAAGTGCCGTGTGGAATGGTTTTGCTAATTATGCTGTGAATGATAAAGTTTTGGGTTGAAAGCTACAACTATTGTTATCTCCTATTTCCACAACCCCGTGAAATGATTTTGAAAAGTGGACTATATTTTATGTTGTAGTTATCATCCTAATTTTCCTCGACATGTGATGTTTCCAACTCCGAATCTTTGCGAACTATTTCATGACCGTGAGCTGTGATTCCTACACTGGATTGTCCCTGATTTTGTTTTGGCTGTTGTACTCTTTATAATTGGTGCTACGTGATTTTGAGAAACCATAAACATTTAAAATGCGCATTGGCACGGTTTGTGTAATTCATTGAGTTAGCTTTTATTGCCATATGTTCTTAAGAATGCTTTGTTCAAATTGTTGAAGTTGATGTTTAGTCTTGTAGAGAGGAAATCAATTTCTATAACGTGATTTATCTTCCATGTCGAAAATTCTAAATAAGTAATTGTGCATACGTGTGATTGTACCTTTCGTATGTGTGCCGTTAGCTATGAATTGATGTTTCCATGGATTGACCTTTCTAGCTATTTTATTACTTTAACCGTTGTTTCCATGAGTTAGATTGTTTTCCCTATGCTGAACTATATGGATGGTTATCATTTACTCTAAAAGGGTGTTAGTATTAGTTTTATGGCTGATATCGCTGAACTTGGTTCTTGATTTTCTGCTGGTTTGGAAAACTCTCAATTTTCGAGAAATGTATTAGTTACTTCTTTTAGACCCAAAAGAAAATGTTATCGAGGTTTCTTTGAATCTTCTCAAACCGATTGGAAAGATTGAGTGCTCCGATTTTGTGACATCTTTCACTTGCGAAAACTACTTCCAAAAGTAAAATTGTTGATTTTGTTTGAAGGGAGAAAACCGTTCTTACTCGTTTTCCGCACAACCGCTTATAAACATCTTGGTGTAAAATGAGTATCGCATTTAGTGTTATGCCAATTGTGTGACTGTCGTGTTGTTTGAAGTTTTGTACAATGAGTGTTCGCTGTTCCTAATTATTAAATTATCTGTTTTGGGAGTTTGTGACTTGTCTTGCTGTAACTACGCACTTAGTAAACTTTTCATGATGTTGTTGACGTTATTGTTGTTGTTGTTTTGCTGGTTGCTGTTGCTGTTTCCTGAAAAATTATTGTTGCCGTTTCTGAAAATAATTGCTGCTGTTCCCTGAAAATTGTTACTGCTGTTTTCGGAAAATTACTGTTACTGTCCCTGATTTTGTGCACTGCTCCTACTTTTATGAGTTGTGCCTATTTTAATTGTTGACCGTTCCGTGTGTCTGGTTCTTTCTATTATGTTGTTAGCTGTTCCCGGTGCCTTAGTGCCCGATTGTTGTGACTGAGTTGTTAATATTGCTATTGTTGATGATGTTGTTACTAATGATGTTGATATTAATATTGTTGTTGTCATCGTTGTTGTCTTGTCTTGGGTATCGCCGAATGGCCCAAGTTGTGTTGATGTTCTGTCGTGGGTACCACCGAATGGCCCACATGGTTTCGTTGTTGTGATTGCTGATTTGTTGTTGTGGGCCTATGGCCATTGTTGATAAGCGATAGATGATCCCGGAGTCTGACTGTGATGATAAAATGCGTTGTTGTAATAATGTTGTCATAGAACCAAACCATTAGCAGGCTGTTAGTGTGCGTACCCATGAGGATAGATGAGTGAGATAGAATGCAAGTTAGTCTATCAGAGTGGCGCAGCGGAGTAGAGAGTGAGCCTGATTATTACTGCTTGAAGTTACCTGGCTGAACAAGTAGGAGGGACGGCCGCCCAAGCACTTACCGCCGGTAATCAAAGCAATAGTAATCAGCGTGATAGGTAGCACTAGTTGTCTAGATGGCTGTAGTTGGTAGTGGAGGAGTGTTGGCTTTAGCAGGAGAAAATTTCGAGGACGAAATTCTTGTAAGTGGGGGAGAGTTGTAACACCCCAAATTTAATTAGTTATCTAATTGAATTATTTAATTTAATTAATTGGGAATTATACGGTGGTAGATAATAAAATAAATATATATGAGGTAATTGGACCTATTTATAAGGTGAGGGCTAGTATTAATTAATTTAGAGTTTTATTTTATTTCGGAGGTGTAAATAAGGGCCCATGAATCATTAGTAAGCCCATGACCCATTAGTTAGGCCATAGGGTCGAATTTAACTTAGGGGTTTTAGGTTTAGCCTTCATTTGTCATCCAACACAAAAGAAAGAAAAGAAAAGAAAAGAGAGAGAGGAGAGGAGAGGTGGCCGAACCCAAGGAGGAAGAGGAGAGAAGAGGCGGCTGAAGCTCAAGGAGGAAGAGGAGAGAGAGGAAAATCGTGGAACTCAAAGCAAGGAGGAGGCTTGGTGGTGATTCTTGGTGATTTCTTGGAGTCTTGGCTTGGGTTCTTCATTTCCTAAGGTTAGGGGGCTCTTCTTTTCGTCTTTAATAGTGTATGTGATGAGTATCGTATAGGGTTAGGTTTTAGAGTGATTTTCTTGAATGAATTGTGTATTTTGATGTTGTGGCTATGCTGAATTTTAATTGTGCAAAGATATGTTTGATTGGGTGTTGAATTGTACACAATAAGAATTGAGCATGCCTATTGTTTGATGTTATGATTGAATGAAATTTTGGTGAAAAACATGATGGTCAGTCTTATATTGATAAATTAAGGTTGGAGATTTAATTTGAGAATTTTTGGTGGTGAGGAACTCGAATTTGGTTGGCTCTTTAGGCTCCTAGGGAGTTTGGCTGTTGCTGGAAATTCTGTCTAAGTATGTGTCTAGCTCCTGGGAACCAGGCGCCCATGTGCTGTGTCTGTGTTGCCTGTGTCTGGTTCTGTGTCTAGACACTGGGCGCCGGGTTCCCTTGTCTGGGCCACTGTGTTGCAGAATTGTGTTGCTCGTGTCTAGGCACCATGGGAGCCGAGGGTCCCGGAGATTGGATGCTCGGTTTGCTTTCAAATTTGGTATGGGAGTTCCTGGGCACAAAAAGAGTCAGTTTCAGGTGTTGGGTCAAAATATGGCCGTGTTCCTTGTGCATGGGCGCCGTGTGCTCTGCGCCAGTTTTTGTGTTGCTGTTTCTGTCTAAGTGCTGGCGCCAATGTTGCTGCCTGCGCCAGTTTTTGTGTTGCTGCCTGTGTCGAAGTGCTGAGACAGAAGCTGTCGAAGTCATGAGACAGAAGCTGTCGAATTTGTTGAGACAGAAGCTGTCGAAGTGCTGAGACAGAAGCTGTCGAAGTGCTGAGACAGAAGCCGTCGAAAGTGCTGAGACAGAAGCTGTCGAAAGTGCTGAGACAGAAGCTGTCGAATTTGTTGAGACAGAAGCTGTCGAATTTGTTGAGACAGAAGCTGTCGAAATTGTTGAGACAGAAGCTGTCGAAGTGCTGAGACAGAAGTTGTCGAAAGTGCTGAGACAGAAGCTGTCGAATCTGTTGAGACAGAAGCTGTCGAATTTGTTGAGACAGAAGCTGTCGAAATTGCTGAGATAGAAGCTGTCGAATTTACTGTGTCTCATTTTCCCCCCTATTCTGTTTTTGACGTATCTTTTGACTCGGGTGTCCGTTTTAAGTGCTTCAAAATGTGTTTCGAAGCTAATTCCGATGTCTT
The DNA here is from genome assembly GCA_039519185.1 of Astragalus membranaceus. Classification (NCBI taxonomy): domain Eukaryota; kingdom Viridiplantae; phylum Streptophyta; class Magnoliopsida; order Fabales; family Fabaceae; genus Astragalus; species Astragalus membranaceus. Next base: position 214,845,101 of record CM076846.1, read on the forward strand.
CTTAAATATTCTGGTTTTATGCAAAAATGAGTTATTTTACTGGTGGTTCTGGACTGAAGTTGTTCAAGGTGTCTAAATTCAATTTTTATTCACTTTCCCTATGTCGTGTCAAATCCTAAATTGACCTAATTGAAATTGGTGTTGGTGTGAGTGGTGGGTTGAGTTGGTGAGTGTATTGTGGTGTGATTGGTGAGCAGAGGCTTCGGCCTAATTTTAATTGGTGAGCTGATTAATACAATGATGAGAATATGAATAAAATGGTGAGTTGATTAAATGGTGAATTGATGAATTGTGTGATGTGTTGTGGTGCATTTCCATAGCATCTCATGGAACATGTGCATTATTGGTGAGCAGAGGCTTCGGCCTAATTTTATTTGGTGAGCAGAGGCTACGGCCTATTTGTATTTGGTGACGGATCCGACATGCATGTGCCCGTAGAGTTTGGGTTGCATTTCACGCATAACCATACCTTTTGCATTGTTGTTTGTAGATTGCAATTGTGATGTGGTTGCTGCCTTTGTTGTGAATTGGTGTGCCTAGTTACCTTTCCTATGCAATGCTTATTCCATATGTTATTAATTATGAAAAGAGACTCACCCTACTGCTTTTATGTTGCTTCTTATGTCGGCAACGTGCAGGTAATAACGAGTGAAGGTTACCCTTATGCCTTCGTCTGGTAGGAAGTGTCATGCTCTGATACGTAGCACCGGGGGGGCGTCTTATGCTTATGTGTTATTGTCTTTATGCTGTTAGACTATTATTGATGCTGTATTGGTTTTGTTTTCGAACTTGTTATTATTCCGCTGCGGTAGTGATGGCATTTGGTTGATGCGAACTAAACGGTATTTCATGGTGCTATGTATCTTGTGGTTTTAACCGAACTATGAAAAATTGAAGTTGTTGATTTAATGAAGTAAGTGTAGCACTCGCTTAGATTGTTTTCAAAAAAAAAAAAAAGAGAAACTCTGATTTTATTAAATAGTAAGGTTATTAGAAAAGGGGTGTTACATTAGTGGTATCAGAGCAATGGTTGGTCCGTCCGGCCAAGTCGTAGAGTCGTTGTGTCGGTTAACGACCAACTGTTGTCTTTTAAGTGCTGACCAATATTTGTGTTGCAGGTAAACCAAGAGTTGCTACTGATAAGTGAACTAGTGGGGGAGATGCCCCTACTGGTACTGTGTGTTGCATTGCATTTCTGTGTGTGAACTTTGTGTCCCTGTTGTTGGTTGCTGTTCTTTAACTTTCTTGTGGGACGAATTCTGACTTCGTTTGTGTGGTTTTCAATAACTTACCTTGTTGTTTAATATTTACATGTGTTTCGACTGGTTTAAAATTGTTTCGACGCTAGGTCTTGTATGAACTCTTTGGTGGTGTGTCTTGATGTGGAGTGTAAGTGCATTGTGAAAATTGTTTTGGTGAAATTACGTCAAGCTGTTACCCGACACACAAAAATGTTTTGATCACTCATAGTGATGTCGTCCATGCTTAAAAATGTTGAGTTTTGATGTTCCTTGATTTATAATTGTTTCCCATGATGAGACTGTATGTATTTATTTTAAGGAATTATGACATCTTTTGCGTTAGTTGTTTATTTTTGGTGTTGTTCCTGATTGTTTTGACATGCAGTGTTGTAAATTTAGGGTCTTCATGAATTGTTTTGCAATTTCCATGCTACTTGGAGTTTGATATTGTACACTTGGATTTTATGAAAATTTTTGGTCGTTACTTCTTGAATTGTGTTATATGGTTTTGAGATCTGAAAAATAAAGTGGTTTCTGAAGTTGCTTTTGGACACCTGTAAAACAATTTTGTGGTTGAGTGCTAATATTGGTATGAAATTTATTTTAATAAACGAACACTGATTTTGTATAAAGATTTTAGTACAGTATGGTTTTGATTTCGCATTTATGTTACGCACTAAGTGCCGTGTGGAATGGTTTTGCTAATTATGCTGTGAATGATAAAGTTTTGGGTTGAAAGCTACAACTATTGTTATCTCCTATTTCCACAACCCCGTGAAATGATTTTGAAAAGTGGACTATATTTTATGTTGTAGTTATCATCCTAATTTTCCTCGACATGTGATGTTTCCAACTCCGAATCTTTGCGAACTATTTCATGACCGTGAGCTGTGATTCCTACACTGGATTGTCCCTGATTTTGTTTTGGCTGTTGTACTCTTTATAATTGGTGCTACGTGATTTTGAGAAACCATAAACATTTAAAATGCGCATTGGCACGGTTTGTGTAATTCATTGAGTTAGCTTTTATTGCCATATGTTCTTAAGAATGCTTTGTTCAAATTGTTGAAGTTGATGTTTAGTCTTGTAGAGAGGAAATCAATTTCTATAACGTGATTTATCTTCCATGTCGAAAATTCTAAATAAGTAATTGTGCATACGTGTGATTGTACCTTTCGTATGTGTGCCGTTAGCTATGAATTGATGTTTCCATGGATTGACCTTTCTAGCTATTTTATTACTTTAACCGTTGTTTCCATGAGTTAGATTGTTTTCCCTATGCTGAACTATATGGATGGTTATCATTTACTCTAAAAGGGTGTTAGTATTAGTTTTATGGCTGATATCGCTGAACTTGGTTCTTGATTTTCTGCTGGTTTGGAAAACTCTCAATTTTCGAGAAATGTATTAGTTACTTCTTTTAGACCCAAAAGAAAATGTTATCGAGGTTTCTTTGAATCTTCTCAAACCGATTGGAAAGATTGAGTGCTCCGATTTTGTGACATCTTTCACTTGCGAAAACTACTTCCAAAAGTAAAATTGTTGATTTTGTTTGAAGGGAGAAAACCGTTCTTACTCGTTTTCCGCACAACCGCTTATAAACATCTTGGTGTAAAATGAGTATCGCATTTAGTGTTATGCCAATTGTGTGACTGTCGTGTTGTTTGAAGTTTTGTACAATGAGTGTTCGCTGTTCCTAATTATTAAATTATCTGTTTTGGGAGTTTGTGACTTGTCTTGCTGTAACTACGCACTTAGTAAACTTTTCATGATGTTGTTGACGTTATTGTTGTTGTTGTTTTGCTGGTTGCTGTTGCTGTTTCCTGAAAAATTATTGTTGCCGTTTCTGAAAATAATTGCTGCTGTTCCCTGAAAATTGTTACTGCTGTTTTCGGAAAATTACTGTTACTGTCCCTGATTTTGTGCACTGCTCCTACTTTTATGAGTTGTGCCTATTTTAATTGTTGACCGTTCCGTGTGTCTGGTTCTTTCTATTATGTTGTTAGCTGTTCCCGGTGCCTTAGTGCCCGATTGTTGTGACTGAGTTGTTAATATTGCTATTGTTGATGATGTTGTTACTAATGATGTTGATATTAATATTGTTGTTGTCATCGTTGTTGTCTTGTCTTGGGTATCGCCGAATGGCCCAAGTTGTGTTGATGTTCTGTCGTGGGTACCACCGAATGGCCCACATGGTTTCGTTGTTGTGATTGCTGATTTGTTGTTGTGGGCCTATGGCCATTGTTGATAAGCGATAGATGATCCCGGAGTCTGACTGTGATGATAAAATGCGTTGTTGTAATAATGTTGTCATAGAACCAAACCATTAGCAGGCTGTTAGTGTGCGTACCCATGAGGATAGATGAGTGAGATAGAATGCAAGTTAGTCTATCAGAGTGGCGCAGCGGAGTAGAGAGTGAGCCTGATTATTACTGCTTGAAGTTACCTGGCTGAACAAGTAGGAGGGACGGCCGCCCAAGCACTTACCGCCGGTAATCAAAGCAATAGTAATCAGCGTGATAGGTAGCACTAGTTGTCTAGATGGCTGTAGTTGGTAGTGGAGGAGTGTTGGCTTTAGCAGGAGAAAATTTCAAGGACGAAATTCTTGTAAGTGGGGGAGAGTTGTAACACCCCAAATTTAATTAGTTATCTAATTGAATTATTTAATTTAATTAATTGGGAATTATACGGTGGTAGATAATAAAATAAATATATATGAGGTAATTGGACCTATTTATAAGGTGAGGGCTAGTATTAATTAATTTAGAGTTTTATTTTATTTCGGAGGTATAAATAAGGGCCCATGAATCATTAGTAAGCCCATGACCCATTAGTTAGGCCATAGGGTCGAATTTAACTTAGGGGTTTTAGGTTTAGCCTTCATTTGTCATCCAACACAAAAGAAAGAAAAGAAAAGAAAAGAGAGAGAGGAGAGGAGAGGTGGCCGAACCCAAGGAGGAAGAGGAGAGAAGAGGCGGCTGAAGCTCAAGGAGGAAGAGGAGAGAGAGGAAAATCGTGGAACTCAAAGCAAGGAGGAGGCTTGGTGGTGATTCTTGGTGATTTCTTGGAGTCTTGGCTTGGGTTCTTCATTTCCTAAGGTTAGGGGGCTCTTCTTTTCGTCTTTATTAGTGTATGTGATGAGTATCGTATAGGGTTAGGTTTTAGAGTGATTTTCTTGAATGAATTGTGTATTTTGATGTTGTGGCTATGCTGAATTTTAATTGTGCAAAGATATGTTTGATTGGGTGTTGAATTGTACACAATAAGAATTGAGCATGCCTATTGTTTGATGTTATGATTGAATGAAATTTTGGTGAAAAACATGATGGTCAGTCTTATATTGATAAATTAAGGTTGGAGATTTAATTTGGGAATTTTTGGTGGTGAGGAACTCGAATTTGGTTGGCTCTTTAGGCTCCTAGGGAGTTTGGGTGTTGCTGGAAATTCTGTCTAAGTATGTGTCTAGCTCCTGGGAACCAGGCGCCCATGTGCTGTGTCTGTGTTGCCTGTGTCTGGTTCTGTGTCTAGACACTGGGCGCCGGGTTCCCTTGTCTGGGCCACTGTGTTGCAGAATTGTGTTGCTCGTGTCTAGGCACCATGGGAGCCGAGGGTCCCGGAGATTGGATGCTCGGTTTGCTTTCAAATTTGGTATGGGAGTTCCTGGGCACAAAAAGAGTCAGTTTCAGGTGTTGGGTCAAAATTTGGCCGTGTTCCTTGTGCATGGGCGCCGTGTGCTCTGCGCCAGTTTTTGTGTTGCTGTTTCTGTCTAAGTGCTGGCGCCAATGTTGCTGCCTGCGCCAGTTTTTGTGTTGCTGCCTGTGTCGAAGTGCTGAGTGTAACACCCCATTCTACCCGGCTATTTATCATAGAGATCAGAGTTTCAAAATTTCATTTTCAATGGAATGCTACACATAATCTTAATCTAACAACGATCAAATCAGTATAAGCCTTCATTATACCTTTATAATACGCAACACCATTAAATAATTTAGGGTACTCTTGACTTCACCAATAGAATCCACACATTATAATTTAGATGTCTCGCAGCGGAAAAATAATATAATCTCGAAAGTGCCGAACCACAGCCTCATCAAAAATCATTGAATCAATGCATATAAAAATTCAACAACAAATGAATAATACTAGAATTCCTAAGCCAACCCCCTAGGTGTCACGTATCAGAGCAGACCGACTCGGGAGTGAAAGGAGTAAGCCTTCACTCAGGACTACCTGTGGTAAACAACAACAGAAGGGTGAGTCTCAACTACATAATAAAGACTATAATAAGAAGTATATTCCATCATAGCATCGCACTCATACAGTCACACAGTAGCATAGTTCATACAATCACCAACTCACATGCTTATCATGAGGATGTATGCAATACAGTTATGCATGTGGTACCATTTTCCCCAGACCGCAGCCTTATCATCATAATATCAACTCAGACCGCAGCCTTATCATTTCGATTTAGAACTCAGACCGCAGCCTTATCATCACGATATAAAACTCGGACCGCAGCCTTATGTATGCATGAGACTCCATGACAAAAACCACAATCATAATTCTTAACAACACGGTCCATACACCCCATATCACATCTTTAGTAATCTTAGTTGTAGCCCCCATGGCCTCATCATCAATCAACTCATTTATTTTCTCATCTCAATCACGTCTCTATGACTAAGCTAGCACTAGGGACCAATCTGTCACTATTAGGACCGAAACCAAAACACAAAGCACGGACGCACCACTTGGCGCCCTGGGCGCCCCAACACAAGCTAAAACATCAAATTCTCAATTTATTTTCCAAATCAAATCACCACAACAATCACAAAATACATTATGCTCATACCAACAACATTCCATCTCACATTTATACATTAAGAACCCAACAAGGCATACAATCAACACATGAAATCTTAACCTTAGCATGGGGAATCGAATTAATCATACCAATTATCAATTTCAACCAATCTAAACAATCTAACAATTAACAAATAATATCAAGTGGGATCCTATGGTCTACATACAACCTATTATACTCTCTATTATAGAGTGAGACTCCCCTAACCTTGATTATGACGAAATTAGAGCTCTTTCCACCGAAGCACCGACAAACCACCGCAACAAGAAATCTTCTCCTTCCTCTTCTCTTACTCACGATCACGCCCTCTCTCTCTTTCTCTTGGATCATCGCGAATTGATCAAAAATAGAAAGGGTTAGGGAAACCGAAAACTTAAGCACTTGATAGAGAAAGGGAATCGAATTATAAAAGACTAGGAACTCTTACCTAGAATCAAGATGAACAAACCCTAACTTTAGCTTTGGGAAGATCCAATTTCGTCCTCGGCTCCCCTGACTTCTAACTCAGGAACTGCTCTTTTATCGAAGCCCTCTGCGATACGAGAAGAACGCAATAAACCGCGTCACAAACGGAGCTCCAGAGACAAAGATATGATAAAAAGAGTGAAAACAGCAAGAAAAATGCCCTAGCTGCGCAGAAACGCAGCTATATACGCGAACTCGCGCTCGGAGCGCAAGCCAGGCGCGACTTGGGCGCGAAATGGCAGAAACTCACGCTGCTCACGCACAGCACTTGCGCTTGGGCGCGACTTGGGCGTGACTCAGGCGCAGAATGGCAGAAACAACAGCGTACATGCGCAGACTACTCTTTTCTTCCTTCTCTTGATTAAAATATTTTCGTCCTCGAAAACATACCTGATTCAAATAACTCTGGATACGACTCTCGCATCTTATCCTCCAGCTCCCATGTCAGGCTTTCACCAGTTGCCCCAAACCACACCACCTTCACCAGATTGATCATCTTACCTCGAAGGGTCTTCACTTCCCAATCCTCAATCCGTACAGGCACGGTCTCCATAGTGAGATTATCCCGCACCTCTACATCATCTGGTTGGATCACATGAGACGGATCTGCAATATATTTCCGAAGCTGCGATACGTGAAACGTCGTGCAAGTTCGAAAGATTAGGTGGCAAGGCCACCCGATAGGCAACATTTCCAACTCTTTCCGTAATCTGATACGGCCCAATGAAACGAGGAGTCAACTTCTTTGATTTCAGCGCACGCCCGACACCAGTCATAGGTGTGACCCTCAAGAACACGTGGTCACCCACTTCAAACTCTAAATCTTTCCTTCTCTTATCATGGTAGCTCTTCTGCCTACTCTACGACGCTTTCATTTTCTCTCGGATCATCTTCACTTTCTCAGTAGTTTCTCTAACTAGCTCAGGTCCAAGTATTAGACTTTCCCCATTCTCATACCAACATACCGGAGTCCTACACCTCCGACCATATAACGCCTCAAACGGTGCCATCCCAATGCTGGAATGATAGCTATTGTTGTAGGTGAACTCAATTAACGAAAGGTGTGTATCCCACGCACCTCCCTGCTCTAAAACACACGATCTCAATAAGTCCTCCAATGACTGAATGGTTCTCTCTGTCTGCCCATCAGTCTGGGGATGATAGGCTGAACTCAACCTCAATCTGGACCCCAATGCCTCCTGCAAGCTCCCCCAAAACTCTGAAGTAAACCTCGGATCTCTGTCAGATACAATACTCTTTGGGACACCATGCAACTTCACAATCACCTGGATATATATCTCGGCCAATCTCGCTACCGGATACGTGATGTTGATAGGAAGGAAGTGAGCAGACTTCGTCAACCTATCCACGATCACCCAAATAGAATCAAATCCCCGAACGGTTCTTGGTAACCCAGTCACAAAATCCATGGAAATGCTATCCCATTTCCATTCCGGAACATCTAAAGGTTGCATCAACCCCGCAGGCTTCTGGTGCTCAACCTTCGACTTCTGGCAAGTCAAACAGGCATACACAAACTGTGCCACATCTTTCTTCATACCAGGCCACCTGAATAGCTTCTTCAAGTCATGATACATCTTTGTAGCCCCTGGATGAATACTCAGCTTGCTCCTATGACTCTCCTCAAGGATCATCTTTTTCATCTCATTATCATCGGGAACACAAATCCTATCTCTGAATCTCAACACACCTTGGGAATCGAACCTGAAATCCCCATCCACATCCTGATCACCCGCAACCAACAAGTCGACCAGCTTCACATCTAGTTTCTGGGCGTCTCTGATACTAACCAGGAAGTCATTACCAATCCTCAGCATACCCAGCTTAACACTCTGCGGAGTCACTTCACAAACCAGACTTATATCACGGAATTGCTCAATCAACTCCAACTCCTTTACCATCATTGCTGACATATGCAAAGTCTTTCGACTTAAAGCATCAGCCACGACATTAGCTTTGCCGGGGTGATAGTTTAAGCCAAAATCATAGTCTTTCAGCAGCTCTAACCAACGCCTCTGCCTCATATTTAGCTCCTTCTGATCAAACAAGTATTTCAAACTCTTGTGGTCGCTGAATACCTCGAACCTAGTGCCATACAAATAGTGCCTCCAAATCTTCAGCACAAACACAATAGCAGCCAATTCCAAATCATGAGTAGGATAGTTCTTCTCATGAGTCCGCAACTGTCTGGACGCATAAGCGACTACCTTCCCATCCTGCATCAATACGCCTCCCAATCCCATTTTGGAAGCATCACAATATACCACAAACGGTTGATCCGGCACGGGCAACACTAACACGGGGGATGTTGTCAATCTCTTCTTCAACTCTTGGAAGCTATCTTCACACTTAGCATCCCACACAAAAACCCTCCCCTTACACGTCAATTGAGTCAACGGAAGGGCTAGCTTTGAGAAACCCTCTATGAACCTCCTGTAGTAACCAGCCAACCCCAAGAAACTCCTGATCTCAGTCGCAGACTTTGGGCTTTCCCACTGTAACACTGCATCAACCTTGGCTGGGTCCACAGCTATGCCATCACTAGAAATAATGTGACCCAAAAAGCTTACCTCATGCAGCCAGAACTCGCATTTGGACAACTTAGCATAAAGCTTCTTCTCTTTCAATACCTCAAGCACCAATCTCAAGTGCTCTGCATGCTCCTCTTCAGACTTGGAGTATACCAGAATATCATCTATAAAAACTACCACAAACCGATCCAAGTAACCATGGAAGATACGGTTCATGTATTCCATAAACACCCCTGGTGCATTGGTGACACCAAACGGCATCACAGAGTACTCATAATGTCCGTACCTCGTTCGGAACGCTGTCTTCTGGACATCTTCGTCTTTTACTTTAATCTGATGATACCCTGACCTCAAATCAATTTTGCTAAAAACCTTAGCACCCACCAGCTGGTCCATCAGATCATCAATTCTCGGAAGAGGGTACTTATTTTTGATAGTCACATTGTTCAACTGTCTATAATCCACACACAGGCGCATACTCCCATCTTTCTTCTTTACTAACAAAACCGGAGCTCCCCATGGTGACACACTAGGCCTCACAAATTTCTTTTCAAGTAATTCTTCCAACTGCTTCTTCAACTCAGATAACTCAGAAGCTGACATCCGGTACGGTGCCATGGACACAGGCCTAGTACCAGGCACAAGGTCAATCCCAAACTCTATTTCCCTCTCTGGTGGCACACTAGGAATCTCGTCAGGGAACACTTCAGGGAACTCACACACCACCTGCAACCCTTCAACTATAGCTTGGTTTTCAGTAGACATAGACGCCATCAAAGCGAATAGTTGACCACCATCCCTCAACACCTTATGCAGCTGATCCCCAGCCAACAAAACAGACTTCTCCTCCTCAGGAGGAAGAAAACTCACAGACTTGCTGAAACAGTTGATGTGCACATGGTTATCCACTAACCAGTCCATACCAAGAATAACATCCAACCCTCCCAAAGGCAAACATATAAGGTCAACCAGAAAATCTCTGCCGAAGACTGACAGAGGACACTTAGCACACAATAGAGAAGTAGTCACCGAACCCTTAGCCGGAGTGTCGATAACCATTTCCCTTTTCATAGCAGACAATACTAGATTTAATTTTTCAGCACAAACAGCAGCAATAAAAGAATGCGTAGCACCAGTATCAACTATAGCAACTAAAGGGGAACCATAAATAAAACAAGTACCTCGAATCTCATTGGGCCCCTCTGAGCCTGCTAGCGCGAAAACTCTTCCATTGGATTTCTCTTTCTTTGGTTTGGTGCATTTAGAACTAAAGTGACCAGCTTCACCACAATTGAAACACACTGATTCCTTACGATCACAGTGAGACGCCATATGACCTTTCTTCCCACAACGGTAACACATTACTTCAGTCTTGCAATCGAAGCTTTTGTGACCCGGCTTGCCACACGTGTAACATACTATATCAGCGGGAGCACCTCCCCCACTAGGCTTCTTACCCTCAGAAAATTTCTTACCAGCACCTGCCTTCCACTTATTTTTACCTCCAGCCATATCATAGGGTTTGCCCCTAAACTGAGTATTCCTCTTTTCTTTCCCAATCTTGTAGGCAGCAGAACTGTCCTCTTCATAAATTCTACTCTTGTCAACTAGTCTAGCAAAATCTCGTATCTCATGATATCCAATTGCCTTCTTAATATCAGGTCGCAGGCCATTCTCAAATTTCACACACTTGGAGAACTCTGAATCAGCATCATTGGCGTAGTAAGGACAAAATTGGGCCAGCTCTTCAAATCTGGCTGCATACTCAGCCACCGTCTTATTTCCCTGTTTCAATTCTAAGAATTCTACCTCTTTCTTGGCTCGAACGTCTTCAGGGTAATACTTTCTTTTAAATTCCCTTGTGAAGACTTCCCAAGTAACCTCTTCACCAGCAGTGTTCAATCTATGCAGCATCCCTAACCACCACTTGTCAGCCTCTTCCGCCAGCATGTGCGTCCCAAACTTCACTTGCTGGGCAGCAGTGCAATCCATAACACGGAATATCCGCTCTATCTCATTCAACCACGACAAGGCTCCATCGGGATCATACCGACCCTTGAAGGTGGGTGGGTTTTCCCTCTGAAACGTTGCCAGGTTACGGGCATTCATATCAGCAGCATTGTGTTGATTTCCAACAGCTTGGGCTATGGCTTGCAGAGCAGCAGCCAAAGCAGCATCATCCCTTCTAGCCATATCAACCTAGCACTTGCAGCATAAACGACAATTCAGAACTAAATTAAAAACACCAAATTGTCATACACAATATGACAGACAGACACACTTGGTCGGACAGACCGAACTTTTGCTCTGATACCACTAATGTAACACCCCATTCTACCCGGCTATTTATCATAGAGATCAGAGTTTCAAAATTTCATTTTCAATGGAATGCTACACATAATCTTAATCTAACAACGATCAAATCAGTATAAGCCTTCATTATACCTTTATAATACGCAACACCATTAAATAATTTAGGGTACTCTTGACTTCACCAATAGAATCCACACATTATAATTTAGATGTCTCGCAGCGGAAAAATAATATAATCTCGAAAGTGCCGAACCACAGCCTCATCAAAAATCATTGAATCAATGCATATAAAAATTCAACAACAAATGAATAATACTAGAATTCCTAAGCCAACCCCCTAGGTGTCACGTATCAGAGCAGACCGACTCGGGAGTGAAAGGAGTAAGCCTTCACTCAGGACTACCTGTGGTAAACAACAACAGAAGGGTGAGTCTCAACTACATAATAAAGACTATAATAAGAAGTATATTCCATCATAGCATCGCACTCATACAGTCACACAGTAGCATAGTTCATACAATCACCAACTCACATGCTTATCATGAGGATGTATGCAATACAGTTATGCATGTGGTACCATTTTCCCCAGACCGCAGCCTTATCATCATAATATCAACTCAGACCGCAGCCTTATCATTTCGATTTAGAACTCAGACCGCAGCCTTATCATCATGATATAAAACTCGGACCGCAGCCTTATGTATGCATGAGACTCCATGACAAAAACCACAATCATAATTCTTAACAACACGGTCCATACACCCCATATCACATCTTTAGTAATCTTAGTTGTAGCCCCCATGGCCTCATCATCAATCAACTCATTTATTTTCTCATCTCAATCACGTCTCTATGACTAAGCTAGCACTAGGGACCAATCTGTCACTATTAGGACCGAAACCAAAACACAAAGCACGGACGCACCACTTGGCGCCCTGGGCGCCCCAACACAAGCTAAAACATCAAATTCTCAATTTATTTTCCAAATCAAATCACCACAACAATCACAAAATACATTATGCTCATACCAACAACATTCCATCTCACATTTATACATTAAGAACCCAACAAGGCATAAAATCAACACATGAAATCTTAACCTTAGCATGGGGAATCGAATTAATCATACCAATTATCAATTTCAACCAATCTAAACAATCTAACAATTAACAAATAATATCAAGTGGGATCCTATGGTCTACATACAACCTATTATACTCTCTATTATAGAGTGAGACTCCCCTAACCTTGATTATGACGAAATTAGAGCTCTTTCCACCGAAGCACCGACAAACCACCGCAACAAGAAATCTTCTCCTTCCTCTTCTCTTACTCACGATCACGCCCTCTCTCTCTTTCTCTTGGATCATTGCGAATTGATCAAAAATAGAAAGGGTTAGGGAAACCGAAAACTTAAGCACTTGATAGAGAAAGGGAATCGAATTATAAAAGACTAGGAACTCTTACCTAGAATCAAGATGAACAAACCCTAACTTTAGCTTTGGGAAGATCCAATTTCGTCCTCGGCTCCCCTGACTTCTAACTCAGGAACTACTCTTTTATCGAAGCCCTCTGCGATACGAGAAGAACGCAACAAACCGCGTCACAAACGGAGCTCCAGAGACAAAGATATGATAAAAAGAGTGAAAACAGCAAGAAAAATGCCCTAGCTGCGTAGAAACGCAGCTATATACGCGAACTCGCGCTTGGAGCGCAAGCCAGGTGCGACTTGGGCGCGAAATGGCAGAAACTCACGCTGCTCACGCACAGCACTTGCGCTTGGGCGCGACTTGGGCGTGACTCGGGCGCAGAATGGCAGAAACAACAGCGTACATGCGCAGACTACTCTTTTCTTCCTTCTCTTGATTAAAATAGCAAACGACATCGGATTTTAACAAATGACCACTCGTTGGAAAGCTCTCGGAGTGTAGTTTCTATCTATGATTTTTAATTCCCAAAATAAGTAACCAATTGTTACAGATTTTCAAAATACTACAATGAGGTACCAAACTTGGACGGAACTTCTCACTCAACTTGCAACCAAATTTCCTTTCTCACTTCTTAATGAAATTTTATGAAACCAATGCCTACTTTGAAAAGAATTAGGTCCACTCTCCAACTAAACAAGAACCATTCAAAACAGAGTTCGATTGAGAACACAAAACCTTGAAAAACCTAACCTCAATTCTAGTCATTATACCATGGTTCTCACGCCAATAACTCTCTAATCTCTTCAATCATTTCACCAATTCATCTAAAAATAGATTTTAATAAAATTGGGGCGTTACACTGAGACAGAAGCTGTCGAAGTCATGAGACAGAAGCTGTCGAATTTGTTGAGACAGAAGCTGTCGAAGTGCTGAGACAGAAGCTGTCGAAGTGCTGAGACAGAAGCCGTCGAAAGTGCTGAGACAGAAGCTGTCGAATTTGTTGAGACAGAAGCTGTCGAATTTGTTGAGACAGAAGCTGTCGAAATTGTTGAGACAGAAGCTGTCGAAGTGCTGAGACAGAAGCTGTCGAAAGTGCTGAGACAGAAGCTGTCGAATCTGTTGAGACAGAAGCTGTCGAATTTGTTGAGACAGAAGCTGTCGAAATTGCTGAGATAGAAGCTGTCGAATTTACTGTGTCTCATTTTCCCCCCTATTCTGTTTTTGACGTATCTTTTGACTCGGGTGTCCGTTTTAAGTGCTTCAAAATGCGTTTCGAAGCTAATTCCGATGTCTTCTTAAATATTCTGGTTTTATGCAAAAATGAGTTATTTTACTGGTGGTTCTGGACTGAAGTTGTTCAAGGTGTCTAAATTCAATTTTTATTCACTTTCCCTATGTCGTGTCAAATCCTAAATTGGCCTAATTGAAATTGGTGTTGGTGTGAGTGGTGGGTTGAGTTGGTGAGTGTATTATGGTGTGATTGGTGAGCAGAGGCTTCGGCCTAATTTTAATTGGTGAGCTGATTAATACAATGATGAGAATATGAATAAAATGGTGAGTTGATTAAATGGTGAATTGATGAATTGTGTGATGTGTTGTGGTGCATTTCCATAGCATCTCATGGAACATGTGCATTATTGGTGAGCAGAGGCTTCGGCCTAATTTTATTTGGTGAGCAGAGGCTACGGCCTATTTGTATTTGGTGACGGATCCGACATGCATGTGCCCGTGGAGTTTGGGTTGCATTTCACGCATAACCATACCTTTTGCATTGTTGTTTGTAGATTGCAATTGTGATGTGGTTGCTGCCTTTGTTGTGAATTGGTGTGCCTAGTTACCTTTCCTATGCAATGCTTATTTCATATGTTATTAATTATGAAAAGAGACTCACCCTACTGCTTTTATGTTGCTTCTTATGTCGGCAACGTGCAGGTAATAACGAGTGAAGGTTACCCTTATGCCTTCGTCTGGTAGGAAGTGTCATGCTCTGATACCTAGCACCCGGGGGGGCGTCTTATGCTTATGTGTTATTGTCTTTATGCTGTTAGACTATTATTGATGCTGTATTGGTTTTGTTTTCGAACTTGTTATTATTCCGCTGCGGTAGTGATGGCATTTGGTTGATGCGAACTAAACGGTATTTCATGGTGCTATGTATCTTGTGGTTTTAACCGAACTATGAAAAATTGAAGTTGTTGATTTAATGAAGTAAGTGTAGCACTCGTTTAGATTGTTTTCAAAAAAAAAAAAAAGAGAAACTCTGATTTTATTAAATAGTAAGGTTATTAGAAAAGGGGTGTTACAGTCCTTCCTCTATTGCCAACTATTGTCCTTTGCCCATTCAAATAGTTGTCCTTTATCCTTTTGATTATTCCTCAATTGCTGTCCTTTTTGCGCCACCTCACCACAGAGCCCTAAATTTGCCCAAATTGTTGTCCTTTTGATTCCTCAGCACCACACCAATCTGCCTATAAATACCAAAATGTAGCACACAATTAAGAGGGGACATAGTGACTGAGATACAGAATATACACAAAAATACACACAGACAAAAAAAGGGGGACAGTCACTGAGAAATACACAAAAACATACACAGATACACACAGCAAGAGAGCTTTATATACCAAATAGTGGCGAAATTAGGGAGAGGGATAGTGACTGAAAAATACACAAAAAACACACTCAGGCATTAGAATACTCACGCACACAACAACACACACAAAAAACTGAGAGAAAAATACACACGAAAATTCAGAGCAACAAATGTAGGGTTTCACGCTGAAACCCAAATCTCAAAGCATCCAAAAACTTCTGAAACAACGAGTGGGAACAGTAAAAGAAAGGGGAGAAAAACTGGGTTTTCATCCACTAAAAAGATTAAGATTCATCACCAAAATAGATAAAGGGAAGAAGCGAGGAATGTTAACTCTATTAGGGGAAACTGGTAGCTCTTCTCATTGTCTTTTATTTACTATTTATTATTGTTGTGTTCACTTGAAAGACATACATTTTAAATAATGTCTGTTCATGTTATGTTTGAAAAAAGATTTGCATGTGTTTAGTTGAATTTGAGTAAGTGTGAAAGAAGGATTTCTGTAACCATAAAGCAAAAATAATGAAAAGAGAAGAGAAGGGAAGTAGGAGTTCAAAATAATGTTTAGGAATTTAGAAACAAGAAGGTAAAAAAGGGATGGAGAGAGCGAACCAAGACACCTCAACAAAGTAGCTGTCACCACCGTGGACCATCCTTGCTAGTTGCTCCCTCAGCCACAGTGAACCACCACACCAAAACCTCCATCTCGTCCAAACCACTGGAGGGTCGCCGCAGTATCGTCGGAGCCACCTTATACTGTAACGCCCCAAAATAATTGTAACGCCCCAAAATAATTCAATTATTTATTTAATTAGGTTATTTAAGGGCTTACAATAATTATTTAAGTGAATTAATTAATTTGGAGTTATGTTATTTAAGAGGTGTATAAGTAATTAGGGAGTGGTGGAATTAAGTGAAATAGGAGGTGCAAATAGGGCCCAAGCATTATTGGGCCTAGGGTTAAATTGAATCAAAGAATGGGATTAGAGGAAGAGAAGGGGATCAGCGCTGGGAATAGAGGAAACAGAAAGAAGAAAGGAGAAGAAAAAGAGAAAAAGAAAGAAAGAGGAGAAAAGAGAAAGAAGGGGTGAGCTCGTGAGAGAGGAGAGAGAAGCCGAAGCTGAGAGAGTGAGAGGGAGGAGGGCTCGCGATTTCCAGCAAGGAGAAAGGGAGGAGATTGGTTCATCTTAGCTTGGGCTTAGACCCACGGTTTGCGCAAAGTGGAGAGGAGGGGGCTGCTGCGTTTTCGTTTTGTGGCTTGTGCGTGGCTTAGTTCTTCGATTTATCAAGGTTAGGGGGCTCTACTTTATACCTATAATAATGCTTAAGATAGGTGATATATATAGGTTAGGTTGTAGGGATTGAATTGTTGAATGTTGTGTTAGTATGTTGTTGATGGAATGAGTTATGTGAAATTGTTAAATAATTGTTATTGTTGAATTGTTGTTCTATTCGAATTGTCACTATTTTGTGGTTCTAGTGACTTGTTGTTATAGTGAATTAGTTGAATTGTTGAATGTTGTTGTGTTGAATTATCTTGGTGAAGTATGTGGAGTGATGTGAATATGGACATGATAGGAATTGTACACACGAATTGTTTGATTAACTACTTCAATGAAAGGAATATGGTTATGTGTAAAATTGTGTTTTGATAATGGGTGGGAAGGATTGATGATGGGTTCGTGTCGAGTAAAATACTGAGTTTTTGATGTTTTCAGTGTGTGAAGGCTTCCTGCCATTTCGCGCCTCGTATGCGCTGCAGTCGCGCTCCAAGCGCGAGCGCTGCGCTGCCAACCAAAAGTTTCTGCCCAGTCGCGCTGAAGTCGTGCCTCCCAGCGCAGGTTGCTGTTTTCTCACTGTTTTTGACATAACTTTTGACTCGGGAGTCCGATTGAGACGTCCCGAGATGTTTTGGAAAGCTTATTCAGAGGGCCACCTGAATATTCTAGTTTTGGCCAATGAAAATTATTTCTGGGAAGAATTATTTAATTGTGGGCTTGATCCCTAAATACCACTTTTGGGAAATTGTTGTTCTCGGAGATTTTTGGAAAAATGCGTCACTTTGGAAAAAGGGTATTCCCCACTGATTATGGTGTTGGTTGTTGTTGGATGGGCGCCTGTGTGGCTGTCCCGGGTGATTAAAAAGAGTTTTATGAGTGTATTGACGAAAATGCCCTTAGTGGCCGTATTTGAGTATTTGGACGATGATGCCCTTAGTGGCTAGTTAATGACGATGATGCCCCTGGTGGCTAGCACCTTGATTAATGATGATGTGTTGATGATGTTTGGGACTTCGGTCCAAAGCGGTGTGATGCCCTTAAGGCTTATATGTTGATGATGTTTGGGACTTCGGTCCAAAGCGATGTGATGCCCTAAGGCTTACATGTTGATGATGTTGAGTTAAAAAAATAAGAAGCGGTGAGTTTAATAATTATTATGGTTTATGTGTGGTGTTGTGGTGTATAGTCATAGTGTCACATGACTCATATTGCATAAAGCGGTGTGTAGGCTTCGGCCAAAGCGGTGCGGTGGCTTCGGCCAAAGCGGTGAGTGCCCTCCAGGCTAATAGCGGTGATGATGGATCCACATGCATGTTGCATTACATGCATTAGTCAAGCATTGATGAGTTTGTGGATGAATTATGAATATGATGATTGTGTTGATAATGTGGTGAGTTGTTATGAATTAGTGTTGCTTGATAACACATATTTATATGAGTTATTTATACTTATTCAAAGTTAAATCATGCAAGTTCTCTGGCAATAGTAGGTTGTTTCTATTAAGTTTCTGTTAGTTTATTGCTTTTTAGTTAGAAAGGGGCTAAATTACAAATTCTATGCATTTTGGCACCAATTGGCGCCTTTGTGAGCGTTTTGATGCTTCTTGTGTTTGTGCAGTAAACTGATCGTGGCAACGTCTCTCGTCACGTCTGAAGGAAGGCAGCAGAGCAAGAAAGAAATATCTTATTTTTGGCGCACAAGAAATGATGGTCAAAGATCTAGAAGTGCAGAAGATCTTCTCTCTCCTCAGCGCTGACGCGGCTGACGCACTGTAGCAGTGCAGTGTCATTTCAGAACAGAATTAATTTACAAGCAAGCTTGGAAGGTGGGGAATGACATCAGCAAGCATGTGACCTTCTGTTTTTTTTGGCTATTTAAACAAAGCTTATCTCTCTCTACGAAAAAGGAGGGGGAATCCATTCATCATCCACCTTCCTCCACTTCCAGAGGAGTTTTCTAAAAGAAGTTCTGGACACAGACTTCTTCATTCGAACTCTCCTCAAGCTCCATTTTTATTTCCATTCGCACCCATTACTGTGAAGCTCAGACGTTGCAACGTCTTTACAGCGTGCATGAAGGAAGGCTACTTAGGCGTATCTTTTGCGTTTAATCTCCTTTTCTCTATGTACGGTATTTGGATTTTAACTCCTCTTCTTTCTGTAAAGATGCTCAGCATGAGCTAAACATTTGTAGTTGGGTTGTTGTTTTGCATGTAATGAACCTCTAGTTTAATGCTATGAAGTATTGATGTTTATGCGTTTTAAATCTTTGCATGTTAATATTTCCAAACTTGTTTTGAACTTGGCCACTTAAAACAAGTAGATTCATAGGTACAGACATGGTCTATGAAAAGAACTCAAAGATTTATGTGAATGAAAAGGTGCACTAAAGACATTTAGGCATTTTTATCTAAGTCTAGACATAGAATGGATAATAGTTCATAGGACATTGCTGTGGGTACTTAAAATACAGGAGTAGGCCTACTTAGAACCTAGACATAGGAATTCTAGTACTTGAAGCTCTGACGTTTTGTGATTGAAAAGCACAGCTCTTTTGCAACAGCGTTCAAACGTTATAACGTCTATACAACATAGCATTTGTACGTGTTAACGTGTAAACGTTATAACGTCTGACTAGAGGAGATTTACTTGCATGCAGCAATCCAACTCATACTTTCCCATATCCACAACCACTTCTTGTTTACTTGCTTTATTTATGTTACTAGTCTTAATACCTACTTTTAGTGCCGATTTATTACCTGTTTCACTTGTGTTTTAAAGACTTGAACTCTGAAAGTTAATCAATCCTCGTGGGAACGATCTCTTACTTTTATCCACTTTATTACTTGTACGACGTGTATACTTGCACTGACATTGCGACTATAAAACACACGGACGCAACATTGCTTGCTGCCTTCCTTAATATAATGCTTGTCTTAATTATTATTATTTGTGTAAAGAGACTCACCCTACTGCCTTTGTTGCTTCTTATGTCGGCAACTTGCAGGTAATCGAGAGTGAGGGCATTCTTATGCCTCTTTCTAGTAGTGTGTCGGCTCTAATATGTAGCACCAGGGGGAGGGCGTAGTAGTACTGTTAATGTCATTTTGATGTATTAGATTGTTATAATGATGTATTGATACCATTCCGCTGTGTTGAGGATATTTTATTTATGTGCTGTAAACTAAAACAGGTGTTGTGGGCCCGTCCCTAAACTATCGTGCTATATATCGTGCTATTGACTGTGGACTTCACGTCGCGTAATTATAAACTAGTTGTATGATTTTTATAAGCGTTGAAAATGTGACACCTTCTTCAATGATTTATATTCTTTTCGAAAAACTCTGATCTATATATTAAATAATGGTTAACTTAGAAGGGGGTGTTACATATACCACCAAAACTCCACCTCACAGTTGCCAAAAACTCATATCTTCAAACCCCTCTTTACAACACCCACCACCTCTCCTCACACAAACACCACTACAACAATAACCATCACAACAACCACCAAACACCCTTACAACAACCATAGAACCACCTCTAGCAACCACCCTTTAAAACTCACCCCCATCGCTGCTGAAAACCACCGCGACCACCGTAGCCGCCGCCGTCGCGTCCCTCTCCCTCTCACCATAAAAGAAACCACATCATAACCACCATCACGAAACCCACCTCACTGTCGCCATCACCATGGCCCCCTCTCCAGCGTCTCTCTCTCGTTCTCGCTTCCCATTTCTCTCTCGTTCATCTTTCCTTTCTCTCTCTCTCCCTGAAGCTTCTCCTCAATCCCCCCTGTTTCCTTTTTTTTTCTAAACTTTCTCTCTCTCTCTCTCTCTCTCTCTCTCTCTCTCTCTCTCTCTCTCTCTCTCTCTCTAAAACGTGAAGGAATCGGCGCCGCGAGAAGAAGAAAGATTGAGAATTAGGGTTTAGGTTAAAATGAAGTCCCCTTATATAGCTACCCATTTCGGATCTTTTTTTTTCTTAGTTTTTTTATTTCAGATTACTTCCTGCACCCTTTTTTTTAGTTTGTATACCCCCTCACTTAAGCCCAGTTCGCGCAGGCCCCAAGCCCAACAGCGTGGATTGGGCTATTTGTTAGTCGCACCCCCATTATTTATAATACAACCCCTGTTTCTAATTACACCCTTTCCTTTTACTAATACAGCATCTGTTGCTATCCCCACCTCCCTTTTAATAACACAACACCCCCTGTTAATTATACTTCTTTTTTTTACAATTCATTTTGTTTTTTGTTATTACATCATAATGCTTCCAAACCAGTACTTGTCAAACAATTAAACTCACAAAAAAATGGTTCGTTACTAATGACGAAGAATCCCTCCTTCGGATTTTTCGGTCGCTACAGCTGGCGACTTCACTAAGGACAATTTAAGAGGGTCAAGCCTAATTTAATTAAATGTGTAGATTATTGTTAATTTAGTACTTTGTTTACCCTTAACGCCTATATTTGCATGTCTATTTTATTTATTTATTTCTTTGCTTTATTGAACCTTAGGGTAGAAGACCTTTGTACTATTATCTGTATTTCTTTTGTAGCTTGGGTAGTCTAGGTATTGTGCCCATATCACACACGTCACTTACACATGTTTATTCACACACTTCTGAGTGGGGCCTTATACCCGGGTCTGAAAATAACCTAGGACGAGTGGAGATTATTAGTGACAGTCATTCTGGATTTTATCTGTCTGACTCTCATGAAAGTCTCAGCCAGAGTACACTCTTTAAAGGTATCCCACACCTGGTAGCTAGCTATCGTTGTGGATCATATCATGAAGGGGATTTTAGCTCTAGAGACCTTTGTAAGGAAGTGAATAGAGCCACCTGAGAGATTGATCACACAAGTGACCCTAGACCATGACCTATATATAAGACATAACATGTTTAGGACACAAGGGCATTTCACCTACCCGCTGCATCATTACAGATAATTTTTTCTCAAAAACCAAATCATCAAAACCATTTGTTTCTTTTTCCTTTTTACTTGTGACATATGGTTAATGCTTTCTCAAAGTTGAATCACCAAAAACTTTCTTTTACTTTTCTTTTTTTTGACGCGCGTGACATCATCCTTTCATTCATCATACAACATCATTATTTCACAAAAAATGTTAAAAAAAAATCCTTACATGCATGTTATTCATCTCATTTAGGTTTGCCGGGAATTGTAAGAGGCCTGAAAGTCTTGTCATAAGCAATGCGATATGGGATCAAACAGTGAAGAAATTCAAACTTTGAACTACCCTATAGTGAAACAACCTAATCTAACGAGTCTAAGAAAATGTGCGGGTTGGTTGCCGCCCATCGAGCGCAGGTCGAACTTATGTGAAGATTATTATGTTACTACAGTTGAAAGTGCAAACAAATACCATTGCGGCTTTGAGCCAATTCTATGACTCTTCATTAAGATGCTTCACCTTCAAAAATTTCCAGATGTCGCCTACCCTGGAAGAATATACACAGATCCTTGGTTTTCCTCAACAAGACATTAGGCCCTACCAGTATCAGGGGCACTACTACACAGATGAAAAACTTGCCTCAATGCTACAAATCAGTAAAGAAAATTTGAAGCTCCAAAAGAAAAACTGAAATCACATTGTAGGGTTCCCCCAAGAATATCTGGAAAGTCAAATGAAGTCATTCGCCGATGCCAGAAATTGGGGTCCTTTTAAGCAAGTGTTGGCTTTGACCATCTTTGGCATTGTTCTATTTCCACGCCTTGAAAGGTATGTGGACACAATAGCTATTGGTGTCTTCCTATCCTTCAAAGATGAAGAAAACCCATCCAACCCAATTTCACCCATTCTCGCAGACACTTAACGTACTTTCACTCATTATAATGAGCTAAAGGGAAAGAAGATATATTGCTGCCTACACGCCTTGTATGTTTGCCTTCTCACCCATGCTTTTGTTAACAAAGTTAAGGTGGAAGGCCCAATTGAAGAAGCTAGAGGGTGTGATGTGAAGACGATGAACACTAGTGAATGGTTGCAAATGCTAAGGAACCTCCATGAATACAAGGTTCGTTGGCACCCATCATGGTGGAAAGATAGGCCTGCGGTGGTTTTTTAATGTGGAAGCTTTCAAAGAAGGCATGCCACTCTGACTCGGGTTCATCTTCTCACATTGGACAGTGATCTTGACAATCAACATGTCGCCGAATTAAGTTCCTACGGGTTGGTAAGCATACCCGAGCAAGCCTCCATAAAAACAATCTAACCTTCGGTTGAACCCAACACTTCCAAATAGCCATCCAATCACCCTCTACACGCAAGTTTGAGCTGTCAATAAAGTCCTCCATCAGTGCGTAGTATGCTGATCGAACTGAAAAGAAACCATTCCGACTACGGCACCAATATAACCTGTCCTCGTCATTCACTTGAAACCAAGGCATAGTTTTAATCAAGTTCGCCTCCTCTGCATTAAACAACTGATAAATGTAGTTAGAATTCCAGTTTGTAGTATTATTACACCAGAGATCCTTCACGCGAATCTCTTCTGTGCCCGGAACAATAGGAGATCTCACAAAACTGTCCATGCGACCCTTCAACCAAGGATCATGTCAAACCGAGATTGTTTCCCGTTTCCAATATTCCACCTAGCTCCCAAATTGACTACTACCCGAGAAGTAAAGATACTATGCCATACATAACTGGGATTATGGCCCAAGCGAGCCCCCTTTTACACTCTTTCTTATATGGCCGTTAAACTATGAAAAATAATAAATAGTTTTTTTTTACCCAAAAAAATAATAAATAGTTCTAAATTATTATAAATTGATCAATTTAGTCTCTAAATTATCCGCCCTCTCTCCTATCTTTAAAGTAAATGAGGGACTAAATTGATGGATTTAGAATAGTTTAGAGACTATTTATTATATTTTTATAGTTTAAAAATCAGATAGGAGAGAACGTAATAGTTTAAGGACAAATTGAGAGTTAACTCTACTCAATATAGAAACTAGTTATTGTTCTTTGACAAAAATATATTATTTTACAAACACAAATTTAAATAATTACCTAACAAATTTATTTTTTTGACAAGAATTAACTAACAATTTTTTTTTGACAAAGAATTACCTAACAAATTAAATATTTATGTTTGCACTTTGAATTATATTCTCTAATTGTTTTTTTAAACTCAAATATTTCATATGCTCATAGACATGCGGCGAACATGAAGCTCGAAGTGGTAGCTTGGACTTGGAAGTGGTTGGCGAACGCGAAAACAAACACACGCGAAATTGTAGCTTCTAAGGTGACATTAAATTGTATTTCTAATGTTACATATTTACATATTTCATACTTGTGATGTACTATATTTATCTCTTACTTTTTTAAAATTTGTGAGGATTGATATTTATAATTTTACACTCAAAACCAATTTTGATCCAGGAATAGCGGGCAAAGCGATTCCAATGCTTAACGAATATTTTTTTTTCTTAAATGTATCCACACATAAATCATGTTAAGTTCAACATACTTCTTACCGAATTTAATTTTACAAAATCAATTTTTATCACGGTAAAACCAAACAAACGGACAATGATATTTAGTACGAATGAAAATTTCGTTAAAAACGTAGGAAATGGATTTTGGCCGGTCACTCTTCAATACAGACTCAATTGTGTGCAAGAAAAAAACGATAAATTAAAATTCAAAATGGTGCATTCTGCATTCATTCGTTAGTTTCTTATCCTACTAAAAATCATTTTCCTTCTCAAAATTATTAAATATGAAAAACTCATAGTCATTCACAGAGTGATTTTAAGGTGATGGAGCGAATCAAATCACTCACCGGTAAACCACTAAAATTGACCGTAGGATATTTTGTAAAATGCAATGAGTGGTTCAGATTTAATCCAATATTAAATCTCAACTGTTAATGAATTTTTATACTGCATCCTACGATCATATTTAATGATTCATTGATAGATTTGATTTGCTCCCTCACCCTATAAGGGGCTCAGATCCTCTCCATATGGTTCCATTAGGAGAGAGAAAAACACGATGAATAAAATAATAATATTTCAAACAAATTCAATTTTAGTCCACCAAAGACAAACTAAGACACTCTCTTGCTTATCAAAAAAAAAGACACTCTCTCTCCTTACTTTGTAAAATTGCAACACTCACTAGCATCAGTAATAACTTGTTATATTCCATTTGTGTTTGTTTCCGCACATAGCCTTATCTTATCAGTTACGACCTCATTCTTCTTCACTCTCGCCGCTCCAAAATGGCGAAAAACGATGAAAATCCTCCCGAAGACAAAGATACCCAAAATGCCCCTTCCGATTCAGACTCAGATACCTCTTCCGACTCAGAAGATTACGAAGAAACCGAAATCGACGCTTATCTACAGGCATTCCGTTCCCTAAACTCAGACGAACCAATTCCCGATTCAGAATTAGACCCTGTGAGAAACTACAAAGATGTAATGGAAGCATTAGAAACAAGCGAAGAAGTGAAGAAAATGCGCGAAAGAGATGATGCAATACATATAGCAGATAGGAATCCCTTTGACTTTCCACCAGATGTTGAGAAATGGACTGAAGAGGATTTGAGAGAGCTTTGGGCTGATGGTTGTAATCAAATTGGTGGTACTGGTTGGGATCCTGCTTGGGCTGGTAAACCTGAGTGGAAATTTGTGAAGAATAGGATAGGAAAAGATCCTCCTATTGCACCATTTTATCTTCCTTATAGGAAACCTTTACCTCCTATACCTGATAATCATCCTGATATTAAAGGTCCTACTGGTGTTATTGAAGAATTGGATAGGATTGAAGAGTTTCTCAAATGGGTTAGCTATATGTTTAAAGATGGAAGCTCGTAAGAAACTGGAAACTATTCTTTATGCTTTAGATTTGGAGTTTTATTCTTCAATATGTTGTGTGTGAAGTAGTGTAGTTTTTTTTTTAAATGTTTTGTAGGTATGAAGGTACTGTTTGGGATGATTATGCTCATGGAAAAGGTGTTTATGCTTCTAAAGGTGGACTCGTCAGGTTTGTTTTTTCTACATTGTGGCATACTTAGTCTGTGCTGTTAGCGGGATTTTAAACCACCTACATGTGACCGTCCTTCGTATTGCGGAGAATCACGTTTAAATACAGCTAATACAGCCTCAATTGCAGTTGCGGAGACACCAAAAACCTTGATGTTTTGCAGACCTTTATTTAAAAATTAAAACCTTAGCTGTTAGTTACACTTTGATAGTATATGTGATATTGATAGTGATGACTTACAAAGTAAAACAAGATAGAATGAGATGTAATTGTCTGTGTGTTGGGGTTGAGGGGGAAGGGGACGTTTTAGGATGTTATTGCGTTCATGGCTTGATGATATTCAAAATCAAATTTTGTTGATGATAAGAGCTGAAATTTCATGAGACTATTGAATATTGATATTGTTAGTTAAGACAAAGGTAGGACTGATAGGAGAGGTGGACCAACAAATTCATTAACCAACGTAGTAGAGTTCTTTTGATATCAAATTGGTAAGCATGTGCTATCATGCCTCCTCATGCAAAAGCTATTTGGTTTTGAAGCACAAACAAACAACTGACCCACACCTGACTTGGAAATTTAGTGGTGGCAACATGGGACCACACTCTTGGTCTTTGAAGAAGCTCTGGTACTGTCTCAATAAATTAATTATCCTACTTTGGCAAACTTAGTTAGAGAGGAAGAGGAGAAATACTGTTGAAATTGAAAACATTAAGTTTAAATGTGGTGTGTTCTATATATAACTTGGATAGGTTTTTCAATTAGCCATTTCATGAGAAAGAGTTTTTCTAAATACCTGAATCTGACTACTAAATAAAAGCGACAAATCAAAACTTGATTGAAGTGAGTCAAACTCTCAGTTGTATAACTGACTTTGTATGGAAAACAGGAGATAATACAAAATTATTGATGCAGAATGAGAGGGGCTACTTTTTCCTCCTTAAGGATACAATTAATCGGTTGGTCATATTTTCTGTGGTGTTCCTGATAATGATTGGGTTTTTTGACTCTGCTTGCTAATAATTTCATCTGCTTTCAGTCGGACTCTACTTGTTTTCTTTCATCAGATGTATCAGCTCACCATATTTTTAATATCTCAGTTCATCATGCAACTCTTCTTTGTCAATTGTCGCGGATCTTTCACAAAGTCTTTTTCTCCCATAGGTATGAAGGTGAATGGCTTAGAAACGACCCAGAGGGTCATGGTGTTGTTGAAGTTGATATACCTTCTATAGAACCTGCTCCTGGGTCCAAGTATGTACCTTATTTGTAAATGTTCCCATATGTGTGAATGAAGTCTTAGATTGTGCCACAGTTTGAAAATACATACAATTTCTTGTGAACAAACCTTGGCTGCTTTTTGTCCTTGTCCTCAGGCTTGAAGAAGAGATGCGAGCTGAAGGGAAGATAATAAAAAGGGATTTTATGTCCCCAGAAGACAGAGACTGGCTTGAGAAGGATATTGAAGACAGTTATCATCTTGCGGATGGAACCTATGAAATCCCCTTTTATGAGAGAGAGGAATGGGTTGAGCAGTTTGGAAGAAAACCGTAAGTTCAATTATTGATTCCTCTGTTGCCTTTTCCCTACCCTACCAAAATCACTTATTTATCTTTATGGTAAGTGAGACACTGCAATTTCTAACTCTACACATCGCTCTGCATTGTCTCTTTATATTCCTCTCCAGTACATTTTTAATGGTCTGAAAAAGAAGTTTATATTTTCATGCCCAGGGAGAAAGGTCGCTATCGTTATGCTGGTCAGTGGAAGCATGGGAGGATGCATGGATGTGGTTTATATGAAGTTAATGAGCGTATGACATATGTAGGTCCATAGATCATATAAAGCTGATGCGTCAACTGTTAACTCCAATCAAACTCTTACTCATTTTGCACATTTTATAAAAATGGGGAGAGAAAGCTGGACTTTGAAGATGAAAAATAATTGCCCAAAATAACATGATTTGCTTTAGCATTCTGGAAAGTGTCCTACATTACTTATGCTTGTTGAGATCTTTATTTTTTCTAACTCTATTGCAGTTCTAAGTTTAATGTGTACCATTTTTTATTATTTGGTTGAACCTTGCAACTAAATGCAAAGGGTGGGGAATGCAAGTCCTCTCAACATTAGGGCAATGAGATTTTCATCTTACTTGGCCCACATAGAAGACATTTTATTTCGTAGTTACATTTTCTGTGCACTTGCAGGGTAGATTTTATTTTGGAGAACTGTTGGATGATGATGAGGGTTGTGATGACGAAACTTCAGCGGTACTAAATACTCTTCACTTATGCAAGATAAATAATAATAATAATAATAATAATAATAATAATAATAATAATAATAATCTAAGAGCTGTGGCAATATTTCATTCTCTGACTGTCTGACTTTCTGTCAATTTCAGCTGCACGCTGGTATAGCAGAAGTTGCCGCTGCAAAGGCTCGCATGTTTGTGAACAAACCAGATGGAAGTATGATGTTTTACCAAGATGAAACTTACTTTATATGGAAAACCTTATATTCATGTGTTTTTGTGTCTGACTTTCCATTGTTGTGGTTGATAGATCCATTCATTAGCACATATGTATTAGGAATTAAGGTATAAAGGCTCATGTCCATTATCTTCTTCCTCCTACATCTCCTCCTCAGTCCTCACCATTTAAACATTTCAATGCCAGTTCATATTTAAGAACATGCATCACCAGTGCTCTGAGTTGTAATATTAAGACCAATTGGAACTTCAAACCATGTTTTTTAACAGCACATGATAGCGCTGCTATCATGACTGCAACTGCAATTGAGGCCTAAAAACCTGTTAGCCGGGTTGCCCTCAATAGGGGGGGGGGGGGGTGAAGTCCAATTGATCTATGGCGAAGGCCAAATGATGCCCATAATGTAGAAGATTTATTCCAGGGGCAGAATGAGAAAATGATAGGCCTGGGATTTAATTGGTACAGTCCAACTTAGTCATGGTACAGTCCAAATGATAGGCCTAGGATTCATTTACTGTTCAATTATAATACAGTAGTTTGACTAGTTTCCTGTGTTAGTTTTGGTCTCCATCAAAACCATTCTTTGCCTCCCATTTTGTGTATTGTCTGACCTGTTTTTTGGCGGTTATTTTGTGATTTCATCCTTCTTCCATCAAAATAAATGATGTGATAACCTTTTTCTGGATACTCTTTCATTCAAACACCGTTAACCTTCTCTATTTCAGTGCAATCCTTTCGACCCACTATTTGCCTGTGTAGTTCTGGCTGAACTCGGGCTTTGTGCCAAGCCCTGCTACCCATTGTTTTGTTCTACAGGTTCTTACAGTTCAATCCAGTTTTCAAGTCCTTTTCGTCACACATGGGTCTTGCTTTTGGTCTACCCCTGTTCTGTAGCAGTGCTGTTCACCATTTTGTTTTTCTTTTTTCTTTTTTTGTTTTGGTGTATTCTGAGTTTACTTAAGCCATAAAATAAACTTATTTGATTCTTTGAGTTGTTTGTTCAGCTTAAAACAAATGATTTTTGAATACCAGTTGTTAGGAAATAGATGATATGCCTTTAATGGTGAGTATTTTTTTGTAGTATTTGTTGATACTTGATATGCAGTATAAATTGTTTAACTTGTATAGAAATTCCTCAGTATACCATGCATGTTGAGTATTGGCATACTAGTAGAGCCTCAGTTTTTGTTGTATGGTTGAAAATTGATGTTTTATTTTGGGATTTTTTTTCCTTTTTCTTACTGGCACCATATTGTTTTTATCGTGTTATTTTTTTAATTGATCATTAAAAACTTTGCCTGCGCAGTGGTTAGAGAAAAAAGAGGTCCATATAATGATCCACAGCATGCTTACTTTTATGAAGGAGAGGATGTGTGGATGGCACCCGGCTTCATTAACCAGTTTTATGAAGTAAGCCTCACTGGCAAACCTTTACCTTAATACATTGCTTATTTTTGTTTTATGCTAGGAAGTGAAACATGGATATGATTCTGTTACAGGTCCCTGATTACTGGAAAACATATGTGCATGAAGTAGATCAGGAAAGAGAAATGTGGTTGAACTCTTTCTATAAAGCTCCTCTTAGGATACCTATGCCATCTGAGCTGGAATACTGGTGGACCAAAGGTATTTATTCTTCCAATTTTTCTGTATGAACAAGTAAATCCTCGTCTGCGTAAAAATGAAGATTTTTTTTATAACAAAATTAATTCTTCCTCCAAATCCTTGTTCAGAGGAAAATCACGAGACTCCTGAATTTGTCCTTATTAACAAGGAACCTGAGCCTGATCCGGAAGACCCATCAAAGCTAATATATACCGAGGACCCTCTCATCCTTCACACTCCAACTGGACACATTATCAATTACGTCGAGGATGAGAAATATGGAGTACGTTTATTCTGGCAACCACCTTTGGAGAAGGGTGAGGATGTGGACCCAAATAAGGCTACGTTTCTACCCCTTGGTTATGATGAATTTTTTGGGATAGATAAGAAGGAAAAGAACATATGGATGCGTTTTATACTTGCAATTGAAAATGCAAGCAAACCATGGTTTGAGAAAATAGATAAATGGATTGAGGAGAAGAAGGAAACTAGTGAAATGAAAAAGAAAGCAATTGAGAAAGAACTTGAACTGATAGAAGCCGAAATAACTCTGGAAGAGGCCATTGAGGATATGGAAGAAATATTGCGCAGAAAAGAGAAAGAAGAGGCAAAGAAGGTGGAATTAGGCTTGCCAGGTGAAGATGATACAGTTTCTGTAGCCAAACAAGATGAAAGAGCTCCCGCAGATGAGGAAGAGGATGAGGATGTGGACGTGGAAGACGAGGATGATATTGCAGAATCCAGTTTTGGGTCTGTTGATCAGGGACAGAAGACAGATCAGCAGAAGGGAAAACCTGGAAAATCACCATTTTCTACAGCTTCACTAGCATTTGCTCCTAGCAGCCTAATCTCTGTGGTGAGTTATGATTTTCTACTTTCATTTTATACAATCTTTTATGACTGTCTTTATGTGATTACACTTGATCCATCTTTCAAAACCGTGATTCCAGTATTTGAGTTTAATGCTGAAATTATTGTACTTTTCATCTGACAACATCAAGTTAAAATTCTCTTTTTCAACACCATTGAAACTTTAATAATGTTTTAAGACAACTAACATGCCACTGTTGCTTGTATCATTCTCTGATTGATGTCTATTTTTGAAGTTTGGATTGGTTACAGACAAGTTCCTGAATCTTTTATCTTTGATGTTTGGCTTGTCAGGTTCCATCCAAGCTGCAACAATCATTTTCTTTCTGGAACAAGAGTCGTTCAACACCGGGGATGGTTCCCGCCCAGCGCAGTGATCCCATCAGTGATGTGAAAACAGTTGATTCAGTCAGTTTCCCTCGTATGAATATGATTGGCCAAAAGGGTAGGTTGAAAGCTGTGGGTAAAACACGCGAGAAAGTCAAGGCAAGTATGTCTCAGACTCGATTGTGTTCTATGGTTTCTGCGAATTCGAGAAGCAAGTTAAAGGAGCGAAGGGTGAGTGGTGATGTGTGGTTGCATGCGACACCAGAGAGGGATTTAGACAGCATACTATCTTTGCATTCAATTTCATCAATGTACAATTTTGGTAACATAGAGAGTTTAATTCCTATCCAAATATGCGAAGAGAATTGCACTTGAAATTTAAGTTTTGAAGGTCGTTTTTTATTGTTTAGTAGGCCTTTTCTGTACCAAAAAACGAGAGCGCATAGGTTTTGTCAGGGCAGAGAGACATGAAAGAAATTGGAACTTTGTTGTAATGGTTTTGTCGTTCTAAATCTTAAAAGCATCTGCTGATAGAATTGTTGAATACCTTGCATGTACATTGTCTCTTCATAACGATCCCAAGGTCTCTTCGATTTTGTTCTTAAAACCATTGTTTTTTTACTGAAACTCCCTTTAACGTTCATTTTTGAACTATTCAGTGTGCATGGCAATTAGTGTATTGTTTGGATGTGTGCAAAGAGTAAGACTAAGATAGGGATGACAATCCTCTGAGAAGGATATGGTAGTATTTATTCTCATACCCCCGTTTAAAAAAAAAATAGTTGTACCCTAATTTGTTATTGCACTTGTTTTTTTTTTGTTTTGAAAAAAAAAATTCAACGATTTGTTAATGCACTTGTGTTATTCGCACTTTAAATGTGAAAAAAAATAACAAAGATAGCATTGTATAAATTGGAAAACAATTCAAAGAGTTTTAAATCTATTTATAAAACATTGCAAATCAAAATATTTAACTAAACAAAAACATAAAAAAAACAAGTAAATGATACAATAAACATTAAAACTAATAAATTGATGAGCTTGCATCCCGAGCCAGTAAGAAAAAAGATAAATTATATCTACCGTCCTGCATTCACTCTGCATTCGGTTATTCGCGCGAAACATTTCCTATTACCGCACACAACCAATACCCTTCAATCCTATCGTATAACGTTGCACTTTCTCGTCGTTCTTTCCCTTCTTCTCTTCTACCTCCGCTCTGTCACACCGCTCTCTGATTCCTTTCTTCTTCTCGCTGTCTTCTTCATTTAGGAAACTTATAGTGAAAATTTCGAAACCCAGGTGTAGCACATATTTCCTCTTCCTGTTACCTTCTTCTTATTTTGATATTGATTTTGATATTGATTCTGAATTTGATTTCCGCTTCTGATTTTGTAGAGAATACCGAGAGATGAGGGAAAAGATAGGGAACCGATAGTGGGGGAGATGTGACGGTGAGTGGAGAGATGCGGTGGTGAGAGAGATGGTGGCGGCGCTGGAGAAGATGCGCGTCAACCAGAGGTTTCGAAGGCCGGCGAAAGCAAGACGTGAAGGGGAGCGCAACGGGGTTTCAAGATGGTGCGGTTGCTGTAAAAAGAGTACACGACGGCGAACGGTTGCGTGCTAATTTTATACTTGCTCACTTCTGTTGCAGGGATGATTACAAGTTTCGTTCAAGAGTGCTACTGAATTACAAAAATGTGAGATATTATTCTGCTCACCTCTGATAGTGTTATACCTCTGCCCACCAATTGTTTGATTTTATTCCTTACTCAAAGCTCGAATATGATAACAACCTAATGCTATTATTTTACTGCAGATAAGCAATTAAGGGACACTGCATAGCCTACCCTACAAGGAAACAACAAGTATGCCCTTTTAATAAATGAATTTATGAACGTTATTCATTTTTCATTGAGAGCATATTCTTGAAATATTACCATTTCTTCATTTGCTGTCTATTGTGTACTTGCATGATTGTTCTAGATATCTCATATAATATAGATAAGGATTTCAAATCTCTGATACTATTGGTAAAACTCACTATTATGCTATAAGATACTATAAATTGTTTTACATGATTTATAGTCGGTAATTAAAGCGAGCAAATAATTATTAGCAGTTGTAGTGGCATATAGTTTGATTTATGATAGGAAGCCTGTTGGTGAATTTGGGTATGGTCTGTATACGCATTCATTAAACTAAAGTTACTTTTTTTTATCAGTTAAACTAAAGTGACTTAGCTCACAGCGTGCAATTTTTTATGATGTAAAAAAGGGCCTTCAATTATTAGGGGTTTGAGAAATGCGACGAGAGAACGTGAGACTAGGAGACATATGAAACGATGAAGAGAGTGAGAAGATAGGATTTCGTGGTGAAGAGAGATAATACGGTGGTGGTTTGTGGTGGTCATGGCAGTGAGTGAGTTGTGGCTGGAAAAGGTTTTGGTGCTAATCATTGCGGTAGACGGTTTTCAAACACATCCTCTTCATATTAGTGGCGGAAGATCAAAAGGATTCCAATTCCTAACTTTCGCTAACGAGAAATCCACAGACGCGATCGAGGGAATGAACGGCCAGGATATTAGTAGGTTGTGATTTTACACTTTCTGATGTCTATTCTTTATTTGACGGATTGTGATTTATCACAAATTTTGCAGGTTCCAATTTTTTTTCTTCTCATTTTACATGTTATTTTTTTCCCTTTTTCAATTTTTTTACGTTATTTTTATGGTGGATTTCAGACATTTATATTTCCTTCGTTTTAAACCATTTTTTAGACTGGATTGCTATATCCAACGATGAATTAAAAAAAAAAAAAGGTGAATCTATACATTTTCCTCAAATGTGCTTTGAGATTTGCAGTGACAAGATTCTAATTTGTTTGCTTCTAATTTCTAATTAGTGTGCTAAAAGAAGATGATAGGAAGTTAACTTTCATCACTTCTAAAAGAGGGATATGGGAGATGATAAAATTTTGATCTGATTCTACACAGTTGGTGAAATGTAAAAATGGAGTAATCATAAATATTATTATGGGAAGTTGATTGGAAAGCAAAGGTGTTTTTGCTTGGAGGCCCTCATCGATAAAGATAGAAATACAAAATCTGTATGAGTTGTTTCATTTTGATCATATATTTGAGTGGAAATGGTTAAGGATGGAAGGAGAATGATTACCTATGTTGTTTTAGTCCTTCTGTCTTGCTGCCCTCTTCACAGATTAATTGACTTTGAGCATTTTATTTTTGTGCCTCCATCTTCTGTTCCTTCTTATCACACCCCTCGCATAGAACAACTTTAGGACATTGTTTATGGTCAGCATAATATATTGAATGTTATTCTGGCCGACCATAGTCTTATTGGTTTGTTAAATCATGCAACAAAATGGTTTCTACTGAATATTAGTCATGAAGATTGTACAATAACTTGCTTAGTTTTGGAGTAATTTTCAGTTTTGTTAGTACTTAATAGTGTACGTAGTACCCCCATGCCACTTTAGTTTTGTTGCCGGATGCAATCCCATAGTTTAGCATGTCAACCTATTGCTAATGCCTTTTCACATATATACTTATGCACTTACTACTAAACAGTTTACTCCATCATACATCATTGTGTATCTCAGCCCCACTGTAAAAAAATGTTTTCATTCGCCACTGGTAGTAAGGTATAGTTTATCTTGGACACATATGTTCAACAAATGAATATGAGCTGAATTCAAATGTCCTTCCACAAATCATAACTGTATTGTCTCTTTTGGTGTGTGCTCCTTTTATGGTAACTGAAATTGAGATTTCAATTTAAGTTTCACTGTTCTCTCTTACTACCTTATAATAGCTGAGTTTTCTCCCACTATTGGTATTTCAACTTTTACCATTGTTATAAGTTGCTTTTATTTACTGATTTTCTTCTTTATGCTTCAAACTTTTGGTATCATTTATTTTGCTCTTCTTTATGCCTTCACCTTGATGTTGTTTACTTGAATACTTGAATAAAGGGATATCTTAAGGGCAATGGTTTCTATTGGAACCAAGGGATATGGGAAGGAATCAGCTTGCTGTCATTCAAATTTTGTATAGATACTTTGTATAGAAAATAATAAAAAGATGGGGAATGGAGAGGGAATTGTTTACCTTATCATTTTCTTCCTTAAAATGTGCTGCACAATGATAAAATGGATGAGTGTCTTTGAAATTTATTGGTGGATATCCTTTCGTCATTAATGTACAGCCTATTTTTGAAGCAATATATTTTTCAATTGCAGTGACTTACTGTTGTTTTTAGATGAGTGACTCTTTTTCTAACAAGATGGTTATTCTAGAGGCATTTAAGTTTTGGCCTGATGAAAATGATAGGGATGGGAAAACAATGAAATTGGACCATGTTTATGGAGCATTCATGTATTGAACTAAGATCAGCACACCTGTGGTTGTTATTCCTTTATGATACATATGTTTACCGGTATTTCTATTTTAGTTAGCTTATTTGCCATAATGTTAATAGTTAGTAGGTATTTGTGTGTTTGGGTTTCAATAATTGAACATCAAATTTTGATTTTTATTGAGCACTCCAATGCATAGAATTCTCCTTTTATGTATTCATTTACCATTAAATTTTCTGGATTAAGAGCAAGAAGTTATCTTCTTTAAGAACAAGAACAACATTCCAGGCTCAAAGTCACTTACTACCATTTGGTCTATATTTTTAGGAATTGTGAAGGGAACCATGA
This sequence comes from Astragalus membranaceus, assembly GCA_039519185.1. Taxonomy (NCBI): domain Eukaryota; kingdom Viridiplantae; phylum Streptophyta; class Magnoliopsida; order Fabales; family Fabaceae; genus Astragalus; species Astragalus membranaceus. The sequence continues at coordinate 214,880,885 of CM076846.1, forward strand.
TAGCCACACATTCCTACACAGGAGATCAGGTACCACCAGATTGACTTCAATTTAATATTAGTTTTACTAATGTGTGATCCATTATTAAATCTTCCAAGTACAAATGGATAACAAGTTAAAGAAAAAGAAATGCTTTTGTAGAGGATTTTGGATGCTTCACATAGGGGCTTGAGGTGAGCTAGGGCTGCAGCATTGAACATACTCTCCACCAGGTATGGAGCTAGCAACTCTAATAATTAGCTTCTTAGTTATTTGACCATGTTGACTATAATATGTCGATATCTATTGATAGTCATTAATCCTGGTTTTGCTCAAAAAATGATGTTAACTTATTATTTTTTCCTTTTTATGAAGGCTGAGGTCGTCCTTGATGGACTCGAACTGATGAAGGAAATATCTTTCAAGAAGCAATTAAAGTAAATAGGGAGAGATGATATAGGAAAATGAGACAGATGACTATTAGAGAAAAATAATAGGTTATTTGATGATGATTTTGGTTTCTTTTTTGAATGCATTCTGCAGCCAAGCAAGAGTTTGTTGACATGTTACTGATTTTGTAAGTCATGACTCATGAATGCCCTTCAAAGATTCTTTCATTAAATTCTCTATATAAGGTTTTAAAGGTCAGGTTTCCATCTCTGCTTGCTCAATATGTATTCATTTACTTAATGTTTATAATGGGAGTAGTGCTATAGATTATTTCTGATAGTATATTTGTTCTCCTCTTTGACATCATTATGCTTAGTAGTGTCTTTGTAAATGAAAAGCTTTCCTAGGGATTCAATGTGCATAACTTGATGCTATTACTCTTTATGACTTGCATAGACTTTGCTTCTGTTATTAGTTTGATTACACTAATTTAGTTAAGGTGTCTTAAATTTGCTTCCGCTATTAGTCTGCACATCCAATTGTGATCATGTGATCATTGTCCAAGGAGTTAAAATTTGCATTTTGAGTACATTAGGTACAAATTTTACTGCCATGTTTGAAGTTAGTTACATATTGATGGCTGTTCATCTATTCTAAAGGGTTATTTGAAGTGATGAGATGTTACGACTTGAGACATAAAGTGGGGTCATGTTCAATGCCACACCCAGCAATTCTGCAGCATGCTATGGGGGGCTTTAATGTTCCATGAATTGCTATCAACTAACAAAATCCCTTAATTTTCATTCTTGGAGTTAGAAAAATTCTTATTTCTTCGTTATACTTACTTTCAATGCCATGAATCAGGCTAAAGAAAGAATGCAAAATACTTATGTGGATGGTAACGACTCAAACATGGCTTTGAATGGCAAAGACAAGCATGGTTGTGTCTAGAGAGGTAGTTTTTTTGGATTTGTAGTTTACTATTGGGTTTGCCTTTTAGACAAGCAAAGACAAGGGGAATTTTTTTTACATTTCACTCAATTTTCTATTCAGGTTTTGCAGCCTGATTTTGCAGGTTAGGTGTTGTCTTTTTCTGCCTAATATATTTTGGCTACGAAGGAGATGAATACAGGATGCATGAGGAGCTCTCATGGGGGATACAAAATGGTGATTTCTTTGGCTTATATCCTACTCAGTTCCCTTTCCATTATTCCTCTTCTAATTTTGATTCTATTTTCTTATGTAGTTTCTTATACTATATTCATGAAATTTTGGAAATGTGATGTTGGAAATGTGTTAATTGTGTAGTTTGACTCCTTGAAAATGTCTTTTGTTTTTCCCCTCCTCTCCCTTAAAAGGTCTTTTCAATTTTTCAATGTTGCTATGCAGATAAATTGTTCAGAAGCAAAACAGAATGTGGTGTTGATGGGGCTTTCTCAACATTGCTTTCACTCTTGGTGTCAAGCAGATGACCTGCTGCAGCAACAAGATATTTAATTTGTTTAGGCACTCAACCTCCTTTAAAAGCACATTTGCTTGAATAACTCATTTTTTGTTGTGTTGAGCTCAGCTTGAGCTGGTGGATTCTACTTCACCTAAGTACTCCAAGGCAGGAAATTGTGAAGGAAATTTCCTCCTATTCAAGGAGGTACATTTATCCATCTCTTGCTTTATCACATTATATATTGCCTGTGTGGTTCGTTCTAGATTGAAACTAGCTTTATCCCACTGCATTAGACAAAATGTTTTCATGCAATTTGCAAAAAATGGGAGATGTAAGTTTGTTATAGGCTGGAGTGATCTCCTGCAAAGGGATCCAATTTTCTGGTGTTCTCCTATATGTCCTTGATTTTTTTTCCTTATGATATTATAGCTGGAACTTACAAGTTCTTCTGTCAGCATAATGAAATTCATTTAATGGCATGCCTCTGATGATGTTATCCACACTCCTCTTGATTTCCCTTTTAAGAATGATCACTGTGGTCAATACCCCAGTATTATTGTGGTCAAGTTCAACAATTTCACATGTCATGGATTCTTTCCAACAATCATGAATTTTTGTTTTTTTATAGGTTTTAGGCTCAATGTATTAAGAAGTGGCAAGGCTGAAATTTTTCTATGAAAAAGTTGTGTTTAGATAATTACTATAAGATGATTGAGTTGGATCTTAAATTTGTGGATGCTTTTGGGGTCTTTCTATAAAAAGGATAAACAATACCTTTTCAAAACCAACTCTCATATAAAGCATGTGTTTAATTTGCTATTATATCATTCCATTATTTGGATTCTGCCTTAAAAATCTCTTTTATCTAACAGTTGATGGTTGGTTCGAGTTTATAAATGAAAACAACTTCCAGATAGGCAACGTACTCGATTTCTCGATTGCTAGCCTCCCACCAATGGCCATCTATGTTGACTTTGCATGAGGATATGAATGCACAACAAAATATGTTTCTTTCTTAGAAGTTTTTATTGTTTTCTGTATTATCGTGGTTTGCGGGTTTACTTTTGTGTAGTAGTAGTCTCTGGTTTTAATATCAATCAACAATGAACGTATTTTTATTAACCGTTGATTACTTTAATTAGGTTATGAAATTCATCCAATAACTAATGTTGCATCCCATTGCTTAAAACTAATAAGCTCCAATTTATCTTTTTTTAGCTAACCTAAGCTTATAACTTATAACTTATATATATGAAATAACATCATTAATGTGATAAAATGCTTTAACTCAACATCTCTTTATATAAACTCTTCTAGAATTTGTTCATTCTCCATACATGAATACAATTTTTAATAATAACTATTTCTGAATTACATAATTATTTAAATTGAAACAATATTGCTCAACTGCTTGATTTTGAACCTCTACAATCCTTTCGCCAAAATCAATCTTCAATTCCAAACACACACATTAACATTAACGACTCACCTGATGACATTACATGGTAATGAAATATAATAAAATAAGAAATTTTGACATTTCTATTCATTTTTAACGATTGAGTAATAAACAAGTGATGGTGAACACTCATAATACTATAAGATCGACAACTTCCATCTTCGCATCTCTATCATTTTTAGAATATAACAAAATATTTCTAAAAATAAACAGAAATGCCAAGAGAATGAGAGATAAAGAAATAGAGAAAATGGATTGCTTGTGTGTTACCCTTAGTCAAGAAGTATAAATGGAAGAGACGGTTATTTGAACATTCAGTATTGCGTCTTATTTTTATATAGCAACACGAAGATAAAAAATGGGTTTAGAAAAATAGAGTTTCTCATTTTTTTTGGAGTCAGCCAGAAATGGAAATGGGAATGGGAATGGAGCTTATTAGTGTTCCTCCCGGGAATAGTGACAGCTAGAACCTCCTCGTCCTTCTTCTGGAAGTTCAAATCAACTTCCTATCGAATATCCCACTATGCGCTCACGAAGGTGCGACGTTTCAGGCTTCTTAAGTGATCAATTTCATCGTAGTAGACCTTCTCATTTTTTATCTTGCTGTTGATGCGGAGGTGGCTCCTGTTCTCAATTACCACTTTCACTTGGTCCTTCTTCAGTCCCGACACGTCTACTGTGAACACGTGCGCCTCCTCAGTCTCCTTTGCTGTAATATTGTAGAGACCCGTGGGCCATGTTCCAACTGGTGACTGCATCTTCATTGACTGTTGTCTCCTAATGGCATTATAGTGTAAATCAACACAGTATAACAAGAACGCTTGATCTTTTTGTTCATTTTTGAAGTGAGTAATAAACAAATATTCACAAATATCCATAATTCTATAAGACCAATTATTTCTATCTTGATCTTTCTGTCATTTTTGGGACATAACAAAATATCCTCAAAAATGAACAAAGAGATCAAGAAGGAAAACCCAACTCCAACAATAGCAATCACCACACCATTTATCCGATGACAGTGTAGACTACAACTGTTTAGGAAAATCAATATCCTAGAGTAATTTTCTTTTGACTTTCATATCAGTAATGAATGTATTTTTATTAACCATTTATTACTTTAAGTAATGGTATTATAAAGAGAATGTTGTTACTATTTAATATAAATGTTATTATTGGGAAACTGATCTGTTATTTGTAAATTTAAAACATATATTAAATATTAATAATCATGATAGTAGTGTAGTCGGTATGGGGTGAGCCCGTGCGGAGCACGGGTACATAGGACTAGCTAGTTTAACATCATAAACTTGTAAACTCATAATTAACCAAAAATTGTTAGATTATTTTATCTCATTCTCCGAATATGTGTCTTGAAAATAATGCAAATGTTGGTCTTTTAATGAGCAAATATATGATCGAGTTATATAGCAAAGGAAGTATACATTTAGAAAAAATTTAGACTTTTTAGATTAGTTTCATTTTTAATAAATTGTATTATATATATATATATTGCTTTTTTTGGTTACAAGAGAGAAAAAGAAAAAAGACTAAGGCCTAACAAACTAACACCCTAGAGCATCAGCTTGGAGTAGCTGTAACAACGCCACAGGAGGAGTGTCCAGAGAGAGAAAATCTGCACAGAAGTTGGCTTCCCTAAACACATGTTGAATCTTCACGTCCCACGGATGAGATAAAAGATGCCTAATCGACGCTATCTCATTCTCATGCTTGTGATACACCACATCACCCTCATCAATAAGCTTCAAGGTATTAAGTGAGTCAGAGTAACAAATAATCTTCTTGTAACCTAACTCCCAACACATAGATAGACCATACCGAATAGCACTAAGCTCTGTATGACAGTTAAACTCCCCAAAAAGAAAAAGCCATAATACTCTTATATATATTGCTTTATTCAAAGTCAAATTCATAACTTTTGCTTTCATTTTAAGATAAAACATAGGTCAAGTTACTTAAGTCAAGTTCGTCTTATTGCTCACTAAAAATAGGCTAAAATAGGATCGTCCCAAACAATTGAGAAGCCCTTTTTAAATCTTAAAAATCTGGCCTCTATTTTTATCAAATTGGGCCTAGTTTTACATAATTTATTGTGGGGCCAAAATCATCAACGAATATATCCAATAATCAAATATAAAAAGAAGTAAATATAATTTAAAAAAAACTATAGCTACAAACAAAACTATTTTAATTCGTCAATTGAAATTCGGTTAAGAACTCAAAATCACAATGTTTTTAAAAAAAATGTAAATTTAAGTAATTCTGGTTTTAAAGTGCTGGAATTATTTTTTTGAAATTTTCAAATATTTATTAAAAAAATATTTGCCAAAAGCAATATATTTTTTTGGGTGAATACATTCCAAAAGCAATATAATATAACATATTTTGCAGCTGCTGTGAAAAAAACATATTTTGCAGCTGTCAAAAAAAAAAGAAACAAGCTGTAAAAAAAAGAAACAACACGATGGTAAAAAAAAGGAAAAACGGAAACGCTTGGAATCAAACTTTAGGTCATGGGTTCGAATCTCCCAAAAACCATTTTAACCCAGAGCGTAGGGTTCAGCGGTTAGGGCTGAACCTCTCTTAACCAAGGGTCGGGGGTTCGATCCCCGCCTTGGGTACGGAGCAGCGTTAAAATTCTGGGCCAGCTGTCCTGCCCCTCGAGGCACCTACAATGAGCGAGAAATTAGTCACTGTTGTCCGTGCAGTAGACCCGTGTTTACCCAAAAAAAACTTTTATTACATAATCAAAAACACATTAATATAACTTGTGTATTAATTTGTTGGGCCCTAAAAAATTGACTTTGGGTTGGGTCCTGTGTAGTAGCACGGCTTGCACATGCACATGGCCGGCCCTGGGCTAAAATAGTCACTATCCTTAGCGCCACTTGCCTGTTGCATCTAGTAGCATTATAGTCTTGGCCAATTTAGTTGGCAGTGTGACAAAAATGCTCCTTGTGTTTCAGATTATTAGTATCAATTTTCATTAATTGGCGAATAGTCCATTTCTTCAAATCATCCTCAAAGAGTCACAACAATGAGCAATCTGTTATTATCCAATAGTAGCTAACTTGTTGCTATCCAATTAAGAAGTTCGTGCAAGTTGCTTATATCCAATATGGGTAGAGTGTAGGACACCATAACATGAAGGACCACTTATCACATTCAACGACATGTCCTAGTTCCTTGGTCACGAGGCATGACCAAACTAACAGAGAAGGAAAATGCTTGTATGGGCGACCTGCATATAAATCTTGATTTTCTTACAATATATAAGAAATATTTAACAAAAATGTCAAGACGAAGTGTATTGAAATTGGTTAATTTTAATTAGAGAAAGACTTAAATATATGTTACCCCTGCAAATATCCTCATTTTCTATTTACCCCCCTACAATTTTTTTTTTAAAAAAAACACCTTGCAAATAATATGTGTTTCTAGTTAGCTCCTTGTTGTTAACTTTTCTGTTAAAAAAATGACGTGACAAACTGAGATGACGTCAGCACTGACGTCAGTGTCCACGTGTCACCATATTATTGGACCTTTGTGCCACGTGGCACTGACACGCCACGTCATCATCACATGTCACCACTGACACGTGGCATTGGCTTGGCAATGTGGAATATAGTCACTACAAGAAAATCGCTCATTTGCGACGGTAATTTCCGTCGCAAATGGACCTTTTTCCGTGGCAAATGTGAATTTGCGGCAGAAGTTGCGACGGACGAAGAGTCGTGGCAAAACAGTTCGTCGCAAAGCGTTTGCGACGAAACTCCCTGTCGCAAATAATCCGTCGCAAATCCGTCGCATATTTCTGTGGCAAAGTCGCCGCAAACTCTGACAACTTTTTGTCGCAAAGCCGTCGCAAATCCGTCGAAATTTTTAAAAAAAAAAATTAAAAAAATTAAATTATACCTCCATAAACTATTTAATAGTTATATCTAATTAATTATATAAGTGAACAAAAACAATAATTAATTAAATAAGTGAACAAAAACAATAAACAACAGACACAAATAATTAATTATATAAGTGAACAAAAACAATAAACAATGTAGCTCAGCACAAATAATTAATTATATAAGTGAACAAAAACAATAAACAAACACAAATAGCATGGGCACATTAAACAACTGAACATTGTGGACTAATGTAGACTCATCTCTGCCAAGATTAATCCTGTGCCAAGATTGATCCTCTTTCTCAAACACCAGAAGAGTTTCCTTGCATCACAAAACCTCTCATCTGCAACATATGGCGATCTATAATCAACAACATCAACATTCAAATAATGAATCAAATTGACATATGTCAAGATTATCCAATCAACATTCAAATAATGAATCAGAATATCTATTTCCGAATCGTGATTTCCAAGAACATCAGCTTTTTTGTTTAGGATATATCTGTTTAAAAAACAAAGATTAATAGGATTATGGGACTTAAAGAAACCCACAAGCACATCAGTTAAATGAATGATGTACCCAGTAGCATTAAATATGACCCTTACTTACATGTGCTCTTTCTCATCTCTTACAGTGAATCTGATTTCCAAGAAGGGACCAAAGAAGATAACCGGCAGCACCATAAATTTGTCGTTTAAAGGAACAATAATCAAATAGAGACATGGCGGCGCAAGCGGCGATGGTGGAACGGGAACTATGTCAGGTGGATCTGGTGGAAGAATCTCAGGCAGTATTAACGCAACAGTGACGTTGGAAACCTCAGGATCAGTCATCACTGAAGAGCTCTTATTGAGCGATCTCTCATTCTTTCCCCAACAACCATGTTCAACGATGGAAGGAATATGATATTTGAGCCTGGTAGCGGCATCAGAATCTGTAATCAGCTGATCAATCACTGAATCGCGTTTGAAATTTGAAGCATCTACTGCCAGAAAAGCTTCGTGCAAAGCTTCTGAACTTGAAAACTTGTCAGTGGCGTAAGGCGTTGCCGTGATCTGTTCCGTGTACGATTTTGAAGCATCCACATCCAGCAATTCTAAAGCATCAATTTCCTCTTGCAATAGCTTCAGAATTCTTGCACACGATTCTTGGATTTCTCGTGCATATTCAGCCATACGCAAATTGGATTGTCGATTCGATTCAGCCATGGAAGATATAAGGTGCGACTCAATTGGTTGTGTTAAAATTTCTTTGGGTGAGTTCACAACACCATGGGAAGAGCTTCGTGAAAAGTATTTTCTTTGACGGCGGAGGAGGGCGGAGGTCGAGGGAGGACAGTATCGCTGATATTGGGAAGTTGGTTTACGGTTTGGGGAAATCTGAAGGCGCTGGTGGGGGCGGAGGATGGGTGTGGGTGGAGGGTGATGGTGGGGAGTGTGGGTGGAGGGCGGTGGAGGGCGATGGTAGGTGTGGGTGGAGGAAAGCGTACGAGAGAGTTGGTATTGGGAGAGAACGAGCTGTTTGGTGATTGAGAGTTAGGTTTGGGAGAGAACGAGAGTGCACTTGATTAATGAATTGGTATTGTTAATTTGCGACGGGCTTGCGACTAACCCTCCGTCGCAAATTAGCGACCAACATACTCTTCCGTCGCAAATTAGTGACCAACATGCCTTTTCGTCGCAAATTATGAGCGGGATTTTTAGCGCCAATGGCCAATCTCACTCTTCGTCGCAAATCCGTCGCAAATTAGCGACGGACATTTCTCTGTGGCAAATGTTGGTGGCAGGATAGGCTTATTCTTGTAGTGAGTGTGTTACTAAAATAATTACAATTCTGACTGAAATGGGATTCGAACTTGCAACCTCAAAGTGGCATGCACTGCCACTTGAGAGTAGAAGGGCAGCAAAACATATTTATTACATAACTTTGAACTTTAAAAAAAAAACTGGACTAATTCGTTCTTCCTCTTTGCCTTCTTCCATGAACCAGATCTGTAATTTCATCTTCAACCACTGAACCAGATCTGTAAAACGAAAACAAACAAAAAAATTCTTCATCTTCAACATTAAACACCCAAACAATTTCATCTTCAACCAAACCCAAATCTGATTGTTCAACACCAACAACGAGATCTGAAACAAAACCCAAAATTAGATGATGAAACAAAACCCAGAATCTGAAATTGAATCTTGAAACAAAAACCAGAAATCAAATCCAGAAATTTTTGTTTCTTCCTTTTTCGTTTTTACGTTTGATGATGATGATGAAAATTTGTTCTTTCCAGAATTTTCCAAATCGCTTTTACGTTTCAACAATTTGCAGAAAAAACGAAAACAAATCTGGAAAAAACGAACTGTAGAAACGAAAAAACGAACTGTAGAAACGAAAAGAATGAAATCTGTAAAAACGAAATCAAAACGAAAAAACGAACTGAAACTAACGAAATCCAGATCTGAAACGAATTGAATCAAATCTGTTCGATTTTGTTGTAGATGATGATGATTCCATGGCCTCAAAACGAAAACGAAATTATATTAACGCAAGTATCAATATTTGATGATGATTATGATGGTTTTTCGTCCAGATCGATTTCCATGGCCTCAAAACGAAAACGAACTAAAGATGAAGATTTGTTGAAGATTTGAACGAAACTCTGTTGTTGTTGTTGATGATGAAGATGAAGATTTGTTGAAAATAAAGATTAATTATGTAATATATATTTTTTGGTGGCATTGTGTTCACAAATATGCAAGTGGCTTAGTGGTATTAATTAATTTCCATCACTCATGGGTCAAAGGTTCAAATCCCCTGCCACGTGGCAGCCATCTATTGGTTGCTGACGTGGCACATGTCAGTGCCACGTGTCAGTGGTGACATGAGATGATTACGTGGCGTGTCAGTGCCACGTGGCACAAATGTCCAATAATATGGTAACACGTGGTGCTGACGTCATCTCAGTTTGCCATGTCATTTTTTTAATAGAAAAGTTAACAACAGGGGTAGCTAGAAATACATAATATTTACAATGTATTTTTTTAAAAAAAAATTTGCAGTGAGGTAAATAAAAAATGAGAATATTTACCGGGAGATAACATATATTTAAGCTCGGATAAATGATTTTTCTCACGAGACGAAACGTACGGGGCGGACTTAAAATGATTTAGGCCGTTGATGTATTATTATAGAAATCAATTGTATAATGTGATTTTCTTACAATTCGTACAAAGGCATTTGTACCAAATAGCGCCGCCCTTTCAATTAATCATATTATAATTTTAATTTCATTTTTTAAAATTTTGCTTGTCTTTTAAAGAATACTAGTATTTTACCTGTGCATACGCACGAGTGATAGTGTATGGTCGGTGTATTGTCATAATGTCATAATAGTAATTTGGAAGATATTCATAAGTTGTGAACAATGTCCAAAATGTATGATTTGAAATTCAAAGTGGAAAGAGATAGTATTATGTCATATAAGATACAAATGAAAATTATATTGAGTCGAAGAAAATAAATGATATTGACAATCAGACTTACATTGATCCATAATAATGTATTTGGACATTAGAGGTAAAATATGCATCCCCGTTGACACTCCTGTTTGCATACTCGTTGACCCTCCCGTTGGCGCTCTCGTTACCTCTCTCGTTGCCACTCCCGTTGCAGCTCCCATTGCCAGTCTCTCGTTGTCACTCCCGTTGCCACATGTTAACTCATATTATTCTATATGATTTAATATTAATTAAATCATATTCGTTTAATTATAAGTAAGTTATTTTGTAAAGTTTGGTAGTGGCTAAAGTTGTATTTTTATAATTCTTAGTGGTTAAATTGAATGATTTTAATAGTTTTAATAGAGAGATTATAGTAAATAATAAATTTTAGATGGAGTAAAAATGAAGAAAAAAGAAAATAAGATTTTTTAAAATATGCATCCACGTTGGCGCTCTCCTTGCCTCTCTTGTTCCCACTCATGTTCCCGTTGTCGCTCTCATTGTCGATTCCATTGTCAGTCTCGCATTGCCGCTCTCGTTGTGTTGCAAATTTTGTCTTTTAGCGGTGAATTTACTAAAATAGTTGTGTTGCAAAAAGTTAAAACAAAATCGGTATCTTCTTATAATATTAATAATGGAGCTTCAGTTGCAGCTTCTGAAAAGTTGGTTTTAAATTTTGCTATTTTTTGTCCTTTTGCTGCGTCAGTTGCAGCTTCTGATTGCAGTTTTCAATCAGTTTTTTGTCCCTCTATCGTTGCCACTCCCGTGACCTCTCCCGTTGGCGCTCTCGTTGCCACTCCCATTGGCGCTCTCGTTGCCACTCCCGTTAGCATTTTACTCTTTTTTAGTAATTATAAAATAGTTATTTGGTAATTTTTTGTAGTGGTTAAATTGATTGATTTTAACAAAAGTAGTTAAATTGAATAATTGATTAGTTTTAGTAGTTATTTTGTAATTTTTGGTAGGGGTTAAAATTTTTTTACAATTCTTTTTTTGACAATGGATAATGGCTAATTTTTTTTTTATAAGCAAAAATTTCATTCAAGGAGCACTGGGAGTGCTCAAACCCATACAACAAAATTACATCGTGTTTAGGATTTGTAGTGGATTGGACCACCACGATGAAATAGATACAGATGAATTAAAACTTAATCTATAAACACTCCAACTCCAAGTTAAGCTCTTGATGCGGATTACTGTGGAAAAAACATTCGCCTCCTCATCCTTAAAAATAGCTTCGTTCCTAGCGAGCCAGATACTCCAGCAAGTTGTTAGCCATACCATATGTTTCGTACGCTTTGATTTTTTCCCTTTGCACAATGTTGCACAACCAAGGAAGAACTCCTCCAAGGGCGTTGACAAGTCTAGCACTACACCAAGCCAAGCACTAACTCCTTCCCAAACTGAGATTGCGAAAGGACAATTTAAAAACAAATGAGCTATAGGCTCACCTTCTTGTTGACATAAGGGGCGGCGAGCATCATGTTCGGAGTTAATGACATTCCTCCTAAGCAATTGCCTGCGCACCGGTAGAGAGTCCAACAAAAGACGCCAACCAAACACTACCACCTTCGATGGAACAATCGTTTTCCACAAGGTTGCCGAAAATACATGTTGTATCGAATGGATTTGCTGCTGTATGAGCGCGGAATTCAGCTCCAAATAGTAGGACTTAACCGAGAAAGTCTTTGAGGTGTCGTGCGGCCAAATCCACATGTCCTTCTTTCCTCTAGTCGGCACAACAGGCAGCAGAATATTATTCAGAATCTCTCCTTCTGTCGTGGTCACGGGATCACTAAAGTGCTGCCAAACATCATTCCACCGCCAAGTATCACCAGTCCAACAACCCAATTCAGCCACGGTTTTAAATTGCTGACCACAAGCTTCAAAGAGTAAGGGGAATACCTTGAAGAAGGGCTCTATTCCTAGCCATTGATCCTTCCAAAAATTAATTAGACTACCATCCCCCAAACCTCTTCTTATGCTCCACGCAAATCTTCTTTGCTCCTCCACCGTAGTATCCAATAAGATCAAATCCCTCCACCAAATTGATCCATGGTTTCGCATAGTGTGGCCCTCCAACGAGGCATAAACAAAAGAGTTAGCTAAATCGCCATACCTGTCAGATAATAAGCGACTCCAACAAGCCCTATTCTCCGTCAAAGATCTCCATTTCCATTTGGAAAGAAGTGCCATGTTGAATACTTCAAGATTTTTGATCCCTAACCCGCCTTCCTTTTTTGATTTGCAAACTGTGTCCCAAGCCACCCAATACATTCCGCGCTCCCCTTCCTTGATGCCCCATAAGAAATCTCTTTGAATTTTTATCATCTTCTTAATTACAACCTTCGGCGCTTTGTAGAAAGATATCATGTACACCGGGATGCTATTCAAGACGGAGTTGATTAAAGTTACCCGGCCACCTATAGAGAGATAGCGCCCCTTCCACGTAGACAACCTTTTACGCAAGGTCCCAAGAACCTGGCTCCAAGTTGACTCCAGTCGGGGGTTGGCGCCAATAGGAATCCCCAAGAACTTGAACGGAACGGTTTCCGATCTACAATAGAGGAATGCACTTGCTCTCCCCAAGAAACCATTCGGGGTGTTAATACCAATAAGCTTGCTCTTGTGGAAATTAACCTTCAATCCCGACACCAATTCGAATGACCTCAGTATGGATTTGATGCTCCAAATATTATCCCAAGTGGCTTTACCCAACAGCATAGTGTCATCCGCAAATTGCAAAATAGAGAATCACAAAATCCGCCGAAAATGCAAAATATCCGCCGGAAACTTACCGGTGGAAAAAATCCGCCGGTAATACGCGATATTCTTATAGTGCTATGCTTTGCTTGATCGTTAACAACTCTGCCCACACCCTTCGTTTCCCCACCGTTGAGCAAGGAGCATAAACGTTCACCACGTGCATTGTAGAACCCCGGATGGTTGCGCTAACACCAAGAAAACCAAAACCAGAAAAATAGGACGAAACTACACAAGCCCCTTCTAACCACGTACACAAAATACCTCCAGATGAACCTCGAGAAGGTTGATGTACTCACTGGAACGGTCGATTTCCCCAAAGCATACCAATCTGATTATCAACCAACACCTCCCTCTTTGTTTCCTGAATATCAAAGAAGCTAATTGGCGAGTTTTACCGCGCTCGCCCCACCCTCTTATGTTTAAGGATAGCAACTAATTGATTTATATTGACTATTTATTTTATTAATTTTAGTAGTTTGAGTAGATTATAAAAATAGTGAAAATTGATTTATAGTGACTAATTGTTTTTATAAAAATATTGACAACCGTTTTTTAAAAAAAAATTAAAAAAAAAGTGTATAAATTTTTTTTTTAAAAAATCAGTTTTTTTAAAAAAATTGAATTAAAAAAAAACTGTATTGACACTGTAGCGCGTCAGAAACGTCATTGTAGCGTACTGTAGAGTGACATAAGCGGCGCTGTAGCGCATCAGAAACGTCACTGTAGCGCACTGTAATGATACTGTAGCATTTTGTCTTTATGTGGTGAATTGTCTATTTTACCCCTAAATTATGACAAATGTTAAAATTTGATGATGTCTAAAAATGTAAATGTGCTGGCATATGTTTTGATTAATTTTGTCTTTATGTGGTGAATTATCTATTTTACCCCTAAAGTATAAAATTTGATAATGTCTAAAAATATAAATGTGCATGTGTTTTGATTATATAGATAATTTGTATTAGCCGTCAATTCGAGCTCGCTTAGCCCATGGTGAGCTAAATGATTTATATGACAAATTGTTTATTCAACTTTGCTCCTATAGTGGTCAACTATAGTGGTGCACGTGCTGCAACATTATTGACTGGTTGATTGAGTTATCTCATTAGTGTAACTAGTAGGATACCCGTGCATACGCACGGATGCTGTCGTGTTCTTTTTATGAATGAACTTTGATAATATTTAAATAGTCTGAACATTACCCCGTGAAAATAAAGACAAACTTAAAGTAAATAAAAAAGGAGTTTCAAATAAAATTAAAATAGATAAATATTAAAATCTAAAAATATAAAAGTATCATTTAAAAACAATCTGTGCATTTATCCCGTGTTTTTTTACATATCAGTGTGGTTATCCCGTTTTTTTATATATCAGTACAGCTAACACGTTTTATATATATCACTGCAGTTATCCCCGTATTTTTTTATATATCACTGCAGTTATCCCGTATTTTTTTATGTATCAGTGCAGTTATCTCATAGTTTTAATTGATTATTTGAGTTGATTAGTAGATTATAGTAGATAGTAAAAGATAGATAGTAGATTATCAATAATAAATACTTATCCCAGTAGATTATCAATAAAATAATCAGTGACAATTATTTGTCCTTTGTAGGTATTAGTGACAAATATTTGTCACGTGTGTTTTAAATATTAATCAGTTTAAATAGTCGTTAAGCCTTCTTATTTTTTAGATAGTAGGTTTATAGTAGTCTTCAAAAATTATAATTATCAATGGCAAATATTGATCCCGTGTTTTTTATATATCACTGCAGTTATCTCGTGTTTTTTTATATATCAGTGCAGTTATCTCGTAGTTTCAATTGATTATTTTAATTGATTAGTAGATTGTAGTAGATAGTAACAGTTATATAGTAGATTATCAATAAGAAATATTTGTTTTAAATATTAATTAGTAGTTTAAATAGTCATTAAGTCTTCTTGTTTTATAGATAGTAGGTTTGTAGTAGTAGTCTTCAAAAAATTTAATTATCAATGACAAATATTAATCTCGTGTTTTTTTATATATCAGTGCAGTTATCTCGTAGTTTCAATTGATTATTTTAGTTGGTTAGTAGATTATAGTAGATAGTAAAAGAGGGATAGTAGATTATCAATAAGAAATATTTGTTTTAAATATTAATTAGTAGTTTAAATAGTCATTAAATCTTCTTGTTTTTTAGATAGTAGGTTTATAGTAGTCTTCAAAAAATTTAATTATCAATGACAAATATTAATCCTGTGACTCATTTACATTTTTATAGGTAATTTTAGTAGAGCAGTGTTTGTATAAATTTAGAAATTTAGTTAAAAAAAAAACTAAAATGAAGTGATACGAGAAAGAGAAAAATTGTTTATGGGAAAAGTAAAAGTAAAGTAAAAAGAAAAAAGGAAGAAAGAGAATGTAAGAGAAAAGTGAAAAGGAGGAAATAGAGTGTAAGAAGAAAGAGAAAAAAATGAAGAAAGAGAGTGTAAGAAGAAAAAGAAAGAAATAGAGGGTAATGACATTTTTACCCTTAAATTAGATACGTGTCTTGTTAATAAGAGATCTAAATTGGTAATTTCATAAGAGGTTTGTTTGTATAAATAGATATTAGATTAGATGATGTATGCTCCACATTGTACCTTCCCCTTCCCCGTCTCAGGTTTTCACTTATCACCGCCATCACTTTATAGGTGCATCAATAACAGAGATATGTGTCTCGTTGATAGCTTACTACCCATACAATTTTAAAGGATACAAAATATTTCTCATATTTAGCAGCGAGAAACCGATGTGAGTACTATATTTGCCTCTTCAAAGATAATTGAAGGCTCCGGAAGAGTTAATATACTGTCATCTCGGGAAACAAATTTACACGTTGAGAATGTATTATATTCCCCCAAGTCTAGTAGAAATTTATTAAGTTTCAAATATATCCGTTTAAATGGATATCATATTGAAACAAGAGATGAAGAAGATATTGAATATCTCTATATAACAAGACATACTTTGGAAAAAATAAGTGTAGTGGAAAAGCTGCCCGTCTTTTCCTCTGGTTTGTACTACACTGTGAAATTGAAGCACACGTTGTTGTAAACGAGAAATTTACAAATCACAAAAAATTTGTTGTTTGGCATGACTGGCTGGGCCATCCCGAATTCATAATGATGCGAAAATTAATTGAAAACTCATGTCGTCATCAATTGAAAAATCAGGAGATTCTTCAATCCAATAAGTTCTCATGAACTTCTTGTTCACAAGGGAAGTTGATAATTAGACCATCACCAACAAAAAATAGAAGTGAATCTCTCAACTTTTTAGAACGAATACATGGTGATATTTGTGGGCCAATACACCCACCATGTGGACCATTTAGATATTTTATGGTTTTAATTGATGCATCAACTAAATGGTCACATGTTTGCCTGTTGTCAACTCGCAACCAAGCATTTGCGAGATTGCTATCTCAACTAATTCGAATAAGAGCTGACTTCCCTGATTATCCTGTCAAGAAAATACGTCTTGACAATACTGCTGAGTTTTCATCTCAAGCATTTAATAAATATTGTGCCTCCATTGGAATTGACATTGAACATTCTGTACCACATGTTCATACACAAAATGGACTTGCAGAATCATTTATTAAACGTATAAAGTTAATTGCAAGGCCACTTCTCATGAGATGCAAACTTCCCATTTCCACTTGGGGACATGCAATTTTGCATGCTGCAACTTTGATTCGCATCAGGCCAACAAGTTATCACGACTCTTCCCCTTTACAGTTAGTTTTTGGTCAAGAACCTAATATTTCTCATCTTATAATTTTTGGATGTGCGGTGTATGTTCCAATTTCTCCACCACAGCGCACTAAAATGGGTCCTCAAAGAAGGTTGGGAATATACGTTGGATATGAATCTCCATCTATTATAAAATATCTTGAACCAACAACATGAGATTTATTTGCAGCTCGATTTGCTGATTGTCATTTTGATGAATCAAAATTTCCAGCATTAGGGGGAGAGAACAAGCAGTTGGAAAGAGAGATTAGTTGGAATGTATTATCATTGTCTCATCTTGATCCTCGAACTAAACAATGTGAACTTGAAGTTCAAGAGATAATTCATTTGCAAAGCTTAGCAAATCAATTACCAAATTCATTCACTGATCCAAAAGGTGTGACAAAATCATATATACCAGCTGCTAATGCTCCAATAAAAATAGATGTCCCTGTCGGGCAATCTAATATTGCAAATGAGTCTCAACCACGACTGAAACGTGGTAGACCAGTCGGTTCCAAAGATTAAAATCCTCGAACAAGAAAAGGAGCTAAAAAGAAAGATGGTCCAGAGGAGGATATAGAAACTCTCAAAGAGTCTACAGACATAATTGACATTTCAGTCCCAGAAGAGATTGATCATGTACCTGAAAGTCATGAAAATAAAGCTCGACTTGTTGGATACAAATGGGTCTTTGAGCGAAAACGAAATGAGAATGGTGAAATTGCAAGATACAAAGCTCGACTTGTTGCTCAAGGGTTTTCACAAAGACTTGGAATTGATTTTGATGAAACATATTCACCTGTTATAGATGCAAGTACTTTTCGGTACTTAATTAGCCTTGTAGCACATGATGGATGTTGTCACAGCCTATTTATATGGCTCACTTGATAGTGACATTTACATGAAGCTCCCTGAAGGATTTAACTTGCCTGAGGCACATAGTCCTGGCTCTCGAGAGGACTACTCCATCAAGTTGAATAAGTCTCTCTACGGACTAAAACAATTTGGACGCATGTGGTATAATCGCCTCAGTGAATATTTGCTAAAGAAGGGATATACAAATGACCCTATTTGTCTATGTATTTTTATAAAAAAGATCATGGAAAAGAATTTTCTATAATTGTTGTATATGTTGATGACATAAATATTATTGGAACTCCTGAAGAGCTTCCAAAAGCTATAGATTACTTAAAGAAAGAATTTGAGATGAAGGGTTTGGGAAAGACAAAGTTTTGTCTAGGATTACAAATTGAGCATTTGAAAAATGGAATTTTTGTGCATCAAGATGCTTATATAGCAAAAGCTTTAAAACGTTTCTACATGGACAAATCTCATCCGTTGTCTACTCCTATGGTTGTTAGATCACTAGATGTGGAGAAAGATCCCTTTAGACCTCGAGAAGAAGGTGAAGAACCACTTGGTCCTGAAGTACCATATCTCAATGCAATTGGAGCACTGATGTACCTTGCTAATTATACACGTCCTGATATATCATTTTCTGTCAATCTATTAGCAAGATATAGTTCTTCACTCACACGAAGACATTGGAACGGAGTCAAGCATATACTTCGTTACCTTAGAGGTACAATGAACATGGGGTTGTTTTATTCCAAAGTACCCAAATTAGAATTAACAGGTTATGCAGATGCAGGTTATTTGTGAGATCCTCGTAATGGCAGATCACAGACAGTTACTTGTTTACTTGTGGTGGTACAGCAATTTCATGGAGATCTGTGAAACAGACCATAACAGCAACATCATCAAATCATGCAGAACTTTTAGCACTACATGAAGCAAGTCGGGAATGTGTTTGGTTAAGGTCTCTGATTCAACACATACAAGAGACTTGTGGTTTGTCTTTCGGAAGAATAGATGCAACAACAATCTATGAAGATAATACTGCATGCATTGCTCAGTTGAAAGAAGCTTACATTAAAGGAGATCGAACAAAGCATATTTCTCCAAAATTCTTCATCACTCATGATCTTCAGAAGAATGGTAATATAAGCATTCAACAAATTCATTCATGTGATAATCTTGCGGACCTTTTCACAAAATCGCTCCCAAGCAGAATTTTTGAACGACTGGTACAAAAGATTGGTCTTCGTCGTCTCAAAAATGATTGTCTGGATGAGGGGGAGAAATAAATAAATTTTGTAAAAGGATATTGTACTCTTTTTCCTTCACTAGATTTTTTTCCCACTGGGTTTTTCTAGTAAAGGTTTTAATGAGGCATATCCTCATGGACATCAAAGGGGGAGTGTTATGAATATTATTGGATATTAGATGTCCATTTCTCTTCTCCCATCATCTCCATTATTATCTTTGTGTAGTGGCTTTTATGGTTGACTACTCACTTGTCAATCCCCACCCTATAAATAGGACTCACATCCCATATGTAAAGATGTACTTGTGAAGAGAAATATAAAGACTCCCAAATTCTCTCATTCTCTCATTCTTTGTTTGCTATAGTTTTGATTATTCTATAACAATCTATTTAATGTGACTGATATAGAAAGGAATTATTTTAAGCGTTTTATTTTGAAATATACGCTTTATTTAATTTAATATTGAAAGCATGGTAATTTGATGTAGCTACAAATAAATATTTCTAATTTGATTTGGATCAATTCATATGGTTATGTAATTTTACTTGATTTTATTTTATTTTATTTTTGAAGTATTTCTATTTAAAAAATGATGTATAATCAAACAGGATTCGAAACTTACATAAAAATTTTGATTTTAGCGTTATCATACAATAAAAGTAAAATTGGTATCCAAGTTTGAGGATTCACACTACTATAAATATTGATATTGAACCAATGGATATTGAATATTTCACACGTAAAACAAAAGGGATGATGTATCTGATATTAACCTGATAGTTATATTGTGAATAACGGAAATAACAGAAGTGCTACAGCAGGACCGAACATAGTATTCAATCGAGCAAAAACCTTGAAGAGATCCTAATTAAGCTAATCCATTTTGTAATGAAACAGTTCGATGATCTCCTTGTCAGTGCAAATGCTGGACACGTGGTATGTCGTCAAAGGAATGACATCCTGATTGATTCGGCCTACAACTTTGATGAGCATTGTTTGGTTGAATATTTTGGTATTCTTGAATATTCCATTTTCCTGTGCTCCAAACAATATATCCATGAAATTAATTAATACAAAATCGAACATATGAATGAAAAAAATTAGGGTTGCATAAAATATAGTGATAGATGTGTAAAATAATAGTGTAGTATAATACGTTGATATCGAGAGAATCATGATTATCACTCAGATGTTGTTTATGAAAATGTGTAGCAGAATTTATCAGGAAAAATTAAATTTGCCACACTATTTAATTTTTTTTGGTAATTGGAGAAAAAGAAACCAAAAACAACAGAAAAAGAAAAGAAAAATAAGGGCTAGCTCCTAGCAAACATGACCTGGGATGAATTTTATTTTATTTTCGAAAAATACATGTTTTGGACGATAACTGTATACAGTTGGAAAAAAATTAATTTGAACATATATCCTCTTTAATTGCTTTGATTACCCAGAATATTACAAAAGCATCTAATTGAATATATATCCTTTTTTTATCACAATACCTTTTTTTTTAGATTAAAAACTGTGGAGGGGGAACTTCACAGCCCCGGCGAGTAAGCGCGGTAATTGGTCATCTCACCTCCCCAAGTCGACCCTTACGGACCATAATCCGCTCACCACTAGGCCAAATCTATTGGTACAATACCTTTTTCTTGACACACAATATTGATTACTATTTAATTTGCCACACTATTAATTAACTTTTTTTTGCACACATTATTGACTACTTTTGGCTGGCATTGAAATATTTTTTGAATATTATATTGGATAAAATTTATTACCAAAAAAGCTGTAACAAATTTACTCCAATGATAGGGTTGTATGATTAATTTCATCCTATATTTAAATTGTACTAGAATAATTGACCCGTGCATATTGAAAATTGTTGTCAAATAATTTATATTTTGTAAGTTGGTAGAAAAACTCGTGTATAACTAAATGATGCAATTTTTTGTGAGTGGAAAATAATATTTAAACTATCAAAATTTCATATTAATTTGTTATTTTTAAGCACAATATCATATTGTGGTGATTTGCCCCTCACTGTTGGTTGTCTTGGCAATTTCAGTGACATGAGGACGTCGGCTCCCGGATTTGAACTCAGGTGTGAGCAGTGGTAGTGTGTGTGCGTGGTGTTTATTTGTCATTTCATCTAAGTAGACCAAAAAAATATTGTGGTAATTAGAGTTCTTCATCACATACTTTATCTTTGAATATGACGAATGAGCATATCATATCACGGTCATGTCAGATCATATATTTGGTCAAGGCAATCCACTACTAAGTCGCCTACCTTCCAATCAAGACTGAGTAAAAAAAAATACTCGATGCTTGGAGAGTAGTGCTTGTAACAAAGAATATCTCAATATCAACCCTACATGTTATTGGGTTCTTCCCATTTTGCATTTCTGCTATCTATCGTTTTCCATTCATCCTACTAACTTTTATATCAGATATTGCAGCAGCCACCATAGAGAATTATCAAATTCGAAAGCTCCCTCTCGGATGTAACTTGAATTTCAGCAAGATAACTGTAGCGACCGAAAAATCCGGGTGAGGATTCCTCGAAGGTTCAAAGATGAAGCCGCCACCAAAATTTAGTTTAAGGGCAAATATTGGAAAATCCCTTTGAGTTTGGATAAGGGTCCTTGAGACCAGATTTGGGTTCGGGAGTCGGTTATGCGTGGGGAAGGTATTAGCACCCCACGACACCCTTCCTAAGGAAGGTTACCTGCTAATTAGTTGTAGGAGCGAAAGTTAATTTTGAAAACATTTATCTTTACCCTTTTATTGTGAAGAAAGAAGAAAATTGATACTTTATTTAAGAAGATGATTATTTAGGAAAAGACTAAAAAGGTTTTTTATTAATGCAATTGACAGAGGTCGGCCTCCCTCTGCTCCTACGTATCTCTTGGTAGAGAATCAAATCACACGTAGTTCTTGGTAGAAAAATGCTTGTTGGTTGGTATTTTTTAATATAGGGATCTTAGGACTCCTGAGTGATCAGTTCATTTGTCCTAAAACGATGACTAACCTGACTGTACAGTCGGCTTAGTCCCCTACTTTGTGAAAATAAAGTTTTTGGAGTTTGGAAAATGGTTTGAAGTGTGTTTGTTTGATTTTATTGGAATAGGGGTTTTAGGATTCCTGAGCCGTACGGCTCATTTATCCTAGAACGCTGACCAACCCGTCTGTACAGTCGGCTTAGTCCCCTAATTTGAGAATTTGATTTGTGGAAAGAAACGTGTTTGTGTTTATTTTAATTTAGAAATTTATTTGTTATAAATAGGGATTTTAGGTCATGATCCGTAACGGTTCATTAGTGACCTAAAAGCAGACTAACCCGACTGTACAGTCGACTTAGTCCCCTATTTATATTTTTTGGAAAAGAAATATTCATCTATTTATTTTTATAGTTTTTTTTGTGTAAAAGAAATTGCTTTGAAGGGAAATAAATAAATAAAAACGAAAAGTGGCTGCATTAACAAAACAGGGGTGCAGTTAGAGCAGATGCCTGTATTATTAAACTGGGGTGTGAAAAGCAGCAGCCCAGTTTGTAGACTGGCCTGCTAATCTATGGACTTGCGTAGGGAGGTGCATAAAGGAAAATGAGAGGTGTAAATAGTATTGAGTTAAATGAAAAAGACAGAAATGCCCCTCAGTCTCTACACTATATAAGGCGTTTTTTAGAAAACCTAAACCTAATTCTCTTTCCCTTCTCCTGCGGCGCCGTTCTCCTACCTCCAAGAGAGAGAAAATGAAAATTTCGAAATTGAGAGAAGATGAGGGAGAGAGAGGGATAACGCCGGCACAGACCAGCGATGGGGGAGAGGAAACGGCGATGGCCTCGTTGCGACGTCAGAGAGGGTTTGCGACGGTGATGGCCACCGTACGGTGGCCGGAGTTTTAGGGGTGATTTCTGGTTCGTTCTCATGGCCGGCGAGGAAGGAGGGATGGCAACGGAGATGACCGCCTTACCGTGGTCATTTGCTTCAGGTTCGATTTTGAAGGCTAGTTAGAGGGGGAGGGCGACGGCGGTGATGACGACGGTGACAGCGACAGCTTGGCGGTTCATGGCGTTGTGCTGTCAACGACGACGGCGATGGTTCAAAAGGGAACAACGACGTGTTTTGCGACACGATGGGGGGAGGTTCGCGACGGACTTGGGTGTATGGCCACCGTCTACGGTGGCCGGAGGTGAGCTCCATTTCAGTTTTGCTTTTCTCTTCTCTTCTAATCCTGATTCCATTTTGCCACTGTTCTTTATTGCTAAAATTGCTTGTATAACTCTAATTTTCCTAAAACTGAGTCTATTTCAAACATTGTTAAAATTTTGGCCAGATTACCTCGAACCCTATATCCAGTTCTGTTCCCAACTTCGTTGTCCTAATTTTTATTTCACTTAAACCATTTTAAGTTATTAACCGTAAACCCTAATCTATTTACAACACTAATATTCACAGCCAAAATTTCTAACTTAAAAAAAACAGAAACTGAACCCACTTTATTCTTTTTAGTTCATATACACTGTTGTGATACTGATTTCTGATTAATAACAATTACGGTTCTCTGCAAAAATGGCCTACTATGTATTGAATTTGATAAAACCTAAGGAAGCAAAACGAAAATATGAAGACCAACCTCTTTTCCAGCTTCTGAAAAATTTCCTGTTGCTTGTTCGTTACTGCTGTTCCTAGTTGCTGCTTCTGTCTTTCTTCGTTTCAGAATCTTTTGAAACTTTGGGATTAGGGTTTCAATGTGAAACCCTTATTTCGCTCTGAATTTTGTATGAATTTTTCTGTCTCCTTTTTCTCTTTGATTCAAGCTTGTTTTTATAGGCAAACTTCAGGTTTAGGAAATTAATTTCTGATTCTAATTTGATTTGTTTTCCTATTTCAGGTATTGGACTCTTGGGCAACAAGAATTAGCCCATGGATCTGCTGCTGTTTGTGTTTTCGTTTTTTCTGTTTTTTTTGTGTTTTTGTTTTTTCTACTTTTTGTGTTTTTTAGAATTTATTTAGTAATTTTGGATTTTTTGGATTATTGTAAATTAATTTTTATTTTATTTAATATTTTTGGTGATTTTTGATTTATATTTTTATTATTAAAAATTAAGTGAATAAGCACAAAGTGAAGTTGGGCCAGAACCAAGAACGAAAATCGGGCCCAATCAAACAACGCGTTAAAATGAGGCTCAATTAGAAGAAACATGCCTATTACATCACATGATTAAAGATAGGCCCAACTGGAATAAGTGGCTAAAATCCGGCCCAATTAAAACAAAAAAAAAACCGTCGATAAGCCCAATTACAAAAGCCCGCGCCCAGTTAGATGAAAAGGTATCTCAATCCAATCAAACGAAATGAATGAGTCGCAAACTTTTCTCGTAGTAATGTCACCTGGGACTTATGACACGTGAATTAAATAAAAAGGACCGTAATAAGAAAGAGAGCGGACAAAATTGGGGTATTACAATAACCCTTGACTCCTTCTCTTCAAAGCAATATTAGCAACACCCTTATAAATCAATCATTTACTGCAACAACCTTGGACCCCACGTATCCTGACCAAACATGGCAACTGGCCAATGCACCAATTTTAGTTCAAGCGCAGCCTCTGATGTTCTATTTATAACATTCACTCACGTTCCTAAAGCTATACATATTTGATGTGGGACTAACTTAGGGGGAATAATGCTACTCAAGCACTCTCACTCTCACATATGCACTCACTTAGTTTTCATTAAAAGGCTTCTTCATCGTTTCTCTCTCCTAGGCACTATTACATATACACTCTCTTTGATGTTGTTGTGTCTTTCATCGTCTCGTTCACCCCTTATCTTTCCGTGTTGCTGATCTTTGTAGTAAGTGTTTTTACAAAATAAATAAATAAAATGGTGCCGTCGGGGGGGGGGGGGGGACTATAAACCACCTCCTTAACTTTTAATTTTATTTCCAGCCATAATGTCTGTTTTATATTTTTATTTTTTCCAATTCTTCACCACTTAAATTATAATATTATATTATATATTTGCATTTTATTGTATGTATTACTTATAACATTTCTTCCAATTCTTCAATAGTGCATACTCTGGTTCAATGGACAGTCTGATTTTCTAAACATTGCTAAAAACCCCAACACTTCCTTTTAAATTGAATTTTTTAATTTAAAATTTTTTAATTTCTCTCTCTTTTTGTCATTAATGTTGGGTTATCTCTCTCTTCTCATAATTAATATAATTTTCCTCTCTTTAAAAAGAATCAATATTAACATTTGTTTTTATATTATATTTATTGATTATTAATTTAATTTTTGGACTAATGATTAGTTATTTTTTATATCGATAGGTGCATTAAAAAAATGTCATTTCAGTTTATAGGCTCCATCAGAGTCGGACTCCTCTCCATTAAGAGAGGAAATGGCAATCTGCATTATTTTTGACATGCATATGACACGTGGTGGTAAACAAATTTAACGGCTCAGATTACAAATTTAAAATTAAAGTTAAAATACATCATTTCAATTTCATTAGCGCAGGGTTGTCAAAGGTCTCATCTTCTCCGACCTCTACCCAGGACCATCTACTGCCCCACCGTGCCTCAAACACCCTGTCGTCCGTCCTTGCACCTCCATGTCTGTCGTTCTCACACCATGAAGTTGTACGACCAACATGAAGTTTGTTTCCAATGTTTGCAATTAATGAATTAGTTAGATTCTCAAAAAGAAATTCAAAGAATTTCACAATTCAGAATTGCTCGTTAGTTGATCCACACCAAGCTTTACCCTTTTCTCTATTATTCATTAAATTTGAATATTCTAAAATTGAATTAAATGTTTTAGGAGATGAGTGTCCATTGAAGAAGTATCTAGAAGATGCTTCAAAATATGGAAAATCCCACCTCTAATATAACAAAAATCATGGGGAAGAGTGAAAGCTTTTTAGCTATATCACATAACAACAAAATTTGGAAAATATTTCAAAATTCAGAAATACCCACATCTAATTTTAGTGCAAATCAAAGGGGGATAGAAACAATGAAGATGGCGTCACGGAAGAGACTTGACGACAAAGCAGTGCAGCGACGACGACCTTACGGACCAGCGACCGAACTCGAGCAGGCATGGCGACTGCGGGTGGCCTTGCCTAGAATTCAAGAGAGATGAGTTCAAGAACATGACACCGAGAGATTTTTTCCACGTTTGTTTTCAGAAAAAAAAATTGAATAACTTGGATAGTTCTGAGCCGTGGGATTTGTTTACCACCACATGTCATGTGCATGTCAAAAGTAATGGAGATTGTCATTTCCTCTCCTAACGGAGGGGATCCGGACTCGCTCCATCAAGAGTACTTTTTTATCTAAATAAAAATGTTAAAAAATATAATAGAACTGAACTTTGTTTATCTAAACAGTTGTTAATTAACTTTTTTTTCTACACAGTTAAAATACACACTATCTTTTCTTACTTTTACCATTATAGATTTATTCAATAAAAATTGTCTTCCAATCTAAACAAAACCAAATGCCTTTCTTATTTCTAAGTGTATCAACCAAGGACCAAAATAAAACAAAAAAATGTTTTTACTCGGTTAGAGTTTATCTCAGAAATTTAAAATTTTAGAAAATGGGAAAAGAAAACGTGAATTTTATAATTCGGGGACACTAATAGTGTGACATTTTTTTTAAGAATTTTTTTAACGAAGCTTGAAAATTCTGGAATGTAACATATTTTTTTAAATTTTAATTTGTAATATGTGATACTAGCGTAATTGGCTATAAAGAAGAAATAGAAGTCTTTTATTTATTTCTAAAATTAATGCAGAGAGAGAAAACATTAAATTATATTAGAATTTTCAAATATAAAAAAGTACTTAGAATATTAAATTGCATGTATGTCTGTCACATTAAGTTGTTTGTAAGTGAAAAAAGAGTTATGTTTTGCCACATGATTTCTTTAATGATGACCATATGTGTGATTGTACCAAATTATTATTATTATTATTATTATTATTATTATTATTATTATTATTATTATTATTATTATTATTATTATTATTATGCATTACGGGACATGTCTAAGAGACTAACATCTAAGAATTTGGGCCTTAAGATACATTCTAAAATATATTTTTAATAATTCATAAAACCTAATTTTATTAATTTTGAAAAGTAAAATAAATAAGATAGATCAAATATACATGAAAGAGATTTAATAAGTGATTCATTATAATTTTGTAAAAAAATAAGTGATTAATTGCAATACTCATAAACGTCTCCTCACATAAAAATTAAATTAGTCATTTAACTTATATTCATTATGAAAATAATTTATATAATATAAATTTTTAATTAGTTATTTTTTTAGAAAAAATACTTAAATAACTCTTAATCAAAAAGTCTTTGAGTGTTGATAATTAAATAATTAAATCAAATTAGAAAAACATATTATTTAGTCTTTATTATGCATAGTATGTGTAAAGCATTAATTACAAAAAAAAGATATTAATGACTAAATTGTTGTAGAAGTGACACATGGAATAGCAATTAGTGAGATTTATTCTCAAATGTTATATATATATAGAATAGAATAGATTTCCAAAAATTACATTTAATTTTTGGACAACAAGAAAATAATCCATTTAATGTGACTGATATAGAAAGAAATTATTTTGAGCGTTTTATTCTGAAATATACTATTTATTTAATTTAATATTGAAAGCATGATAATTTGATGTAGCTACAAATAAATATTTCTAATTTGATTTGAATCAATTAATATGGCTATGTAATTTGACTTGATTTGATTTTATTTTATTTTTGTAGTATTTTTATTTTAAAAAATGATGTATAATCAATCAGGATTCTAAACTTACATAAATTTTTTGATTTTAGCGTTATCATTCAATAAAAGTAAAATTGGTATCCAAGTTTGAGGATCCACACTACTATAAATATTGATATTGAACCAATGGATATTGAATTTCACACGTAAAACAAAAGGGATGATGTTTTGATATTAACCTGGTAGTTATATTGTGAATGACGGAAATAACAGAAGTACTACAGCAAGACCGAACATACTATTCAATCGATCAAAAACTTTGAATAGATCCTAAGTTAATCCATTTTGTAATGAAATGGTTCGATGATCTCCTTGTCAGTGCAAATGCTGGACACGTGGTATGTCGTCAAAGGAATGACATCCTGACTGATCCGGCCTACAATTTTGAAGAGCATGGTTTGGTTGAATATTCTGGTATTCTTGAATATTCCATTTTCCTACGCTCCAAACGATATTATCCATGAAATTAATTAATACAAAATCGATCATATGACTGAAAAAAATTAGGGTTGCATAAAATATAGCGACGGATGTGTAAAATAATAGTGGAGTATAATTTGTTGACATCGAGAGAATCATGGTTATCACTCGGATGTTGTTTGTGAAAATGACGTGCAGCAGAATTCATCAGGACAAAAACAACAGCACCGGTATGATCAAAAACCCTTATTTGAGGACCATCTCTATAAATCATATAAGACAGATTTAAGCCAAAAAACCTAACAAATAACCTACAATCAAAAACGAATTTTACAGAATAGATAATTACCCACCAGTAGCAACAACCTCAGCAATATTAGCCAGCACGATGAAACTACAATTCTAATCATAGATGAAAACGATGGATTAGCGATAGTAGTAGCCAAAAGTAGTAAAGACATTAAATAAAAAAACAATTTATACATCATTTTGATGATGATGGAGATCGGATAGGGTTATGTTATCATTGAAAAACAAAAACTCATCAATTTCGCATCCCACTAAACCCATATTGATCAAGAAATGTATGATGAAATTAGATGGGTGATGTTTTGTGGGTTTTAGCAGTAGGAGTGACTGTACTTATTGATAAAATTAGGGTTATGTAGGTGGGAATCCAATTTTTTTTGAAATTCTATTTTATTGATATAGGAGGGAAATCGAAATTTAATTGAAATTTGAACCTTCTAAAATTGGTGGGAATTTGAAATGCAAATTGAAAATTGAATCTGTTGTTGGTAAGCAATAGAAATTTTATTCTCGATTTTTGTTGTATTATTTTGGATTAATTGTCTAAATATAAAAATGGAATGTGTATAAATTACAGCTAGGTATTGAAAATTGCCTCAACCGCAACAATTAGGTAATCGGGTCGTGGGGTCACTACAAAAAAATTGGTTATTGGCGACGGAATTTTCCCTTGCAAAATGACCAAAATCCGTCGCTAATGGTCATTTTGCGAGGGAATTAGCGAGGGACCAGTTCCGTCACTAAATCCCTCATCGCTAATGGGATTAGCGAGGGAATTGAATCCCTCGCTAATTAGC
The DNA here is from genome assembly GCA_039519185.1 of Astragalus membranaceus. Classification (NCBI taxonomy): domain Eukaryota; kingdom Viridiplantae; phylum Streptophyta; class Magnoliopsida; order Fabales; family Fabaceae; genus Astragalus; species Astragalus membranaceus. Next base: position 214,910,580 of record CM076846.1, read on the forward strand.
GAGGGAATTTTCCCTCGCTAATGACTGCAGTTTTTTCAAAAAAAAAAACGGACACGTGTCCAGTGCTGAATGGCTTGTTTTTTTATATATATTTATTATTAATACTGTTAAAAAATTATTATATTATATTATTAATTTTGTGGTTGTGGTGGTGGGGGTGGTGGAAGGTGGAAAGAAATTCGTATAGGTGAGAGAAGAGGAATTCGTAGGTGGAGAGAGGAGTTCATGGTGGTGGTTTCATGGGTGGTGGCGGTGGTGGTGGTTGTGTGGTGATGGTGTGGTGGAAGAAGGTGGAGAGAAGAAGAGGGAAAGGGGAAATCATAAGAGAGAGAGGGGGGGGAGAGGATGAGGAGCTCCGGTGGTGGTGGTGGGTTAGGGTTTGTAGGTGAGAGAGAGAGTAGAGGAAGAGGAAGGGGAGAGTAGGCCGTAGGTTGGTTGTATGGTGGTGATGGTGGTGGTGGTGGTGGTGGTGGTGGTTGTGTGGTGGTGGAGAGTAGAGGAAGAGGAAGGGTGAAGAGGAGAGAAGAAGAGTGAGGGTGTAAACAGATTTAAGAAAAAAAAAGTAAAAAAATTTGCGAGGGAATTAGCGACGGAACTGTCCATCGCTAATTGCTGCACATTACCAACCTCTGCACTGAGTCCCATCATCTGAAAACTGTGAGGTCAAAAATTAGCGAGGGACTGAAATTCCGTTGCTAAATACGTGCATTGAGTCCCATCATCTGAAAACGGTCAAAAATTAGCGAGGGAATTAGCGAGGGACTGAAATTCCGTCGTTAATTTTCAAAATTTTCGTCGCTAATCTTCAAAATTCCGTCGCTAATTCTAAAAAATACGACAGCCCCTATTCCCTCGCAAATTCCGTCGCTAATACCAGTTTTTGCAATGGAACATTAGTCCCTCGCTAATTTCCGTCGCTAATGAGCAATTTTTTTGTAGTGGGTGTGCTTCATATATCCAGATCCAATGGTTTTTTCCTCATATCAACAACATGTGTGATATTGTATTTCCATGTGGAACCAATGATAACACGCCCTGTTGGATGACTTGTAAATATGAGCATTAAATTTTTATCCCACAAAACGTGGTTGTGAGGACACACAGAAAATAGGTGCTTTGAGGCAACGATGTAATTGTATTTTAAATAGATTACTTTTTTGATACAACTGAAAAAGTGTATATTTATGATTTATGATTGATTTCAATACGGCGGTTGCAGAAAAATAATTGTCTTACCTAAGCAATGGAATAAAATCAATTGGATGGACTTCTCAAAAAAATTTAATTGGATCTCCCGTAACAAAAAGTATATACTCTCTCTCTGCCCCACTTTGTTTATGGTTTAAGGGTCTGACACACTCTTTAAGAAAAATAATTAGGAATGTAGATTTTTTAAAAAATATTGTCTAATTTACCATATAACATTTATCTCTCTACATAGATATATATGAATCATTTATTGAATGTAAAAAGATGTCATAATTAATAGGGATATAAGTGGAAAAGAAAATTCAAATTTTCATTGAAAATCTAAAACAACAATCAATTTGGAACAAATTTTACCAAAACTACAAACAAAATGGGACAGAGAAGTAGTATTTGGTTACAAAATAATAAATAATAAATTGACATGAAACTTTGATTAGGAGTGTTCATAACCGGTCCAATCTATTAGAAATCACACGCTGAAAAAAGTGCAAACCGAAAAGATGTCATAATTTATTGAATGCAAACTATAATATGTTTTTCTCATTTGTTGTTTTCAATTTATTTTGGCTACTTTTTTTGTTATCGTGTTCTTGGTGGTTAGGTGTATACCCCGACTTTGCCTCAAATTTAGATCGAAGAAATGATAGGTCCGAACCCAAGACCTTGGGATGGGATCTGAGCTCAGTTACCACTCGGACCAACTTAATGATGTACTTTTTTGGCTATGTATTTTGCAACTTTTGTAATGACTTAACACACTTAGCTACTTCGATGATGTATGATATTTTGATGTTATGAAAGACATGTTATTTTTATTTTGCATTAAAAGCAATTTTAGAAAATATAAAACCTAAATCCAATTCAATCCAAATTGAAGTAAAACCGAATCAGATCAGATCAAATTTAATTTTAAAACCAAACCGATTGAACTTGGTCGATAAAAATATAAAACCGCAAAAATTAAATTGGATGATGTTCCTCCCAAAACAGATCTAATTTAACCTGAGAACACCTGAGAACACCCCTAATTTTGACTTAAGTTTGTACTTTGTAGCTCTTTCGTCGTGGAAACAAGTCAACAACCATTCACAACGCCGTAGATTGCAATTCATTATCATCAATAAAATATTGCAATTGATAATTTCTGTTATGCTTTATTAAAAAGCTATCTTCCACCGGCACCCACTCAACTAATGCTTAGCTTTTGTACAAAACGGTCTATGTATAACTGTATTAAATTCCCACTATGGAAGAAAAATATTTGAATATAATCAACTAATATTAGTTCAAATGGTGAGGAACTTAAGATATTTAAGGTTAAAATGTATTTTTGGTTCTTTAAGTTATTTTTTCATTTTTATAAATCCTGTTTTTGTCATTCCATCTATTAGAGTTAACATACGATGATGTGCTCATTATGTGCTTTTGTGGCACAACCAACAACTAGTGTTATGTGAAAAATTAAATCTGATGTGGATTTCTATTTAAATAAATCATCCACTCATCATCTTTTTCAAATTTTCCCTAATTTTGTTAACTCTTAAGAAAACTTAGGATTAATGGCGTCATTTGGAAACAATGCATGTCATTCTCTTTCGCACAACTTCAACTCCCAATCTTGTAGCACTAACTCAAATCCAAATTGTTGGTGGAGGGCAAAGTTGTTGTTTGCACGGTGAAAAATCTGGGCCAAACTATGCAACTATGGAAAGAAATCATAAGGTATAGGTTTTTTGTGGTAGGACTCTTTCCAGATTCAGATTCACGTGTTGTATGATTTACTCTTTCAGTTCTTAGGACATAGCGTTTGGATAGACACTTGATGTGACATTTCTGATTTTCCATTGACTATTTCTTCTTTGACTTTGACCTTATTGTCCTGGTTATATCGCTTTGATTCTCGTTTCTTTAACTCTAATAATTTTTGGTTTCCTAATTTGCTCATCTCTTGCTTATAAACGAGCTGGCTCCTTTTATTCTCCATCGTGCTCATCAAAGAAACATTCATTTTCTTTGTGCTTTTTACCCTATTGTTTTTACCATTTGAATAGTTGATCTGTATATTTTGGATTTCGACCTCTTTCTCAAGGTTCATGGGTGCTCTTAAAGACAATGTATTATGCTTTAAGAGTGCCAAAATGTTTGAGATGGAGGTTGTGAATCTTCATGGGGTTCCAAGGTTTCCTTGTTTTCGAGAGTAGCGAGAAAATTTGAAATATTTTTCTCAGATTTGCTGAAATAGGTTGGATCTGAGGATAATGTCTGTACCATCCATCTCGGTGCCATTATCTTCCCTAGGTTGTGGATGATTAATGAGTCCTTTACGATGGTGGACGAGCAAGAGTGGCGTCTTCGAGTCCTCCATCCCAGGTAGGCTCAAGTGGACGGTGGGACAATCTTGCAACGCCATTGTGAATTTTGGGATGGAGCGATGTGAGGTCCTCGAGCACCAAAGATTTTGTGCTAGTAGTTACGACCTCTATCGACATGCACCTCTTGCCTACCGAGCGATCTTCCCTTGTAGAAAACCTGAAGAACAAGATGAGGGAAAGAACTTTGTCTTGGTTCGACGTGTAATGTTGACTGATCATTGCGCGCTTTTGATTATCGATTAGTTTTTTGACTTGTTGTGATTGATGTGGCAATTGATGTAAGTGACGACATTATAGAGTTCCCATAACTGTGATGGTGTGGCGTTTCTCTAGGCTACGCCACATTGTTAACTGCAGAGTTGACGTTTGCCACATGTCTTGATCTGGTCTGTGGAATATGAGGAGTTTCAGTTCTACACGGTTGGTTGTTAAACGATTACCCTATGTCAAATAAGAATGGTAGGATTAATCTTGGACGTCAGTTTGAAAATGTGTTGAGGGGAATTGTATAAGACTTTTTTCCCCTTCCTTTTCGCTTATTCGTGTTGGAACTTTGATGTTGTGTGAATTGAAAAAGTCCCACATTGGATAGACTACGCACTTTAAGAGTGCTTATAAGTGTGGTATTCACACCTTGGGATGGGCCCCAAGGGATACCCATTATTTTGGAAGGGAGAAAACGCACACAAACTAATCACCACATGCGCGCGCGCCGTTGTCGCTGTTCGTCCGACCGGTTCTGGTTGGCCGGGCCTAGACTTGGGCTGAGTGGTGTGTGATTTTATTTCGAAAATAAATTTTTTATTTTTATTTTTGTGTGTGTTGACTCCAACGGTCATGTTGACCAAGTCAAAGCTCCAACGATCATATTGACCAAGTCAAAAGAGCCGTTATGCTTTGACCAAGTTAAAAGAGCTGTTGCACATTTATTATTTTCATTACCCAACGGCTATTTGCTCCACAAATTCACCTATAAATGGAGACCTCTCCCAACTTTCCAAAGTACACCGAAATTTAGAGTGGTTTAAAAACTATATTGAGTGATTTTTCAAACCATATAAAAGGTGTATTATCTCGAGCGAAATTTCACCGTGTAGTGATCTTTTGTATCAATTTCGACTGGGCTGTTTTATCCCGGGGACGTCGTGGTTGATAGCCTGCTTGCACAACTTTGAGCAGCACCGCAAAACGTTTTAAAGAGAGCAACCTAGTCCGCGACTTATCCCAGCAATTTCTTCGATGGGTTGATTTTTTGAAATTAAGTTTTCGCCATTCCCTATGCATAATCGACTCCCGAATCCAACGTAGTTTACGCAGACCAATAATTTTAAGGTAGGTTTTTCTCAATTTTCCCTATTTAATGAATTGGGTGGCGACTCCTAAAATAATCCATTTTTTAGTCGACTACGTCGGGATCACGGTCACGACACTCACTGAAACAGCTGATCAGAAAGGAAACGATAAAATAGCTAAAGAAATGTTCCTACGGAAAGAGAATAATTTTCTCTATATAGTATTTATCAATGGAAAGAGAATGATATTCTCTTTACAGTTTATCAATGGAAAGAGAATGATTTTCTCTATACAGTTGTTGTTACGATCTGTTTCTCAAAGGACTGTATTTATAGTACAATGCGTATTAATGCTAATTATTACAATTAATGGTCGAGTTGACCGTTACAGACAGGATGAGGGGAAATCAGGGATTTTTTTCCCTTGATTATGCTTCACTCCTTTCTGAGAGAGGTAGAGGCTATATTATTTTGGTCGATCGGTCGGTCTTGAGGGAAGGTCCTTTGAGAGCCAAGCGGATGTAGGAGTCGGTCGGTCTGGATGGGAACAGTTTTATAGAAAGAGAATGATTATCTCTATATTATTTTTTATTCTACAGAAAGAGAATAATCATCTCTATAAGAATGAATTTTTAAATTCATATTTTTTGTGAATTTGAAGTTGCATAAATTCTTTTTTTAATCGCATCTTTTGTTGCTGTTACTGGTTAACATTTAACGGTTAATGATTTTATATCATAGAATTTCTTTTTGGTCTCATTAGCAATAACGTTATTTTTTTTGAGAAGTTATGTTTTTCAAGATATATTGCAATATATAATATTGAAAATTGCAATATAATTTTCTAGCAAACCTTTCAAAAATTAAAACTGTAATAAGGCTCAGAAGAACAGCAACTGGAATGGTACCCCCCAAATTTCCCATTTTCTAAGCTTCAACTATAACCACCTAGAAATGATGCTGCTCCTCCATTTAATTGTTTCAATTGCGAGAGATCAGATGACACACAAGTGTAGGAACAGGCCAAGCTCTGCCTTGCAGGCTAGCCTACATGAATAGCAATTTGTTGCTATAATTTCGGAAATCAACATTGTTGGTGAATGCGAAGGTTGGTGGATGGTTACTGGCTTTGCTCGTTGTGATCATGCTATGTTTTGAACATACACCGTTGCTGAAAATAAGAAAAGTATGTTGAGCCTGTTGAAAACATTTTTTTAAACAATGATATTGTTTTTAACGCAGTGTTTACTCCGTCCATCGGAAATTTTGTACACTATCCTATTTTTTACACATGTAATGTTTGACTTTGACGTGTAAGCAAGCCGATTTTTTTCAATAAGAGCCACGTAGCATTTTTCTAGAGTTATTTTCTTAAATGACTTAGAAAAAATTGTGATTTTGCTTACATTGTAGTAAAAAATATGCGAATCTGTTTTGACTTCGCATAAATCAGTAAGAATTATCAAGACTTCGCATAAATCAGTAAGGAAATCTGAGTATTTAATTTTGACTCACTCAGATATATGCGAATCAGATGGAACGTTAACCAGAAATGGGAAACGATAGTTTGTCACTTTGAATTACAATTGCTTTTACTACGTTGTAGTATACCTTGTGAAAAATAAAAGTGAAGTGTTTGACATATTCAAAGTTTTCCAAAATAGAATTTGAAAATCAATTAAGTAGAAAGGTTAAGGGTTTTCGTAGTGATAGAGGAATGGAGTATGATTCCCATCAATTAAATGGAATCATACATGAAACGACTACACCATATTCTCCCGAAATGAATGGTAAAGCAGAAAGAAAACTTTTACCGAATTGGCCGTTGCCATTATGCCTTATTCTGGCGCTGCATCTCACTGGTGGGGGGAAATTTTGTTAACTGTATGTTATGTACTGAATAGGATTCCAAAGTCTAAGAGCAAAATTTCTCCTTATAAAATCATAAAGAAAATACAACCAAATATGTCTTATTTTTGAATCTGGGGTTGCTTGGCTTATGTCAGGATTCCAGACCCAAAAAGAGTTAAACTCGTCAGTAGAGCCTATGAATGTGTATTCATTGGGTATGCAGTAAACAGTAAAGCTTATAGGTTTTATAACCTTAATGCTAAACTGATCATAGATTCAAATGATGATAACTTTTATGAAAGTGAATTCCCTTTTAAATCAAGAAATAGTGGGGCACCAGAAATAGTCAAGTTGTTGTGCCTAGGAAGGTTTAAAAGAATGAACAAAGGGAAATGGAACCTCAAAGAGGTAAGAGAGAACGTGTTGCTAAGGACTATGGACCCAATTATATGGTCTATACATTAGAAGATGATCCAACTAGCATTCAAGAAGCATTGTCTTCTTTGGACGCCAATTTGGCAAGAAGCCATCAATGACGAGATGGATTCTCTAGAATCTAACAAGATATGACACTTAGTTGATTTGCCTTCTGGTTGCAAACCAATAGGTAGTAAATGGATTTTGAAAAAAAGAAACTAAAACCTGATGGAACTACTAAGGCTCGCCTTGCAGATAAATGTTTTAGTCAAAAAGAGAATATAGATTTCTTCGACACATTTTCACCTGTTACTAGAATTACATCCATTAGGGTACTAATTTCATTGGCCGCTATTTATAATTTAGTAGTACACCAAATAAATGTGAAAATTGTTTTTTTATGGTGAATTGGAAGAAAAATTCTATATGGAGCAACCTGAAGGTTTTGTAATTATTGGGCAAGAACACAACGTCTATAAGTTGGATAAATCTCTGTATGGTCTTAAGCAACCTCCTAAACAATGGTCTTAAGCAACCTCCTAAACAATCTGAGAAGTGTTGAGAGAGTCATGAGATACCTTAAAAGGATCATGAATCTCAGATTACACTATAAAGGATTTCCTAGTGTATTTGAAGAGTACAGTGATGCTGATTGGAATACTCTATCAGATGATTCCAAAGCAACTAGTGGCTGTATATTTAGTATAGCTGGAGTTGCTATATATTGGAAATCTAAGAAACAGACCATATTGGATCAGTCCACTATGGAGTTTGAAATGATAGCATTGGCTCTGCCAGTGAAGAAGCTAGTTGGTTGAGATACTTACTAGCATAGATTCCTTTATTGGAAAACCGATGCCAGTTGTGTTGATCCACTGTGATAGTACCACGGCTATTACAAAAATTAGAGAATCGTTATTACAACGATATAAGAACGACAAATATGCCATAGACACAACATTGATAGAAAGTTTCTCTCAAAAGGATCGTGAGAATGGATCATGTACACACTGATCAAAACTTAGGTGATCCTTTGACGAAAGGATTAGCCAGAGAGAAAGTCCAAAATACATCTCAAAAGATGGGACTACTGCCTTTGGAACCATGAGTCACTCACGATGGTAACCCGACCTAAAAGACTGGAGATCCCAAGAATTAGGTTCAATGGGTAATAGAAACTCTTAATGAGATTTATACTCTATGTGGAGTGGAGTACCTAGCTACAAGAGTACTCTTGATAGACTCACCTTTGTGAATGTGGAAGTAGGGCCGCTTCCTATGAAATCTTTGGCAAAATTCCTAGAGCATTCACTAAACTGGGATAGACGTGCAGGTCCATAAAAGCACGGGCTTTTGAGAATACACCTATGGAAAAGGTTGTGTGTGATTTTGATGTTAGAGATAGAGTTCAAGACTACGAGTCACTCTTGTTGAATCCAAATCCTAATCGCTATGCAAAAGTTCAAGTCGTAAGACACCTCTGTTGATGCACAATCTTATGGAGGCGTTTGACGCTACTTCTAAAACTCCTTTTTAAATTCAAGTGGGTAATTGTTGGAACTTTGATGTTGTGTGAATTGAAAAAATCTCACATTGGATAGGCTGGGCACTTTAAGAGTGCTTATAAGTGTGGAATTCACACCTTGGGATGGGCCCCAAGGGGTACCATTATTTTGGAAGGGAGAAAACGCACACAAACTGCTCACCACATGCGCGTGCGCCGTCGCCGTCGTTCGTCTGACCGGCTCTGATGGGCCAGGCCTAGACTTGGGCTGAGTGGTGTGTGATTTTATTTTGAAAAATAATTTTTTTTTGTGCGTTGACTCCAACGGTAATGGTGACCAAGTCAAAGCTCCAAAGATCATATTGACCAAGTCAAAAGAGTCGTTACGCTTTGACCAAGTCAAAAGAGTCGTTGCACATTTATTGTTTTTATTACCCAACGGCTATTTGCTCCACAAACTCACCTATAAATGGAGACCTAGTCCGCAAAACGTCTTAAAGAGAGCGACCTAGTCCGCAACTCATCCCAGTAATTTCTTCGGTGGATTGATTTTCTGAAATAGTTTTCTGAAACTCAAAAACAACAGTTCTTCTTTCTTCTTCAAGACACTATGTGCCCTTCATTTTTAATTGCATGGGTTCTCATGTCGCCGCATTTCCTTCGTGCGAGTTCTCAATATAAAGTATGCTTGATTCTTCTCTTCTCTTTCGCTATTTTGCATTGTTTCGTTGACTTGTTTTGTGGTCTGTTTAGCTTAGACCAAACACAAATATCAAAACTATAAGTAAAAGCATGAAGTTGAATTAGCATATTTTCTTATTAGCCCCAAAGGCGAATTATATAGTACAAACCCCTAGCTATTCAATAATAATTATTACAATTTGCAGCCGTAACAAGGGGCAAGGGCTGGAATCCAGGGATCACATGGTTAATGTTATGTCAACCGTTATGCAAGGAGGACGTCCAATTATTGTAGGACATGAATCGAGAATATATCATTCGTCGATTGAAGGAAGAGTCGGGTTGAATCGTTCAATGAAAGTGATTCGACTGAGCCTGATAATACCAATTGGTTTGGTTGGTGGACCGGGCCAAAGAATTAAAGCTCGGCCCAACGCAAGGTTAACCGAGCTCATGCGCATACGAGAAGTTAACTGCCAAGGAGTTATCAAGGACAGGTGTCACAGGAAGGTGAGGACGTGAGAACTGACACGACTGGAGTGGGTGGTAACCGCTGAGAACAGGCCTCAAAAGGGAACCGCCGAGAAGCCTTGAAGACTATATATAGAACTCTAGGCCAGAGAAGATAGAGAGGCATTCTTTCTTTTCTTCATACTTGTAACAACCGACTTGATCAGAAATATCCTAGAACATTTGGCGCCCACCGTGGGGCCCGGTAAATCTAATCCCGGCCACACCTTCATTTTTTCCCAGCCATGGTAACTACCCGTCGCGGACGCCGGCGTCAACCGCCGCTATCCCCCCCTCGCAGAACTCAAGCTTCGCAAGCCGAACCACATACACCGAATCCCGCCACCCCGGAAACAATTCAAGTACCAGTTACTCAAGCAGCCAACGCTACAACCGCCCAAACAGTTACTGAAGAACAACAAGCAATTCTTCAACCAAATCAGGCTGCGATACCTGAACACCCGTTCATGGTTGGCGTCAACGCAGTCCTTGATGAACTACGGAAGCAGAATCAGTCCCTACAACAGCAAGTTGATGACATGAAGCAAGAAAGAGACCCTAACTCGCTTGATAGAGTCCAACTGGAAAAACCCCAACCATTCACAGACGCCATAATGAACGACTTAGTTCCCCAGAACTTCAAGCCGCCACCCTTGGAACCATATGACGGACGCCGAGATCCCCAGGAACACCTAACCGCATTTGACACCCAGATGGCCATCATTGGAGCGCATGAAACACTCAAGTGTAAACTTTTCTCCGGTACCATGAAAGACGCGGCGCTACGATGGTTCATGAGCCTTCCTCGGCAGTCCGTTGTTTCTTACGCCGACTTCACCAAGAAGTTCCTCAGACATTTTTCAGATAGAAGACACAAAAAGACCTCCACTGCTACACTGTTTAACACCCGGCAACGCCCAACCGAAACTCTCCGTGAATACCTGGGAAGATTCAGTGACATCACTGTGGACGTAGAACACCCTGATCAGAGGCAATTCGCAGACGCGTTCACAAACGGTTTGCGTGGAGGACAGTTCAACGAGTCACTAGCAAACAGGCCTGCAACCAATATGCAAGAGATCTTAGCCCGAGCAGAGGCCTACATGAAAGGAGAAGAAAGTAATGCCGAGAAGCGGCACCGAGATGAGCGCGAAAGGCAGCCCGATAAAGGATACGAACGTCGCAGCAGGTATGACGACTATAACCGAAGTGTTTCTCAACGGCGCGATCCTCCGCCGCCACCTCGGAGAAGATCCCCACCTCCTCGGCGAAGCAGCCCTGTCAGAGGAGCCTTAACACCTCTAAACCAGAGACGTGCGACGATTTTAAAAGAGGTCCTGCACACAAGGTTAATCCCTGAATTAAACCCTGCAAGAAGAGTCCTAGGCAGAGACAGTGATAGCTGGTGTGAATACCACCGAGGTCGAGGACATGATACCGAGAGCTGCTTTGCCCTAAAAAACGAAATCGAGAAGCTGATCCGACGTGGCTTATTGAAGCAATATGTGAAAGACGACCCAGGAAACTCACGCGTCAGAACACCGGAGCAACCGAAGCCCAAGTTGCAGTCTCAAGTGGTAACGTTGGCAGAGCATGCAGAGGAAGTTCCACCAGTGCAACACACTCTCAACACCATTTCCGGAGGATTCGCGGGAGGAGGAGAAACAAGCTCGGCTCGACGCAGATATGTACGCCAGGTCATGCACATCAGCAGTTCATCTGATAGTCCCACAACATCCAACATTCCTGATCTCACCTTCTCCCCCAAGGACTTCGCAGGAATCTCCCCACACGAAGATGACCCCCTGGTTATAGTAGTTCAAGTCCTCAACTACAATGTCAGACGAGTACTGATTGACCCCGGATCCTCAGCAGACATCATCTACTGGGAAGCTTTCAAAGGTATGAACTTATCTAATGACCACTTGCAACCTTACCACGGTACACTAGTTGGTTTTTCAGGAGAGCAGGTGCAGATAAAAGGATACATTACCCTCCGCACCACATTTGGCGTGGGCCACAATGCCAAAACAATCAAGGTCAGATATTTGGTGATTGATGCTGAATCGTCTTATAACATTATAATGGGAAGGCCAGCGCTCAATGTCCTCGGCGCCGCCTTGTCCACCCGATATCTCACAATGAAGTATCCCCTTGACGATGGACGAGTTGGAGTCCTTAAAGCAGACCAGGAGGCAGCACGAAAATGTTACTTAGAAAGCCTGAAAACGAAGAAGAAAAACACTGTAGACTCGACAGTAAAGGCCACATCTTACAACATTAACTTTGCTGACTTAGACCCCAGGGAAGACTTCAGTGATCACCGATTGAAACCAACGGAAGATCTCAAGCAAATTCAGATCGGTTCAAACCCTGAGCAGACGACAAACATTGGAGGTACCCTCCCAATAGACGAAGAGGTAGCAATAGTTGAGCTGCTAAGAAAGAATATTGATCTCTTCGCGTGGACCCCAGCAGATATGCCTGGGATTGACCCCTCCTTCATTTGTCACAAGCTGTCATTAGTTCCAGCCGCCAAGCCGGTCTCACAAAGAAAGAGGAAGCTCGGACCTGAGCGCAAAGTAGCGGTCGCAGAGGAAACCCAAAAATTACTTGAAGCCGGTTTCATTACAGAAATTCAATACCCAACTTGGCTCTCCAATGTGGTGCTGGTGAAGAAGTCTAATGGAAAGTGGCGTATGTGCGTGGATTTCACGGACCTGAACGCTGCCTGCCCAAAAGACCCCTACCCTCTGCCCAGCATTGATGCACTGATAGATGGGGCCTCCGGATATCGCGTTCTAAGCTTCATGGACGCATACTCCGGCTACAATCAGATTAAAATGGACCCAGAAGATGCCGATAAAACAGCATTTATGACTGACACCTGCAATTATCACTACACTGTCATGCCATTTGGCCTCAAAAACGCAGGTCCGACATACCAGCGTCTAATGGACAGCGTGTTCCGAGGTCAAATCGGAAGAAATCTAGAGGTGTACGTCGACGACATGGTGGTCAAGACCGAGGAAAATCATAGTCATGCCACAGACTTAGAAGAAACCTTCAATTCCCTCAGAAAACATGAAATGCGGCTCAACCCGACAAAATGCTCCTTCGGAGTACAAGCTGGAAAATTCCTAGGATTCATGTTGACCAACAGAGGCATAGAAGCGAATCCTGACAAGTGCAGAGCAATACTGGAGATGCCAAGCCCCTCAAATCCCAAAGAAGTTCAGCAACTAACGGGACGCCTGGCAGCTTTATCACGTTTCCTATCTTGCGCAGGTGAAAACATCTTTATAAATGTTTCACTCCCTCAACCAAATCTCATTATCTCATTGACAACGCAAATTCGCAATATGACTCACTACCTTTTTCTCATACTGTCTCCATTTTTTTTTTTTTTTGTAATTAACTATGAGCAGGTGACAAAGCTTTCCACTTCTTCGCTTCCTTGAAGAAAAATGGCTGTTTCGACTGGACAGCTGAATGTCAAGAAGCTTTTCAAGCGATTAAAACGTTCTTATCCTCTCCTCCCATCCTGGTGAAACCAAAAGTTGGAGCACCATTGTTGCTTTACTTAGCAATTTCCGAAAGAGCCATGAGTTCAGTCCTAGTATCTGAAGACGGGAAGCAACAAAGACCAATATATTTCTGCAGCAAAGTGTTCAAAGGGGCCGAGGTCCGATACCAGAAGATAGAGAAGTTAGCTCTAGCTTTAATCACTTCGGCACGTCGACTTCGACCTTACTTCCAAAGTCATCAGATAATTGTGAAGACAGACCATCCTATCAAGCAGGTTTTACGTAAGCCAGATCTTGCAGGTAGAATGGTTGCCTGGTCAATCGAACTTTCTGAATACGACGTTGTCTTTCACCCAAGGGATGGCATAAAAGCTCAGGTCCTAGCAGATTTTGCTGTAGAATTGACACCACCATCATTTGAACCAGGCGTTTCTCCCTGGACCCTCTCGGTAGATGGAGCATCAAACTTAAAGGAAAGTGGCGCAGGCATCACACTTGAAAGTCCTGAGGGCCTCCTCATCGAACAATCATTAAGATTCAACTTCAAAGCTAGCAACAATCAAGCAGAATATGAAGCTCTGATCGCAGGAATGAATCTTGCAAAGGAGGTCGGAGTCCAACATCTCAAAGTACACAGCGACTCCCAACTCGTCACTTCCCAGTTTTCTGGCCAATTTCAAACAAGGGATCCACAACTCGGTAAGTATCTCAAAAAAGTTAAACTACTCTCTGCCAATTTCCCCTCCTTCGAATTGCAATACGTCCCCAGAGAGCAGAACACCCGAGCTGATATCCTATCCAAGTTGGCAAGCACAAAGAAGCCTGGCAACAATCACACTGTGATTCAGGAAACACTCCCACTGCCAAGCATTGAAACAAAAGAGGTCCATTCAGTAGAACTGTCAACCAACTGGACTACTCCAATAATAGCCTTTCTGCAGCACGACATCCTGCCTCACGAGGAAACCGAGGCCAAAAAGATGCGGCGCAACGCGGCAAAGTATGTCATCCTCGCAGGCAAGCTATATAGAAGGGGCTTTGCAGCACCGCTCCTACGCTGTCTGACACCCACTGAAACCGAATACGTGATGAAAGAGATCCATGAGGGCATATGCGGCAGCCACATCGGGGGACGATCACTGTCAAATAAGGTCATAAGAGCAGGTTATTACTGGCCCCAGCTGGACAAGGACTGTGTAAATTTTGTGAAGAAATGCGATAAATGCCAACGGCATGCCGACCTTCACCATGCTCCTGCAACAACGCTGCAATCAATCACAACCCCTTGGCCTTTCTACAAATGGGGGGCTGACATCTTGGGCCCATTCCCAGTGGGACCTGGACAGGTAAAATTCTTGCTCGTTGCTGTCGAATACTTCTCCAAATGGATAGAAGCGGAGCCTGTAGCAACCATCACGGCAGCTCGGGTCAAAAAATTCTATTGGAAGAATATTATCTGCAGATTCGGTATGCCAGCAGAAATAGTGTCAGATAATGGTACACAATTTGCCAGCTCCCTGGTCACAGACTTTTGCGCTGGACTTGGAATCAAGAACAAGTTCACGTCGGTAGAGCATCCTCAGGCAAATGGCCAAGCTGAGTCAGCAAATAAAGTCATACTATCTGGTCTGAAAAAGAAGCTTGATGAACACAAAGGGGCCTGGGCAGATCAGTTATGCCAAGTGCTTTGGTCATATCACACAACTCCCCACTCTTCAACTGGTGAAACTCCTTTTAAGCTTACATATGGTGCAGATGCCATGATACCTGTAGAGTTGGGAGAACCTAGCTTCAGGCGAGAGAACACAAGGGAGGACACGAACACAATCAACATGGTAGCAAACCTAGACCTCCTGGAGGAAATCAGAGAAGCCGCCCATCTGCGAGAATACGCAGTAAAGCAGCGCGCAGCTCGGAAGTATGATTCTAAGGTCCTCCCTCGTGAGATGAAGCAAGGCGACCTCGTTCTAAGGAAGGTTTCGGGAACGGATGCAAAAGGAAAACTTTCACCTAACTGGGAAGGTCCATATAAGGTCCTGGAGAAGCTAAGTGCCGGAGCCTACAAATTAGAAACGCTAACAGGACACCCCATACCGAGGAGTTGGAACTCGGCAAATCTCCGCTTCTACTTCAGTTAAGCTCTTTCAAGTCATTTCAGCAACAATAAGTGTGCACTCTTTTCTCCCACTGGGAGTTTTTAATGAGGCACCCCCTGTTTTTTCCTTCCATGTATTCATTTCCTGTTTTTTACACTAGACAAAAGTTGATTATGTATGTATTCAGAAAGATGCGCAGACATTATAGCATCAACGAATAAAAACCTGGCAAGTACTCTTTTCTCCCACCGGGAGTTTTTAACGAGACTTGCCAGTTGAAAAAGCGGTGTCAAAACTTCTTACACTTTTTTACTACTAAATCCTTGCTGGGAACAAATCGATACAGCTCGGTTAACCTCTGCAATTTACAACTCACCTCTGCAAAATTTCTAACCGAAGTCATTTCAAAACACTTCGGCAAAGATCAGGACAAGTGATTTGTTCAAAATCCCATACAACAACGGTTGGAGATCCAAAACCTACCAAATATAAAGGTTAAACCAATCTGGGATGATGTAGGTTAAAACTCTTAAGAGAAAGAGATACTCCCTCTTGCCGAAATAAGGTAAGAAAAAAGCAACTACTGGAATGGACAGATGGATCAAGTTCTACTCCATAGTTGCTCCTCGTAGTCCTCGTAAACTCGAGGGTCACCCACGGAAGTCCTCATAAAACAACTCGATCAAGCTACTATTCACTAGCATATTCAAAAACGCGACGAAGCCTCTATAAACTTTACAAATACATAAAGTGTTCATACAACCAAACGGTTTCGCAAAATTAGAACGGAACTGAAAGTAATAGCGAAAAGATAAACTTCATTCACAACCTGATGGTACAAAAGTAACATACAATAAAATAACAAGGAAAACCGAGGAGAGAAAAGTAGATCAAAAAACTTCATCGACTCCCTTCATCTCAACATCCTCCTCCTCAGGCGATGGCAGCAGCACCAACTTGCCGTCCACAACCTCCTTCAGTGGATCAAGTCCACCCACATCTAAAGTGGGGTAGAGCGCCAAGGCTTGGCCTTTAGCCTTCTCAAAACCCTTCAAGAGAGCTACAGCATTTTCAATGTGCAATTCTTCGATCTCGGCCTCCTTGGCAACACGCAACTCCAATAGTTGAGATTTCACCTCAGCCAAAGACACCGTAAGTCCGGTATTTTCAGCCCTCAACCCAGCAATAGTAGACTCATGAGAAGAGACCTTGTCTTCTTGCTCCTTCAGAGTAGTTCGAACCTCCTTTATCTTGGCCTCCCATTGAGCCTCCGTCTCCTCGAGCTGCTTACGCACGAACCTTTCTTTTTCTTCAGACAACTTGATCTGCTCGGCTAACTTGAATTTCAACGCCTCATTTTCCTCCACTAACTCGGCATGAGCAGCGACAGCCTTCTCGGCAGCTTCAACATCCTTGCGCCCTTGACGCTCTCGGCCCCTAAGTCTGACGAACTCGTCGCAAACCACATGACCAAGGGCAGCAGATTTCAGCGCATAAGACTGCATCGCCAAGAAAGCCTGCTCCACCCCCAAACTCCGGATGCGATCACCATCATCTGCAGTAGTAATATGTTCCCTCACAAAGTGCTTCAAAGGGAAACGCTTGTCCCACAAGGACGCGATCTCCCCCTGACCCTCAAAATCCTGCAAAAACTCCATCCAAGAAATCTCGTCCTCTGAACTCTTGAACTTCTTCTTAGAAGGAGAACCTTCCCGCATACAAGGTCGCTTGGCAGGAGTTGGAATCGCAGCAGCAGTCTTTTCAGTCTCTTTCACAACGGCACCCCCTTTACCCTCCTTCAACACCTCAGAAGAATCTCCAGAGATAGCTTTCAAAGGGACAGCCGCGATGGGAGTAGTGCCGAGACTCATTCCAACAATAGTCGTTCGCCCAGTATTCTTAGCAATCTTCACCAATCCTTTGTCCGAGCTCTCCGTCGCAGAAGTCCCACCCTGACTCTGGGCATTCAATTTCTCCTTCGCTAACCTCTCTTGGGCCTTCTTGATGTAATTTTTGATGTCCTTCTCCTTCAAACCCATCCTAACTGCACGGCGAAATAAAAGGAAACATTAGAAGCAGTTATAAATATCAAAAAGAAGGCGAGAAGAAAAACTTACTCAATAAATCCTGAAGACCTCTGTCATCCCCCTCCAGACTAATCACCTCCTTACAAGTCATAGTATACAACCTTTGCAGCATTGCTGCATCCTCCAGAAGCTCAGTACTTAAGTCATCCAAGATGACTCCAGTCACACCAAACACCTCACTCTGCCAATACAAAGGGAAGTGCGGCGCTCCTGTCTTGTTTATGAGGAGCTCGGGAAAGGAAGGAGGAGCTCGAACTCGGAAGAACTTTGCCTTAAAATTTTTGTATGAAGTAGTGAATAGACTAAAAAGGGAGCGAGGAGAATGGCTATGGAAAGATATCCACTTTCCCAAACCTTCACCCTTAGTACGAAAAAACTGAAAGAACACCCCTACATTCGGAGTCATACCCAAAGCTCCACATACTATCTCATAAGCGCGTATAAACCCCCAGCTGTTCGGGTGAAGCTGCGTTGGAGCAACGTTGAGGAGCTGCAGCACGTGGTTTTCAAAGCGAGTGAAGGGCATTTTCACCTTCAAGTCTTCGAAAAGGCAGGCGTACATATAAGTACTCTCTTCCACCACTCCCTTAGGCCGCATCATACATACTGGCTCGTTGGGCCTACAACACTCCAGAATCACATCTTCTTCATTTCCAGTAGAGGACACGGCGTTCTTTTGCCGAAAAGCTATTAAATCTTCTGGCTTGGTAAACATGGTGAACAAATCCCACGCTTCGAAGTTGGGAACAGACCCGATGCTCTGTTTTGATGCCATCAGCACCTTGATTTCACGCACAGGAGTAGAAGGAAGAGCCAAGAGCCCCACCTCTTCTCGCCTAAAATCTGAAAGGGCCACAGTGTTTTCGAAATGAACCTTGGTCCCTGGGAAAAGAGGAGAAGCAAAGTCAGCGTCCTCACCATCTGAAAAACCAGAATCTGAAGAGCTAAAGCCAGGGAGACTCGAGAGGGTCTCAGAAATGGATGATTCGAGGCGCCTCCACTTCTCCTTTATCCTCTCCCAACGAGGACGAGATTCATCCAAAATCACTCGATACGCTGAAGGTACCTCACTCACCTCATTTCCGCTCTCATCAACTTCCCAAATTTCCACCATTTTAACTAAAGTACAAGAGAAAAAGGAAGAAGAAGGATAGAAAAGTATACCTCAACACAAGCAAGCGAAAAGCTGAAGGAAGGCGAAACTTCACAGCAAACAAACCTCGGCAGGAGAGCGAGCAGAAATCAAAAGAGCAGACGAAAACAGCGAAGTCCTCACATCCCCCGCGCGCCTTTTAAACCATGCCGAAGCTTACCTTCAACGCACGCGCTCAATCAAGCGTCAGGTAGGTGAAACGTCTGCACTGAAACGTCACCTCAGTCAGCTGGAACATTTTCCCAAGCATGACACGTTTTCCCAAGTCAACGGTCACTTCAATCGTCAAAACAAGTCAATACAAGTTCAAACCTCTTCGCCGAGCTCCCTCAGCTCGAGCTTGGGGGGCTGTGGACCGGGCCAAAGAATTAAAGCTCGGCCCAACGCAAGGTTAACCGAGCTCATGCGCATACGAGAAGTTAACTGCCAAGGAGTTATCAAGGACAGGTGTCACAGGAAGGTGAGGACGTGAGAACTGACACGACTGGAGTGGGTGGTAACCGCTGAGAACAGGCCTCAAAAGGGAACCGCCGAGAAGCCTTGAAGACTATATATAGAACTCTAGGCCAGAGAAGATAGAGAGGCATTCTTTCTTTTCTTCATACTTGTAACAACCGACTTGATCAGAAATATCCTAGAACAGTTGGAAACCGGTTCAATGATAAAAAAATTTACAAAGTCTCTCGATTAGTAGTCTTAATCTGTTACGGGCTGGGCCGGGAGCCTAATCTCCTTGATGGGCCGAGTCCGGGCTCTGCCCAGACACTAGAGAATTCAAGACGACCTACCACTCAACTTGGTCCACCCGGGACAGCTAAGGTACGGTTCATAATCATTTTTATACGCAAAATTATCATTATCATTAATAATATAAGCCTGGGCTGAGCATTAGAGATGTCCAAACCCATTAGTTGAATGACAACAAATCCCAACTAAGAGGCACCGTAGTAGGCACCGAAATGAAGTAATCCGCTGTTCTAATTCTAATTAAAAAAAGTAATTTGCTTCTAAGCTGAATCTCACAAAGAGGGATCTACGAAGATATTTCTCTCATACTCCTGACCTGAGATGAGAATATTCTCAAGTTGCCAAACCTTATCTTCATTTAGTCAAATGAATAATGAGTGCCAAGTGTCAATTAAGTTACCAATCATTTACTTGTTTTCAATTGCTTGAATCATTTTTGTTCTGAGAGCTTGTCCACTAGTGAGGCTAGCTATTGAGGCTAGCTATTGCGTAAGCCAATGTTAAGTTGATATCACAGAATCTTAAGAAAATAATGCACCTTACGTTAGACAATGTTCTCTTATTTTCTGTTTGTATCCACGGGATGGATAATTTATAATGCAGACAAATGCAATTATATAGAGTTTTGGAACAGGGGAAAGAGAATATAATTGGCAAATGGCGCATTTAAAACCACATGCAAGCTTATCTAGACACTGCGCCTATCCAACTTGTTCAATGTACGCAACAATTTGAAACTTTTTGAAAAATAAAATTGATGATTTTTTTATTGTGTTATTGATAAACAGTATTATTGACTTTATTAGTGACTAATCTACGTTGAGATCCTAACTAGGCATATATAAAAAAAATCACAATTGAAACTAGTAAAAATTTGACTAGCATAAACCTCTAGATAAAAGAATTGTATCTGGGAGCATAATAGGATTTGTATTCGGGCCCCAAGTTCAAATTCCTACTAAGCTTTTTAGATTGGGGTAAATGTAATCACTTTCATAAGTGCTCAAAAAGCCCAAAGATTTTCCCTGCATTAGACTTGGGCGTCATCCCCTCACCCTAAACTTTTTGTAGAATGAAAAATAAAAGAAATGTGTATTTACACGGTAATTATTTATCTATAATTATTTTTTTGGTACATCTATAATTATTTATTGTCATGTGTAATTAGTTATTAATTAAACTAAAAGTAATACAACAAATATGAAACAATATTTTTGGCACCAGTGTAATTAATTATTTTTTATACTTGCTAACTATGGATATAAATTAAATTTGGTAAACAAATACTTAAAAACCTAGTTAAAAGTAAGGTTCATCTTTCCTTCAAAAAAAAGGTTCATCTTTTTGACCGTAAAAAAAGTTACCTACACAAGAAAAACAAGGTTCATTTGTGACCATATTTGGACGAAGCTATGGTTTTGCAACATACTGTGAGTCTTCAACTTCAACAATAAGGCTGTTTTTTTTTTACCCCCCAATGGACCCCATACCCCCCAAATTGACCAAACAGGCCAAAATATCCCTACAAAATTGTTAAAAAACGAAATAATTCCTCATTCCATCATATTTCCGGAAAAAGTAAATTTTTTTCCCTAAACATCCCGGAAATAGACGTATTTCCGGAAAAGATTTCTGGAAATACCATTTTTTGAGGTATTTCCGGAAGATTGGCTTCCGGAAATACCTCTTTTTGAGGAATTTCTGGAATTCCCTGGAATTTAACCTTCCGAAAATTTCGTTTTAATTAATTCTTTTTTGCTTTTTCAGTGGCAACCAGAACAGGAAACATAGAGCGAGGCGAGCATTCAGGAGTGGGAAGAGATGAGCAGAGTCCTTCTAGCAGTAGGAGTAGGTTCCGATTGAGGACTAGACAGGCCGGACACGCGTCTGAGAGTCAGAGACGTGTCCGAGAGTGAGAGCAACAGCAGGAGGCTGAGCCAGACGCCATGCATGTAGATGACCAGGCTGAGGCTGGGGTTGCTCAGCATGATGATGAGGCTGCTGAGCAGGTTTTGTTACACCGGTTGCATGTCCACTGCGTCCAGAGACTACTACAGATGGGACTGGTAATACTTTTAATAATCTGTTTATTTTTTAACAATTAATTACTTTTTATAATTTATTAATTACTTTTATTTTTTTACAGGACTGGGGTAAGATTAAAGTTGCTTCTCATGGGGGGAAGATACTGAAGATGAAACCTCAGCAACACCACCCACATATAACAGGATGGTTGCAGCAGACCCATCTGTTTGAACTGGACATCACACATCTCGGCAACATCAACCACGAGCTCATATCAGCTTTTGTGGAGAGGTGGCATTCTGAGACCAGCTCATTCCACATGCCGTGGGGGGAGATGACAGTGACGTTGGACGACGTGTCCGCGTTGCTCCACTTGCCGCTCACCGGCACACCGTTGGCGCATCGGCCACATTTTGACACTGCCGATGCTATTCGGGCTGGAGTTGACTTGCTGGGCATTGACCACACAGCCTGCTGGGCAGAGTGTCAGTTCAACAGGGGACCGGCATTCCGATTTTCTTTCTTGATGGCCGCATACACACAGAACATGGAGCGCAGGCCATCTTGATCAGGCGGCACGGTGCTATCTGCTACACTTGTTGGGCAGCACCATTTTTGCCGACAAGAGTCACACATCTGTCCCTGTCAAGTGAGTGACTCTTATTTCGAACTTTGCCCTGTGTGGCCAGTGGGCTTGGGGTCCAGCTTCTCTAGCTATTCTCTACGAGCAGCTGAATGATGCTTGTTACTAGGAGACCTCGCATATTGGCGGATACGCTTCTCTGCTGCAGGTAACTAATTAATTAATTATTTTTATTTCTTTTTAATTACTTTTATTTATATAATTACTTATTTATTTTTATTATTATTTTAGTGCTGGATATATGAGTATTTCCCCACCATCGTGGTGCGGAAAGACTTCGGTGCCAGTCAACTTCCACGTTGCAGCAGGTGGGCGAACAAGAAGTGCGATAGTATCAAGCTTCCGGAGTTTCGGCAACTGCTGGATGACTTGCAGAGGGAGCAGGTCATATGGAGCCCCTGAGACAACCACAGACAGTACCTCCGGTTTCACGACATTTCATTATTCAGAGGTTGGCTGCTGTGGGGGGATGTGGCGGTGCCTTATATGCCAAACAGGGTCCGTTGGCAGTTTGGATATGTTCAGCATATTCCTGATCCACCTATTTCGGGCCCACGTCCATCTCTGGAGGTCATAGTATAGCAGCTGATGTTCTATCAGTCCCCAGCGCGGGCTTTCAGGGACAGCGGTCGACGGACACCCAACCAGGGTGCTTGTGATGACGAGTACCTACCATGGTACTTCCAGGTGTCCATTCCCCGCCTGACTCCGGCTCCGCCTTCACCTCCAGCTCCGCCTTCACCTCCAGCTCCGCCTTCGCCTCCATAGGATGTTGGTCCAATTCCCTATGAGTCCAGGGAGAGAGTAGCTAGGCATGTCCAGGATGCCTATGATAGTCTTTTGGCAGTCGACGACATTCCTGGGATGTCTATGATAGTCTATTGGCTGCTTTACAGCTTTTGGACATTTAGTTGTATTATTTTTTGTATTTTTACTGTATTAATACTGATTATTATTGTTTATTAGTTTAGCAAGTTTCGTTACATTTAATTATTTTGCATAAATTTTTTTAATTTTAAAAATATATTTTTTAAAAAATTCCGGAAATACACATATTTCCATGGCTTCCGAAAATACCTCTTTTTAGGTATTTCCGGAAAACACATATTTCTGCCTTCCGAAAATATGTGTATTTTCAGAAATTTTAAAAAAAAAATTACGAAAAACTAGGGGTATTTTAGGGATTTACTTTAAAATGGGGGGTATGGGGTCCAATGAGGGGTACCAAAAATAAAACAACCCAACAATAAATATAATCAAAACGACCACAGACAAAAATAATGTTGCTTTTAAATTTCAATTTTTAAGTTTCAACGGGAATAATTATTTTATGAGCAACGCTATTTAGTAAAATTAGTTTTTTTAAGAAATGTAAGAAATACACTAGAAGCTAAAATGTAGGCACTAACTAACACTACACACCAAGTGTCTTCTTTTGTTTTTGGCTTAATTGCAGTTTTGGTCCCCCTATTATGACCAACTCACGATTTTGGTCCCTAAAGTTTTAATTTGGCGATTTTGGTCCCCCTATTTTCCCAATTTGAAAAATCAAGGTCCCCCACCCCAATTTTGACTCAGTTTGACTGACTCATCCTACGTGGCAGCCCACGTGGACTGCCACGTAGGCACACCCCCCCACCCCACCCCACCCCACCCCCACCCCTTCTTCTTCCTCGTCAACCCCCCTCCCCCTTCACTGTTCCCCCTCCCCCTTCACTGTTCCCCCTCCCACCGTGAACCCCCCTCCCCCTTCACTGTTCCCCCTCCCACCGTGAACCCCCTCCCTCCCCTCCCCGTCGCTCTCCCTCCCCTCCCCGTCGCTCTCTCTCTCTCTCTCCCTCTCTCTGCGCGAAGATCTCTCTCTCTCTCTCTCACTCTCCCAGATCGCAGATTTGAGATCCTCTCCTCTCCCCGTCGCGTCGGTCGCTCTCGGTGGTGGGTTGGGTTGGGGTGGGGTGGGGTGGGATGGGGGTGGGGTGGTGGTGGTTTGGGGTGGGGGGGTGGGGTGGGTCGGTGGTGGTTTGGGGTGGGGGGGGTGGGGGGTGGGGTGGGGTGGGGGTGGGGGGGTGGGGTGGGGGGGGTGGGGGGGGTGGGGTGGGGGGTGTGCCTACGTGGCAGTCCACGTGGGCTGCCACGTAGGATAAGTCAGTCAACTGAGTCAAAATTGGGGTGGGGGACCTTGATTTTTCAGATTGGGAAAATAGGGGGACCAAAATCGCCAAATTAAAACTTTAGGGACCAAAATCGTGAGTTGGTCATAATAGGGGGACCAAAACTGCAATTAAGCCTTTGTTTTTCTTACTTTTCTTTTCGTACCATCTAACATTTCTCTTATTTTATATTCTTTTGGTATCATTTAGCTCGCCATCTGAGCTATCTAACATATCTCTTATTTTATATTCTGCTTTTGAGTTACAACGAGAAAATGTTACATGTTGTTGGTATAATTTTATTACTGATAAAATATATTTCGTGTATTTATTCGCCATGAGGACTACATTGTTAATACGTGATTGATAATTACCTAACGATAAAAAATGTTAATTGAAGAAAATATTTTAAAGTTATGAAACTTTATTTCTTAACAATTTAAAAGATTTATTATAACTGAATTCTATCCGAGCCTATTTATACAAAGAATGCAATGTTATCCGTGGTATAATGATAGTTTATAAAAATAAAATAAAAAAATTAATGTGAATTTTATAGAGGTTGTCTTTTTCGTCTCATGTGTTTTTATCTTTGACAATTGATAAGACTCTTAGGTAGGGATGGCAAAACGAGTTGAGCCCGTCGGGCCGACCCGCTAGCCCGCCAAAAAAATGGCGGGTTGGGCTGGTGATTTCTCCCCGCCAACCCGTTGTGGCTCGCCCCGCCTAACCCGCCAACTCGGCGGGCCACAAGCGGGACGGGGCGGGCCGACCCGCCAAACATTTTTTTTTCCTTGTTTTTATCTATTTCAAAATATTTTTTAATGTTTTTTGGCGGGTTTGGGCGGGCTAACCCGCTAACCCGCCTATTTTAAGCCCAAAATTATGCTTTAAAATACATTTTTATATGTTAATTTTGATGGCGGGCCGGCCCGCCAACCCGCCAACTCACGGCGGGGCGGGGCGGGCTCAAGTTCTCAACTCAACTATTTTGGCGGGCCGACCCGCCCTGCCTATTTTTGGGCGGGCTCACGGCGGGGCGGGGCGGGCCGGCCCATTTTGCCATCCCTACTCGTAGGGGATTAGGGGGTTCTGAGTCTCTCTCCTGTCACTAGTTCTTGCGTGGCCGGTGGCCCTCTTTTTAATTAAGACGCGCTCCTTTTTGGGCTAGTTAGTCACACTCTTCAGTTGTTGCCTACAGTAGAAGATACAAATTAGGCAACGTTATGGTTGATCACTTCACTACAATGGTACACATGGCCAATTTTTTTATTAAATTTACACAAAATAAAATATATTGGATTTAATTTATATATACTGAAAATGGTTGAATTTTCACTCATCTATATGAAAAGTCATTTGAATGGTATTAACTCTCTATATTTAGTTCACCTTATCCTTTTTTTTTATTTAGGATCATTGCTGGCTACCTACGGAGTGTCCCAACGCTTTCAACGAATGACTAATCTCCGCTCGCTACTTGCGGCAAGGATTTCGCTGGCCAACATGCCTTTTTAACGTGGGCGGGAATCGAACCCGGGAGCAAACCGGATCGACCCCCACTACGTAGCTCAGGGTAGCCCGACCACTGGGATAGACGTGTTGGTTTTTAGTTCACCTTATCTGATTAAATTAAATTGTTTAGTTAGATTGTTAGTTAGCTTTAGTTATGTAATAACCCTAGTTAGCTCTTAACCGAATTGTAACAGTAATTAGTTAGATGGTAACTGATAGTTACTTAAACTCTATCTATGTGTAATTGTAAACTTACTTTTTCATTGAATGACGTTCACCTTACCCAAAGATGCCTTTCCCTCTCCATTCTGTTAAAGTCAATATGGTATCAGAAGACGTTTCGGTGCTCATCATCACCACCGTTCTTCTTTGCCCCTGATCTCGCCGGTCGTCGTCGTCTCTGCGTCGCGCCGATCCTCATCCTTCACACATCGTTCTTCTTTTTCTGTTTTCGGTTTCCTCTGGTTCGCCACTTCGTTTGCAACCATGACTACTCCGACTTAGAACCACGCGATGTCTACTATCTCCATGCATCTGACAATCCTGGCCTCGTTCTCGTCACTCAACCCCTCACTGAGAACAATTTCAGTTCCTGGAGGCGAGCAATGCTCATGGCTCTCGACGGGAAGAACAAAGCCGGCTATGTCACCAGAAAAGTTCCAAAACCTAGCGAAGATGATCGCAACTTCCGAGCGTGGAATCGAAACAAAAGCACCATCTCTTCTTGGATCCTCGACTCGATTAGCAATGAAATTGCGACGAGTGTGATCTATTCTGGTGATGCTGCTGCGATCTGGAAAGATCTTCACAACCGGTTTCAACAACGCAACGATCCTCGTATCTTCCAATTGAAGAAGGATCTGGTTAATTGCACTCAAGGATCTTGCCCTATCGGAACCTACTACATCAAATTCAAAGCAATGTGGGAGGAATTAGTTGAATATCGTCCTGTTCACACTTGCACGTGTGACGGCGTTGCGCCTCTTCTTGCTCTTCTCCAAGATGAGTGTGTCATGACATTTCTGATGGGACTCAGTGAGCAATTCCTCAACGTTTGTGGCCAAATCCTCCTCATGGAGCCTATTCCTTCCATTGACAAGGTCTTCGCCATGATGTCACAGGATGAGAAGCACCGTCAAATTGGAACCCTCACCGTCGCCAATGACTCACCGGTTGCTTGTGCAGTTGCTGCTCCTCATAACAAGTCCAACCAGCGTGAGAGACCTACCTGTTCTCACTGTGGTCTTCTTGGCCACCTCAAAGAGAAGTGCTACAGGCTCCACGGGTATCCCCCTTTCTACAACAAGAAACAGGTCAACACCAAGCCTAATCCCATGGTGGACAATGTTACTGAGAGTGAATCCACTGGAACTACTGCAGTTTCAAACCAGCAATACCAAATGATGATGCAGTTCATTCAAGCACAAATGGCAAAGGCTACCACTCTTGAAGCGGATTCAAATGATTCTTCTTGCCTATGTATGGTCCTATCCCTATTACACTCCAATGAACCACTTCCCTATAGCACATGGTTACTTGATTCAGGAGCATCTGCACACATTTGTTGCCTTCTTGAATATTGTTTCATAATTTCACCCTAGTTTCCATTAAGTTTGTCACACTGCCTAACCTCACCAAAGTGGCTGTTACTGGTATATATAGGTTCAGTTACACTGTCACCCACTCTCACCTTACATAATGTTTTATACATCCCATCTTTTGATGTAAACCTAGTTTCTGTTAGTCAATTGTTGGATGCATAGGACATGTCCCTGACATTCTTTGCCAAATGCTTTCTACTTCAGGGAATAAACCCGCTGAAAGAGATTGGTAATGGACAACTGGAAAATGACCTATACACCCTATATTCATTCACCACACCTGGTACTGCTCCATGTAAATCAATATACAATACATCTGAGGTCTGCAATTCATCTGTATTGAGTAATTGTAATTCAGATTCAGTTTCCAATTCTAGTGACAATGCCAATCTTTGGCACTCTAGGCTAGGGCATTTATCTGATGTTGTGTTGAAAACTGTTAGTAATAAACTTTCCATTTCTGTACCTAGCACTTTCGCAACTAGTCAATGCAATATTTGTCTCTTGTCAAAACTCAATTTTCTAAAACAATCAAATGCATTAGGTCTGACAATGCAAAAGAGTTGGCTCTAGTTGATTTTTTGCAGGAACAGGGTACTCTACAACAATTCTCTTGCCCCTACAGGCCAGAACAGAACTCTGTTGTTGAACGCAAGTATCAGCACTTGCTGAATGTTGCAAGGGCAATTATGTTCCAGTCTAGCCTTCCCACAAAATTCTGGGGAGACAGTATTTGCACTGCTGCCCATCTAATAAATAGGATACCCTCACCTACCCTTAACAACACCACTCCATATGACCTCCTATATGGCTCCCCACCCTCCTATTCTCATTTAAAGGTATTTGGATGCTTAGCCTATGCTGCTACCATTCCCCAAATGCGCACAAAATTCACCTTTAGAGCCTCACCTTGTATCTTCCTAGGATATCCTTTGGGATACAAGGGTTATAAACTCTATAACCTCTCAACCAGAAAATTCCTCATATCTAGAGATGCCATCTTTCATGAGACATCTTTCCCTTTCAAAGACTTCCCCACATCTCTCACTTCACCAGAACAATTCCCTGACCTAGTACTACCTGCTGCCTTACCCTCATTCCCTGACATTGACACATCTGCAGCACCTGTACCTGAGGCCACCCCAGAATCTCCCACAACTGACATTGCTCCCACAACTCCTCCCACTGCCACTCATTCTGTTAGTCAATTGTTGGATGCATCGGACATGTCCCTGACATTTATATATATCCTTCCATCATTTTGTTAAAGTCAATAAATGGTGATTTGTGATTGATTGTCGGTGAAAAATTCTTTTACACCAACAATACATAATAATTTAAATCTAAATGTAGGAAATAATTTAGTTTAATATGTGCAAGAAGGTTTGGAAGGAACCCCCATCACATAACAATCTACCCCCATCACATAACAAGCTAGGCAACGACATGGAGATAGGTTTGGAAGGAACCCCCATCACATAACAATCTACCCCCATCGACCCTGCAAAAAGACGCAATTGCCCTTCACAAAATTTAAAAAACCCGAACGTATCCTGATTTCAATTTTTTTTTGAAAATCGGATTTATGTATCTGTGAGGTAAATCGGATTTATGTATCTGTGAGGTAAATCCGATTTCCACTGAAAAATTTAAAAATTTAAAAGCGAATTTATTTAATATGGGGTAAATCCGCTTTTAAAAATAACAAAGCGGATTTACCTTAAGTAGGGGTAAATCTGATTTTGTTATTTTTAAAAGCGGATTTACCTTATATGGGGGTATATCCGCTTTTAAATAACAAAAGCGGATTTACCTTATGTGCGGGTAAATCCGCTTTGTTAACCTAATTAATAAATAAATAAATCCGGATTTACCTAATTAATAAATAAATAAATAAATCAGTTAAAAAATTAGATACGAATTTCGAACGTTTTTTGGTTCTGTTTAGTGTGTAGTTCGTTAACACATGACGATGTTGTACGTCGAGCGAATAATTTAGGCTAAAAAATCAGTTCTCGGGCAATCTGCTCAAATTGTAATGAAACCACAACCATTAAATCCCAAACTCCATCGTTTACTATTTTATTAATTTTTTTAATTTTTCATAATTTCCAAAAAATCTAAAAAAAAATTGCATAAACTTATTTTGGTTTTATTAAATTTTTAGTGGTGTTGTGATAATTTTTGGATTAGTTTTGACTCTTTAACGGATTTTTAGTAGCATTTTTATAGCCTTTGTAAAAAATTTAAATAAAAACAATTATTTTTAATTACAAAATCGGATTTACCTTAGGTGGGGTAAATCTGAATTCCTTTTTTTAGGGAAATCGGATTTATCTACCCACTAGGTAAATCCGATTTGAAAAATAACAAAGCGGATGTATCCCCATCTGAGGTAAATCCGCTTTGTTATTTTTAAAATCGGATTTACCTATTGGCTATTAGGTACCCCGATTTGAGGTAAATCCGCTTTGTTATTTAGGCAGGGGTATTTTCGGGATTACGGTATTGGGGTAGATGGGGGTATAAAAAAAACCTTAATCCTATCACTCTCACGAATCTATTTCCCTCACGGTTCTTGGTCGTAGGCAACCCTAACCCACGTGGGCCTGGGGCCAAAATCGCGCTCATCAAACGCACATGTGGGCCAAAAAGCCTTGTGGCTGGGGCTAGCAATAGGCCTTTTTTTGCGAAAACTTGGAAAGTGTTTTGGGCCAGCTAATGGAGTGGGATGGTTGGCCCACTTGGCAACATTTCACGTGGCTGGTCAGCAACCGTGAAAGCTAAAAAGCAGATAATAATGTGTTGGACTTCAAATTAATATTTTGTTGAACGAGTGAGCTTACTTGTAATGAATACAATTGGTAATATGGGCCTTGCTGAAAATGATGATGAGGAAGAGGTTATTGGGCCTAGTATTAAACACAAGTCAAGAGATAGGTCCAAAAGAACCACTACCAAGCCCAAGAAGTTCAATGACTATGAGATGACCTAGATTGTGCCTGCTGTGGTTGCTGAGAACTTGCCTAGGATACCCTTTATATTCCATCTGTACTATTCCTAATTAGCTGTAATTTTCTGTCCTTGTTGCTCTTATAACCGTTGGATTGTATCAGATATTTACAGACTATATATTGTGCTGATTGGAATGAATAAAAGGGCAAGAAGAATTTTATGAGAAATTAGAGTCTAGCCCACTCACGGTGCTACTGTTCCTGCGTGATTTCTGCACTATTTTACACTCTTCTTTGGTGTTTTTTCTGCAATTTCTCTCAGAATCTTCATTCTGCAGAATTGTTGCTACAAGTTCTTCTTCTTATTTCATAATTCTTCTTACATTTTGGTGCTTTCATTTGTTTGGTGATGTCTTCATCCTCACCGCCGCCTCTAGACCTCACTGACCTAGTTCAGCAACTGATCGAGAGCCACTGATCGCTCCAAACAGAGGTCAATCAGATGGGTACCAGATTAGGTCCTCCTGGGTTTCAGAATCTGGGTTTCGAACAGCATAATATTGCTCATCCTTTTGGTACCACTTCCATCAAATTAGACATTCCAAGATTTGATGGAAAGGATGCTATGAGCTGGATTTTCAAGATTAATCAGTTTTTTGAGTTCCATCGAACTCCCGAAGATCAGCGCTTGAGTATTGCAGCTTTTTACATGGAAGGGGAAGCTTTAACATGGTTTCAATGGATGCATAGCAATGGGTTACTTCATTCTTGGCCAGCCTTTCTCCACGCACTAGAAATACGTTTTGCCCCTTCTCAATATGCTGACCCAAAGGGTGCCCTCTTCAAGCTTTGTCAAACGGGTTCAGTAGCAGAATATCAGGCGGAGTTCGAGAAGCTTGCTAATCGTATTGTTGGTTTGCCACACGAATTCTATTTGAGCTATTTTATTTCTGGATTAAATCCAGAAATTCATCGCGAAGTCCAGGTATTCTCGCCAATCTCCCTTTCTCATGCTATTAATCTCGCTAAAATTACAAGAAGAGAAATTGAATGATCGTCCTTTTTACCAACGTCGCTCTGAAAATGCTTTATCTGTTAACACCACTAAATCAAACCCAGCTGCCACTAAACCTGCGTTAACCACAAATACACCAGCAGCCAATACCACTCCTAATACCACTGCCAGTAGCTCCAAGTCCCTGCCTATCAAACGTTTATCCCCCGTAGAACTCCAAGCTCGTCGTGAAAAGGGATTATGCTACAACTGTGATGAACGTTTTCAACCGGGTCACCATTGTAAGCGTCAATTCCATCTTCTTATTGTTCAACCCGATGAGCCAAATGATCCCTTAGGAGCATTC
This sequence comes from Astragalus membranaceus, assembly GCA_039519185.1. NCBI lineage: Eukaryota > Viridiplantae > Streptophyta > Magnoliopsida > Fabales > Fabaceae > Astragalus > Astragalus membranaceus. The sequence goes on from CM076846.1 coordinate 214,942,275, forward strand.
AATCAATTACTCACCATTGAAACCACACCTTCACCTTCAGATATTCCACAAACCACTGACCCTTCCCCTGACAGTGAAACTACCCCTCAAATTAGCCTACACGCCCTTCTTGGCCATGCTATTCCCCAAACACTACGAGTCCAAGGCCAAATTCTAAACCATATCTTAACCGTCCTAATTGATAGTGGTAGCACTCACAATTTTATCCAAGATAGGATTGCCAAACAATTAGGATTAACACTTGAGCCCTCTAAAGCATTTCAAGTGATGGTTGGTAATGGGGAGGAACTTCATTGTGCTCTTCAATGTAAAGATGTTGAGATTATGCTGGATGGACATTCTTTTTCTGTGGATTTATTTGTGATTCCTTTGAGTGGTGCTGAACTTGTTTTGGGTGTCCAATGGCTCAAAACACTTGGTCCGGTATTGACTGATTACAACAACTTGACCATGTCATTCTCCCACAATGACCAACTTATCAAAATTCATGGTTGCTCCAAACCTACACCTACTGAGGCCTCACTACACCAATTGAAACGCCTTGTCTCAACTCATGCCATAGACACAGTAGTTCACTTCCATCTTGAACCCCCTACCATAAAGCCCACTGACCAAACAGAACCACCACCTCCTATAGCACCCCTCCTTACTAAATATGCCTCACTTTTCCAAACACCTACTACCTTACCTCCCCTTAGACCAACAGACCACCACATACCCCTCCTCCATGGCAAAGACCCCGTTAATGTGAGACCATACCGCTACCCTCAGTTCCAAAAACAAGAGATAGAATCCCAAATACAAGACATGCTCTTCCAAGGTATCATACAACCGAGCAACAACTCTTTTCTTCTCCGGTTTTGTTGGTGAGAAAGAGATATGGTACATGGCGTTTCTGTGTGGACTACCGAGCCCTTAATGCTATCACAGTTAGGGATAGGTTCCCTATTCCTGCTATTGATGAGTTACTTGATGAGCTTCATGGCACTAGTTGTTTTTCAAAACTTGATCTTCAGTCCGGCTACCATCAAATCCGTATGGCTACTACTGATATTCACAAGACTGCTTTTCGTACACACCAGGGCCATTATGAATTCTTGGTTATGCCTTTTGGCTTGTGTAACGCACCTTCCACTTTTTAGACCACTATGAACACTCTATTTCAACCATTTCTCCGAAAGTTTGTTATTGTCTTCTTTGATGACATCTTAGCAAATCCTTGGAAGACCATATTTCACACTTGGAGACTGTCTTTCAGTGTCTATTGCAGAAACACTTCTTCATTAAGCAAAGCAAGTACAGCTTTGCTCGGTCTTCTATTGATTATCTTGGTCATATTGTGTCTGACAAAGGTGTAGGGCCTGATCCTGAAAAAATCACAACCATGGTTAAATGGCCACAGCCCAAAACTCTTAAACAATTGCATGGATTTCTTGGTTTGACAGGTTTCTATAGAAAGTTTGTACGCAATTATGCTATGATGGCTGCCCCTCTCACTGATCTTTTGAAGAAAGATTCTTTTTTGTGGACTGAACAGGCTACTACTGCTTTTGAGAACTTGAAGAAAGCAATGACTGAAGCACCTGTATTGGCACTTCCTGATTTTGAGGCTGAGTTTGTGTTGGAAACCGACGCCTCTGGGCTTGGTATGGGGACTGTTTTGTGCCAAAATGGTCATCCTATCGCTTACTATAGCAGAAAATTTTGCGACAAGAAGTTGACTGCTTCCACTTATGTTCGGGAATTGTGTGTTATTACTTCTGCAGTTAAGAAATGGCGTACTTATTTGCTTGGTAGAAAATTTACTGTGTATACGGATCAGAGAAGTCTCTGAGAATTAATGACACAAGTTATTCAAACCCCGGGGCAACAATTTTACCTGGCTAAGTTGTTAGGATACACTTATGAAATTATTTATAAACCCGGGGCACAAAATAGGGTGGCTGATGCCCTATCAAGAGTTCATGAGGAAGAATCTCAATTATTGGCAATCACAGTGCCTCATTGGGACTTCTTACAACAATTTCAAGCTCATTTGGCCAAGGATGAGAAGCTGGCAGATCTGATCCGCAATGTGCAGCAGAGACCCGGAGCCTTTCCAGGCTACAGCTTAAGGAATGGTCTTCTTTTCTTCAAGCAGAAACTTTTTATTCCACCCGACTCTCCTTTTAAGCAAATGCTTTTGGAGGAATTTCATGCCTCTCCTCTAGGAGGCCATAGTGGTGTTTTGAAGACATGGGGAAGACTCAAGGAGAATGTCTATTGGGAAGGTATGCGCACTGATGTTTCTACGTTTGTATCTCAGTGTCAAACCTGCCAGCAAACAAAGTCCACTAATCACAGTCCATACGGGTTACTACAACCCCTAGCTATACCACAAGGTGTGTGGCAGGACATTTCTCTTGATTTTATTGTGGGGCTCCCTTCTTTCCAAAGTCAAACAGTTATCCTTGTTGTAGTTGATCGCTTCTCCAAAGCAGCACACTTTGGTACTCTTCCCACTCATTTTTCTTCTAGTATGGTGGCTGACCTATTTGCTAGAATGGTTTGCAAGCTCCATGGAATGCCCAAGAGCATTGTTTCCGATAGAGATCCTATTTTTGTGAGTAAGTTTTGGCGTGAGCTATTCAAACTCAGTGGCACTAAATTAAGGATGTCTACAACTTATCATCCTCAGAGTGACGGGTAAACTGAGATTGTCAACAAGGCCTTGCAACAATATCTTCGTTGTTTTGTGCATGACGAACCGAAAGATTGGGGTAAGTATCTTCATTGGGCGGAGTGGCACTATAATACTTCAATTCACACATCTACCGGGTATACTCCTTACCAAGTGGTATATGGCAAACCACCACCTAATTTTCCTCAATATATTAAAGATTCAACCCATCTAGAGGCAGTGGATACTTTGTTGAATGACAGAACTGAGGTGTTACAAATTTTGCACAAGAAGTTAGCCAAAGCTCAAGCCACCGTGAAGCTATATGCTGACAAGAAAAGGATTCCTCATCCCTTCAAGGAAGGTGACTTGGTGTATGTGAAGTTGCGTCCTTTTGTTCAATCTTCTGTGGTTGGTCATAGGACCCGTAAGTTGGCCAAGAGGTATTACGGACCATTTAAACTCAAGAAAGCAATTGGAGAAGTCGCTTTTGAGTTGGAACTTCCACCCACGAGCAAAATACACCCGGTTTTCCATGTCTCCAAGTTAAAACCTGCTGTAGGTGCTACGGTTACTGCAGTGGATCTGCCTGCTGCGTCTATTGGCAACCAACCTGTGGTTCAGCCAGCAGCTATTCTTGATTTTCAATATGGTGCTGATGAGGAACAACATCGTGTGCTTGTGCAGTGGCAGGGACTGTACCCTGAGGACGGTTCTTGGGAGTCTTTTGCTGAAATCAAGAAAGCTTATCCAAGTTTGAACCTTGAGGACAAGGTTCTTGTGGAAGAAGGAGGGGATGTATTGAATACAATTGGTAATATGAGCCTTACTGAAAATGATGATGAGGAAGAGGTTATTGGGCCTAATATTAAACACAAGTCAAGGGATAGGTCCAAAAGAACCACTACCAAGCCCAAGAAGTTCAATGACTATGAGATGACCTAGATTGTGCCTGCTGTGGCTGCTGAGAACTTGCCTAGGATACCCTTTATATTCCATCTGTACTATTCCTAATTAACTGTAATTTTCTGTATCAGATATTTACAGACTATATATTGTGCTGATTGGAATGAATAAAAGGGCAAGAAGAATTTTATGAGAAATTAGAGTCTAGCCCACTCACGGTGCTACTGTTCCTGCGTGATTTCTGCACTATTTTACACTCTTCTTTGCTGTTTTTTCTGCAATTTCTCTGAGAATCTTCATTCTGCAGAATCGTTGCTGCAAGTTCTTCTTCTTATTTCATAATTCTTCTTACATTACTGCACCTCTTATTTAAATATTGGCCAAATTTCCTCAGAAGGTTGACATTCAATGAATATAATTCGTTATCGATTAATCAACAACAATTCATTAACGAGTTAATGAGGTATGATTCTCACATATTGGTAGCAACAATTGCAAAAGGTTACTTTTCATGAATACTCGATAGTAGTATAACTCTAGTAGAGAATAATTAACCAACCTAACTAAAATAATATCAACAAATATCAGGATTGTCAATGAACCACTTTTTAATCTGGAAAAATTGGTTACTTTGAGTGAACTTGTAGCTTTTTTTTTTTTGACAAAGTGAACTTGTAGCTTTTAAACCACCTAATCTCTTATTTACCAAAACCGTGGTACCAAAATAAAGACGAAGTCTCCTTGTAATGAGATAATCCTTGCATCAAATTATATATTTATGGCATTATCTCTTTTGCATCGTGTCTTGGCACAAAGTAAAACAGTTTGCAAAGTAATATCTATACCATTAGCATATACTAGTGACTAAAGATTGTATTTTTAACTTCACAGTGTAACTGAAGTCCGATGGGCTGCCCCCCTAAGCCATGGCCCTAGCCTTATATAATTGTGGGTTATGTGGGTTGGGGCTTTTAAAGCCCCACCCGTAAGGGGGCTAAGAAAACAAGAGGCTTTCATTGGAGCCACGTGGGTTGGCCCATGGCTTGGGGCCCTATTTGACAGTTCTAGCCTAGGTGACCCCTATATCGATCATTGCAGAATGTGGATGGGTAGATGATGGGGCTTGTCGCTGGCGCAAGAGCATATGTGGTGGTGAATCCTGTTTTCCCTCCTCTTTGCTTGGAATTCTTGTTCCATTATCACCATATTGTTTAAGAGTGACAGATGAGTTTGGTGCCAGGAAAATTCATTACAATGCACTGTAAAATCTACTTATAGCTTGTGCGGCTTAAGTGCCAGGTTGCTAGCCATGATGCAGAAGAATGCAGAGCTCTAGGCAAGTTATAAAAAACGTCAGCACTGTCCAAAATATCTTGTTCATGCTTGGAGAGTGTTGTTGGACGAGTTACGTACCAAGTAGGAGAGCCTTGGAGAACGGAGGTACTGTGAACTTTTTTCCCAATCCCTCTTGTGTCTTGTGTTTCGCTAATATAGAAGATGACCAACACTTGTTCTTTTAATGTAATGTTACTTATAACCTATGGGATGTTTCTTCTTGGATGGGGTTCTCTAATGCACAACCAAGCACTAGCTAGGAGCATTTTGCATAACATGGTAAGGGTATCAAGGGAATAGACGAAAGGTTAAGTATTATGAGCTAGGACCCACACAAAAGTTTATCTCCTACTTTGGCGAGATTTTAAGAAGAAAGAGTGGAGATGTGCTGCTTTTCCCTCATTGGCTCTGTCGACTAATTAAAAAATTTATTGTTAAAAAAATTAATGAAAAGTTTAAAGTAATAAAGATAAAACCTATTAATTTCGTTTATGACTTTCTTCAATACTTTGTAGAAAGAGAAGAAATAAAGAGGAAGGACACAACACTCAGTTGATTAAAGTTATCCTTCCTCGGAAATGGATTGTCTACCTTTATGCTGGGAAAGAGGTACATACATTTAGGTGATATTAGACATAAAAGATAAAAGAGAATGTAAAAAAATGGAGAAAAAATAGGAGAGAGAAAAGGAGAGATGGGAGAGATAGAGACAAAAGCAAACCCCTTTTCCCATCCTCAAGAAATTCATACCCATCCTTACTCCAATGGAAACAATAGCTAGTGTTATGCTTGAAGTTGGACCCAAATTCATACCCATCCTTACTTGTTTATGTCTCACTACAATTGTTTTTTCATATTCTTTTGGACAAAACAATCTAAGGGTTGAAAGTGGATGTAATACAAATCTAATGGTTGGTATTTCATTGACGGTACTAACCGCACCAAATCTTCACCGCGCTAAATCCACTCCCTTGAAGTTTCCTTCCACTTCAATTTTTCCTCCACACATCACCATCCAACACACATTGCACACTTCATCTCAAAACCAAGTCAATGAAAACCACACACTTATCGACCCAGAATCTGGTTCCCCAATCTCTCAACCCTCCAGTCCAAATTTCCCGTTATCCCCGCGAAACCCTCAACAATCCTTCCCTAACCGGCTACACCCAGTTAACTCTATTTTTTATTTTATTAAAAAAAATTATCCATTTTATTTTCCCTTATAAATTGCCATGAAGTGCGCATTCCAACATCAACACCTTCATTTGGCCTTCCTCTCGCTTCCCGGGTTGTTTACGGTTTTGCCCTTCTGGTTATGATAGCTTCCTATCGGCGTAAACCACTAAGCCGAAGCTCTTCCATAGCTCTCGGCTTTCCTCGCCGCAGATATGTCAGGTATCGACGATTGAGATAGCCAAACGCAAAACTTCTGAAATTCCAACTTTAACCCTTGTATATATATTTTCCAATTTTCCTTCTTTTTTATTATTTCTGGGCAATAATCCGATAAGGGCGGTGCCATGCCAATCCCGAAGAACCAGAGGAACGGTCAGATCGAGAATCATCGCAAGGGAAGATTAGGTGAGAGATCATCGTCTTTTCACGGCCACAACGCCATGTCCGCCGCTCCAATCCGACGTCCAAAGACCGTTCCTGACCTCCCATCTTACCGGAACTATGCCGGAGCTGTACCGGAGGTTATCCCTAGACAACCACCGAAGTTGCTGCTGAAAGTGACGGTGCTAGGAAGCCTAGGGCCCGTTCAGGTGTTGATGAGACCGGAATCGACCGTCGGCAATCTTGTGGAAGCGGCGGTGCAGCAGTACGTGAAGGAAGGTCGCCGTCCAATCTTGCCGTCAAACGTTGCCTCCGATTTCGACCTTCACTTTTCACAATTTAGCCTAGAAAGTGAGTTTTTGAAATCTCTATAATTAATTAGTCCGTCTTTTTTGATTTCTCTGATCATTGGAAAATTAATTTGGTTTTTTGATGTGAAGGTTTGGTTAGAGAGGAGAAGCTGATAGAACTTGGATCTAGAAACTTCTTTCTGTGCCCGAGAAAGTCAATCACTGGAAATAATAGGGATAGTGGTGTAACGACGTCGTTTGCGTCGTGTGGGAAAGAGGTTGACAAAGTGCGCGATGAATATGGTGGTGGTGGTTTTGGTTGGTTGAAACTTATGCATTTCATGCTGTGATTGGTTAGTTATTGTTTGTTTTTACAAATTGTTTTTCTTATATCTGAACGAATTGCCGGGAAGGATACTTGTAAAAAAATAGATCGGCAAGTAGGGACAGGGTTATAGAATTGCGTTGCAAGCATGCAAAGCAAAATTGTATAAATTGCGTGTAAGATTTTTAACATACACGATAATCTTAAAGCTCTTTAATTTGTTCCAGTTTCATGTTTTCATCGTCATCAATTTACCTTCCTTTTCCTCCGTGGCAAGTCATTGTCTGTTTAACAAAGCTTTCTATCGGCATCACCTAATTACAAATTTACAACTTGTATCTATAGTAGTTATAAAAATGTACTATGTGGAGATGCAAATGATTCGACGTGTCTTCTTTCATATAAGGTGTGTGGAATTCGTACAAGACGAATTTCAACTATTTATATAAATATTTGGAGTTAATCCGTACACGGCGAGTGTAAGGATTTTTAACACTATCACTGAATTGTAGTCATCAAATTATTAAAAATTATTAACCCGGAGCCGTACGGTTCAGCGGTTGGGGCTGAACCTCCTTTAATCAAAGGTCGGGGGTTCGGTCCCTGTCTTGGGTACGGAGCAACGTTAAAACTCAGGGCCAGCTGTCGTGCCTCTCGAGACACCTACAATGAGTAAGAGATTAGTCACTCTTTCTGTGCGGTGGATACCCAGGTTTACCCAAAAAAAATTATTAAAAATTATTGACTTTTATTATAACTACTCCTAAAGTCACATGTATGATTAGGATGTTTAAACTTTAATGGTTAACCAACCTGAAATCCAACCTAAGGATAATTTATTTTAATAGAATTGATTTTACAGAATTAATTTTAATTAGAGATGAGTTGAACGTAATGGGATTTTCGTTTGGACACATTTATCGAAAAGTGATTTTTATCAATCATTATTGTTTGGATAGATAGATTGAACCAAAATTGTTTTTGAGTGTGAAATTACCAAAATGAGTTTCAATTTATAATTTTATTAAAAAGTTAAAATTTGGTAAAATAGACAACAAAAATACTAAATTAACTTATATAATATCTAAATTAAAATTTCAATTGAAGAATTTAATTTAAAATTGCTTTTGAATGCAAAATTACTAAGTTAGCTCTCAATTTAAAATTATATTAAAAACCTAAAACTTGACAAAATAGAAAAAATAAATTCTAATTTTTTTTGAATATAGATGTCAAAAAAACTATTTCGAATAAATTTTAAATTTTTATCATTATATAACCCATAACCCATTTAAACAAATTTAACATCACGAAACCAATTTCATAAAAAAAATGTTAGGAAACCAAAAACAGATTTGACGTCGTGGGCCTAAAGTGAAAAGCAAGCTATAGCATTCGGGGTTTTTTTTGGGTACCCCCACCACCTCCCTATCTACCCCCATCGACCCTGCAAAAAGATGCAATTGCCCTTCACAAAAATTAAAAATCCCAAACGTATCCTGATTTCAATTTTTTTTTTTGGAAATCGGATTTAGGTAAATCCGATTTCCACTAAAAAATTTAAAAAATTTAAATCGGATTTAGGTAAATCCGATTTCCACTAAAAAATTTAAAAAATTAAAATCGGACTTATTTAACATGGGGTAGATCCGCTTTGAAAAATAACAAATCGGATTTACCTTAATTGGGGGTAAATCCGATTTGTTATTTTTAAAAGCGGATCTACCCCATATAAGGTAAATCCGCTTTTAAAAATAACCAAAGCGGATTTACCTTATGTGGGGGTAAATCCGCTTTGTTAACCTAATTAATAAATAACTCAGTTAAAATTTTAGATACAAATTTCGACCGTCTTTTGGTTCTGTTTAGTGTGTGGTTCGTTAACACGTGACGATATTGTACGTCGGGAGAATAATTTAGGCTAAAAAATCAGTTTTCGGGCAACCTACTCAAATTGTAATGAAACCACATTCTTTAAATCGGAAAAATATCAAGGATCAATACTCCTCAAGAAGAAACTTCTTTCAGGACTGGGGACCTCAAAATCCCAAATTCCATCGTTTACTATTTTATATTAATTTTTTTAATTTTTCATAATCTCCAAAAAATCTGAAAAAATTTGCATAACCTTATTTTGGTTTTATTAGATTTTTAGTGGTGTTTTTATAATTTTTGGATTAGTTTTGGCTGTTTAACGGATTTTTAGTAGCATTTTATAACCTTTTTTAAAAAATTAAATAAAAAATAATTTTTTTTAATAACAAAATCGGATTTACCTTAGGTGGGATAAATCCGATTTTCTTTTTTTAGGGAAATCGGATTTACCTTAGGTGGGATAAATCCGATTTTCTCTTTTTTAGGGAAATCGGATTTATGTGCCCACCAGGTAAATCCGATTTCCAAAATAACAAAGCGGATTTACCTTCAGCTAAGGTAAATCCGCTTTGTTATTTTTGAAATCGGATTTACCCCCATCTGAGGTAAATCCGACTTTAAAAATAACAAAGCGGATTTACCTTAGATGAAGGTAAATCCGAGCGAATTGTAAGTTGGGCAGGGGTATTTTCGGGTTTTAGCAATTTGATGGGGGGTAGATGGGAGTTGATGGGGGTAAAAAAAAAAGGCCATAGCATTCTCCTTCTCCACTCTACAATGCCCAATCTATCTATTTTTTGAGCCCAAATCCCTTCCTCTCTAACCTAGAAACATTCTCCTTCTCCAACATGAAATGCAAGCTGCAACAACAACACAGAGACACAGCGAGGTGCAGATCAAAAGGGCAAAGCTGACAAATCATTTGTGATATGCATGTAATCGATTTTAACCAAAAGTAAAAACTAGGAAATGTTGTTTCTGTTGGAACAGATTCCAAGGTGAAGAATCAATTCTTCAACTAACAACCAAACATCAACAAAAAGGAGCAAAACCACGAAAGGCAACACTAAAAACATTTCTAGGCCCAACCGCCAAACCAAACGAGTTCCTATTTGATTCGGACATTTTTTGTGTTCATGTAAACCTCGAATTAACTAATACTAACTCGGTAGTTTAGTTCAGACTACATATTTTAAAAATACCAACTCGGGAATAAGACCCAAATTAATCAAAGAACCAATTAATTAAATATTGTTATGGATTGGGCCTCGATGGCCAATCCATCAAAAAGGCCCAATACCAAAGAACTCAATTCATCCAACGGTGGAGATTGCAGACCTAGATCCAACGACCCTCCTCCACTCCAGATACCTATAAATAAGCATTGATTGCTCACATTAATGGTACTCATCTCTCACATACTTTCACTTGTAATTGACTCACTCACTGACTTGAGCGTCGGAGTGTCATTGCAGGTACCACCCCACCTCGGACCGGAGCACCAACTCGGACGACCAAGGACATACGTACCAACTATCTCGGACCGGACTACTTATCCAAGACCGGATACATAGCTGGAGATACGGTACCGAACATTGGCGACCACAGTGGGAGAGCCTTATACTCTAGTCTTTCCCCCAACCTCCTTGATCAGCAATGGCTCCGGAATTACGACGGAGAAACGTATCCAGCGTCGTGGTCAGACCCGACCAGCAACAGGAAACCCCGGAGGGGGTAGCGGTTACTCTCCCTCGCAGCTCGGCCCATGGCCGGAATTCATCCAAGGCGATGGTCCCTATAAGCTCCGCTAGAAACCAGTTTCCACCTCCAGCCCCGACTGTCCCGGTACCGATCGATGCTGTCCAACAGCTCATCCAACTACTGACAAGGCAGGCCGAGGCTGATCAAAGGAGTCAGCTTTACTCCCAGCTGGAGGCCGAGATGGCCGAAGTCCGGGCCAGAGATATCCCGGATCGTACTTCCCCTCAAACTTACTCTCCTAGCAGAAGGACCTCCAGTAAAAGACGTCACCGATCCCCTGCTTGGAGGAGGCACCACCATCGCTCGCCACCACGTCGAAGAGGGAGGCGAGAATCTGGAACTCCCCCAACCGAGACTTATGACGAGACTTATTACCCCGGGGACTCAACTCACCAAAGCTCATCATTAGCATCTTCGTCCCCAAGGCGACGTTCTATAAGCCGGGAAAGTCCCCCGAGGCATGAACGTCGGCGCCCTCGGTCTCCCGGATCCCCTGTCCGACACCCTATCAAAAGGCCTCCTCCGAGGGAAAGGTCCACGACGCGGAAGGGACCCTTCACAGCGGAAATCGACTATTTTCCGGTACCCAAGCACTTAGAGAAGCCCCCGGAGGGTTTAGAGATGCATGACGGGACGGGCGATCTCGACTGACACCTAGATTACTTCGACACGATGATGCAATACCGGAATGTCCCGGTAAACTGCCCCGAAGGCGATCATTGTTACAACTATTTGGCCGAGGTTGCCACAACCCTAAGGGACGAGTTCGATCTGGGCCGAGTCCCGGTAAACTGTCCTTAAGGCGACGTTTACCACTTGAGCGAATCAAACGCAAGTGCACGAATGTAAAACAACAGTATAAAGACTAAAACCGAGGTAAATGAAACCGGAGGCACATTAAAATACATTTCTATTACAAATTATCCCGGATACGGCCGGGTCCTCTAGTTCAAAAAGGTGGTGACATATTACAAATTCCGGTTCCGCCCGGAACCCGGGGCTTTACTCCCCCACCGGTTCCACCCGGAACCCAAAAAGCAACTAACCCAGAGCTTCCCCATCAACGACAGTCGCGACAAGGAAGGGGGAGGGTAAATGACGTCAAACGCTTCAGAGTCAGGGTAGGGCTTGACAATACGCCCGCTTTCTACGGTATGCTCCAAACGAATAACCCTCCGGTCCAAAGGCAGAGAGGGATGCATAACAGTGACTTGAGCAAGCGCTTTGTCAAAACTCTCCCTAGCCACTTCCACAGCCATCTGGGCCACCTCCACCATCTCGTTCTCTACGGCCTCGGCTTTGGCAAGCGCCTCCTGAAGCTCTTTTTCCAGCTCAGCAATCCGAGGCGAGAAATCGACTCTAGACCCGACCTGGGCCTGCCTCGCTTTCACAAGATCGGCCTCGAGTTCTTGAATCCGGGCCCTCAGGGAAGAGACCACCTCTTCAGACCGCCTCTCTTGACTCTCAAGATCTGAGATTCGGACCTCATGTTCCATGCACAAATTAAGGGCAGAGTCCCTCTCCTTTTCAAATTTTTCCGCAACCGCTTTGAGCTCGGTCTGGTCCCTCTCCAGCACCTCATATTTCTTCTGCAACTCCTCCCGGGCTTTTCTTTCGTTGTCCCTCTCCACCAGAGCTCCTGTAATAGCAAAAACAAGGAAGTCAACAACAGAAATAACCAAAAAGAAAAATCAAAGAGTGCACCTCGGAACTTGGGGTCACCTTTTGCCTGACTCTCAGCCTCGACCTTCTGAAGCTTGGTCACGTCGGCCAGATGCCGAAATAACCTGAGAGCCGCCTCAACCGGGTCGACCCGGGAATCCTCCAAGTGCTTCAGCAGGAAGTCGGCGTCAATCGAAATACCGGAAGACCTAGAAGTTCGGTGCTTCCCATGACGCCCCTTTCTTGAAGCCCGGGCAGCCGGAGCATGTGAAGTAGAAGCAGAGTCTGCTTGCGGCAGGGGGCGCTCCCTTTTCCGATGCAAGAGATCCGCAGCCCGATCCTCTACACCAGCCGAGCTGGCCTCCGGGATTGTATTGATCGGAACGGCAGCAACGGGCTTTTCCTTCTGAACCCCGGCCTTCCTTTCCGCAAGAGCCGCCAAGCGGGAGAACTTGTCAGGCCCCATGCTATCTGCAAAATAAGGAAAATAAACAATGTTAAAAGAAACGGCAGTCAAAAAATTATGGGCGGGGTTATCTACCAAAAAACCTACCAAGAACGGCGGCTACTTGAGATTTCGACCCGGCCCCAACTAATCGGGCTACGTCAATCCCAAATTTTTTGGGATCCCGGTAGACAATCAGGTCGGCAAAATTCGTCAAGATCGCCAGCGAGTCCTGATCAACCTGGGATAACCGCCCTAAGCTGACGGTGTAGGAATGAGGCCTCCGGTTGAAATGAGAGAGAGACCACCCCAGTTGAAACTTTGTGAACTCCAGTGATTTCCCGTCCGCAGAATATTGGCCGACGTGCCTCACTGCCTCCTCGTTCACGGGCTCCACAAAGAAGTACTTATTTTTCCAGTTCTTCAGAGAGTCAGAATAGGGCATGAAAATCTTTACTCCCCTCTTAGCCCGGAAGCTCACGTGCTCCCACCGATCCTTGGTGCCATCCTCATGCCTCTGGTTGACCTCAAAAAGGTGGAAGAAGAGGTCACAGGAGATTGGCCTCTCCAGATGAATGCACATCAACTCAAAAGCCCGGAGGAACGCCCATGAGTTGGGATGTAGTTGGGAAGGAGCGAGGTTCAAGATCTCCAAAGCCTCTTGCTGAAAGGCGGTGAAAGGGGGGCTAACGTGCATATCAAGGATCGTCACCCCGTACATAACAAACTTCAGAGATTTCGGCCAGACGGCCACGTGTTGGTCTTCAGCCATTCCCTCCACATTCCAGATCTGATCCTTCCGGGAAAGGCGATTGACAAAGAAACTCATGTCGTCCCCGGTCCTATAGAGGGACGGAATCCCCCTCAACGCCTCCGACACCCATGAATACTCCCGGGGAACAGTGAGAGGTTGGGACAAGGGAACATCGACCGACCCTACTCCGGCTCGGGGGTAATGGTCGGAATCACCTTCTTCATACGCAGGGTCCCCGCAATGCCCAAGACCGTCTTCATTGTTGCGGCTCTCAGCAACTTCCGCCTCACTCTCATCCGAGCTCCAGCTAGTACTACCCTGTTCTTCACGGTCGGGCTCGGCGTCAGAATCATCCGAATCAAGGACCACTACCTATGTGTTATCTTCATCTACCGGCTCGTTGCTGGGAACCCCGGGAGACCGGTCTTCTGCGTGAGTAGGAGCGGAACCCAAGTCGTCTTGAACCTCGATCGGGAACAACCGACCCGGGGGGACTAGCACGAATTTCCATCGACTCTCCAATGCCGGAAGCCATTGTTTTTGCGAGATTAGGGTGATCTGTGTCAGCATTCCGACGGGTTTGTTTCGTCCTCGCCAGATCGATCCTGCAGAAATGGGGGCTTGACGAGTCAGGTTGATACGTAAACAGTGGGTCCACAACCAAGTCGGAACCCGACCTGACGACCCCCACTCAGTATCTATAAATACGGGTCCGGAGAGAACCCGGTCGTGATCTAAAGCCGGAAGCGATAAATAAAAAGAGGAAAACTAACCTTGTGAAAAACGAAGCTCGTCGAACACTTGGAGCAGGTCGCGAACAGCAAAGGCCTCACCGAGACTCAACACAACTCTGAAGGGCGAAATAAGCTCCAGAACGACTTTAAGATCGGAAGCAGAGCAATTCGCAGAAAGACAGTCCAAAATAAGGGGGATCCCCCCTTCCTATTTATAGGGAGCAAGAAGGCCACAGATGGGCCTGGGCCTAGACTACGTTTTCCAAGGCTAGCCCCTAGACAGGCGCGTCGTTCCAAGCGCCATCATTACCCTAATCATCCTCGAACGACGCGTCCCATCAATGATGTTGCCAGCTGGCACAGAAATCAAGGCGCAGCTATGACCAGATCGTTTCGTTTCCCTCGGCTCGCCCCGGTCCCTTGACTCCGCCGTGACTGGAATCTCTCAAAAGCGGACAGCCTCGAGTCACTCGACGCGACCTGAGTCCCTCAGATTGTCCCGGTATACCGTGAGTATCTCACCCGAGTTTGGGCCCGACGCGATCTCTAAACGACAAGTCTAGCTCGCCTTAAGGCGACCCGACTTGGGGGGCTACTGTTATGAATTGGGCCTCGATGGCCAATCCATCAAAAAAGCCCAATACCAAAGAACCCAATTCATCCAACGGTGGAGATTGCAGACCTAGATCCAACGGCCCTCCTCCACTCCAGATACCTATAAATAAGCATTGATTGCTCACATTAATGGTACTCATCTCTCACATACTTTCACTTGTAATTGACTCACTCACTAACTTGAGCGTCGGAGTGTCATTGCAGGTACCACCCCACCTCGGACCGGAGCACCAACTCGGACGACCAAGGACATACGTACCAACTATCTCGGACCGGACTACTTATCCAAGACCGGATACATAGCTGGAGATACGGTACCGAACAAATATATTGGAGAACTATTTTAAAAGCACAATATACTATTTGCTTAGATTTTTTTTTTGTACTTTTGTAACTTATATGTTGCCAAAACCAGATTAGATGGTCCGATCAGCTGAACTGGGAACCAGCCCCTCTTCGGTCTAAATGAAATTGAAAACCGAGGGTTGAGTGCAACACCAGTAATCGGGACTGGAAAACTTGGTGAAAATTATGAGCCAACAATTCGACCAAGATCTAATCTTTTTACAAAAAAAATGATAAAATGACATTATTTTTTGGCACATGAGATATTTTTCATTTTTTAAAATTAAATTGATAAATTAAATTAAATAGCATAACAAATTAAAAATAAATGTATAAATTGGTATTATTAAAGAGTACTTATGGTGTAGTATTTGTGATTATCGAATATTAAAATATTATTATGCCATATTTGCTTGAGTTTTATGAGTTATTTTGCAATTTTATGCTATTTATAGCATTTCAAGTGAGGTTTCATTTTTAATAATATAAAATAATGAATATTATGCTGTTTTTATTTGTTATTGTCTGGTATATTATATTAAAATATTTAAAAATATTATTCAATATGTGTTCAACCAACACCAATTTCACTCTGGTCAAACCTTTGAAGTTTTCAGTACCTTATCTGGTTAAATATGACTCATCTGGTTTTAACAACCTTTATAGTTTATGATTAAGTTGTAAGATTTTAATACTTAGTATCGGATTGGATGACTATTAGTGAGCTTGAGTTTGTGCAGTGATATGGGGACGTCGAGACCCGGGTGTGAGCAGTGGTAGTGTGCATGGTGTTTATTTGTCATTTCATCTAGTAGACAAAAAAAATGTAAAACAACAAAAAGAAACTAAAGGTAGTTAACCAACTGATCTTGCTTTGCACTTGGAGAAGTTTCAAATGACTTTGCTGAGCAGCGTCTTACCCAAGGAAAGAGAACAATTCGTTTGTAAAGTGATTAAACACAAAACAAGATGACTTCTAGATGGTTCAAGTGAGCACTTGAAGGATTGAGAGAGCCGACTATTAGGTCGTCTAATAGCTACTAATTACGTTTGGTTTGCGGGCACAACGTAAGAAGGACTCAGGCAACTTAGAAAGAATCGACCAAAAGACTTAACATTTGAACGCCTTCGCATAGCGCGCAAGCTGCTCGGAGGACTGTGTACTAAATAGGCCTAAAGGGTCGAAGCTCAATAAGAGATCCACTACTACCAAACCTATATAACAACTCTATATAGAGTCTCACACACATGTGATGTATAGCAAAGACCCTACTATTACACTAGCCAAACCTATATAACAACTCTATAGAGTCTGACGCACATAGTATAAGCAAAAGCCCTACTATTACACTAGAGGGAGACCCGATTTGGGCGTCAAAGTGACTTTGCATGTACATCCAGCGGCACACCACCAGCTGGATGACAGGGCTATCTTCATCATTCTCCCAAGGTTTCATTTATGTTCCAAACGTCTATAGTAATTTTGCATCATTGAAGTAAATTAACCTATTAGTTACAGTGAAAAATAATTCCTAGACAAGACCTTAGCAAGATGTTACCAAGAACCGTTCTTAGAAAAGGAACATGTTCAATGACAAATGTGTATTTTCTTAGTGATTATGTTTTCTTTCCCTCCCTTTTTTTCTTCTGGTTTTAGACGCTGATATCTCCTCCATTTCAAACACAACACCGACTTATAAATGAAGGAAGGAATAGTGCAACCGAGAAAGAAAGTGGGAGTGAGAGATGAAATAATATGTTTGAGGGAGCAGAAGATCTTCATTTGGACCATTTTTTGTTTTTTAACTCATTATATTTTCACATATTTTATTTTTTTGAAGAAAAATGTTTAACACGCGCCATGCATGGTTGAGACTCATTTGTTTGCAGTGTTATATTGTCCAACAAAGACATTAATTTTAATCGAAGCATTGACAATACTCCAACTAATTGTGCGGGGATCAATAAAAAATAATGATAATTTATTTCAACCAGTCTCATTTTGTAGAATCTTATTCTCTCTCTCCCCCCTCTCTCCCTCCCACTTTCTTTCTTTCTCGGTTGTAAAATAATGATGGTTTGATACACAAAATACGGTATAAATAAGATTGTACAAAAATGAGACCGGTTGAAATGGAAAGGTTATATTGCACTATTTCAACCAGTATCAAGATCATAATCCACAAAGTACGGTATAAATAACCTTTCCATTTGATGGTTTGATAAATCTTATTATAGATGGAGATTCGTATCAAATACGTATTCACAATTTTCTTTGAAGATCCATTTTAGTGTGTTGTATCTAGAAGTTGGAACTTTAAAACACATCCAACAATTTATTAGATGAGAAATATTGGGTTTCTAACCAAAAATCATTTATAAATGAGAGAACTTCTAGTAACTCGTTTGCTTGATGTGAATCATTATCAAAACTAGCAAGATTGCACGTTATTAATTAAAAATCGGAAATTTTGGTCTCACAACACAAGTAATAGTTTTGCAAATAGTTTTAGATGCTCATTGAAAGATTAAGAAGTCTATTTGATGTATGAACGTGTGTTACGAGATGTTTAATATCAATTTCAATACAGACACAACACCCATGGAAAACTTATAGATGTAATTTCACCAATATTATCTATGTGCGTATTCATGATTGGATAAATAATAAAAATAGCTTTTCTTCGAATTAGTTGGGCAAGCAATCTCACAAGCGTATGGTTGTGAGTTGACAACACACAATATCACTACAAGAAAAGTTGGTTTTTTCGGCGGGCATAATCCATCGGAAAAGTCAAAAATCCGCCGAAAATTTGGACTTTCCGGCGGATTTTTCGCGCCGATAGCCAGCTCGCAGCAAACGCTTTCCGGCGGATTATTCGTCGGTAATTTTCAGTGGATTTCGTGGCGCCGAAAAATCCGCCGGAGACTCCAAAAAAATCGCTTAACATTACCGGTGGAATATCCGCCGGAAATCCCGTCGAAAAATCCGCCGGAAATCCCTTTAAATCCGTCGGAAAAACCTTTTTTTAAAAAAAATCCGCTGGAAATCCCGTTAAATATGCCGGAATTTTTTTTTTTTAAATAAAAAACTGCCAGAAAACCCGTTAAATCCGCCGGATTTTTTTTTTTAGAAAAACATCCACCGAAAAAACCTTGAAATCCGGCGAAAATTAATTTTCATTTTAGTTAAAAAAATTAATATTATTTTATTAAAAACTAGTAACATACCCGTGCATCCGCACGGGTTGATTGCGTTATGTGGTATAGTTTTGAATCAGATTGATTTCCCAAATCTAAATAATGTAAATGGAAGCTATGTTTGTAAGAGGTCGATAGACGAACTTAAAAAAAGAATCCGGTGAAAGTAAATAAGACTTTCAATTTATTTAGTTAAAAAAAGATCGTGTAACAAAGTTGATCATAGTGTTGAGCTTTTGTTAATTAATGACATCGTAGTAATAAATTCAAAAAATATTTATGTAAATGAAATATTACGTTAGAAATAACAATGTCTCAGAAACATAAAATACAAAAGTAGATATTAATAGTCATTTAATGTTGCTAAAGCATATGTCATTATGCCTTCAAGATACAAAAACCTAAGAATTGACTTTGTCAACCTCGGCCAACTTTGTTTCTGCAACATTGATGATATTAAACTTGAGCGTATCTCCATTTAATGTTGACTTTATCCTCCTGTATAAGTGGTCATTGTGGAGGTTCACCTTATCTCACCCAAAAGAATTCGAGAATGCCTCATATGTTATTGTCATGGAAGGAAGTGAATTGAAGCCAATTGTGGAGGTTCAAGTCATCTCACCGAGAAGAATTGAAGTCAATGTATCAAAAATTAGGTAGTTGTCAACCAAGTTGAGGTCACAAAATTCTTTCTGTTTGTACCTTTAAATTGAATCATTTGTCATTACATTATTTGGTTTCCTCATAGACTCCAAATTAAATTATTTTAAGCTAAATCAATTCTGAATACAATATTTGGTTTGTTGAAATTCATAAATTTGTTCCCGTCCATGGGTGAAAAGAGCCTCAAATTGTTGTTTGTTAGTCCTCAAATACATAAATAGGTTCTTCAAAGTTAGAAGTTAGTCCAGATCTGTTTCCTCAGATCTTTTTCCAATTCAGATCTGTTGGTAATTGAATTGTATAAAGAGGCTGATCTGTTTTCAATTCAAATCAGTTGCAAATTAATTTATATAAACAGGCTGATTATGTGGTATAATTATACTCAAATAAATATGTAAATTTGAAATGACATTCATCTAAAATTAGTTGTAAAATATAAATATCTTAATATATTTGTTGTTGTAAGGAGAAATTTAGAATGGGGATAAAGGTTAATGAGATGTTTGTGCAAAGGATACAATTTAGCAAACTAAGTCATATAAGCATCAAGTGTATTGTTTGAAGTTTGTAATATTTGTTTAGTACTTGAATGAAAGCTATCAATTTTGAGTGGCATCAGTTACTTTGTTATCTTCGTAGGTGTTCTAATTTAGTTCATATAACAGGTTTTTTCCTTTCCAAATTCGTCTCATGGTAATGCCTTATCATTTCAAATATTCCCACTAATGCAGCCCCCGTATGTGTTATCATAAGACAATTCTATTGGCAATTATGTTATATGAACTTCAAGAGGATAACAGGGAACAACCATATAATCACATAAATTCATAGAAGTCATGGCTAGTGGTAAGTGGAAAATTTGTCGGAGTCAAACCAACAAATAGGACTAAATCAATCTCCTACTGGTCATACCTGTAAGACTATAAATAGGACTAACCGGAACCAATATAAAGCCAAATAATTCTCCCTGCAAAATACTAAATATCTTTCATAAAACATTGAAAATAGTGCAAATCCTTCACATTGTTTTTGGTTCTGCAACAGTTAACATTTACAAAAAAAAACCAATTGACTTGTGAAGTTAGTTCCATTACAATCATCCAACTACTTTACAATTTTTATATTGTTCAGAGGGTTGGTTGAGGAGAGTTTTGCTGTTGATGATCCGAGGCTTTTAAAATCTTCAGCCAAAAAGAGCAAATGTCAATCTTTTTGTTGGGGTTCTCGTAATGTCCAAATCAGGGTCATGATCTGTTGTCCCCGACAAAGTTTGTTGCGACAACTACAAAAATAAAGCCATCAATTAGATATGATAGATTTTATGGTTCTGTTGTGATTATATGGTTACTACCTATTTAAAAGGTAGGTATTGTATTGAGTTTACCCAATCATAATTGAACCCTTCAGAATCAGATATGATAGATTTTCCCTTGTCAATAAATTAAAATGAAAGAGATTAACATAATTGAATGCCTAGATGAAGATCAAATTAAAGATTAACACTAACAAAATGAAAGACCAAAATTTTAAAAAGATACTAATCGATTAGGCAAGACCAATAAGAGTCAGGCAATACACTAATGATGAATGTGTATATATAGAGGCCAATCTTAATAGATGAGTGATTTGATCTAATGTCCTAAACCCATTAAATATGAGAAGAAAGCAGGCAACATCACAACAGAGGCTGCAAGGCAATTTAGTTATTGCATCAGATTTTCAGTTAGTACAGATTGAATCAAATTATTGCAAAGCAATTTAGTTAATACATAGGTAATACACAGTTATTGAATTTTTTTTAAAATTAGGTTGCAAGGAAAACATAATTTTGTAGAATCAGGACAAAATAAATGAAATAACATGTTCAAAGAATGCCTAAACCATAAATACCGCAAAAAACAGAAAAGGTTTAATATGATCACAGATGAGTGTAGCATGTCATTGCAAAGCAAAACAGTTAATCTAAAGGCCCTGAGAGGTCTAAAATCCCACAACCCAAACATGAAAGAAACATCAAACAAAGAAAAGCAACTTGAAGGTATATAGGAGATTGGGGATATAACAACACATTGAAAGTGAACATGACCCCAAAGAATATAATCTAATTGGCCCCTGCCCCTGGTTCAGTGTTTCTAACCAATCATAGTAGTTAACAACAATAAACCAAAGAAAAGGAAAAGCCTCCAAAGAAGAGAATTGCACAACATATAATATGGTG
This sequence comes from Astragalus membranaceus, assembly GCA_039519185.1. Classification (NCBI taxonomy): domain Eukaryota; kingdom Viridiplantae; phylum Streptophyta; class Magnoliopsida; order Fabales; family Fabaceae; genus Astragalus; species Astragalus membranaceus. The sequence goes on from CM076846.1 coordinate 214,963,623, forward strand.
ACATAGAAGTTAAAAAAACAAACTTATATAATGAGGAAATAACTTATAGTCAATCTCTTGTATGATTTTCGGAAGCAAATATTGGAGAACTAATACCCCCTCCATATCTGCATATGAAGAAGTTCAAAAGTTTGTCAAAGAAAAAAGTAAATAGGATATGACATACTAAGAACAAAGCAAATAAGCCACTGAAGATACATCACTATTTAGTTGCACATAATTATAAAAAATATGTTCATAAGAATTGCTTTAAACTCAAGTCATAATACACGCTGATAAAGTGAAAATTCTCTGCCTTTGTGTCTGCTAAAGTGAAGGAGCAAAAGGAAACCAAGTCATAATACATGATTCATGAGCTGCTCAATATCTACATAAACAAAGATAAAAGGAAGGAAGCAGTCATCAAAGTATATATCATTAAACAACTAATGTACTAAAAATATCATCAGATAATAATATCTTTAAACTAAGTAAGATGACGAAAGGAAATAAAGGCACTCATTGTCACATGCAGTAGAACAATGGTAGGAAAATGCAAACTTGGCTATACATGTCACTAAAACACGAATAAGAAATTGAAAATAAAAATAAAAGCATAACCCAAAAATGTCTTTAAGCTACCGGTGATGACGAAATACAGAGGTAAAGGTGCCACCACACTTCTGATATTACAAATAGTTCTCTCATACCCACACTACTACTAATAAGATGAGTTACAACTGATCAACTAATAAGCTGAGCTACTACTTGCATGGCCAATGAAACACTTAAAAAAAACTCAAATTTGAATAATGCCATATCAGATACTTCATAAACTTCAGGTTTCAGAGTTTGAGGCTCAGTTTACATAATGGGCTCAGTTTGAGGCTCACCTATAATCTAAACACATTAAACATCATGGAAAATATTAAAAAGGAACATATGCATATATTAAGTAAACCTTTCTGGAGAGGCTGGGAACAATTTGCAGGTGGGTGGCCACTTTTCCCACAATTATAGCAATATTTCACATCCTTGGAGCCATGTTGCTCATTAGGAAATCAATGAGATCTTCAACCAAAACTGCAACATAAGATTTGCCCTCTTGATTAATGATTAGTGAAAATACCCCAAACATAATCAAAATCGGAAAGGATTCCTGACTTCTTGTTGTGAATATAATATAAATATAAATATTACTAAACCAATTGCTAAAAGGCATCATCCCCACATAATAATAATATATGCAACAATCATGACTACTAAATGTTAGATATTATGAATAGATAAGAAACACAATATTAGAAATAAAAAACTGAGCCCAGATTATCAAATGCCTTTTCAAGTGCATGTTAGTTTGTGGGGGTGTTTTCAAGTGACTTTTCAAAATCCTTTAACATAGTTTCTGTCATATCATACTGCAAAATAGCCAAAAAAAGTCAAAGCATTGTAGTATGTTTTAGAAGAATAATTTTTTATCCCTAAAAGAATAACAAAGAAAGTTATTATTTCTTCCACAACAGTTCCTTGCTTATGCATTTACAAAGAAGAAAAGATAAATAATATAAGGGAAAACTAAGGAACCAAATGAAATAGAAGGCAAGCTAAATGAAAGAAGGCCACCACATACCAAAATTCTTCCAGAATCCAAGTTTCGATTTCACAACGCTTCCTCTGTTACATTGAAACGAAAATGAAGGAGATAAAGGACATTAAATGTTAGGGTTTGAAGATGAAGAAGAAAGAAGAAGTAAAATGAAGTAAATGTGATTGTTGATGAAGTAATCCAGATGAAATCTAAAAATTGAAGAAAAAAAAAGATAAAAAGTCAAACATTAAAAAAGAGACAATAACTAAAGTAAACACCGGCAAAATGCAAAATAGTTTCACTTTATGTACCTTTGACTGTGGCACACCAAAATGACAGGTTATGCACTAACCAAAGAGCAATCCTCAAATTAAAACACTTTTACTAATAGATTCAGCAACTTTGCAGGAAATGAGAACTGATAAAAGAAGAATGCAAATGATATACCTCAAAAAAATCAAAATACCAGTTGAAATAAAAGGTGGTTTCCGAATGAAGCTGTAAGAGAAAATTACTACTCATAGTGGCAAATGCCTTGCATTGTTCCCTCTAAAAGTTGGTTAGAAAATATTCATAACTAAAATAGAAACTTTTAACATAGTTGAGCTGAAATTAGCAGCCTAACAAAAAAAGAACACACCAACAGTACAATACAAAAAAGAAGCCTAACAAATTGTGAAGATAAGAGATGCATAAATGGATACTTGTTCAAAAAGAGGTGACATTATAAATAAATGATGTGATATGAACAGATTACCATATGAAAGACAAACATAAATGTATAATAGACACGGTCAAAGCTTGAAATGGAGAGAGATTTAGAGTTGCATTATTGGAGTAGCTTTAAAACTGAATTCTAAACCTATGGAGTAGCTTTAAAACACAATTTGGCATCCTTATATTGGTGTGTGGCTTCAAAAGTGAATTTGATATGAACAGAGATCTAAAAATGTGTTCTGCAATGATAATTGCTATTAGGATGTAAAATTTGCACTTATCCTATATCTAGTATTCTCCAGCTCCTCTTTGTTACCATCTCTCTTTTTTCATTTGATTCATCAAATTCCTTAAAAACATTTACAAACTTACTTTTAAACTTTAAGGTGAAAGAAATCCAAAATGAAGAATTAAGAGCTTAACCCCTAATTTTTTCAGGGCAACCCCTAATTAAAATCAACCTACTTTTCTCAACCCCTTATTAAAACCAAGTTGAAAATAAACATTGAATTTTTACAACCCCTAATTTTTTCCAATTTCTCATCTACCAACCTATAGTCTCCTACAAATTTCATTCTTTCCTCTTGACATAGTCATATTTACCCAAATCAAATAAGATTAAGCAAAGACAGAGAAAAACAAATTAAAAGATAAAATTACATATTTAAAGAAATTAAAAAACGAAACCCCTAGACATAAGACCAGTAAAACATAAGACCACCAAAACATAAGAAAAAAAATCGAATCAGGTGCAGGAAAATTACCTTCAGTGACAGGATTTCAGAAAACCTATAAACAGCCAAACAAAATCAAAATGATAAATCAGAAACAGAATCATAAAAAGATTATATGTGCTTTATGTTTCTTGAAGAAGTGGAACAGAGGATGAGGAAGGAAGCTTAATACCTGGTTGGTGGTTCACCTTGTTCTCCCGGCGAGATGAAAAAGTGTTGAGGAAGAATATGAGTTTAGGGTTTTTCAGAGGAGATGATTCAGGGATAGAGCAACCTTTAGGATTTTCGTTTTCTGCTCTATGATTTCTTGGTACAGTGAACTGCGAGAGAGAAAAACCTATGCGAGAAATGAGAGGCGAGAGCGATGGTTCAGAGAGAGGGAATTTTAGGATTTTTACTTCATGGGTTTTGAAGAGTGGATGCCCGTGAACTGCCCGTTCGGTGGAAACCAGTGATGAAATTGCGAGATGGAACGGAAGCTTTGTTGAAGTTGAAAGGATGAAGGAAGATGAAAGCTAGAGAAGGGAAGAAGGCTCGGTTGTTGAGGTGAGAGGGTTTAGGGAAAAACATTGAATAATGGAGATGAAGATTGTTTTGGGTTTGGTTGAAGAGATAATTTTTTGGAGAAAGTTGAAACGATGGAGAAGAAGGAGGAAGAATATGGAAAGAATAAGAAACTGTCGTGGGAGGGAAGCAGGAAAAAGTGAAAGAGAGAGTTATTGAAAAGTTCCCCTTCACGTGCCACGAAAATGACAAATGTACCCCTGATTTGGGAAAAAATTTGTGAAGCCAAAACAGGTGGCATTGATTAGTGATGTCTATTTGGGTAAAATTAGATGTGGTTTATTGGTATTAATAGATACTAGTAACATACACGTGCATCCGCACGGGTTGACCACGTTGCGTGTTACAATTTGGACTCAATTTTAAATTCAAAGTCTGAAAATTCAATGTAGTAAAAAGATGTTAAAAATATAATTAAATGAAGATTGTAAAGAAAACTAATGGCCTATAACAATGAAGACTAATAGCCTATGAATACTCACATTAAGTCGGAATTCAATATGGATTCTCAAGAGATAGAACTTGACATCATATAGGATTGAAGATGTCCTCCTTCTTAAGAATTGAAAGAGTGGTGCATACTATACAAACTACTAAGCAGTCTTATTTTCAGGTTCCATCCATCGTAAAACTACCTCATACATAATACTAAACTAAAAAATATGCTACTTTAAAATGAATCAAAAAAAAGAAAATACTTAAATGATGCCTTGAGTCTAAAATAAATTCATAATTTGACCATAAAAAAATTGTATAGTATATCCAATCAAATTTTTTTTCCAGTATACCATAAATAAGAAAAGGGATGTAATCCTTATATTACAAAAGTCATTCAAGAAGAGTAGACCAATGCACCCATCCAGAGTAATTAATAATCAATAACAGTAATAACACTTTTTTTTACACACCAAAAAAAATGACTCTCCAAGTATGATCAGCAACGATACTAACTTGACATTCCTTCACAACCTGCAAGATATAATGAAGGCTATTGTGTAAAGACAGTGTAAAGGAAATATCACTAAAGCATGCTATAGTAGCATCTATGTGTAAAGCAATGTTTTAAGTGAAGAAATTTTCACAGGCATATTTCCTCAAATTTGTTAAAACATGTTCTATTAAAGTTAAAAGTAGGAAATTTGATCAGTTCTGCTATTGGAAAAATGCCAACAATTGAGTGATCACAACCATAAGTTGCATAAGGTAAAGAACCTGCATTACGTTATATTGATCATAATTTGCATTACCTTAGCCTGCATTACCTTATTTCACAATCAGGATTAGGGAGGGAGGGAGCATCAATAATCACCAAGTTAGAAAAACACTAAAATCATTTTGCAAAAGCATTGTATGATGATCCAATGTTGCTTTTAATGCTATTGTCGATAGTTGATTTAAGGACTCGTGTCACGGAAAGAATATCCGAAATGCCTCAACCACTTGATTTAAGGAGGAGATTATCAAAGGCAATATCTTACCATAAATCTGCAATACTCAATTGAAAATCTGCAAAGAAGGCTCACAATTGAATTTCTGTGAACCATCAGTTGAAAGTAATTATCATGTACCAAATATTTAGAAATATCAATAGCAATACTGAAGACACACAATCTATAAGTACCTCCGATGCAAGATCATAGGTCATTAAAAAACAAAAGAGGATATATATATTCAATTATATATCAAAAAATCTGGGTTTGAATAAAGAGTATGCAGTATTACAAACATCAAAAGATACATGGTTGTAGAATCCCCTTTAAACAGTAGAAAAAAGCTCATAAAAACCACTAAAGAGGAAAAAAATTAAAAAAGAACAGAACCTTTAATAATTACTTAAAGAATTATCCTAAACAGTTTGAATTAGTAACTCACCATATGAACTAACTTCAAAAAAATTAAAAAAGAACAGAACCTTGAATTATCCAAAAAACATTAAAGATAATGCCCAACAAAAAAATAACATGCCAGATTTTAATTCAAAAGAGAAATCCAAATAAAACATTCTACACAACCTTTCAAATAAAAGATACGTGCAAAGTAAATGAGAATGTGAAATATTTGGATTCACCTTAGTAAGAACAACTAAAAGGCAGGTAAACAGATACTCTCCCTCTGTTGAAGCCAGATCTAGAATAACAAATAGAAATTTTCAACCAAGACATCTTTGGTTTCATCCATGATAGCCTCCTTGAAAATGGATACTGTATAGAGGTCGATTAACCTTTAATAGTATGAGGATAAGAAAGCGAGAATAAAATTTAAATGATTATTTTCTTTATCAGCATAATAACGTGTTTGATTATCACATACATTAAGCTCTGCAACAAAATGAAATAATAAAAGTCAACTAAAATACTCTATGAACATAAGTTTAACCAAACACATAATATGAAGTCTGTTTTCCGGACTAAATGTCAATTCTTGCAAAGCATTTGAAATTGATCAATTTTAGCCATGTAAAGTTGTTCATTGAAACTCAATAGTTAGTGTTGTACAGTCCAAGCTAGGTTTAGAATTCTGTTTAGCATAGATGGTAGCTAATGATCATTTGGTGCTTTTCTCGTGCTCAGCTTCTAGTTGCAATAGTTTTTCCACCTATTCCAATATCTCCTCCTAAAAAAATAACTTAATTTGCTCAAGCATTAGTATTAAAGCGTGATATAGTTTTCCCCAATTTAGTGTTTTCACAAATAAAATTCTTAAGTTTGATCTTACACCACAATAAAATATCAGAATTCAAAGAATAAACAACTGGTAAATGTCAAAATCAATTGGGGAATGATAGAGGGCTTGGCATCATGAAAAGATAATGTGAATTATCTCCCAAATTTCAATTAGAATCGTTGAGTAGTATTCACACAAATAAAGCAAATTTGAGAATGTGAAATATTTGGATTCACCTTGTGCATCGAGTAAGGCCTTGCTTCCTTTAATCAGGGTTTGTGTTGCACCCACACTTCCAATCCAGGCTTCAGTGTGTACCATGCAATAATGTTGAAAAAGAACTTAAAGTAACAAAAATGAAATGGCAGAAGAAAAATTAGTGAAACTTGAAGGAAAACTTAAGAACAAATATATATTACACAGTTCTATATGAATCCAATTTACCAATAATCTATGTACAGAGCCAATAATAACATCATGTTTTGACCATCAGCAAATAAAAGCTCCAAACTCTAGTATCTAAATAGCAGAAAAATCTCCTTTTTAAGTTTTATTCCATCATATGCATAACAATACCAAATAAGAGAGACCCAGAGACTTGGGAAAAACAATCACTGACTTACGCTTACAATCATGAAGTGTTACAATTTGTGCATTATTTACATAGTTTAAATAGGCATTAAATCTAGCAATTACAGATAGCAGAAAGCTAACTATCAATAATCAGCATCCCCACTCATAGACACACAGTAGCATCATGTGAGCTGCTGCGAGGGTCGTCATTGTTTTCAATGCTCCAACATGCAATGTATGGTTTGGTTTCTTATTTCACTTTATAGAATTCAACCACATTAAGGAGACTATAAATCGATCTCTAGCTACGTCTTTCATTGCAAACATTGCATTTAATTATGGTAGTAAATATATTTTGATGCGCCAAAGCTTACTAAACGTAGGTCTGCGAAGCTGATACAGCAAGATGCTTAAAAATTAGAAGAGGCAAGAACAATGCGGAAGAAATATATAATCCATCAAGTGATGTATCTGGAAATAAAAAGCAATATTACTTTCATATCCATCCCAATATGTAGTTTTTAGCATTGGAAAGTGGGATTTTTTCACTAATATCTATCTGCAGGTAGCTTTTCATGAGACACAAAGAAGCATTTCTTGTTTTCTAGGTACTTTGATAATTGTTAATATGTGGATGTAATGATTACATAATTCATGAAACTCAATAATAATAAATGGAACTCAAAATAAATCTCGCCATAAGAAACATGAAAGCAAAAAAAGAAGTATAGTAGAGAAAAGGAACAAACCTGTGAAAAAAGAATCATTCCTTATCCCCTGCATCTCAATGCCAAACCATATAATGCAAAATACTTGATCATATAAGAAAACGTGGAGATTGATAATTTAATTTTAAATCTTTATACTGATATTCTTTTGGACACTAAGAGACCCTTTATATTCTTCAAATTCAAGTCATTGTGAACCAAGTACAATGACTACATTTGCTCCAATAGCAATTGCAATGGGTGGACCAAGGTTCCTGCTTCAATGCCTGCATAATTTGACACAAAATCTATTATAAACAAATTAAAATGAAGCCAAGTACCAGGGCAAAATATTGACTCTAAGTTCTGCAAATTTTATTTAAACTAAGATCTTTCAAAGATGGTCAATATATCTACCAGCTTGGGTGTATAAAAGTTTGCAAGACCTTTGGGTGTATAAATCTGCAAAAAGGAGTGTAGCAAAATGAGAGACACAGCAGTGATGCTTCATGTCTAGCCACAATAGCCACATGGTAACCAAGACTAAGTTCCTGAAACAACATTTTCTCTTTATCAGAGTGTATGGGATCATTCCAGATTGTCATGTGCTAACATGGAAAGCAAAACAAAGATTAGTGTGGTCATAGCAAGTTAACTCACGTGACTGAAACTTTGCAATTTGACATTATCCAACTATCAAACCAGCTATATTTTAAAATCAGTTTAAAACCACAAATCCACAATATAACATTCATATGGTCCCAAAACCACAAATCCAATGCCCAAGACTGATGAAAAGATGAGCAAAGTCAAAGGAGAATGACTATAGCAACAGGGTAACAATTTGCTAAGTAACCTGTAAAATAAAATTTTAAACTTTAAATAGCAACAAAGTAGATACCTTAAAGGCAAACTTTTAAAACATCCTAGCACCACCTTATTGATGCCCAACCTCCACCAAGCAATACTCCAACCTCACACCACCTGACTTAAATAGAAGACAATGCCATTATTAGACCAAGCAAAACTGAATTAAAAAGGTGCTCTCATATTAATCAGAAAAAAGTCAGTTACTCACTTTGGATGAAGGACCACCTGTTTGTCAAGTGAAGAATGTGAAAAAATAATTCAATTGTTTATATACTACAACCCAAATACAATTTTGGGTTCACATTTGATCTTTAACGGGGGAGGATAAAATAGATCCATCAGATGAGTCTTTGCTATTGGTTGAGGATACTTCCAAAGCTTGGGCTTTTGGATTTTTTTACTTTGGAATGTTTGAATTCTATTTCAGGTATCTAAACATGTATACCCATAAAGTTCAATAAAGCTTACAAACATATACCAGAAAAAGAAAAATAAGTTCATTAACATGATGATTTTTCCAATTGTAAAATTATGAATTTTTTAAATGACCAGGGCTGTTGAACTGTTGTGCACTTCATGATGTTTCATCCATTCATTCAATTGTATAAAAATATTCCATTAACAATCAACCTAGAAGAGATCCGAAAAGTAGGACTCACCTAAAACTAAAGATGTTTGCAAAATGCAAACACAGATTTTGTATCTCCAATCCATAGATGTTTATTTCTCTCCCCTACCATAGCCCTAAAAATGAGGACTTGTAAGCAAATGGAAAAGGAAGCAGATTCAAATGAACTAATATTGCATAAATATTGCAAAGGAAGTATATTCAAACAAACAGAAACTAAAATGAATAAAATTCAGCACACATATTGCAAAGGAACCTGAGAAAACGAAAACAGTGCTACCTTTGTTGTCTTCGTTGCAAGTTCGGGAATGTATTTGACTTCTCGTTTTCTTAGTTTGCGATTGTGCCTGAAAAAAGGAAAACAATGAGAAGATGAAATGTGGAGTTAGAGGAAAGGGGGAAACGAATTGGAAAGGGGGAGGAGATCAAACTCACCACCACCATGGATGGGTGTCTCAGGGCGAACCCCACTGGTCACCGTCGTGTGACCTGCTCCGGTCACCGCCGCTGTACCTCTCTCTCTCACACACTCTCTCTCTGGTCATCACGTTTCCTTCTCCTTCCTCTTCGTTCTCTCACTCTCTCAGTCGCAATCTCTCAGTTCGTTTCCTTCTCTCTCTCTCAGTTTAGTTTTAGTGCAAAACTATTGAAGAACCGGTCTTCCCTTCCTTCTTGCTTTCCTGTATTTTTGTGCCCGTCTTTTCTATTTGCGCAATGGAAGTGAGAGAGAAAAAAATTGTAAGGGAAAGAGTGGGTTTCGAAATTTGAGGGCTGGGTTTTTGAAACTCTAGGAAGATGAAGTAGAGAAAAAGAGAAAAGGAAGGAAGATGAAGTAGTGGAAGAGAAGAAAATGAAGTCAAAATTTTGAAGATGAGAAGAAAGAGAATGGAGAAGAAGAGAGAGGGGTCGAGAGTTTGAGAGAGAGGAAGTGAAAATTTTGAAAAAGGAATAAAGATAAAGTGAAAGTAGAGTGGGACATTAAAAAGAGTAAAAAGGAGTAGAAAGAGAGGGAAATTAAAGTGAGTAATAGACTAAATTGTCCCTAATAAATTGAGGTGTCAAGGTTCTCAAATGTCTAAATAGGTAAAATCATATGTGCATTATTTGATTAAATAGATATTAGACTTTAATTATTGATAACAAAATAAAAGTTAATAATTAATTTAATTATTAATTAATTTGCTAACGGTCGTATAATTTACTCCAACAGCGTCAGATATCATTCCCTGATAAACATCTAACGGTTGTATAATTTGACTTCCAGATGTCGTAGTCGCTGGATAACTACTTGATGTGGGATCTACTACTTCAACCAGAACATTAACTGCAGGAACTGCAGCTACCCCTGGTCCTACATCCCCGTGACGACTCCATATCCAATAATTTGGCCTAAACCCATTATTGTACAAATCAACTCTAACTTCTTCTTCATTTTTTATAAATCGAAATGAACATTTCAAGCACGGGCATCTAATTCTGCCTTGTCGCGCAAATTTTTCATGATGCTTAGCACAAAAAATAAACTCTTCTACTCATTCTACAAAACGTCGCTTTAAACCGGATCTTCCAGGAAACAATTAATCGATCATACATCAAACTACGATCCACAATTTCAGGATCTATGTACTACACTACAATAAATATTATCATTATCATAATTTAGGAAACCAAACTCAAACAATACCTAAACAAACAACACCACAATTAGTAATATATTATTATATTTCGTATTTATTTATAAATAATATATTATAATATTAATATATTATAATATTTGATATTTACTTAATAAAGAAATTCAAACTAATAAAATCAAATAACGTTTTATGACAACTAATAACTTTGATAACTAATCGTAGTGAAGAGAAGACTCTGACTTGATGTGAATCCCCAACTCAAACAAAGAGGAACACCAAGGAAACCAAACTCAAACAATACCTAAACAAACAACACCACAATTAGTAACTAACTCATATTATAAAATAGTTCATAAACTAAAACTATTAACTCATGCTACAAACATACCTTAGATTGAAGAAATTTGCCAAAGAGAGGAAGATATTTAGTAGAGAGAAGAAGAGAATTCGTAGAAAGGAATAGAGGAATTTCAAGAAGAGAATTTGGGTGTGAAGAAGAAATGTGGAGAAGAAATTTGAAGAAGTTATATATAAAGGAAGAGGGGTGCAATGGATTAACGCCCTGGTGGCATATTGGAGGTAGGCAGCACAAGCAACTCTGGGGGTGCAAAAAATAGAAAAAGCCCAAATAAAAAAAGGAAGTCCAAGAAAAGAAAAGGCCAGCAAACAAAAAAGGAAAAAATTAGGGAGGCCCAGAATAATGCGGTTCAGGGTAGCATGATGTTGGGAGAGGACGATCCAGTATGGCAACAGCACCAACATAATACGAGCTGCAGCGCTCCTCAGGTTTCTCAAATCGATGGGAACGGTGGGGGTGCAGCACGTAATCCACCTGGTGTAGTAGAAGCAACATCTCAGTCGAGCAATAGAGGAGGAGCAGTAGTCCAAGATGTTTCGGTGGGTGGCTCTGGTATCCTGATGGGTAATAATAGATTTCAGAAGAACTTCGAGAAAGGGGTTGCCGAGAAGATGTGGAAGTATGCGAAAGAAAAGCTAGGAGTCTCAGGTAATGCCGATGATGATTTATATATTGAGCAGTTGAGGAAAATGGAAGAAAGAGATCAGATGGCTCGAGGTAAGAAGGGGAAAAAATCAGTGACCAAATGATGAAGATACTATCCTTGAATATGAGGGGGTGGGGAGGAGCTGAAAAGAGAATAAGGTTAAAAAATAAAGTCTCCTCTGGTAATTTCGATGTATGCTTTATACAGGAAACTAAACGCAGTGGGATCACTAGGAAGATGGTGGCGTCTATTTGGGCCCGAGGTGATTTTGATTTTTTGAGTATGGATGCAGCAGGACAAGCAGGTGGCACGTTATGTGTTTGGTTGAATGGGTTGTTCGAGGTAGACACCTCAGTTATTGGAGAAAACTTCATCTATATTGCTGCAAGACTTCATGATACAGTATGCCATATAGTTAATGTATATTCGCCATGTAGTATGGTGGGCAAAAGACGATTGTGGGGCGAGTTACTAATGTTGAAGGATGAGGTGGGAGGTGGTAATTGGTGCATAGGGGGTGATTTCAACGCAGTGACAAGTATTAGCGAAAGAAGAGGATCATCTAGTAGTAATTATAATACAGAAACGAGGGAATTTACGATATTCATTGAGGATATGGAGTTAATTGATGTCCCACTCCTTGGGAAGAAGTTTACTTATTACTCCCCAGATGGTGTGACTATGAGTAGAATTGATAGATTCTTGGTATCTGAGAACTTTATAGCAAGATGGAATGTCTCTGCACAATGGGTGGGTGAGAGGGATATTTCAGATCATTGTCCTATATGGCTGGTGAGTTCTCATGCTAATTGGGGTCCTAAACCATTCAGGTCTAATAATTGTTGGATTGAGCACAGTGACTTTATGAGGGTGGTCCGTGAAAGCTGGGAAACAACTCAGAGCCAAGGGAGGCCGTCTTTTGTGGTGAAAGAGAAGCTGAAGAAGGCTAAAGAATCACTAAGAAAATGGAATAAAGAAGTGTTTGGCATTAGAGACTTGAGAATTGAAAATATAGTTAAAGATTTTAATGAGGTGGAGGATATGGCAGCCGAGGGGGGTTCCCCAAGAGTGGAGCAAAGACGATTGCAAAATGCCGAGTTTTGGAAGGAGTTACACATTAAAGAAAGCATCCTAGCTCAAAAATCACGTATAAGGTGGCTGGCGGAGGGGGATGCAAATAGTCGGTTCTTCCATGCATGTATCAAGAGTAACATAAGGAGAACACAGTTAGTAAGGGTGCAAGTGGATGACCAATGGGTTGAGGATGTGGATGGGGTCAAAGGTGTAATAAAGAATCATTTTGAAGCAAGTTTTATGGAGGATGCATTCCATCGGCCTACCCTTGATGGTGTAGGTTTTGAAAGAGTAAACCAGAATGATAATGATCTGTTGACCAGCCCGTTTACTTTAGAGGAAATCAAAGAAGCTGTATGGGAGTGTGATGGGAACAAATGCCCGGGACCGAATGGATTCAATCTCAATTTTGTTAAAAGTTGTTGGGATATCATAAGTCAGGATGTACTCAAGTTCCTTGAGGAATTCCACTCACATGCAACAATTCCAAAAGCGGTGTGTGCCTCCTTTTTGACATTGGTACCGAAGGTAAAGAACCCGCAGAAACTTGGTGAGTATAGACCTATTTCACTGATTGGGTGCATATACAAGATATTGTCAAAGGTGCTTGCTGGGAGACTAAAGAAAGTGATTAAGAAGGTGATCTCTGAAACACAAAATGCATTTATATCGGGCAGAAACATTCTTGATGGGGTTGTTGTAGTAAATGAAACAATTGATTTGGCGAAAAGATCAAAGAAACAATGCGTAATTCTAAAAGTGGACTTTCAAAAGGCGTATGACACGGTGAATTGGAACTACCTTGATTATATGATGAGGAGAATGGGTTTTAGCGCCAAATGGAGGAGATGGATGCGAGCATGTTTCTTCACTAACTCTATTTCAGTGTTAGTGAATGGTAGCCCCACAGAAGAATTTGTTGCGCAGAAGGGTAGAAAGCAAGGAGACCCATTGGCCCCTTTTCTATTCTTGTTGGCAGTTGAAGGCCTTGCTGGGTTGGTGAGGAAAGGTGAAGAAGCTGGTTGCCTAAAGGGTTTTAAAGTGAATGATGATGTGTCTATCTCTATGTTGCAGTTTGCAGACGATACGATTTTCTTGTGCGATGGTAATGATCGAAGTATCTGGTGCATAAAGGCTATCCTGAGATGTTTTAAGCTGGTGTCGGGCCTTAAGGTCAATTTCTCAAAGAGTAATGTAATTGGGGTGAATATGGAAGAAAGAATTATTAATGGTGCTTCAACTTTTTTAGCATGTAGTATTGGTTCGATACCTTTTAAGTTTCTAGGTGTCCCCGTTGGAGCGAACCCGAGAAGGTCTAGTACTTGGAGGCCGGTGTTAGATTCTATTAAGGCAAGGTTGTCTAATTGGAGAAGTTTGAAATTGTCTATTGGTGGGAGAGTTGCTTTAATTAATTTGGTATTATCCTCACTACCCTTATATTTATTTTCAATGTACAAGGCTCCTAAGAAAGTTATAGGAGAGATCCAAAAAATTCAGAGGTGCTTCTTATGGGGTGGTGATAGTGAGAACAAAAAAATGGCTTGGGTCAAATGGGAGCAAATATGTAGACCTAAGAAGATGGGAGGGTTAGGCGTGAAGGACCTCAATGTGTTCAATATGTCTCTTGTGGCTAAATGGAGGTGGAGGTTATTGAATGAAGATAATATGCAGCTGTGGAAAAGGGTGGTAACTGCAAGATATGGAACGACGAAACCGTGGTTTGGGGAACAAATGTCTGCCAACGAGGCAAGAAAAACATCATTGTGGTGGAGAGATTTAGCAATTCTTGGTGAAGGTACTCCAATTGGTGGGGGATGGTTTAACATGGTGGCAAGAAAAAGAATTGGCAATGGAGTTACGGTTAAATTCTGGTTGGATAATTGGAATGGATCGGACACGCTAGCTGAGCTGTTTTCGTCGGTCATGGCTGCGTGTGGAGTAAAGGATGCTTCGATTGCAGATATGGGAAGCTGGAATGAATCTGTCTGGACGTGGGAATGGAACTAGTTTGAACCAGCTTATGCCGTTGATGCAGAAAACACTGACATGTTAATTAACATACTGCAGGGTGTTAATCTGTGCAGAGACATAGAGGATCGGTGGGTGTGGCTACCAGATATTGCCCGCGGGTTCACCGTGAAATGATGCTACAACTGGGTATGCAGTCAGCTACGAAATGAGGAGCTGCTGTTAGAGAATCCGGTGGTCGAAGCGTGCAGCTCGTTATGGAAGAATGACATTCCCTCGAAAGTTCTAGTTTTTTGTTGGAGATTGTTGCTTGATAAATTACCAACAAGGGAGAAACTACAAAACTGTGGCATCATTACATCACCATACGAGACGGGATGTGCACTGTGCTTCCGGGAAGTGGAGTCTGCAAAGCACTTGTTCTGTAGGTGTTATATGGTGAGAAAGGTATGGCAGAAAGTGTTTGCATGGATGATTGTGGAGGAGGTGATTCAAGATGAAGTGATGCTGGTGTTCAAGGAGGTTGGTGAATTGGTTAAGGGAAGGACGATAGCAAGAGTGCAACATGTATTTTGGGCAGCAACAGTTTGGCAAGTTTGGTTAGCACAGAATAGAGTCATGTTCCAAGGAGGAATAGCTAATATCAGCTCAATTGTAACGTCTATTAAATATGTATCTTGGGGATGGTTTATTTCAAGAAGGGGGAGAAATGGTGGGTTAACGTTTACGGATTGGTGTAGTAACCCACTAGAATGTATATCCACTTTGTAAACATCCATACACATTATGTTTGAGGTGCTCTTTTTTCCTACCTGAGTATTTTTCCCATTGGGTTTTGGCTCAGGGAGGTTTTAATGAGGTCCTCCCCCTTTCCTATATCTCCATTGTAAGGGTTGGGCACCCCTTGTGCTCCCTTCAATGAAATCTTTGCTTTTCTAAAAAAAAAGGGGTGCAACGGATACACTGACAAATCCGCCGCTAAAACAACTTTCCGGTTGATTAAATTTTTTTCAGCCGGTAATGAATCAAGGTAGACTCAGTGGCGGACCCAGGACCCCAGGGTAAGGGGTGTCAAATTTTTTAAGGCCAGTGTCAAATGGGTGCAAAACTTAGTCTACTAGTGCAATTTAAAATTTTCAGGGGGTTCAAAAAAAAATTCAGGGGGTTTAGGTTATTTATATAGGGTGGTAAGTGCAATTTTTTTTAGGGGGTTCAGTTGAACCCCCTAAGCTATAGGTAGGTCCGCCACCGGGTAGACTCAAACATTGTAAGTGTTGTACCATCACACAGTCTCAACAACAACATTGTCTATGGTGCTTAAAACAACAAATCTAGCGGCCTGTGAAAATGATTTATATATAAAGTCAGTATTGAAATAAATATTTGCTTGGTGATAATAAATATTATAATAATAAATTTTACAAACCAAACCGAACTACAAGTAAACGTATGACTTATAGCCCTTCATTGATTTGCTTGACTGACTTATCACACACTTACTAACCCAAATCCAACTTCATTGTTTCCTTGACTCACTTATCGTCTTTCAGCTCGTTGCCCACACCCGAGTGTCTCACTCTTCTCACTCTAGAATTAGAAGCCCTTTAATGGGGAACAATTAATTGGTTTTAGTTTATCTGTTTATATAATGAGTGTTGAACCAAGGACAAACACTCTTTGTTTTGAATGATAACAAATTACATCTTGTCTACTAATGGTTCAAGTTGAATGAAGAACAGGACGGAAATCAAAAAGCAGGAAATATTAAAGTGGAGCAGCTTGAAGAAGAAGCCACCTTTGAAGATGAAGACCTAATTGTTTATCCGCTTTCCTTAGGACACAGTGTAAGGTCCTATCACTTAAGGTCTATGACATTTTAGTAGCTGAGAGATGATTTTTGAAAACATGCATCATGCATCAATTAGGGTTTGAAAAATATTTTATAAAATTGCATGCATGCATAAGATGGCACCTAAACCTAAAAATAATTTTGTGGAAAGCTAGAAATCGATTTCTATCATTTTCTAAATCATGAAATCGATTTCCTAATCCTATTTTAAAGGTTGAAATCGATTTCCCTAGCCTATGTTAAAACAAAGAATCGATTTCTACATATACTTAAGTCTAAGCAAGAATCGATTATAGGCTTCATTAAACTAAGATTGAAATCGATTTTCAAGCTCTCCTAAAGGCCATGAATCGATTCCTCATTGTTTTAACTAAGTGAAGAATCGATTTTCACCTATGAAAGATGTCCTGAAAATCGATTGTTACTTGTTTTCAAAGAACAAAGAATCGATTCCCATGTCTTCCAAAGAGTAAAGAATCGATTCCTCACTATTTCAACTATCCAAAGAATCGATTCTTGAGGCTTCTAAGATGATAAGAATCGATTCATCTATATTTTAACTTCAATCAACAATCGATTCATCTTTGCAATAAATATTTTTTTTCTTCAGATCTACGCTTTCCTAAGCCTATAAATAGGCAACCTCAAGTCACTTTTCAATACACCACAATTCACAACAATTCTCTTCTTCTCTCATTCGAATTTCTAGATCTGAGAAAGAGAAAAATAGAGCTATCACTTTCACATCATTTTCTATAGATCTACTCATCTCTCACAGCTATTATATTGTCATATTATCTGAGGTGATTAGATCATAGTTTCTATATTGTAATCTACTATTGTGGGGGTCACTTTGAAATCCTGGGAAGTTTTCTTGGGTCTCTCAATCAGGAGATTGAGTTGGTTTGAAATTCTGGGAAATTTTCTTGGGTCTCTCAATCAGGAGACTGAGTTGGTTTGAAATCCTGGGAAGTTTTCTTGGGTCTCTCAATCAGGAGATTGAGTTGGTTTGAAATCCTGGGAGGTAATCTTGGGTCGTTCAATCAGGGAAGATTGAAGTGGTATTGAAATCCTGGGAGGTGCTCTTGGGTCGTTCAATCAGGAGATTGAAGCGGTGTTGAAATCCTTAGCTGTGTGCTCGGGTTCGCAGTTCGGGGGAATTGAGATTTGCTATTGCTTGTTTGTAAAACATTCTTCATATAGTGGTTGTCAGCAAAGTCCAAAGGTTGCAAAGCCGGAGGCCGAGGACGTAGGGCTTTTATCCCGAACCTCGCTAAATTCCTGGTGTATCTCTATCCCCACTCTTTTACTTTATTTGTCATTTGTGTTTGTTTATTGTTATACTGCGCTAAACATAAATATCTGTTTATTGTTAAAACCAAACATAGCGTAGTTAGCATAATACATCACCGCATCTAGATCTGTCTGGTTATAATCTGGTTATAATTATACTATCACTGCGCCGATCTATTTATTGTTACGCTGCTTATAATATCCGTCTACCCTGAACTCTGAAAATAGCGTAATAGTATTCTTTGCATGATCTGCCTGTTTAGCTATAAATAATTGGTTACAGTGAATATTAAATAGTAACATCTTATTGTGCCTGATCTGCCTGCTTACATACATCATATAAGTTTAAATCTCAGATTCCGCATTTGATTTAAACAAGCATTGCAAAAAAATTTTTAAACTGAAAAAGAATTCAAGTTTTGCACATAACCTTATTCACCCCCCTCTAAGATTATCAGATAGTTCAACAATGAGCTGCTTTAGTCCTGATTTAATTTGGATATTATAATCATGTGTACACATGGACCTTGTCACCCTGCTGGTGTGAATCATGTGAATTTACGGGCCTTATGGCCCTTAGGTGGTTCTAATAATTTTTTTTTGCTTGGATAAAAAAAACTAGTGATATTTAGATTTAGAATTACAATAGTTAATTTTATCTCTATTTTAAATTATGTTTTGTCTCGCCAAAAACCGAACCAATCCAGACCATGATTTGTTTTGGTCCGATTTTTTTAAGAAGCCAACCAAATCGAACCAAACTGTATGTATTTTTACCTTGAGATTCAGATAGTTTTTACGCTTAAAATCAAACTAAAACGCACTGCAAACACCCCTACAAAAATCCATCATTATGAGGGGTGAGAGAGTAACGAGGGAAGTGCCAAAAGAATGGGTCCTCCGATCGTTAAGTGTTAGATAGAGACCCAAATATAAAACGGGCCCATAAACTACCAAAAACGCGAAAAAAAGGGAAGAAAGAAGAGGGAGAAACGAGAACAACGGCGAGAGAGAGAGAGAGACTAAACCCAAAACCCTAGTTTACCGCACACCTCAACTAAACCCAAAACCCTTATTTTGAAATCACTATATATAACCATAAAACCCTCACATCCTCTTCCTCTCTCACTACTCACTCGCCGTTCCCTTTCGCTCCCAAAACCCTACCGTGCATCTTTCTCTCGCGTCTTGCAATGGAGTTTTGGGGTAACCTTCTCGCTTTTCATCTTCTACGTTCATTTTCCTACAACTGTATTTTCTTCGATTAATCAAACGAAATTTATATGTATATAAATCGTCGCTTCATTTTGATGATTTCTGTATGATTTCTCCGTTTTATTTATGGTACCGATCTTCCTGATTTCGGAATCGTTCTTTTTATTAAACGTTTTATGCAATAAGACTTCAAATAGTACTGTGCGTATGAATTAGGGTTTATTGCATTTTCATCTTATACGTTGGTTTGTGACTTAGGTGTTGAGGTTAAGGTTGGCGAGACTGTTAAGGTAGACCCTGAAGAGTTCGAAGCATGCATTCACCTTTCTCAGGTTTGATTTTTTTTTCTTTCTCGTTGCTCTGTTCTATTTATATTTCATTAGCGCGATATATATATCTTGCTGGTTACTGTGTAGGCTGCACTTGGAGAGGCAAAGAAAGACAAAGGAAATGATTCTGCTGTTCTTTATGCGAAAGTTGATGACCAGAAATTTGTTTTTGGAACCCTTTCTAAGGACAAAATCCCTCAGCTATCTCTTGATTTGGTTCTAGAGAAGGAGTTTGAACTTTCTCACACTTCAAAAAGTGCCAGTGTCTTTTTCTGTGGATACAAAGCATTTTACAATGATGAAAAATATCCTTGATACTGTTTTATTTTAATTTGTTTATTTGTTTTACATTAAGTTTTTAGTATCATAATATACCCAGTGTCTTTGAAACAATCTAAATGCATAGATATGAAATACATTTTTTTCAACTAGCTGTATTAACATTCCTAAATGTCGATGGTTTGCTTTATATGATTGTTCTTTTTCCTTAACTCTTGATGTCTTTCTGGCTGCACTAGTGAGGGGGATGACTTTTCTGGTGAGGTTCCAAAATTACTCTTAAACGTGTCATTAAATTAGATTTTTGTTTTGTTGGATACTGAAACATTCTTTCCTTGTCCATGACTTGAACAGATAGTGGCGATGAGGAGGATATCCCATTGCTTGTACCAGAAAATGGTATGTGTTTGCTCTTGATCTGAAAATTGTTGTTGGTTGTGCTTTTTTACATATGTAACTAAAAGCAGTTATGTTGTTTTAGGTAAACCTGAAACAAAAGCTATTGAGGTAAAGGGTTCTGAAGCCAAAAAATCTGGGGCCAAGAATGGTGCACCTGCTAAACAGGTCAAGGTTGTTGAACCAAAGAAGGACGAAGAGGATTCTGAAGATAACTCTGATGATGAATCTGGCAGCTCTGATGAAGAGGTATTTGATGAGTGCTAGGTTTAGCTGCATTATCCACTTAATTTTCCTTTCTTTTTGCAAAAAATCACATCCTTGTATATATACAATGTTAAAATATAAAATTGTTGCATATTTATTGCTTTTGGTGTTTTATTTAGTCAACAGCATTCTCAAAAAAGTTGTTTTGCTTATGATCTTTTCAAGATTTTTAATTGTATTGCTTTGATGTTGATCATTGTAGATGGATGATGGCGACAGTGATGAGGATGAGGATGATGACAGTGAGGAAGATGATGAGGAAGAGACTCCTACTCCTAAGAAGGTAATGACATATTGATATTGCAATTTCCCTTTTGCTTGATTATGATTTTGTTACCATGCCATTGTCCAAGTTTTTTATACATTGTTGTGTCTTGTAGAAGCCTGAACAGGGAAAGAAGAGGGCCAATGACTCTGCAGCAAAAACTCCAGTTTCTGCTAAGAAAGCAAAAAATGCTACTCCTGAAAAGACTGGTGCGTGAGACTAAGTTGTATTTTATGTATTACTATGTCTTTTTTTGTCTGTTTTTAATAAATAAATGTATTTTTTTACTTGATTGGATGTTAAATCTATATCACCCTATGCTTCGATAATCATTTTGTTTATGAATACATGCTTGCATTTGCATTCTGTGCAGTGTTATTATGTCATCTGTAAATGCTTAAAATAGAGTCTGTTTGAATTGTTCATTCACCTTAAATATCCTTTCATGCACCAGTGTCTGCTGGAAAGAAATCTGGTCATACTGACACCCCTCACCCCGTGAAGAAAGGTGGAAAGACCCCCAAAACTGATGGCAAGTCTCCCAAATCTGGTGGCCTCTCGTGCAACAGCTGCAGCAAGTAGGATTCAAACACAACTCAAATCATAGATATGTAATGCTGGATTGTCGTTGACCGTTTTTTCTTTCTCACCAGGGCTTTCAACTCTGAAAGTGGTCTGCAACAACATAACAAGGCAAAACATGGCCAGTGATGCTGCAATAGTAGTTTATTATTCATGTGTATTTTTCGAATGTTATTACAGTTTGGAATCCTGAGGACCTTAGGTATCTGTCCTTGCTTTTTGATCTATTAAAAACTGAGATGCGTGAAGGTGAAGTTTTGTTTGACATTATGGGATTTCTCAATTATTGCCCGAAGAGCTAAAATTGTGTCTTTGCGTTTGACGTAGTTGTTATCTACTCATTTTAAAATTTCTCGTTTAAAAAATTATCTAACCCTAATTTATCAGGCATTTATGTGAAATCTTTGTTGTTACATTATTGTCAGTAAATTATTTAGTGATGTCCATTTTTCAGACTTTCCATTTTTCAGACTTTGTTTGTAGGTCGCTTTTCTGGTTCATGTCTTAATTAGTTTGTGTACAGGGCGGCACTGGTACCTTTGCTCATTAGCTTCACCATTAGGAAACCCATACTCTTTTCTTTTCTCACGTGGTTCATTTACTTCCCAGTTGAACCGCCATCACTATGCACCAATAGCATTTTCATTGCAGTCACTAGTTCATTCCACAAATTATATTGTATAAAATGCAAGTAGTACTAATAAGACTTGCTCAGCTGAGATCCTTGAGAAGATAGCTTTCCATTGCCGCAAAGCCAACCTCACTTTCCATACACTTAAAGCTCAGGCTTTCCGATTACCACAGCTCAGCAAAAGCCTTAAAATTAAAAACCACAACCATCATCACCCCCGTCTTATTCCACCAACAAGGAAAAAGGTATAGTAGGTTTTTGAGATTACTGAATTTACTTCTCCGACTTTTGTTCGTAAATGCTACATAAGTCTTAGTCAGTCACTGACATCGTATATTGTTAAACACTTGAACTAATCAGATCCTTCATATTGCTCGCGCAAAAGCATGAGTCAACATTAATAGATTAAATGTTCCTAACCTATCACGGATCCTGATTCCCCGAGTCACCAAGAATCCTAACGCGTTACCTAAAATGACGTTAACATGTTCATATCTCGTCGATTAAAAGAGAACATTGTTCTTCTTTTGTAATTAAAAGAAATCAAGGACCTAAATTAATCACATTTAATTTTGATGTGCAAAATACAAAAAAAGAAAATAATGGCTTGTTTCCAAAAAAAATTAGTAGTAATTTATCCTTCATTTAACATGTTTTTTTTCCCTTTTTCCTTCATTTACCAAAAACTGTGTTTGTTAACATTCTTTAGAGCAGTAGTCAATATCCTTTGTTAACAAGTATCTGAGTTAGACCATGAAAAAATTCTATTTAAACCTGTAAGCTCAAAATGAATTTCTGGGTAAACCCAGTGTGGTCATGAATGAGACCGGAAGTTGTAGTCACGAGTAAAACAAATAATTTCTCAACTTCACCAAAATAAGAAACATTTTTTAAAGGTTTCGACAAGAGGAATCTAAATAAGATGCATGTTTTTCCAAACAATGATCGTGGTGTTTGGAATCACAAATATTCAATATGAAACATAGTAGGATTTTTGTTTCAGACGACCAAAATAATGCTATAAATGGAGAATGTAAAGTTTCGCAATTTTTTTTAGCATGGCCAACATAGCCAACTCCCATGCACAAAATCATAGCATCCGCAGAGGAAGAGGAAGGCCGCAAATCCCAGCTCCAAGAAATTACGCCTCTTCATGTTCAAACAAGAAGGTAGAGAACAGATACATACATATTAGCCAAAACAGAAACAAGAATAAATCATAAATTTTTTGACAGTTCAGTCTTGTAATAATTCTAAGTTGCATTTTATAAAATCTACCGTCATGTCATGTGTTGTTTTCTAAAATCTTCTTTGATGTTCATGTGCATATGTCAGAAACCTTTTGATAAGGGGAGCATGCTGCTTATTGGCAAATGGAAGTAACAAGAATTTCGAAGAAATGTTTACATACTAAAAGATTCTTTACTGACGAAACGAAGAATAACAAAAAATTAGTCCCTAGGAACAAAAAAAATAGTCAGAGTACCACATTATTTCCTGTTATTTCTTGGGGCTGGATTCTCTCATTCCCACTAACCCTATATCTCCCTCCATCCTCTCTATCTTTCTCTTAACTCCATTCTCTCTCATGATTATTAATTACTTTTTAATTATTTTCTCTCTCTTCCCACCCTTGTATTTTGTGATGGAGAGAAAGGAGGGAAGGAGATGATCCAAACACTTATTTCCTTACAATGATCATCATAATATAAAGAGAGTGTGTATGATTGACATTTGACAAGCATAATCAAGATGTAGAACTATAATAATGCCTAATGAAGATACAACCATTTCTCTTTAAAAAAAGTAAAATAAATAAATAAATAACCGACCTTTCCGTAAATTTGGAGGATAACGGAGGTGGTAGGGTTTTGAACGTTTATGGTAGTAGTCTCGGTAACCCAGGCGTTTCGGGTTTTGGAGGTCTAATTCGCAATGGAGCCGGTGCTTGGTTCCATGGTTTTGTAGGCAGCATTGGCTATTCTAACATTCTACATGCTGAGTTATTAGCGTTCTATCATGGTTTGAACATGGCTTGGGGCTTTGGTTTCAAGGATTTGTTGTGCTACTCAGATTCCAACTCAGTTATTAAGTTAATCTCTAAGTCGGTAAATGAATGCCATCACTATGCAGCCATTGTTCCTAATATTAAGGAGATTCTATCTATGGAGTGGCGAATTCTGGTTAATCACACGTTAAGGGAGGGCAATGCTTGTGCGTACTTCTTAGCTAAGTTTGGTCACTTTGGTGTCGGGAATCATGAAGTGTTTTATTCTATTGAAGAGCCTCCTGCAGGGATCCTTGCTCACCTGCTGGCCGACGCTAGTGGGACTTTCTTTTCTATATAGTTTTGTTTTCGGTCTTTTTCTTCCTTTGTTTTTGTCTATTTGTACCAAAAAAAATTGATCTTGTTTTCTTGGTTGTTTTGACATTAGTCTTCTTGGCAGCATCTCCTGTTTTGTTCTTATTGCTGTTGACAGAATCTACAAGTTTCTCAGTTACAACCCATTCATTGGCCCTCCCATATTCTAGCAGACTTATTAAGGTTGCCTACTTGCCTTGGTACAGTGCAACATTCTCAAAAGGATCCAGTAGAACAAAAGATGAATGGAGGTCCATTCACAGAATAGATGCTTAATCTACTCTATTACTAATTAACATAATTAAGAGCAGGAAGTTACTGCACAATTACATAATGCAACTTTAAGAACAAAAACAAATAAACAAAAGAGTGGAGGATTATCTAAATTGAAGACGTATGGATGGCTTGGGTGGCTCTCCCTTTTTTCTAAGCTTGATCTTAAGTCGGCCTATCACAAACTTAGAATGGAGGTTGGTGAAGAGTACGAAACAACTTTATAGATACACACAAAGACATTATAGATATCTTGTCATTTATGCTTACTAAAGCCCCAACCTCATTCCAAGCTCTCATGAACCATCTCTTGCACCACTTTTTGAGGCGGTTTGCGATTATATTTTTTTTGATAACATTCTCATCTACAACCCCACTGAAAATCCTTGTTCACCGTTTGGAAATGGTTTTCCAAGCAATTAGGGAGCATCACCTATGCCTCAATAGGGACAATGTTATTTTGCTCACCCTTCGAAGGTGGTGTCTACTCACCCTTCGAAGGTGCAACTCGTAGCAATTTGGCCCCAACCGCAGAATCTTAAAAATTTGCGAGCTTTCCTTAGACTATTCGGTTATTATATGAGATTTGTCAAAGACTGGCAAAATTACTAAACACATAGTCTACTATTGGTCTACTATTGTCATCTTGGCAAAATTACTAAACCCATAGTATGTTTAAAAAGGATGACTTCTCTTAGTCTACTATTGTCATCTTAACTTTCCGCCTTAATAGTAGCCTTAACTACAACCCTACTACTCTGTTTGACCAAATTCTCAAAGTCGATTGCTCTAGAGAGTAGAGACCGGGAAGGGTATATAGGGTCTATGCTCATGCATGAGAAACATCGCATTGCCTATATTAACAAATCTTTGGGTCCAAAGCAACAATTAATGCACATATATATATGAGAGACTTACTCGATATATGTCGTGCATAGATGGCCTCTGTTTGGTTTGGAATCGAGGTCACAGAGGGATTGCCGAATTAATGAGATTTGATTTTGAAATTCACTACAAGAAACAGGTGGAAAATGTGGCAATTGATGCTCTCTCTAGGAACATATAAGTAGAACTATTATCCCGAATGCTGAACAATGCTCAAGATGTTATAGACAAGAGTAAGTCTTCATGGCTCACTTAATAAGCGCTGCAAGGTTTGATACTT
Organism: Astragalus membranaceus; assembly: GCA_039519185.1. Taxonomy (NCBI): domain Eukaryota; kingdom Viridiplantae; phylum Streptophyta; class Magnoliopsida; order Fabales; family Fabaceae; genus Astragalus; species Astragalus membranaceus. The sequence goes on from CM076846.1 coordinate 214,989,236, forward strand.
TGATTAAAGACTTAAGAACGGAATGGTACCACACTCTCTTAACATGGCATGAGGAAGAGTTGAGAAGACGAAGCAAGCTAGTTATTGTCATTGATTCTAGCCTCAGAACTCTATCTTTTATTTATAATTTGTCTTTTGAAATATCCTGATGTGTCGTTGATTATTAGGTTTAGTAGTATAAATCTTTTTTAGTGTTAGTACTTGACTAGAATTTTGTTATCCTTGACAACTGAAATTGTGGTTATCAGATATTTGTTTTTTTCTTATGATTTGTGGAGTTGGTCTTTGCAGCGAACAAGTTTAGTGGTGCTAGTGCTACTTCCTCTTTCGAATTTGGTTCCTTAGATATCAACTTAATGTATCTTTTCTTTGACAAACTTAATATACCATAAGATTTGCAAAGGAACTATGCTTCAGAAAAACATGCATGACTTCAACTTCTAAAGCGTTCAAAATCTACCACATCGAAGTAGCCATTTTACAAGCAAAACATAAAAAGAGTTTAAAGGTCAGTCTCCAATAGCCATCTAAAGGTTGCATGGTAAGAAAGCATCCTAACATGCCAGTAGAAGGAAAAGTAAAAATAAAGCTGTTTTCCTCAAATTACAATTAGGAGAAAACCCATGACAGAATGCTGCACCTATTCATCCTAACACAATTACTTCCCAGCCCGAAACTGCTCATGAAGATCACCAATTTACACCTGAAAGATCCATTAAAACATCTTCCCAAAACATAGGCTGCACCTGTACACAAATTTCACAGTAAACAATTAACTCAAGGGCTAGATTCTTTAGAAGCAGGGATACCTGAACCTGCAAAACTCAACACATAATGTAAGACATGCAATTTACAATTTCAAAATGGTTAAAAACACAGCTCATAGAAAACACACTGTTGAAATAGGGCGTTCAGTGGTCTTCATGTATGATGGTGATCAGGGACCCTGACAGTAAAAGAAAGTATACATAAAGGAACTGCAAATCAACCACCATAACAAGCAAGCATGCATAGAGTGTTGATAATTAGCCAATAGAAAAAAGGAACACTGTTGTTTCGTAAGGAAAAAGGTCAACATTGAAAAACAATTTTGAATTTTGAAATAAATAACAAACAGAGGTTATGTGATAGAGGAATGGATACTTAAAAATCCACAGGAAAAGCACAAGGGAGGAAAACAATCAACAGAATTTTTAGCTGAAACACATAAATGCAGTGGAACCAAGAAAAAGATCAGCTTCTCGGTATTTCTTATATGTTACCATTACCACTACTCTAGCCCACTACAGAATGCAACAGCACTATGTTTGTTGAGATCTGTATTGAAAACATGTTTCAAACTCGGTAGAGAAATAGTTTGGGAAACAAGCACAAAGAAGTACACGCAATCACACAACATGCACAACAATCATCAAAACAAAAAACTGTCAAAAGTCAATATAGGTGGGGAGGGGGAGGAAGGTAACATATTCCATATCATGAAACCGTGCACCTGTACTACCTGCACAGTGGAAAATGGGTGGTGAGCTAAACTTATTCTGTGGGTGTTTTGTGTAAGAATAAAACTCGTGCCTAGGGACTATACGAATACACAAACAAAAGAGAGAATGATCACAAACCATAGTAACATAAACAGATCAGTAGCCCTCCTGAGGAGGTTCCTGTTGCTGCTCTTGCTGCTGATATCCATTATATGTGCTATCATTTTGCACATGGCCATTGTTACCATTATTGTTTTCCTCAGTATTAACCTTGCTTGCAGTTTTTTGCTCTTCCTTCTCCCTATTCCACTGCTCAATTCTGGCACGTCTCTCCTCACTACCATCCCTGACTGGACTACGGTTTCTCCTACCAACAGGACTTCGACTTTGACTGTCACTCCTTCCCCTCCTCCTTCCAGGACTTGAGGTCCTACGTCTACTGCTACGACTCTCGCGATGATGCTCTCTCTCCCTGTCTCTATCTCTATCATCATAATTCCTGCTATGACTGCGACGAGATCGCTCATCATAGCTTCTATGTCGGTAAGGACTCCTACTCCTGCTGTGCCTTCCATGGTGCTTCCCAAACAACTGGCGCCTCAATTCCCTGTAAACAACACAGATAAAATAAACACAAACTTTTAATTCAATAACACCCCAAACAAACCAAGGAAAAAAGCTTAATGATGAATTTTAACATTACCTGCCAATTCTTTTCAAGTGCATGAAATTGCAATAACCACCACGGTTGCAAGTATTCTCCTCATACTGCCTGCAAGTAGCCTCGCGAAAATCTGTTACCGGAGAGAAATCAACAATAATTGGCCTACCTGCAACAAGAAAACCAACAGTTGATGTTCAAAGTTCAAACTACACAGAGACTAGCAACTCAACAGAAAAAAGGAACACTAAATATTAAATAATATATACCAGCTAAAACACACACACACATAAATATTTGAACCAGACATTAAATAAAAGCATAAAACCTAATAAATCAGAGAGAAATGAGATAACTAACCGGCGTAAAATCTTCCGGTGAGATTTCGAACAGCATTTGCAGCATGTTCTTCCTCTCTAAACTGAACGTAAACATTACCAACCTGAAATCAAATTGAGAACACAAGTATGAGAGAACGAAACGAATCCAGATCATAAACTCCAAAATAAAATTAGAGAGCGATGAACTAAAAAATGTACCATGTGATCGGCGAGGTTATCACAAACATTGAGGCTTTCGATATCACCGTACTTAGAGAGTTCTTCAAAGAGGTCTTCATAGAACTCTTCGAAGTGATCTTGAATCTTGCGAGGCTCAATAGGTTGGCCTTGAACGTCGACGCCGGGAGTTATCATATCGGGACGCTGGTACATGTTGGAGAGGAGAATGGTAGGGCTTATGCTCGGTTTGGTGTGGAGCCTTGAGCACCGATCGCCGTGTCTGCACGCGCCGATCTTGAAGTAAAACGGACAATTCACTCTGTCTTTCTCTGTTCCGAAGATCGATGCTAAGTGCTCCGCCATTGTTACCACACACCGACCAACGAATCGATTCAACGCAGAGAAGGAATTTCTGATCTCTCGATTGTTTGCTAGGGTTTGGGATTTGGGGATCTGATGGAGTGGTTGAAAAAGCTTCTACCTAGTTCTAGACTGTTCCGTAAGTTTTGATAAATTATGTCTACACGCTGTAAATACGTTTATGGACAAAAAGCTTTTCATTGTTCATGTTTTTATTCAGCTGGTTTGCCCGAGAGGTTAAGGGGGAAGACTTAAGATCTTCTGCACATAAGTGCGCATGGGTTCGAACCCCATAGCCAGCAATTTTTTAATATTATTATTATGATCTACCATTTTTACTATGTCATGAATAAACTTGTTGCATAGTCTTCGAAAATTCAGCTGGTTTGCCCGAGAGGTTAAGGGGGAAGACTTAAGATCTTCTGCACATAAGTGCGCATGGGTTCGAACCCCATAGCCAGCAATTTTTTAATATTATTATTATGATCTACCATTTTTACTATGTCATGAATAAACTTGTTGCATAGTCTTCGAAAATTTAATGATTGTAAATTAGTACATCACCCTATAGGAAAATAAATCTGATTTTGTGCATCAAACATTATAAGCGAGGGCAGTTTTTCAGCCTGTTTTGGAGGCAAAATTGCATCAACATTGGAGGAAAAATAGTCTTGGCGCCAAAGGACATTTTGGTAAATTTCTCATTCCATCTCTCAAATACATGTCATACACCTCACTTCTCCTGCTACACTGACTTCTTCTTTTTGCTTTTGTTTTTCCATCTGTCCCTGCATGTCATACACGTTTCATCCACTTTTACAACATTACCCCTAAAACTGAAGTTGCATCTTGCAAGTATGTCAAACGTGTATCCTTCAATTTCTGAAGCACCAGCCCCACGTTTCATGATGCCTGACACAAAGAGAAGTTGTGGGAGAGAGAAGGAACGGGATCAGAACAACTGCAAAGGCATATTGATGTCGAGGGTTAGAGAGAAAAAGAATTGGGAGGGAGAGAAAGAGGGAGCGATCAGAGAGAGAGAAAGAGAGCGAACTAGCATATGTTCAGATTCGGTTCTATTGTTTGCAAAGCAGAGGAAGTGGAGTGTCGTTGATGGCGAAGACGACAATGAAGTCTCACGCGCTGGCTCTTTACTCGCTATCGCTAGCAGTGATTTCAGTTTCAGTTCAACGGAAGCAAACGAGAAGGACCTTCGAGCAGGTGATGCTCTATGCGCACACGCCGCATTCCTGCTGGCTTTTCGAGTGTGAACGGTGAGTATCTCAAAAAGCAGCATTCGTCTTCAAAGTGGCGCAAGGAGGGTGGAGGAGAAGTCCTCAATTTCAGTTTCTTCTATAATTGATATTGTTTATTTCTTTTCCTTAATTTTCTTTTTTAACTTTTTGTCATTGTTGCTTTGACACAATTGTAGATCGAATTAATCACGAGAGAGAACACAACAGGAGACATGAAGCAAACAGTGAAGCCCTTGCTACTGTGAGTTTTCTATTCAGTTTTATTCTTTTGTTTCGATTTATTTCTACCCTTGCTAATATCCTATCCTTTTGTTCCCTTTCTCCATGGTATAGCTTCTAAGCATGCAAAGAAAAAGATTGATGTGTTTGTTGGGTTTGTAACTTTTGAAGATGAAGAACAAATGGAGAGTTCCATAAAGGTAGTTTTGTTATGACTAATATCCATATATACTCTATTGCTTCAATGAGTTTTTATCTGTTACTAACATCTATTTTGTTCCCTGTAATCTGTATAATGTGCCCCTTTATAGTGTTGGCCTGTTGGGTAATAGAGTTCACCACTTGCGGCGGCTAGAGCGGAGCTCCAATCTCAAGGGTAAGATTCATTCCCTTATTCCTCTAATCTGATTTTATGACTCAGTTTTTTCTAATATATTTTACTACTCAAATTTTCTCTAATATGATTTCTTTGTCCCCTTTTTAGCATGTTATGAGTTTGACTCTTACTATGTGTTTGTAATTTTCTACCTATTAATTTGATTCCTTTTTTGATTTTTTGATTACTCTCGATCACCAGTCATGTGAGAATTCTTTTCAATTAGATGTTATGACCAAGACCTCTGAATGTGATATAGTGTATAATCTTAAAAAGATGACTTGGCCAAATAGAGTTTCGCATGCTTTGAAGCAGCTAAGAATTGCACAATGTCCAAGGGTATGCATACTGTGGGTTATCTGGCATCTAATTTTCTCAAGAATGTGTTCTTTTGTAGTTCAATCTTTGCATTATTAAAACATGTCATTATCTGGTGACAGATTCTGTGCATCTGATTGAAAAGAGTTCTCACATGAGTGGTGTTCCAGATTAAATTAATTTATTTGTGAATTGTTATAATATATTAGGACATATATTTTTTTGCTATATTTTCAGCACTTCTAAGTTGCCATTGCTGTTTCTGACTCTGCAAGTGTTGGAGACATCTATATGAGTATGCTGTTTCCTTTCTAAAGCACATCAATTATCAACAAGTCTTCATCCATTTATCTTCAGTATAACTTGGGTTAAGATCTGGGTTGCTGTTTTTCATCCATTAATCATCCCAAGGTTGCTGTTTTTCTTCAGTATAACTTGGGTTAAGATCTTTTCACCACAAAAGTGAAAGTTGGCTTCCCTCAGCATGTTTTCAAGGAGGAATGGAAGGAATATTTCCCTATAGTGTTCACTTCTGTGGTGAAAATAAAAATCGTCAGCAAACAAGTTATCAGACATTTTATTTAGTTGTAGAAAAGTATTCTGTCAAATAACAAAATCATCCCATAAATAATAGAGTGCCAGGGACAAGAGTATATGTTTAAACAAATGCCATTTCACTTGCCAAGATCATATAGGTTTACAAGGTGTTTTGGTGCGCCAATCATTCTGCTAAGATCATATAATTCTTATCCAAAAATGAAGTTAAGACCAAATAGTCTCACAGTATTTTTGTGTAGTCACTCATTTTTTTTGATTCATTTGCCTTAATTATTTGAAGTCAAGTGAAATAAATATCTGATTTTCCGCCTGCTAGAGATTTGGGATGCTCTTAGAGCTGCTGCTGAGGCTGATATAACTTTAGCACAACCAATTGTGGATAGTGCTGGGGTCACTGTTCAGAGTTCTGATTTGACAGTATGCTATGATGAAAGGGGTAAGTATTAGTATTTTTTGTAAATGGATAGTGCTGGGGTCATTGTTCAGAGTTCTGATATAACTTTCAAGTTTCAAGTATTAGTATTTTTTGTAAATGGAAGCTTATAAAGACAGCACTGCCACATAGCTGTAAGGAGTGCGTTGGAATAAAAACAGCACTGCCACGTAGTTGCAAGGAGTGTGTAGGTGTCGCCCAAAGGGGTGTCTATATGTCCAGGCTCCATTCTACAAAACTTGGATGCATTCCTTCAACCCTCACAATACACAAATAGGTTGACTGGTGTAGAAGATTTCAGAGCCTGCAGTGGAGCTGGTGATGCATGGAGAAATATGTCTTAGATTGAGAAACAGGTACAATGAATTAAGTTAAGACATGTTCCTCCATGTATTAGCAACCACACTTAACACTTCTCAATCTCATACATGTTCCTCCATGCATCACCATCACTTTCAGAGACCCAATTCACAAATGCTATCACTGTTGATTCTGAGAGATTCTACACTCCTTCCTTACTGAATTATTGGAATCCTCAAGTTAGTGAAGAAAAGAAATGGGGTGAAGTTGTCTATATGAATTTGCCCCAGATGTTCAAATTTCTCGATAAAGAAGATGAGCATAGAGATTTTCAACTTGAAAATCTCTGCATGTATTCTTTACCAAGTCGAGAATTGTACTGCTGTAGGTGTCCTCCAAAACAAGCTACAACTAACTAGCAGCACCAAAGGTTAATCTGAGAAACAAATAGGTGGTTATTTTAATTTTTAAGTAGATATATTGATTCGGTATTTCAGTTTGGTACTTGATATATAATAAGGATGTTTATTGCCATGATTTTAATTTACAATTTTACTTTCACTCCTAGGACATAGTACACAAGACATTTCAGCAGCTTCATTTTATGATGTTTTTGTTGCATTTTGGTTTTCAAAAGGTCCAATTAAGAGGAAGAGGAACATTCTTAAAAGGCTATCAAGTGAGACTTCACAAAAAAGTTTAAAATACTATTATAGATTATACTTACATTACAAAATATATCAGCCTATTTGTTCATGATTATTTATGTTTATGATCATTTGTTCCCCTAACAATATTTCTCACTTTCCTGCTATTGTATTAAGGTGGTCTGCTGAATTTGGAGAAATGGATTTCCAGAACTGCACATTATGTTAGTTGAATACATATTTTCTGAAAGTCCTAAGGTGGTACGTTTCGCAATAGCGCCACTGGTGGCTCTTCATTGTTGCTCATCTTAAATTCATACACTGCAGGATAATATGGAAATTGCTTTATGCTATGGAATGTTCACTTACCATTGAAATCATTATTACTTTTATTTTTAGGAAGACGCGCCATTTTTTTTTAAATTCAAATCCGTCGCTAACAGGAAATTCCGTCGCTAATGGTCCGTCGCTAACGCTGACGTGACCGTTGGCAGACCTTGGAAATCGTAAGATTCCCAAATCTGTCGCTAATCCCTAAATCCGTCGCTATTATTCGGTCGCTAATGTTTGGGAATGCGTGAAATTTAAATCCATCGCTAATATTCAAATCCGTTGCTAAATATCCCTCGCTAATTTTAATTAAATTTTCCTATTCCGTAACACACTCTTCTCTCACCATTCACTCTCACCTCACTCACTCTCACCTCACTCACACTTCCCTCCGTCGCAGCACACCATACAATGTAAGCTATCGAACCAACGTATACATCTGTTAAGCTATACCGTCAAGTACACAATACAATGTACATACCACTTACTGTACAATATATTAGACCCGTATTACTCGCCGCCCCACCTGGTGCCTTCAATTAGAATAGATAATAAAGCATAATCGATTCATTCATTTTTTTTACTTACACATTTTACACTAATTAATAGAAACGTACTAGGACATAAAGGCAATTTTTTATTTTCGAATCATGTAAATTAATTTTTAATAGTATTATGAGAACATTGATGCAATATTCTATTTAGGATACAAGATGTTAGGATTACTCAAATTATACACCTGTTCAATGTGATTGATTCACATACCACTATACGATCAATCAGTTAATACAACATCATTATGCAACCATTTTATATCTTCATAGTCAATAAGTCATTTATGCATGCCACTTATGCATAATATTAGCCACCACCCTAGCCCGTGCATCGCACGGGTAACTGCCCTAGTTGAGTATGATTCGTGAGTATTTTGGTTAGTTGTTCCCTGCAAAATATGTAAGTTTTGCTAGTATATATTTAATCTCTTTTTTACAATGTATTTAATCTTTTTAATATTACAACTTTTTTTTGATTTAGTTTCGCTAATTTTTTTCTTCCATCTTATCTCGTGAATACAACTACTTGTCTAAAAGATATTTATATTATTGTATGATTTCACATTTTTCTCTAGTATCTAGTGCCTCTATTCAAAAATCAGTGCAAAAGTTCTTGCTCTTATCTTATGTAAGAATGATCAATTAGAGAGGTTAAGAGAGGACGGTATATCAAAGGTGGTGGAGGAGGAGTGGTTGGATGCGGCTAGACATGAGACGTCGTGAATAAACTTGTTGCATTAATTCCTTTAGTACATGGGGCTCAAAGTTGGGAATGAAGTTTAAAAAAGACACAACTCACTGTATGAGAAAGTTGCAATGACCTGCATAGTCTTCAAAAATTTAATGATTGTAAACACCAGCTCAATAGAGTATTGGTTTATAGAAGAAAGTCTTTGGAGGTGGGGCTCTAATACTCATAGATGAAGTAAGATGATCTAATACAATTTTTCCCCAATGTAGTACATCACCCTATAGGAAAATAAATCTGATTTCGTTGTTCGTTGCAAATTATGTAAGTTTTGCTAGTGAGTTCACAAAAGATGAGTTACCATAGCCCTTTTCTTGATGCAACCAGATAAATCTCTAGGCTATGATTGCTTGAACTTAGGCTTTTGTCAAAAGTTTTTGGGAGTTATGTGCGAATCATTTGTTTTAAATGTGCCTAGAACCTTAGCAATATATAAGAGTGGAAATAGGTTTGGTCGAGCCGTGTTTTGCATGGTTTGGGTCTGGCCTGCATTGAAAGTGTTAGGTCTGAGTCTGGCTTGTGGCCCGTCGTAGGACTTGACCTGGGCTTTTTGAATGCCTGCTAAGGCCTGAAAGTCTGTTTAAAAGTCTATTTCACTATTTTTTTTTACGAAAGCCTACGACATTTGAGTGATATATGCTTTTGTAAATAGACTAAGAAACTAATAGGCCGGTGAAATTAAGTTCACATCCAATTTAAATTTTATTTTATAATAATTAATTTAAATATGTCAAAATTTGATGTATGTCAATATGTTTAAATTAATATAAAATATTAGCAAATTTATGATTTAACACAACGTACAAAATTAAATATTAATACAAGTATTATTTATATTTACTTAAATCGGCCGGCTTGGTAGGCCTAAAAAGGCTTTTCGATGGCATGTAGTCTGACCTTTTTAGCTAAATAGACTTTTTAAAAAGCTTTAGCCCAGTCTATTTAAAAAAAGTCCGGTCTAGCCTAGGCCAGACGTACGTTGGGCCCTGTTGGACGGTCTGGCTTATTCCTACCCCTAATTAGGAATGTGAGATTCCAATAAAAATTCAATTTGTTCTTAAAAAGTTGGCATGTAAGAGGTGGCTTGAGAGTTGTAGCTTTCCGTTGAGCTTAAATACAAATATAGTTCTCATTCACAAAAGTTACGAGCAGTGACGGATGCATATAGATGTGTGTGAGGGCAATTGCCCCCACACTATAAAATATTGTGTTAGTGATGCTTAATAGAAGTATCTTTTGCCCCCATAAAAAAACAGAGTTTGCCCCCATAAGCTACTGGCTTTTTAAAATGTTTGCATAAAATTATATGAAATATAAGTGAGAATAATTGATACTATTTTTATTGCTCTCTAAAAAATGAAAACTATTAGTTTAATCATTAAAAAATTAAATATCAGTCAAACTAGTCTCTAAAGAGAACTAAAATGTCCTTAAAATTATTTTAAAATGACTAATTTGATTGGTATTTGATGACCAAATTGATACTTTTCATTTCTTACGAACTAAATAAGTGTCAATTTTTGTATCTGTTTGGGTATCTACTCTTTTTTATCATGAGAATATGTATTTTTTAAATATTTATAATATTTTTCTTCTAAGGAGATATATCAGATTGTTTTTTTCGCCCCCACCACTAAAAATTTCTGCATCCGCCACTGGTTACGAGAGTTCTATCCAATTGTATTTTTGAGGAAAAATATGTTTTTGTATAAGGACAATTTATTCTTGACAAATGGATAATGAGATTATCTAATATATGAAGTGTAAAAGGAAAGGGAAGAAAGGCAATATGTAGCTTTCAAGATCGACTCTAGCAAAGCTTATGGTTGGGTTGGCTGAGACTTTTTGAAAGGGACAATGTTTAAGACGGGTAGGATCTTTTCTGAAGTCAAACTAGGTCAAGATACTAGCTAGTTATTCTTGGCGTAGCATTTAGAGTTTGCGGTTGTTTTTTAAGAATGGATGCAAATGGTTAATTGATGATGGAATGGATGCAAATGGTAAATGGTTAGACGTGAGTTGTGGCTAGTAGAGGGATGGCTTCCAAGTGTCACAAAGTCAGAGAGTAGATATTTCAAAGTTAGTTGTTAACAACCTCATGTTGCCATTGCAGAGATGGTGGAAGATTACCCTCTTTAATATACTAGCTATTTTGTGAGGAGGATGTTAGCATTATTCTCGGGTGCCCCTAATCCTAACCATTTCAAATATACTTTGATTTGGAATCACCACATGCAATACATCTATAGGGAGCGACATTACGGTCATCATATTTTGATGGATTTGGCTAGGGCTGTTCAAATAAACTTCCAAACTGAACTGAACTGAACTGCCGAACTAAACTGAACTTTTAGTAACAGTTCAGAACTGAACTGTCTTTGTTAAAAACAGTTCGCTAACTGAACTATTAAAGTCAGTTCAGTTACGAACTGAACCGAACTGTTAGTCTATCCCATCTATCCTTTTACACTTCACAGTTTACGGTTTACACTTCACAACATTTCCCAATCTCACTCTCTGCGTCTCTCCCAACACTTCACAACAGTTTACAGTTCCCAGTGTATCCCTCTCCGCGTCTCTCGGGCTCTCCGCGTCTCACTCTCACAATCGCAAGTTCCCAATCGCAAGTTCAGTTCGCGAGTTCCATCTTCTTCGAATTTGGTTCCCAATCGCAATTCATTCTTCGAACCCCAAATCCCTAAGTGGTTAAGTTCGCGAGTTCACAATCTTCAGTTCGCGAGTTCACAATCTTCAGTAGGCAGCTTCTTCATCTTCAGTTCGCAGCTTCTCCTTCGATTCATCTTCGTCTTCGGTCAGGTAAACGCCATTACACACCGCACTTTTACTTTCTTCTGGGTTATTCTTCATTTTGGCTTCTGGGTTCTGTTTGTTCTGGGTTATGTTTGGCTTCTGGGCTCTGTTTGGCTTCTGGGTTCTGTTTCTTCATTTTGGTTAAGTTCTGGGTTATTGTTCTGGGTTCAGTTCACAATATATTTGAGGCTTTTTTGTGTAGTTGTTACGATGGTGTTTTTCAGAAGGGTTATTGGCTTCCGGGTTCTGTTTTTCAGAAGGGTTATTGTTTTCTCTCTGCAAATGTGATGTCCCTTGTTGAAATGCTTTTGTCTTGTGAAGAACACTTTTAGGATTTGGAAGAACACTTTTGTTTACTTTTAAGTTTTCAGCTGCTGGTTTACTGAATGCTTGTCTGCCTTGCTTCTTTCAGTCTTATGGTTTTGATTGAATCTAAATTGACAGATTCTATTTGTAAATTGCCAGATCTAGCAGTAGTAGGTTTGGTGTCATTTACGTGTTAATCAGGAATGTATAAAATCAGGAATGTACAAATATTGCAGCTAGTTATGAATTCTGATGGTTGGTTTGAATGATGACTGTATGCATACTCTCTCAGGCCCCTAGTAAATATTGACTGTATCTTTCTTGTCCTTATAATTCAGGAATGCATCAATGATGAATGCAGCAAAATAAGAATTGGTTCAGCAAGTGTCAAGGGCAGAGAGAGTGCACTGGGAGAGAGTATGAAGTGTTCATTTTGTTGGGCAGATTCAGTAATTTTGTACTGCTACTCAAGAGAGTTCCCCTTGAGGCCTTGACAACTTCAAATTTGACTTGGTTTTAAACTTTTATCATTTGCTGATCAGTTATCTTGATCATCTTTTTCCTTTTTTGTTTTGCATTTCATCATTGTAATAGTAGGAGTGATCAATTGAATTGAGAGAATTATTTTTGCAACAGAATGTAATGATCAATTGAAGTGAGAGAATTATTTTTGAAGGATACCATCTTAATATTGTCCACCAAATAGTTCGGTTAACAGTTCGGATCAGTTCAGGCCCAAAAATTCGAATAAATGAGTTAATAAAAGTTCAGTTTTTAAACAGTTCGGTTCGGAACTAAAAAACTGCAAACCGAACTGTTAATATAGTTTAGTTCGGTTCGGCGAACTGTTGTTGCAGTTCGGTTCAGTTTACCGAACTGTTTCAATTGGTTCGGTTCGGTTCGGTTCGGTCCAGTTTTCCCTCTGAACTGAACCATGAACAGCCTAGATTTGGCACAATCAACAGCGAAGTGGTATATATGTAGATAGTGATTGAGCTTTAATTTAATTTTAGCATTTGAGAGTGCAGCCAAGAATCAATAACCTTTTTATGTGGAGTATGCTGTAATGCTTTAGCAACAAGCTAAGAAATATCATGTTGATAAAATATGAATATGAAATGGTTTACTAGTTAAATAAAAGGATAGATTGATTGATGTTTAAATTAAATAAAATGACTATATATAATGAAAAGGTACATTTGATGAAAGAGGTTTGTTTGATGGAAACAATGTATTGAAAAGAAATTAAGCTGCCATTTCTATTCAATTACACAATGTTATCTGGGCTGAAATCTAATCATCATCCTTCTAGAACATTACTGAAAGAAAAGAAAACAAAAAAAAGTATTTACAACATTATGCATTTCCTGAATCTCTTATATCAAAGAACTTTAAGCTTTCCACGCAGCTAGCTTCTCTCTAGAAAATTAGACATTAATCCATGATATCACCATATTCGTCTGTATCAACATTATTTGGGTTTGTCTCAAGTTGCTGCATAGTCTGGTCATCTATGCCTGCAGCAACATCTTCAGAAGGCGAGCTTATGTTTAGATTTGCAGACACATTTTCTGGGACAATGCTAGCATCTTCAGAAGCCAAGCTTATTTTTTGATTTGTCGTCGACGATTCACCAAAGAAAATATTCTTATTTTTAACGCTCATCCTTTTGAAAGTGCCCGCAATAATCTAATGGACAAAGAGAGTTACACAAATCATGTTATAATTTACTAAATACATTACAATTAATTACAGTAGATAAAATTGTTTAACAATAAAAACTATGTAGATAAGCAGAAATGTGGTGAATAATCAAGGTACATTATATTTGCTTACATGAATGGGGCTGGAGGCTATTAATGGACCCACAAGGGTACCTCCCATAACCGTTCCACCAAATGTAGACAGGGATGCAGTCAACCTGTTCTCTTCGCGATTTTGTGAACTACCGATATTACCCTTAAAGATACTTCCTACGGATAAAGAAAGTAGTTGAAACTGTCCCTGTTCCTGTGTGCAGTGTAGAAAAATTAAAACAAATACACAAGCACGTATACTTGAGAAAGAGCTTAATTTACATCTATTAGATGCAAAATTTGGATTGCAAAAAGTTAAACAAAAATAATGAGAAGATTAAAGGCAATTGTTATTTTATTAAATGAATTCAATTTATATACTACCTCTGGCTCATATTGCGATGGATCATATGGAGAACTTTCAAACTTGACCTTTGATGCAGTACCACTAACAGAGATTATGCATATATTCTGACGCTTATACTGGTGATTAAACTTTTCCATTACCTTGATCAAGTCCTGAAAATTAGTTAAATCATGAATGAATGATCAAAGATGGTATATATATATATATATATATATATATATATATATATATATATATATATATATAATAAGATTTTATCATGAATGATCAAAGATAGTATTTAATTACCTCACCAGGATTTACAACTAACCGATGAAGAGTGAAATCATCACCAACTGTTTCTTCGAAAGCATCACAAAAATCAAGTATGAAACATGAGCCACACCGATACAAATTGTTCTAAAGGGGAAATTATAATCTTAAAACGGGAGATAATCTTTTTGATACGTAGTTTCTATTCTTGATAAAAATTATAATCTTTTGGTAAAAAAATCTATCCACTTAATTTGTTTGCTTATGAATGAAATTTATCATAAAATTTAACAAAACAAAAAGTAAATTACCAAGAGAGCGGCATGGTTTTTTATCTTTGGAATTGGGACCTTTTGTTCGTCCTCTTTTTTTGCTTCCAGAAGTAGTAGATGCTGGTGATAGTGATGGTGATACTTTTGATAGAGAAACTGCCGTAGTTGGTGATGATAGTAATAATGCCTTTGATTTTCTCTTTTTTTTCTTCTTTCCCTTTCTCTTTCTCTTTGATTTTTCGGAATCATCAATTGCATCCATTTCTTCACCAGTTACTGCCTCTGCAGCCTCCTCCGTTTCTACCCCTACAGCTTCTTCGTTGTCATTCACAACAGCCTGTTGATCATCCTCCTCTTCCGCCATTGAAATAAAGACACGAAGATGTTTCGATTTTCTTTAACCACGAGAAGAACGTTGCCAAGAAACTATTGAGTGTTAGTATATCACGATGAGTTTATGTGTAGAGGGAAGGAGTATATATATTTATATAGTTATAGAGAGCTAGAAAGGAAATGTAACTAACTAAATCATTAACCTAACAGAACTTATAACTAACTTATTTTTCTAACTAGTTAACTATCGTATATGGAAAAAGTGCTGCTAACTAAGTATAACTAACTGAGAAAGGAAATGTAACTAACTAATCAACTAACCTAACAGTGCTACTAACCGAGTATAACTACTAACTAGTTAACTATAATCAGCTACACTAACAGAGCTTATAACTAACTGTTTCTAACTAGTTAACTAGATATATCCCTCTATATTGAAATGTGAAATTTTAGTGAGAAGGTAGCAACTAGGATTTGGTAGAACTGGACTAGTTTGAGTCTAAACAAGAATTAGCTGGTTTAAACCAGTTCATTTAAGTTTTCACTCAATAAAATTTACACCCAATATAGCAGCGTGAGTCAAGTGATGGGAAAATATAGATGTTTCATCTTTCAATTTGTTCCGGACCGAATAGAGCATCGGTCCGACGTGACGGCTGCTTCTCGGCTACCCGGCATGACGTTTTCCGTGTCATGACGAATGGACGGTCGAGATCAACGCGGCCTGGGTGCACGGCCTAAGGCACGGATCGCTATCCGTGCAGAATGAGACATCAAGGGCTAGGATCGCCTGCCCGGATCCGATGGCGTAGGCCAGTGCGGTCACCACCTGTGATGCCTATAAATACCTCGACGATCATTAACCCAGGTACGTCATTCATTCCTACCTCACACCAGAATTCCCCATACTGATTTGGGCGTCGGAGTGTGTGCAGGTACCCCACTCATGCCAGTCTACCACGTGGGGCTGGAGCTCGGAGGTCACGTCTACCGTTGAAACCGGCACTACATCTGCTCCGACTTCCTGACACAATTGTTTTAGTGTGCCATATGTTTGCTTTATTTGTTTTTTCATTTGCACTTCCATATGTTTGCTTTATTTGTTTTTTCATTTGCACTTCCATATGTGAATGAGTTATCTAGTTCAGTAAAAATTGTGTGCGTGGATAGTAGATACATATCCATTGGTTAGTTCTTCTTGCTTTGCTTGCTTTCTGACTTTTAGCATTTAGCATCTAAAATTGAATATTCTATCATCTTTTTTTTTTAATTAGAAAGAAAAAACATTGTCTGTGGAACTCGAATCAATGTTGGCAAATACTAAACACAATTCATCTCTTCACTACTTGGGGTTGGATTGACCAAAAGCAGGATATCTCTCAATTCATCTCTTCACTACTTGAAGCTGGTAAGTTTACTTATCTTTAATCTCTCTCTCTGCACAAACTATTGTTGCCATTTCAATTATCATGGCCTTCAGAAGAGAGCTTTTCATGATACACTGATATTTCCACAAAACAGTTTACATCCAAAAGTTCTATTTCCACACAACATTTATGAATTTGAATATTTTCCTTATGCATGAATTATGTATTTGTTTCTTTTGATGTTTATGCATTCTCAGTCTTCGGGTTTCTAATTCTACAATTTTTATGTATTCAATAAAGTTTGTAACATTATAATTCCAAGTACAATCTATTTTGATGGTGTTTGTCTTTGAAATCTATATCTTGCTCTCCCCCATTACTATTTTCATCCATTTAGATAGATCTTCTTTTAACATAATTTTTTCACACAGGTTTTTCATAGCTTGCATTGATTTCACTATGTTTTGCCTCTTGATTTCTTAATGAAATTTTATCATAGCTTGCATTGGATTAAATATTGTAAAATATGCTTATTGATGATCGTTCATTTTTCACATCTACAATTCATTTAGTATCAACCTCATAATCATGGTCTGTTCAATTTCTGCAGTTCTGTCCTTTCAACCTCTGCTAATACCAAATAAGAAATAAAGCTCTCTTTCCTTTTAATTTATCTAATACTACCTCCGTTATAGAATATAAGCAAAAACTGGTCAACGGAAGTTGATGTATCTGGTTCGAACGAAAGTTGATGTATCTGTTCGAACCAGATACATCAACTTTCGTCGACCAATTTTTGCTTATATTCTGTAACGGATGGAGTATTCTAACTGAGATGCTAGGATCTTTATATCATCTATAAAGATTCTCATATAGTTTTCATTTACCTACATGCATACAGTTTGCATTTTCCCTTCATTAAGTACCATTTTCAGTTTAATAGATGATTATGTTTTGTTATGTTGATGTTCTGACTCTTTATTTCTTAATTGAAATCATCATAGATTACATTGGATTAAATATTGTATATTTTCCTCTTAATAGCAAACATAGTTTAATACAAAACATTAAGTAGAATCACACAAGATTTTTGCTTGGAGGTTGTTGTTAGACAGACTACTAGTGAGGGTTGAGTTATAGCTAGACGTGGGGTGGTGCTTTCTCATAGAAATGTATGTTGTGTTTTTTGTTTCCGCCACTAGGAAACTAACAACCACTTATTCTTTTCGTGTGATTTTTCTTATTCTGTGTGGTCTCACTTGATTTCGTGGATTGGTGTCGTTGGTGCATCTATTGAGTGGTTGGTCATTTCTTTCATAGCGGCGTACCATTAATTGGAAAGAAGAAGGCAAAGGTGATAAAGTGGTGAAGAAGAACACAAGCAGGTGAAGATGAAGATTAGAGGAGGGGATGAAGAGAGAGATGAAGTGTTTGTTGTAGTAGCTTCAAACCTCCTTCTTCCGTACCAAATATCTACCACTTTCGTACCAAATATCTACCGCTTGTGCTATACCATACTGAGACAAATGTAGATTAATAAAGTGTCTTAAATTATTTATTTTTCCCCAATTTAAATTATTCTTTTTGTACCAAAAATAAAATTATTTTTCAAGCTACTCTTGTCAAAAAAATAATATATTTAATGGAGCTTGGATTTTTTGTTTTCATTATTTTGTTGCTATTATGATGTCCAACAATTTTTTTTACCAAAAGAAACTCACTTCATTTCATTAATAATAATGTCGGTAATACAATTTGGACTACAATCATGAATATGAGAGCTAGCATATAGTCTTGATGTTTTAGAAAGAGAATGAACAACAAAATTTGTTTGCCTCCGAATAAAGTTTTTTTGACAAGAAACCTATGAATAAAGCTAATCCTAAAAAAGCTTTGACATTAAGTAATGATAGTCCTTCATTGAGAAAAAAGTGCACCTAGTTCCGTGTTGAGAGGTATTATTATTAACGCCTGTCACTACATAAAGACAATCCATCTCAACATCAACTTGAGTGAAATTTTTCTCCTTGAGAAAAAGAAGAGCTTGAATATAGACCCATTGCTTCGGCTTCTTGAGGACTTAGATATCATTGGAACCACATAGTTTTACCACACTTGAATATTCCCCGGTCGTCCCGGACATAAAATCCCACACCAAACTTGTTCTCGTCTCCAAAAATCGCTGCATCAATATTACATTTGAAGCTTCCCAAACTCGGTTTCTGCCAGCAAGCCTAATTCACTACAAGAAAAGATCGAAGCCATTAGCGACGGAAATTAGCGAGGGACTAATGGTCCCTCGCAAAAATTGGGATTAGCGACGGAATTTGCAAGGGAATAGCTGGCTGTCGTATTTTTGAGAATTAGCGACGGAAATTTACTCGCCAAAGGCTTGGGCAAGAAAATTAGCGACGGAATTTCAGTCTCTCGCTAATTCCCTCGCTAATTTTTGACAGTTTTCAGATGATGGGACTCAGTGCAGGGGTAGACCTTTTACATCAAAATTCAAAGAATTCTGTCGATTGGTATGAATTTTTTACAAATGCAACTTTTTCGGTGAGTATAGCTTTTTACACCTTGAAAAACGGCAGAACGAGACCCTTTAATAATATAAGGAAATAGTTATAGTAACTTTTAAAAAAGATCTTGCGAAGAGCATCACCTCAGTGATGCACGAAATTTACAGAATTATTATGAGGCTATGCGACTGGAAATTGATCCCTATGATCGAAGTTATATACTTTATAACATAGGCCTTATCCACACAAGTAACGGAGAACATACAAGTGACCATAAGTGATTCCCGATGAGGAGAAGCACTGATGATAGACACTAGCTAAGAGTCCCCCTGGTGCTACATCCCTCTGATCCTGAGGTGAGGGTGGGGAGATTGCTCTCCCGCACACGCTGAGCGCCTCCGAATGGAGTGTTGACGAGATGGTTGTTGCTATCTCTTCCAATAACGAATCATTGGTTTAACCGAATAACCGAATAACTAAATAAAATAGATTTCTTGGGGGTCTGGAGACCTTATGTGTCGCTTCGCAGAAGACGCATGGCTCTAAACTGTACCTGGGGCTCGAAAACCAATCAATTTCTTCTGGGCTTCTTTCACTCTTTTAGGTTCATTAGGGGTTTTAGTTATTTCAGCTTCCAGTTATTATGGTCGGAATTTTTTCTCTTTCAACTCGTCCGGTAAATGTGCAGCAATTAGCGACGGACAGTTCCGTCGCTAATTCCCTCGCAATTTTTTTTTACTTTTTTTCCTTAAATCCGTTTACACCCTCACTCACAACACCCTCACTCTTCTTCTCTCCTCTTCACCCTTCCTCTTCCCTTACTCTTCTTCTCACTCACACCACCAGCACACCACCACCACGCCACCACCACACCACCACCACGCCACCACCACACCACCACCATGCCACCCTTCCTCTTCCCTCACTCTTCTTCTCTCCTCTTCTTCTCACTCACACCACCACCACCGCCGCCACCACTGTCACTCCTCTCTCTCTCTCTCTCTCTCTCTCTCTCTCTCTCTCTCTCTCTCTCTCTCTCTCTCTCTCTCTTTCTCCCTTACTCTTCTCCTTCTCTCTCTACCATCCACACACCACCACCACGCCACCTTCACCACCACCACCACCACGCCGCCACCACTTTCACTCCTCTCTCTCTCTCTCTCTCTCTCTCTCTCTCTCTCTCTCTCTCCCTTACTCTTCTCCTTCTCTCTCTACCATCCACACATCACCACCACCACCACCACGCCACCACCACTCTCACTCCTCTCTCTCTCTCTCTCTCTCTCTCTCTGGAAATAATAATAATAATTAAAATAATATAATAATAAATATAAAAAAAGCAGATTTTAAAAAAAAAGAAACAGTCAGGGTTAGCGAGGGAATTAGCGAGGGAAAATTCCCTCGCTAATCCCAGTAGCGAGAGTAGCGAGGGGGGAATTAGCGAGGAACCAAACCGTCGCTAATTCCCTCGCAAATGACCATTAGCGACGGATTTAGGTCATTTTGCGAGGGAAATGTCCGTCGCTAATGACCAATTTTTTTTGTAGTGATTGGAAGAGGTTGCTGTAGCGACGACACCTTCATATGCCTCCTTTCCATTGATACAACAAATCAAGAGCTGATCGATTGGATGGATAAAACATATGGCTTAACCACTCCCTCCAACAACTTCTCATTTCTCATCTTCCATATTGACCAAAACATCATATTATCTCATGGGTCTCACTCTAAAGTTCGCTTTAGGCCTCCGCAGGTGTTGGGCCGGCCTTGGTTGGACAAGATAAAGATTGCTACTCTGCTTTCTAATCTTCATCTACCTACGTTGTAACTATTTTTGGCCCATCCCTAAGTGGTGTTCTTCTGCGATAAAAGAGATTAATTAGTATGAGGGGCGACGATGAGCACAATGTAGTAGTGCAGATGAAGATGAATATTAGAAGAAGTGACCCATTTCTAGTTTCTTTTTCTCATCAGTTTTTGGATTTGAGAATTGTTCCAGGAGATGAAAATGTAGGAGATGAACACTAAATTAATTTGAGAATTTCTCATTACGTTCCTCTATTCGATCTTTTTTTTTAATATCTCATTTATCCAACTCAACTTTCAATACAAATAAAAGAATAATGATGTGACAAAGCCAAATAAGACACAAGTTTGTCATATCAACATTTTTGTGGAAAAGTTAAGAGAAGAACTATAATTAAAAAGTTAGTATTTGCAGAGATTTAAGAAGGACTATAATTTTGCAATAACTAAAATTGAATGACCCCTTTGCAGGGACAAAAAATATATTTAAGCCAAAATAATATAAGGAACTATTCACACATGTACGAATTACGATCATAAGATAAGATAAGCCATAAGAATTTTTTCAACAATTACACATGTTACAAGTTTCTTTCTCTACATCAATGAGAAACTGGTAATACTTCCTCATCTATTCTAAAGACTATCTAGGCTGAAATCTAATCATCCTTTCGAAACATTGCTGAAAATAAAAAAAAAACAAAAACAAACATTTGCAACATTTTGCATTTCCCGAATCTCTTCTACCTAATCCAAAGAACTATAAACTTTTCGCAGCTAGTTCTCCCTAGAAAATTAGACATTAATTAATTCATGATATCACCATGCATATTCATCTGTATCAACATTATTCGGGTTTGTCTCAGGTTGTTGCATGGTTTGGTCATCTGTGCCTGCAACAACATCTTCATAAGCGGAGCTTACGTTTGGATTTGCAGACACATTTTTTGGGACAACGCCAATATCTTCAGAAGCCAAGTTTATGTTTTCATTTGCAGATGATGCCGGTTCACCAGGGATCTTGATTTTAACATCGATCCTTTTGAAAGTGCCCGCAATAATCTGATGGACAAAGAGAGAGTTACACAAATCATGTTATAATTTACTAAATACGTTACGATTAACTACAGAAGTAAATTTGTTTAACAATAGAAACTACTCTATAAAATAGTAACATGTGAGTAAGCATAAATGTGGTAAATAATGAAGGTACATCAAGATTTACTTACATGACTGAAGCTAGTGGCTATGAATTGACCCACAAGGATACCACCAATAACCGTTCCATTTTGTGTAGACAATGAAGCTAGCAATGTCTCCTCTTTGCGATTTTGTGAACCACCATTAACCTCAAAGATACGTCCAACAGATAAAGAAAGTAGTTGAAAGTATCCCTGTGTAGAATAATTAAAATACACATACACATAAACATACACATGAGAAAGAGCTTAATTTACATATATAAGATAAGATGCAAAATATAGATTACAAAAAGTTAAACAAAACTACCTCATATTGCATTGGATATGGAGAACCATCAAGCTCAACCTTTGATGCAGTACCACTGGCAGACATTATGCAAACACTTCGATGTTTATAATGTCGATTAAATTTTTCCATAACCTTGATCAAGTCCTGGAAATTAATTAAGTCATGAATAAATGATCAAAGATGTGTGTGTGTGTGTATATATATATATATATATATATATATATATATATATATATATATATATATATATATATATATATATATATATAAAATCCTAATTAAGCTTATAGCATATAAATAACCAAAGATAGTATTTAATTACCTCACCAGGATTCACAATTAACCGATGAAGAGTGAAATCATCACCAATTATTTCTTCGAAAGCTTCATGAAAATCAAGTATGAGACATCAGGCACACTGATCCAAATTGTTACCCCAAACCAATAAACTATGGGAAAAGGCGAGATAGAGACACAAGAAAAGTCAAACTAAAGGGGAAATTATAATCTTTAAAAACGGGAGATAATCTTTTTGATATATAGTTTCTTTTCTTGACAAAAATTATAATCTTGAGATAAATTTTTTATTTTTTTAACAAAAGAGACTTAGCTAACGTAACGTAATATATTAGGGGATATAATTAAAACAATGAACTAACTTGATTTATTTGCTTAGGAATAAAACCTATCCTAAAATTTAACAAAACAAAAGTAAATTACCAAGAGGACGGCGCGGTTTTTTATCATTGGAAACTTTAGGTCGTCCTCTTTTTTTGCTGCCAGAAGTAAATGCCGGTGATGGTGATGGTGATACTCTTGATAGAGGAATTGTTGCAGTTGGTGATGACGATAGTAATGCCTTTGATTTTCTCTTTTTTTCCTTCTTTTCCTTTCCTTTTCTCTTCGATTTTTCTGATTCAGGTGTGTTCACAAGAATATCCAATGCCGATGAGGATTCGGAATCATCAGTTGAATCCATTTCGTCACCAGCTACCTCCGTTTCTGCCTCTAAAGACTTTTCGATTTCTTTTACAAATGCCTGTTGATCATCCTCTTCCCCCGCCATTGAAATAAAGACACAAGAAGATGTTTTGATTTTCTTTAATAACCACGAGAAGAAAATTGCTTAGGAAGGTATTGAATGTTAATAGATCACGATGAGTTTATCTATAGAGGGAGGGAGTATATTTATATAGTTAGAGACCAAGAAAGGAAATGTAACTACCATTCAACTAACGTAACAGAATTTATAACTAACTTTTTTTCCTAACCAATTAACTATCGAATATGGAAAAGTGCTAGCTGCTAACTGAATATCTCAAAAAATTTAAAACTCTTTATAGTCAGATCTTAGCTAAGAAGGAAATGTAACTAATTAACTACCCTAATAGAGCTTATAATAACTAACTATTTCTAACTAGTTATCTAACTTAACAGAAAAAACTGTTTCTAACTAATTAACTACTACTATTCCTAATGAGTGTGTGTGAGTATTTGCGCGTGTGTGTCTGCGAGGACTGATAATATTTGACAAGTTCTAACCTGAGAGAATCCTTGCAAGGACTTCAAAGCGTTGATCATTGTTCTACCTCTGCGGAACTCATCTAAGAGTGTTTTATGTATAAAGCCAAACAGTAATTGATGAAATGTATAACATAATATATAATATTTTTGATAATGTAAGAATAACTTAGTAGTGTGTATCTATCATGGTCATGGAATCCATTGACTTCATGGTGCAGAAAAAATGTGAGTGAATATAATTCTCTGTATGTATGAATTGGATGTATGGTTGGCTAATAGTATGCACTTTGAATAGGAGAGTCGATCTTATACTCATCTGATGAGGGTTGAGACCTTTCAGCAGACTAATAACCAAAGAACAACTCAAGTACTCAACCATCGATGGTATCACGTGGCATCCATAAAATACAGCCTAATGCGATATTCATTTATAATTAAATGCATTAAAATAAATAAAAGTTTATATGGTTGATATCTTACCTTTTAAGCGAGCAACATCTTGGGCCAGTTTTGGCGCCAAGGGGTAATTTGGTCAATTCAGGTCTCTCTGCATATGTGAAACACGTTTCACCGCTTCCCTGTCATTTTCACTGCTTCTCAGTTCTTCTCGTCTTTCGTCCCAACCCCTCTTTCTTCTTCTCTTTCCTTCTCTCTTTCTCTCATTACCTTTCTTTCATCGTCTCTTTCCTTCTCAGAAGCAAAAAAAAAAGGAGAGAGAGAGGTTGCTTGAGAGAGCAAGAGAAAAACCTGCGAGTGAGAGAGAGAAGGAAGACGACGGAGGGTGGTGAGCGAAGGGAGAGGGACGCGTCGCCGGAGGGAGGGCCGTGGTGTGGCGCCGGCGACGGTGAGAGAGAACGAAAGAAGGCTGGTTTTCGTGGTTGACGGCGGTGGAGTGGTGGTTCGCGGCGGTAGGGAGAAGGTCACGATGTTCACGATGATGATGGTGGAAGGAACGATGCCGGAGGTGGAACCGTGGTGTCAGCGACGGCGGTGGCTACGGTGAGCGGTAGAGAGGCGACGGTCAGAAACTGAAGGAGGAGAACCGCGTGAGGTGAATACTCCCATCACCGGTTTCTGGTTCGCGATGAGGGAGAGAGAAGTACGGCGACAACGGCGGTGGTGCGCCGGTGCACCGACGACGCAGTGGTGGTAAGGTGAGAATCCTCTCTCATTTTTCTACTGTTTTCTCTTCTTCACATCTCACTATGATATTTCTCTATGGTTGTGATAGTGGTGTTTGGTTGTTGCGGTGGTTATCGTTTATAGCTTTTTGTTAACAATGACTTCTTCTGAGAATTTTTAGTTGCTTGCATGCAATAAAAAATGCTAATATTCTCAATCACATGTACAGCTCCTCGCATGACTGGAATTTTGGTAAAGATTTTCACTCATTTATTGGAATTTCCATTTATCGGAACCTTGTTGCTTTACATTTTGAAAGGAAACAATCTCATTCACCAGGTATGCATGATCTCCACAATCACTTGCTTATTTAAGTGCTTTTTACAACACCTCTTAACAAGTCCTTTTGCAGCTTATTACAAATGCAGAGTTAGAAGAGTCACCACTCTATGTTCCCTTGCATTGTTTTGAAGGTTTGAAAGAGATTATGAACATGTACGTACATTCACATTTTTTTTTATAATAGAATGTAGGTCACTGATTTTGGTTTTTCCTTGCAGACAATGAAGAAAAAGAAGTCAAATGCTTAGATCCTTCTTTATCTCCACCTGAGAAAGTTCAACATGCAATAGATTGCTTGCCTATATCTCAAGCAAAAACATGCAATGGAATACATCATTCATTCCATCGCTGGACAATAATGGATTATTCCAAAGCTTATAGATCAGGGGTAAAGATTTTCACTCATTTATTGGAATTTCCATTTATCGGAACCTTGTTGCTTTACATTTTGAAAGGAAACAATCTCATTCACCAGGTATGCATGATCTCCACAATCACTTGCTTATTTAAGTGCTTTTTACAACACCTCTTAACAAGTCCTTTTGCAGCTTATTACAAATGCAGAGTTAGAAGAGTCACCACTCTATGTTCCCTTGCATCGTTTTGAAGGTTTGACAGAGATTATGGACATTCACATTTTTTTTTGATAATAGAAAGTAGATCACTGATTTTGGTTTTTCCTTGCAGACAATGAAGAAAAAGAAGTCAAATGCTTAGATCCTTCTTTATCTCCACCTGAGAAAGTTCAACATGCAATAGATTGCTTGCCTATATCTCAAGCAAAAACATGCAATGGAATACGTCATTCATTCCATCGCTGGACAATAATGGATTATTCCAAAGCTTATAGATCAGGGGAAATAACACCGCGTTTGGTATTTCATTTTTTCATATTCTTTTCAATATGCTTACTACTTAGCATGCATGGATAAAGTTATGGATAAAGATTACTTTATACAGGTTGCAGAACGGTTTGTTGCTGCTATTGATGAATCCAGAAAAACTCCACTTCAAATGGGATTCTTGATTCACTATGATGTTGATGATATACTAAGACAAGCAATTGAATCAACTCTTCGATATCAAAGAGGTACTTTATAACAACTCAAGTTTCAATTCAAAATCAGTAGGCTTCTTTGAACCTTTAAATGGTGCCTGATAGTGTTATTAAAACTCATAATCATGATTATTTGTATGCATGCTACTTACCTTTCTCACACTCAGTTCAGAATTCAGATACCCAACTGATGCAATACTATTTTTGTATAGGGCAACCAATCTCCGTGCTAGATGGAGTTCCTTTTGCTGTCAAGGACGAGATAGATTGTTTGCCATATCCGACAACAGGTAGTGTAACATGTTATTGTTTTCTCAGGTGTGATCTGTTTGTATGATCAATGTTTCATAATTCACTTGAGCATAAAAATATGTTGTCCTCAAGGAGGTACAAAGTGGATGCATAAAGAAAGGCCTTGTTCTCTCTCGTCCCTCCTTGCATGTGTTTTCTTACTCTAGCAGTGCCCCTTCTCATATTTCAGGTCCCATTTGCACACAAAGGAAGAGAAAGCGGCATACAGAGGGAGATGCGGTGGCACTGGCAAGAGATGGAGGAGGATGTGGTGCGATGAAACTGTTGGGGAAAGATTAGGGTGGATTTCAATTTGGGGGTAAAGAAATTTGGGGCACAAAAGCTATTGGAAGCCTTGAACGACTTCAATCTATTAGGTAAGTATATTATTTCGATTGTCCCAAATGATTTAAATTTGATTTGATCCCCTTTAGTTGAGTTTGAATGCTTGCTTGAAATCACCTCTTTTGAGTCTGAAGCCATTAATTAGAGTTTTGTAATTTTATTTCAACCTGCAGATTTTCATCAAGAACACGAATCTCAGCAGCTTCCCCTCAATTTCGATCCTAGGTTCATTTTTCCACCTTCTGTTGGGGTTTTATTTGTTTTTATTTATCATTCCCTTTAGTTTCTTAATTCAAATTCTAATGCTGAAATTCCTTTCTTTATTCACTGAATGCTGAAATTCCTTTCTTAATTCAAATTCTAATGAAGCGGCGGTGACAGTGGTCATGCAGACGGCGACGATGGGTAAATGACCCATTCTCTTTTTTCCCGTTCTTCTTAGTCTCCTTTGTCTCACTCTATCTCTATTCTTTCTTTTATTCTGCTATTCTTACTTTGTTCCTATTTGTGTTAATTAGTATGGATGATGTTTTTTAAACATTGCTTCTATGTTGCATGTTCAGAGGGCTGGAGTAAAGCTTCCCCTCTTTTTGATATCTCTATTCTCTTCATTTTGCCTAATTTTGTGTTATCTCTTCTTTCCTCTACATGTTATGTTGAGAGATGCAAAAGTATTACAAGAGAAAGCAACAAAGAAAGTGGCTCAGAGGGCTGGAGGGAACAATGCAGGTGGTGGTGGATATAAAAATTTGGAAATGATAATCAATTTTGTAGAAAATAATAGAGTTGTGTTACTTATTCTGATATGGGTTTTTGGTTCAGATAAGTTCTATTATCCCATGGAACAATCACCATCAATTCAAGTGGATAAGTTGTCTGGATGGGATAGTCTCTCATCTTCTGATCAATCAGCTGTCAGTGACTTGGTTATGAAGGGCCATTCTATGGATAAGGAAGGTATAGTGATTGATTAAGGAATAGTGGGTTTTAATGCTGTAGTTATTTCATCCCTTTTTGTTTTGTTTTTTGTAATTACTTTCTAGCTATTTCTTTCCAGGTGGTAGTGGTACAATTGTTGAGGCTAAAGAGGTTGAAGAATCCACACTGCAATCCTCTTCCAAAGGTGGCACAAAACGGGGGAAGAATGCTGATGGTGAGCAGAAGTCAAAAGCCGCTAAGGTCAAGGGAGATGTGTCTGTGAGCAGGGCAGCGGCAATAAAAAATGGTGATGACTCAGGGGAAGCGTGCAATATTGAGAACAGACTGGAGGCCCAGAGCAAAGAACTATGGGCTCTGAAGGATGATCTTAAAAAGCATGTAACAACAGCAGAGTTGCGTGAAATGCTGGAAGCTAATGATCAAGATTCAACTGGATCGGAACTTGATTTGTGTGATCGCTGGTAATTTAATCACTCATTCACTTTCCGGTGCATTGTTCCTTTCTACTAGGATACTGATGATTACATTTATTTGCCTGCTGGGTGTCTGGTCCTCTATTATGCACTATTATTTGTATTGAGTATAGTTTGTAATGGATAAATCATAAATAATAATTTATTCATCAAAAGGAAAATTTGATTATGTCTAATTTGTCTAGTGGTATTAACAGGTTCGTTCATTGCTTCTTAACTTCCTTGTGTGAGTTTCTGAACAACTATCTTGCTGAGCTAAGCTTATTGGACTATGAATGTATAAAATTCTTGCCTTCTGTTGTGGCCGCCTCAGTTATATTTCTTGCCAGATTTATTATTAAGCCTGAAGTGCATCCCTGGGTAAATATTTATGTTATGGACATAATCAACTTCTTTTTTCGAATAGAATAAGGTTATACTTGTATTTCAAGGCTCTAAACGTTGATGACATACTGCAGATTTCGTCCCTATATCAATGCTCGGGTTATAGCTCAATTGAGTTGAAAGAATGTGTTCTAATTTTACATGACTTGTATTTATCAAGAAGGGCAGCATCCTTCCATGCTGTTAGGGATAAATATAAGCAACACAAGGTGATTGTTTTTGCCTTTCATTTATTCTAATTAACTTTCTTTTATAATGGCAAATTGAATGATTTGAATTTTTTGTCTGTAACAGTTCAAGTTTGTGGCAAACCTGCCTTCACCTCCAGAAGTTCCAAAAAATTATTTTGAAGAAGATTGATTTAGTAGGAATTCCATGGATGAACGAAATTAAAGATTGACAAATATGAATGACATTTTGAAGTGGTTAGTACGAGGAATGTTCTCTTGAATGTTGGCCAACATGGGAAGTGCTCATACTTTTGACTTTTGCCCCAATTTTCTTTAAAAAGGTGCAAATTAGTGTGGGAAAGAGAATTACCCAACTACTGATGCGATTGCCAGCTGTTTTTGATGATATACTAGTCGCATTTCCAGTTTCCAAGGCTCTTTGGAATGGCTTTTAGCATAATGATAAGTTTTGTGCATCCTACTCATTCTTTTTTTACAGACACCAATAGCTGTTAGCGGTTTATATATAATAACACAGTTTACCCAAAACATTGAATATTGATACAAGTTGTGCTGACCTTGTTAAGTGATGTAGTTAATTCAGGTTCAGTAGGCTGTTAATGTACTATTTGAAATTACTCTATTTTGTGAGACTACACATACAATGCATAAAATTGAACATAAAGGTGTGCTACTAGATTCTGCTATAATGCTATGTTTCATAAAAACCACCATGCTGTCAATTACGACGAGCTGATATGTTCTATATTCTGATTTATTTATCCTTCTGAAATTGACTATCATTTAAATCAGCATAATGTCTTCTTCACTTGAATCTTTTGCTGGTGAATTTGAATCAAAATGAAAGACATAGGTTAGCAATGAGTAAGAAATTGTAGGTACCAACAAATATGTTTTCTGTGGAGACTATATGTTCCAAGACTTGAGACATAAAGCGGGGTCATGTTCAATGCCACGCCCAGCAGGTCTGCGGCTTGCTAATGCTGGAACAAACCCAACTTTAGAAAAATAGTATGGCAGACTTTAATGTTCCATGAATTGTTTTGTCAACTAAGAAAAGCTCTTAATTTTCTTTCTTAGTGTTACAAAAATTCTTATTTCTTCATTATAGCTACTTTTGATGCCATGAATAAGACCAAAGAAAGAGTGCAAGATAAAGTAGTAATGTGGATCGATAAAGTAGTAATGTGGATGGTAACCACTCAAACATACGGTAAATGTTACTGTTTTTAGTTTTACATTTCTTTTTTGAATACTACTTTAATTGTTGATCCTTTACAACCACATTTTATCTGATGCGTCATCAATCACCACCTATTCAAGTTGTACATCCAGAGGTTGCTCGAGCAGTTCGACGAGGATATTACTTTCTTGATGGAGTTGCCGGGGCTACCGCTGATAGTCCAATTTTTCTCTAATTGTAGTTGTGCTTTAAAAACTTTTAACTACTCTACTTGTGTTTTGTATGGATTGCTAAGTAAGTTTGGTTTGTAATGGATTATGTTTAGTTTTTAATTTTAAGTTTTTAATTTGGATACCTAAATACTAATGCTATTATAATTGGAATTTCTAAGGTGTTGTTTCTTTTGGTATCTTTTGGGCTTTTTTAATGATTTTATTACTTGACTTTTTAAGCTTTTTCTTAATATTAATCTTCATTCAAATTAGAAGGATTAATTTTGTCGAGACTAGCTCCCCCGTGCATCGCACGGGTGATGAGGCTAGTAATAATAAAAGTTCGACGCATATGATATCTACAGAGCTTCCTTGTTCAACCAAAATCCTCCGAACTTCGAAATTTGGCATCGCAGCTAGAATCAACAATGCCATGTGCTTGTTTGGTATGCCTATATATTGAGGAGGTCTTCATCACCGAACGAGATTGGCGGTCGGGACGACTTGGGGATTGAGGTCGAGGTCGAGAACGAGGTGACACTCATGATCTTCTTAAAATTTCTTTTCATTGTTTTGCCACTGTGATGAACATAGCCATGGGCTGACGTTAGGATTGTTTCTTTTCACCTCCTTTGTTATCAGAGGTGTATTTCTTCAACTTAGCCCGCCAGATAAGCTCTTCGATATCGTTTTTCAATGCCCTGCAGTTATATGTCTCGTGGCCGTTATACTTGGGGTAAGGCCTTTCCTCAATCTACCTTCTTGAACTATGTGTGCAAAATCAGGAAAAGAATTAAACATCTAAAGTCAGGCGCTCAGATGTCTGACTTAATACGTTGACGCGGTGGCAAACTTGTAATTAAGATGAAAATCTTTATTTGACGCGCGTGTTTTTAAGTCAAGCGCAAACATGCTTGACTTCAAAAGTGAAAAGTTTGAACATTTTAAGACAAGCTGGTATATAGCCTGCCTTCAAAAGTATTTCACAATAAAAATTAGAATTACGCGTTCTCAATTCAGTCGCTCTGCAAGGCCTGTTTCGTGTTGCTCTCACTCTCCTCTCTCCATCCCTGTCGCGCGCCTTCCTTCTTCCTCGGTCTGCTTCCTCTCTACATTCTCTATGGCTTTATTGCTTGATTTTGACCACCATTCAAACGCTCGTGGTCACCACCGCGTCTCTCTCTTCCTTCTCTCCAAGTATTGTAACTGTTTTGTAGCTAAGAAAGCGCATCTATGAACCCCAAACCGCAACCTTCTCCTTCGTTTTCCGGCGACCATAGACCTCCAATCAAAAAACGAGTTTGATATTCATAATCCTCACTTCACCCTCACTACAAAAAAACGCAGGATAAGCGACGGATTTTAGCGACGGAAACCAAATCCGTCGCAAAATTTAACTTAGCGAGGGATTTAGCGACACATAATTCCGTCGCTAAAATGGCGCGCTTTGTTTTAAAAAAATAAATCAAATTCGTCGCAAATTAACAAACCCGTCGCTAAAAATCTGTCGCAAAAATGACGTGACCGTTGCCAGTTCTTGGAATGCGTGAAAGAATCAAATCCGTCGCTAAAATTGAATTTCGTCGCTAAAAAATGACGTGACCGTTGGCAGTTCTTGGAATGCGTGAAAGAATCAAATCTGTCGCTAAATTTGAATTTCGTCGCTAAAAATCCGTCGCTACCCTTATTTTTTTCATTACCACCGTAAACCCTCCTCACTTCTCTCTTCACTCCTCTTTTCTCTTCTCTCACTCATTTTTCTCTCTTCTCTCACTCATTTTTCTCTCTTCTCTCCTTCAACCTCCAACAACCTCCTTCATCACCATCTCTCCGCCACCATTGCGCCACGCCACCACCATAATCTTCTCCATTTTCTCTCACTCACCAACGAAACCATCTCATTTTCTCTCACTAACGAACCGGTCTCCCTCTCTCTCCTCATTGGTTAATCTTAAAAAATAGTCTTATAACCTACAAAATAGTGTTTCAAAGATTTATTCTTTTTCTCATGGTGCTCAGTTTTTTCGATTGCAGGTATAGAGACTGGTGGAAATGGGTTGCAGTTACTGATAGAGGAATTCTTTTGGTTTTGGATTGGAAGGGCAAGTTTCTGTGAACCCTAAATCTATTTATCTATTTATTTGCTTTCCATTTATGATTTACACTACAAAAAAAAACGTTATTTGCGATGGACATTAGCGACGGAATATTATTCCCTCGCTAAAACTGACATTAGCGACGGAATTTGCGAGGGAATAAGGGTCTTCGTTTTTTTGAAAATTAGCGACGGAAGTTAGTGCATTAGCGACGGAACAGTCCGTCGCTAATTGTTTGGAGGGAAACTGAAATCTGAACAGCACGGAAACTGAAGCGATTAGCGACGGAAATACTGGTCCCTCGCTAATGTTTTTGACCGTTCCACCTTGGTTAGCGTGAAGGGATTAGCGACGGAATAGTCCCTCGCAAATTCCGTCGCTAACCCCAATTAAATAGAAACAGGTCCCTTTTCCTCTCTCTGTTTCCTCTTCTCTGTTTCCTCTTCTCTCTCACTCCCTCACTCTTCTCTCACGACCCCAACCCCACCACACCCTTTCCAGCACCACCACCCCACGACCACCGCACCACCGCTCACCCGTCGCTCCTCTCTCTCTCTCTCCTACGCGACGTCGGTCTCCTACGCGAACACTTCTCTCACGGGAGTTCTCCGTTTTCGCCACCACCGGAGCTCGCCCTCCTCACCACCACCGGAGCTCGCCCTCCTCACCACCGGAGCTCTACCTTTGGAGGTTTTTTTTACTGATTTTGATTTTTTTTTACCAACTGATTTTATTTGATATTGTTTTGTTAGGATTTGTAAAATTAATTTTGTGATATTGTTGTTTGGTAATTTTAGTGAATTTAGTTTTGTGATATTGTAAAATTAATTTTTGATATTGTTTTAGTGAAATTGTGTTTAGGATTAGAAATTGAAATTGGGTAGAAATTGAAATTGTGTTTTAGGTTTTAGGATTAAGTTTAGGATTTATAGAAATTGTGTAGGATAAAAATTGTTTGTTGAAATTGAAATTGTTTCTTGAAATTGAAGAAGTTGTTTTATTGAAATTGAAATTAATAGTGAATTGATTTATGTTTTTTGCTTGAAATTGAAATTAATAGTTGAAATTGAAGTTGATATTGAAGTTGTTGTTGAAATTAATAGTTGAAATTGAAGTTAGTTATTGAAATTGAAGTTGAAATGGTTTAGGATTGAAATTGTTGGTGTTTGAAGTCTCACAACCGCACCGGAGTGCGCACCGTCACCGAACCATGTACCGCACCGACCTCAATCTCATAACGGTTAGTTTCCAAAATAAATTAATTGTTGTTTTCATGAACCCTAGGTTAGATGACTGTGTGTTGTTGATGGAAAAGGGTGAGGTGATGCCGTCCCTCACCCCCATATTTTGCTCGAAATCATCTCCATTGAGATAATTGCGAGGCGATACTAACAACAGTAAGGTTGGGAGTTATACGAAATAACTTCCTTCACTACTTGGATGGAAAAGGGTTTTGTGCTGTCCTTGACCCTCATACTCGGCTCGGAATCATCTCCACTGAGATCATATCGATGCCACTAACTTGATAGATTATTGGGAATGTTAAGGGAATCTAACACGTTTTTTTAAATGTGTGTAGATGAATTTGTATGAATTTAATCGTGAATGGGGGTGTATGATCAGTTATATCTGAGAAGAGTGGGTTTGAAGGAATCTTTTGTAATTGGGGTTGAACAGTTTCTTGTGGTAGCGTGGCGATATGAATTGGCTAAACGGGAAAAGGGGGTTAGATTTCCATGCTTAAAATGCGACGGTGTACCTATTAGGACCGATAATGAAATCAGGGAGCACTTGTATCAATGGGGGTTTAGGCCTAATTATTGGATTTGGGTGGACCATGGAGAACAACGACGTCAAAATTTTGATGTAGGGGCTTCAAGCAGTTCTGGTGTTGGTGTTCCACGTAATGAAATTTTTGAGTCGATGGAAAACATGATTTGTGATGGTCTCAGGGTGAATGTGCCATTTGATGAGCCTCAATGTGACGATCATGATGAACTTCCAAATGAAGAAGCACAAAAATTTTATAATTTGTTAAAAGATTCAAACAAACCGTTGTTTGAAGGCTCGCCACAGTCAAAATTATCTATGTGTGTGAAACTTTTAGCTCTCAAGTCCATGAGTAATATTTCTGAGGTGGGTTTAGACTATGTGACTGAAATGATGTTGGAAGCGGCACCTAATAAGGATAATTTGCCAAAAAGTTATTATGAAGCAAAGATGTTAGTTTCGAAGCTGGGATTGAAATTTAAGAAGATTGATTGTTGTGAGAAAGGGCACATGTTGTTTTACAACAACGAATTTGGTAAAAATGATGGTGAGCTACTTGAATGCAAATTCTTTGGAAAGCCAAGGTATCATCATCGTAAAGGGGCAAAACGTAATTATAAACCTATCCCTGTAAAGTCGATGTTCTGCTTGACTTCTTTAGGGTAAGTGTCAATTATTTTGTCATTACTTATAGGTTTAAATAGTTATTACCCCCCTGCAAATATACCCATTATCCAGTTACCCCCCTACAAAAAAAACATTTAAAACAAACCTTGCAAAATGTAACGTTATCCAGTTACCCCCCTGCTGTTAAGTTTTCTGTTAAAAAATATAAAATTAACATTATCCAGTTTCCCCCTGTGACACGTGGCACTGACATGCCACGTCAGCCCCTATGTCACCACTGCCACGTGGCACTGACATGTGCCACGTCAGCAACCAATGGATGGCTGCCACGTGGCACTGTTGTTACACTCAAAATAAATTTTGAAAATGACTTCAGTAAGACTTGAACACATGACCCTGAGGTGGCTGAAACACACAAATACCACTAAGCCACTTGATTCTTTTAGTAAGTTAAGTGAACTACTAGTATATAATACACAAATAATTCGATTAACAAAATAATAAAACAATCACCACATATGTGTTTCATCATCACCAATGTGTTTCATCATCATCAATTTTTCCAGCAACCAAGCTGGCGCCCCAAATTCCCTTCAACACACACTTTTCAATTGCACTCTTTCTACTTCTCAATCTAACTGAACCATTTATCACCTCAAACAACACAAAACTATTCCATCAATTTCTCTTCAATTTCTCTTCCCACTCTTCTCACAGTCACTTCATCAAACTATTCCATCTAAACTCAACTCCTTAGCCTCCTCTATCCTCTCTCCCACGCAAATCACACCAACCCATTAATTTCATCAAACAAAAATCAAAACTTTATGCTTCTCTTACACCCCAACAAACTTCTGAGACTACCCCATCAACATTCAGAAACAAGAACCCAAAAGATGTTAACGTCTTGGTAGTGGGTTCAACTGGGTATATTGGAAAATTTGTGGTCAACGAGTTAGTCAAAAGAGGATTCAATGTCACAGCAATTGCTAGAGAGAAGAGTGGAATTAAGGGTATCATTGATAAAGAAACTACATTGGCTCAATTAAGAGGTGACAGGTGGTGATATTTGGATCTGGATTTTGATGATTGTTGAAGATCTGGATTTTGATAATTGTTGTTGAAGACGCGACAGTGTTTCAGTTTTTTTTTAAATTAAGTTATATGTATCTATTAAATATTTGTATGTGACTTAACTTATTAAAGAAATCAAGTGGTTTAGTGGTATTTGTGTGTTTCATCCAATTCAGGGTTATGGGTTCAAGTCTCTTTGAAGTCATTTTCAAAATTTATTTTGGAGCATAATAACTAGTGCCACGTGACAGCCATCCATTGGTTGCTGACGTGGCAGGGGTGACATAGGAGCTGACGTGGGATGTCAGTGCCACGTGTCACAGAGGCCCAATAATATGGTGCCACGTGGCAGGGGGTAACTGGATAATGTTAATTTTACATTTTTAACAGAAAACTTAACAGCATGGGGTAACTGGATAACGTTACATTTTGCAATGTTTGTTTTAAATGTTTTTTTTGTAGGGGGGTAACTGGATAATGGGTATATTTGCAGGGGGGTAATAACTATTTAAACCTTACTTATATTGTTTGTTTAAATTTTGTGTTTAATAACGTTTAATATAATTACTAATAGATATTTTCATTTTACTTAATACAGACCAAGGTAACTTGGGACATAGAAGAAGATGACAATGTGCGGAGACTTTTTTTCAAAAGGATGGGCGCTCAGATTTCAGATTTGCTTTATAAGCTCCGCTGTAAAGATAAAAAGCCTGACTTCATGGGTGATGATATTTGGAATGCCTTCAAGAGCCATTGGGCTACCGAGACTTTCAAGAAAAATGCTGCAAGCGCCAAAAACAATTGAAACTCAGAAAAGGGTGGCTCGCTTCACTGCGGCGGGTCCATCAACCAGGCTCAGCATGCTGCTAGATTGGTAAATTATTTTACAAATCTGTGTGTTTTTTTACATTATTTAATTAGTTAGCAATTTTTGAAAATGTGTTTCATTTTACAGAGTAAAAAGGCAGGACGCCCTATCACTGCTCCTGAGGTGCATAGAGCCACCCATGTGAGGAAAGGCACTGGCGAGTATGTTGATGAGTGCTCCAAGATGACTCAGGTAAATATACAAATTGATTTGTATTATATATAATGTTGCTTTGTCAGAATGGAGCGCTAATTTGTGGTTATTCAAAACAGGAGCAAGTAAATGAGTTCATGACTCAGCTAACTCAGGGGAGCTGGGACCCTGAAGCACTTGGCCAACTTACTCCTGAGATGATAGATCTGGCAAATCAACATTGGGAGAAGACAGTTGGTTGGTCTAAGGGTCGCCTGTATGGTACGGGGCCCTTGGCTCCATGTATGGGCCAGTCTGGGGCCGGGAGCAACAGAAGACGCAGTCGACCAGCTTCTACTCCTGCAGATACAGAGCATATGAGGCAGATGGAGTAGGAGCTGCAGTCTACTCGACAGGAGCTGCACGATACTCGACAGGAGGTCAGGACCTCTTCTGAGGCGATGAAAAAGATGCAGCAAAACTTTGAGAAGGTGAGCCGTAGGCAGGCGATGATGTTAAAGTATTTTAAGAATATGCAGCAAAATCAGCAGGAAGATGAGGAGGAAGATGATGAGCAAGATGAGGAGCAAGCTGAGGAGTCTGATGGTGGCAGCTTTTAGTGTTGTTGATTAACGTTTTTGTTATAACATTTGAGATTAAGTGTTGTGGATTCAAATTTTATTCTCGTAATTTTTATTTATTGAAGAATTTTAATTCTAAACTGTTTTATATAGTTTAGATTTTATTATTTATTAATAAAATAAACAGGTATAAAAACAGATTAATAAAAAAAATACAATCATATGGGCATTAGCGAGGGAATTAGCGAGGGAAATTGGACGCGTGGCTAGGCGTTAGCGAGGGAATTAGCGAGGGAAAGTGGACGCGTGGCTAGGCATTAGCGAGGGAATTAGCGAGGGAACGTGGACGCGTGGCTGTCTGAATTTTCCCACGTGGCTGCCATTAGCGAGGGAATTAGCGACGAAATGTATCGTCGCTAATTAGCGACGGACTCAGATTCCCTCGCTAATCCCATTAGCGAGGAGCAATTTAGCGACGCAACAGGTCCCTCGCTAATTCCCTCGCTAAAGGTCATTAGCGACGGAATTTGGTCATTTTGCGAGGGAAATTTCCGTCGCTAATAACCAATTTTTTTGTAGTGTTAGGGGCTGATTCATTTTAGTTGTTATTAAACAGAAAAAATCGGATGTCTGATGTCTGCTGCTAAGTGGTTAACAACACATTGAATTTTCCAGGATTTTACTTCATGTTGCTGTTGGTTCACTGAATCTGCAATTTTCCCTTCTTTTTGCTTCGTGAGGTAACTGTTGTGGCATAAAAAAACAGTTTTTTTTTTTAAAATTAAATTAAAACCGTTGCTAACTTTTGAAAAATCCGTCGCTAACTTTTTTAAACAATCCGTCGCTAACGTTTGACATATCTGTCGCTTATTTTTTAAAATAAAAAAATCCGTCGCTAACTTTTAAAAATCCGTCGCTAAATATTAGCGAGGCTCTTTTTAGCGACGGATTTTGTCCATCGCTAATTCCCTCGCTAAGTCACATTAGCGATGGATTTTGGACCATTAGCGACGGAAAAATCCGTCGCTTATCCTGTTTTTTTTGTAGTGCCTCTTGCAAATCCCTCAAGAAATTTTATGATCTAAACACCCTCCACCGGCGACCACCATGCCGAAAGTCGCACCACCGCGCCGGAGTAGTGAATCGCGACCAATCCTTCTTCTCCATTGATTGGTAAGTTGATTTTTGGTTGTTTGTGCCCCTGATTCGGTTTCCTCTTTTTTCTTAAACCCTAACTCAGATTTGAACATTCCTCGTCTCCTAACTATAGTTTTATCCAATCTGAAATCTGTCTCATACTAATTCATGATCATTTTGTTGTTTCCTTGTTATTGGGACTGTTGAATCAAACTATGTTGGAGACTAGGGCTGTTCATGGTTACCAAAAAACTGAACTGAACTGCCGAACTGAACCAAACTGAACCGAACTGAACCAAAACTAACCGAACTATTACAAACAGTTTAGAACCGAACTGCTATTTTAAGTTCAGTTCAATAACCGAACTGTTAGGTAAGTTCAGTTCAGGAACCGAACTGAACTTATCCATTTGTTTTAATTAATAAAATATCAACGACTACCAATGAAAACACATAAAAAGTGTCGTTTTGACACAAATTTTCCTCCTCCCTTCAAGCTTCCCCTTCTTCGAAACCCATCTCCCAAAAGGAAACACATGGCTTTCCTCCTCCTTTCCAACACACAAATCAGTGTCGCAGTGAACCTTCCTACTCGCCAGTCGCCACAGCACATAGATCGCACACTTTTCTTCTGAAATGGTGGAAGAAGGAACGGTGTTGTAAACTTTGTGGTTGAAGCAACGGCAACTCCACCAAAGTTGTGGCGGCACTCGGTGGAACTTGGCGATCGGGAAAGGCGCGTTCACGGCGGGCAGAGTGTGGCACCGTACCTCCACGACGGCGCATCATGAGTAAATTAGAAGTCCTTATTAAATCTATATTCCAAAATAAACATTCGGATCAAAACCATTTTTATTCTTCATCAATAGAAATGTGCAACAATAGATATGATAATGTCAAGCTGAATGAAGAAGATGAAAAGGTTTAAATGTTTCAACCTCTGTCAAGCGAAAAAGAATGCGCTGAAAGGACAGAAAGGGAGCAGGACCAAAATGGGAATAAAATAGTTAATAAAGTGTTTTTAAACGGTTAAGTTCGGAACTAAAAAACTGTGAACCGAACTGTTAATATAGTTCAGTTCGGTTCGGTGAACTGTTATTGCAGTTTGGTTCGGTTCGCCGAACTGTTCAAGCTGGTTTGGTTCGGTTCGGTCCAGTTCTCCCCTTGAACTGAACCATGAACAGCACTATTGGAGACCATTCATTCACTCAGTGGCTGAACTTGTAGATGTGGAGGGATTAGGGGCTATTTCTTGATTTTGGGGCTCATAACGTCGTGGGCTGGTTCAGTTCAATCGCTAGATGGAGCATCAAGGGTAAGAACTCTAACTAGCAAAGTTATTAAGATTACTTTTGTAGTTGTTTTAAAAAAAAGAACAGAAAATTTCAAGGATACTACATATATTGGACATCAGACACGTCTTCAATTTGTTTTAAAAAAAAAGAATAGAAAATTTCAAGGATACTATAGTTTTTTACCTTGCACTGGGTGGAGTATGTAGTATATGCTTCATGGTATTTTGTTGGTTATTATGCCAATATGTCAAACTATATCTTAG
Organism: Astragalus membranaceus; assembly: GCA_039519185.1. NCBI lineage: Eukaryota > Viridiplantae > Streptophyta > Magnoliopsida > Fabales > Fabaceae > Astragalus > Astragalus membranaceus. The sequence continues at coordinate 215,029,206 of CM076846.1, forward strand.
ACAAGTCATTAATATTGTTGCTGACTATATCTTAACTCACCTCATAGGCTCACGCAAAAAACAGTACAGAGATGGTGTGGATCAATGTTGTGACTATTTGGCTAGAGTTTATTATTAATAAGATGAATGTTTGTTTGGAATTTTTTTGTAATTCTGTTATGTTATCCATTGGGAATGTCATGCACGGATAAGAGAAAAAACAATGTAATGGTGATTATTATATGCTATAAATGAGTGACTCAGCATGCATAAGAGAAATCATTGAACTGAAATCTGTTTTGGTCGAGTAAGATGGAGCTTGCATCTTCCTATGGACCAAAACTTGCAACGTGTCACAGTTTTGCATCAATTCTCAATCTTCTGTTATTATCAATTGATCCAATTATTCGGGATCCTAAGTTGTTGATAGTCAATTTGAAAGTGTAAATGTAATTCACATTAGGCAGTCTTCTTAATTACAGATCCATTTTATGTTCCTTGCGGTCGGAGCTTTCATGATGATTGCGATTTCTTGCCTTGCAGCAAAGTTCCGTCATTAGTTCAACTACAAACCTTGGCTTATATGGTCATGGACTGTTAGAATTGACCGGTGATGGGGATGCAATCAAATGCCAGCGACTATCCTTGTCTCTCTTCTATAATGCAACTGTAAGCAATATACATACAATTATAGGCTAAATAGCACTTTTGGTCCTTTATCTTTGCTCCAGATTTCACTTTGGTCCTTTATCTTTTTTTTGGTCCGTTTTGGTCCTTTATCTTTCATTTTCGTTTCACTTTGGTCCTTTATCTTTTTTTTGATCCGTTTTGGTCCTTTATCTTTCATTTCGTTTCATTTTGGTCCCTCACGTTATTATTTAATTCAATTAAAACATTAAAACAATTAAAACAATTAATTCAATTAAAACAAAATTATTTTAAAACAATTAAATCAAAAATTTGGTCCCCCCCACCGTCCACCACCACCCACCACCACCCACCACCGTCAACCACCACCCACCACCACCACCTCCCAAACCCATATCTGCGCAGAGGAGAGAGAGAGAACGAAATCTTCGTTTGGGGAGAGAAAGGAAGAGAACGAAAACGGGAATGAAGGAAGAGGAAGAAGAGAACGCGGTGGCGTGAGGAGAGAGAGAGAGAACGAAATCTTCGTTTGGGGAGACGATCGGTGAGGGGGGACGATCGGTGAGGGGGAGGGGTTCACGGTGAGGGGGAGGAAGAAAGAAGGGGGGGGATCTGTGAGGGGGGGGGTTCACGGTGAGGGGGAGGAAGAAAGAAGGGGGACGATCGGTGAGGGGGGGTTCACGGTGAGGGGGAGGGGGGACGATCGGTGAGGGGGGGTTCACGGTGAGGGGGAGGGGGACGATCGGTGAGGGGGGGGTTCACAATGAGGGGGAGGGGGGGACGATCGGTGAGGGGGGACGATCGGTGAGGGGGAGGGGTTCACGGTGGGGGGGGAGGGGTGGTGGTTGTTGGTGGCTCGCGGTGAGGGGGGAGGGGTTCACGGTGGGGGACCAAAAAATTGTTTTAATTGTTTTAAAATAATTTTGTTTTAATTGTTTTAATTGTTTTAATGTTTTAATTGAATTAAATAATAACGTGAGGGACCAAAATGAAACGAAATGAAAGATAAAGGACCAAAACGGATCCAAAAAAAGATAAAGGACCAAAGTGAAACGAAAATGAAAGATAAAGGACCAAAACGGACCAAAAAAAAGATAAAGGACCAAAGTGAAATCTGGAGCAAAGATAAAGGACCAAAAGTGCTATTTAGCCTACAATTATATTTGGGATACCTGCACTTTGGTTCCTTACTCCCTTCACTCAGATATGCAATTGGTTTCTTTGAAATTTTTGGTAGTGTTTTTTTTTTCTAATTTAAAGAATCATTTACTTCTGTCAGTGGACCCAATAATAACTTTAATCCATGTATGAAGTGAGTGACACTTTTGAATAACAAAGTGATCTAATTAAATTGATCATAACAAAGATAAAAGCAATGATATGCATAGGTTTTATAAGAATTTTAAGTTGTTACAACTTACAAGAGATTTATGTGATTGTTTAGGGCTCTCCCTCATGCCATGGATGCCAATATCTTGCTTCAGAAGTAATGATATTTAAGCAATGATATTTTGCTTCAGAAGTAGTAAGGTTGTAGCTGTAAAACCTTGGGCCACAGGGTTGAGCTAGTGGCCAGTTAAGAAAAGCATTTGTAACAGATAATTTGTGATCATTGATAGCTGTCATATTTATTTCAATTACATCATTAACAATGCTAAACTATAGGTGTCCCAAGTCTAAAACAAGCAGAACTTGAAGCAGCTTGTGAAGATTTCAGTAACATTATTGATTCAATGCAAGATGGGACTATCTATAAGGGAACTCTTTCAAGTGGAGTTGAGATAGCTGTAGCATCATCTGTGGTGAGGTCCTCAGAAAACTGGTCAAATTCAAATTTGCAGAATTCAAATTTGCCGTCCATTTAGGTCTTCTCTCTCTCTCTCTCTCTCTCTCTCTCTCTCTCTCTCTCTCTCTAATCTATTTTTCCTAATAAAAAATTGGTGTAACGGTTTAAGTGCATTGAGGGAACTTGCATGGTTCAGTGTGAATGAATATAATTAAGATTTTTTTGTTACTTAATTTTTACATTCATTGGTTGTACTCAAACTTGGAGAGAAGGACCAGAGTCCCCTATTATTAGGGATGAAATCATTGTTTGCTTAGTTTGTAGTTGCTCCACTTGTCCATAGACTTTTCATTCCAATGATGATCCGATGTGTAGCCATCTCTCTATGTGCTTGGTGACTTTCCAAGCTCATTTATTCTCTCCAGGGACTGGAGGATGTGCAGTTTTGTGTTTCCTTCAATCAATTAGAAGGACTGCTCATTTGGAATGCAACTATATCAGATTTTGACAGGAGGTTTACTCTTTTTTCTATTTCTGGTGAATTGTGTTTTACTTCCTCTCTGTTTATCTTGGGTTTGGTTATTAATTTCTTATTTAAAAAATAATCTTGCAGGCTAGCTTATATTATAAAGAAATCTTTAGTTCTATCTTTAGTTCTTTGGTTTATCAGCCTTTATTATCAATCACAATGGAGCAAGCTGTTATGAAATCCATGTTATTTGCATGCAAATCTGTTTAAGTGTCAAGGATTTTTTCAAGACCGTAACTCTTCTGTTGTTGGATTTCAGCTCTACTTGAAGCTGCCAGAAAAGCTAATTTCAAAGGTACGTACTTTCAGTGAAATATATCTATTTTTATACATCCTTTTGGCTGTTTATTATTTGTTAGTTTTCTTTAAAAAAAATTTATGATGACTACATACAAATTATCATGCATTCAGGAAACGATGTTCAGAGTAACAACATTATAGGTGTCCCCCTTCTGGATTGTGCAGCTACATAGTTTTCCAATGTATGGCCAACAAATACTTTGATATTTTGTAGTTTCATGATGGATGTTATATAAGTTGTAGCTTCAAGATGACAATTGTTATGATTTTTGTAGTTTCATATGTTTAATCCATTATGCATTTTGATATGTTATTCTTGCTTTTAACGTTATTTAAGTAATCAGTGCCAAGAAAAAGTATTGGGTTTCATAGATATAATGTAGAAAGAGTATTTTGTAGAAAAAATGCATTGTAGTACATAGATATAATCAGAGGACGCACCAAATAATTTTTTTTCTTTAAAAAAAATGAAACTTTTAAAGCCGTGCTGAATTAAAGTCTGACTTCAAAAGATACTTTTAAAGTCGTGCTGAATTAATAATCTGACTTCAAATGAGACTTTTAAAGTCGGGCATTTATTGTCCGACTTAAAAAGATACTTTTAAAGTCGAGCTTTCGCCTGACTTTAAATCTCCTAACATACGAAGTCGCCTTAATAGAAGTCAAACTGGCGCCTGACTTTAAATGTCCAATTTGCCTGACATTAAATCCCTTTTCTGCACTAGTGCACATTCATTGTAAATCTGAGAACACAACGTGTTAACGTTCAACGGTGTAGATTTTCAGAATCGCGAAATGAACCTGAGATTCCTTTATTGTTCCTCCCTTTTCCTTATTCGGTTTCCTATCCTTACTCGGTTGTACCTTATCACAAACCAGCTTGGTAACAAACTTAGAAGCGAACCTAAGATCCTTATAGTCAATGAATTTTTGAGATCAGCGAAGGAAGTCCTTGAGATCGGCTGGCCTAATAACGCTGATGTCTTCGAGGAGGACGGGCAATGAGAGACCGGATAGAAGGTTACGCCTTCTTGCGACTAGTGCGCGAGGGAGACGCCTTGCGACTTGTTGCATGGGCAAACCTCTTTTGAGCTCGCTAGTGTCGAGGTGGTGAGAGAGATGGAGTGCTCCATTGGAAGAGCCTCAGCTCGAAGTAGTGGTTGCAGAACTCGGAAGATAGCTTGGATTCGAGCTTGGAGGAGTGCTGGGAGGAGTGCTTGAAGGACACCATGGAGAACGTCGGTGGTGGTGAGCTTGAGAACGTTGGGATGGTAGCGATGACACCTCGATACCATTATCTTCGTAGGTTGATATCGGGAGCATCAATGCTCTCAAAGAGGTGTGATGTCAACTTTCACCATCGCAACCTCTTTCTCAACATGTTGCATCTGTGTGTTTTGTTCGGCCAATGCCTTGGCTTGTTCCTTGAGCAGATCCATCAAACTCTGAACTACTTGCACATGGAGAGGAACAACTTTAACAACGACTTTAGGTGGTGGAGTGGGAGGCCTCACGATCTATGGAATCTGGACCAGAGGATTTTCGCAAATGCCTTCCACCAGCGGACCGACGCTGCGCTGAGAGGTAGTCCAGCTTGGAAGGGGCTGAGAACTTTGATCTGTAACTTGTTTTTTTCGAGTCGCTCAGAAATAAGTGGTGAGAGGTGTGATGCTCCCACTGTGGTCGCCAATGGTCCATACCTGGCGTTCAAAGTAGACAAAGTGGCTGGAGTTCCTCAGCTGTAGTGGTTCACAGTGTTGAATTGGGTGGGGTGGGGGGCACCTACACACACTCCAATGCTTAAGTGAGCACAAGAGAGATTGAAAGTGAGATAAAAATGAATGGTGCGTACCATTACAATGATTGGATCCAACTATATATAGATGGCCCTCCAACTGACCGTACGATGTGATCTGGGCCGTTGGATAAGCTTGGTGCGCACGACACTTGATGGAGGGCTCCAACTTTGAGGTCGGCCTAATCCAATATTGGACCTCTGTCCAGCCTGACACAAAAAGTAATTACATTTGATCAAAATCAATAAATGTTCTATACTACATACACTTGACATTCAATTAATTTGGTTGAAACAATGTATTGAAAGAAATTAAGTGATCCTTTCTATTCAGTTACACATGCTACAAGTTTCATCCTCTACAAAAGTAAGAAATCTGAAATATTTCCGCATCTATTCTATAGACCATTGGACTGTAATCTAATAACCCTTCCGGAACATTACTGAAATGAAAAGAAAAGAAAAGAAAAGAAAAAAGCATTTACAACATTATGCATTTCCTGAATCTCTTCTACCTAATCAAAGAACTTTAAGCATTTCTAGCGGCTAGTTTCTCCCAAGAAAATTAGACAATGATATCACCATATTCATCTGTATCGGTATTATTTGGCTCTGTCTCAGGTTGTTGCATAGTCTGGTCATCTGTGCCTGCAACAATATCTTCAGAAGCAGAGCTTATGTTTGGATTAGCAGATACATTTTCTGGGACAATGCCAACATCTTCAGAAGCCAAGTTTATGTTTTGATTTGCAGTTGATGATTCTCCCGGGAAAATATTATCGATAATCCTTTTGAAAGTGCCCACAATAATCTGATGGACAAAGAGAGTTACACAAATCATGTTATAATTTACTAAATACATTACAATTAGTTAAAGTAAATAAAATTATTTAACAATAAAAACTACTCTATAAAATAGTAACATGTGATGTGAGTAAGCATAAAGGTGGTAAATAATCAAGGTACATCGACATTTACTTACATGAATGGGACTAGCGGCAATTAGTGGACCCACAAGGGTACCTCCAATTACTGTTCCACTAATTGTAGACAGCGATGCAGACAATCTTTTCTCTTCGCGATTTTGTGAATCACCATTATCCTTAAAGATACGTCCTACAGATAAAGAAAGTAGTTGCAGGTGTTCCTCCTATGTGTGTAGTAGAAAAGTTAAAACAAATACACAAGCACAAGCACACATGAGAAAGAGCTTAATTTACATATATATAAGATGAAAAATTTAGATTGCAAAGAATCAAAAAGTTAAACAAAAATTTAGATTGCAAAAAGTTAAACAAAAAGTTAAGCAATTGTTATTTTTTTAATGAATTCAATTTATATACTACCTCATATTTCAATGGATATGGAGAATCATCGAACTCCGCCTTTGATGCAGTACCACTGACAGAGATTATGCAAAAATTCCGACGCTTATAATGGCGATTAAATTTTTCCATAATCTTGACCAAGTCCTGAAAATTAATTAAATCATGAATTAATGAATGATCAAAAGATGGTGTGTGTGTGTGTGTGTAAAAGATTAAGTTGATTTCATGAATAATCAAAGATAGTATTTAATTACCTCACCAGGATTCACAGTTAACCGATGAAGAGTGAAATCATCACCTGTTTCTTTGAAAACTTCACAAAAATCAAGTATGAAACATGAGGCACAAGTAAAGTCAAACTTAGTTTGCTTGCCTAAAAATAAAATTTATCCTAAAGTTTGAAAAATCAGAAAATTACCAAGAGAGCTGCGTGGTCGTTTATCTTTGGAACCTTTAGATCGTCCTCTTTTTTTGCTTCCAGAAGTAGATGGTGGTGATGGTGATAATATCGTCCTCTTTGATTTCCTCTCTTTTTTCTTCTTTCCCTTTCCCTTTCTCTTTGCATCCATTTCGTCACCAGCTTCTGCTGCCTTGTCGATTTCATTTACAGGTGCCTGATGATGATCATCTTCCTCTTCTGCCATTGAAATGAGACAGACACAAGAAGATGTTTCGATTTTCTTTAACCACGAGAAGAAAATTGCCAAGAAACTATTGAATGTTAATAGATCACAAGATGAATTTATGTGTACAGGGAGCTAGGGAGTAGTATATTTATATAGTTAGAGAGGTAGAAAGGAAATGTAACTAACTATTCAACTAACCTAACAGAATCTTATAACCAACTTTTTTTTCTTTCTAACTAATCAACTACCCTATAACAGCTTATAATTAACTAACTGTTTCTATCTAGTTAACTACCGTAACAGAAAGAAAAAAAACTAGTTATGCTACTACTACTAATATTATGACCTATTGTAGGTGGAATATTATTCCTGAGATTCTGTTATTTCAGAAAATTGTATTCCAGAAAAAAGAACAAAGTGATATTTCATCGAATGACCATTGTTCCACCTAGAAAGGAAATGTAACTAACTATTCCTTGCAATGACCGCAGAAGAGATTGAAAATTGTATTGGACTTCAAAGTGATATTTCATCGAATGACCATTGTTCTTTTTCTGCTTAACCATCTTAAATTTTCTTTTGCTTTTTATCTATCGACATGGTGTGCTTTTTAGCATATATGTATGGTACGTAACTCCTCTAAGAATGTTTTGATAGATTTGTGAACATATGTATAAAGCCAAACAGTTATAGATACAATGTATAACATATAATAGTTTTGATAATGTAAGAATAACTTAGGGGTGAGGAAAAAAATGTGAGAGAATACAACTCTATGTATGTATGTATGGTGCAGGTGGTGGCTAATTAATAGTCTCAATTAGGGGTGAGTATAAAACGGGTTAGGATGGGTTATAACTAATCCTAACTCAATCCCAAATTTTAAACGGGTTGTTTTGTAGATCCTAACTTGTTCTTAAATTCAAATAAACTCGATAAGTTATGGGTCAATTTAGGACCAGGTTTAATTAAGATAGGATCGGGTCGTTGTCCTAAAATATAAATCATATAAATTTTAAAAACGTTGTTTCTAATGTAATTAAATATTTTAGTTTTATATTTGATAATGAAATTTAATAGATAAATTCAGTAAAACTTCTGTAAAAGTAATGTTGATGTGTCTTCAACTTTGTTAAATATACATTCAAATATTTTTTTAACAATGAAAAACTTAGCTCATCTCATTAATAATAAAGTTTGCAATACAACTTAATTGGACTCAAATCGAAAACTGTGGGAGCTAGCATAATCCCTTGAAGCTTTAGCCGACGTATGAGTGACAAAGTTGGCTTGCCTCCGAATGAAACTAATATAAACGTTTCGTAAATTAAACAATAACGTAACACAGACACGCAAAATAGAGTCATACTTAGTTACAATATTATAATTTGCTCTGATATCATCTACTACCGCTTTGAAATCAAGCTTGATGGTCCCTCGTTGGATTGGTAGTTCTTGTAACCACTTGATAGGTTCCAAAAATCCACACGCTTCTGCTTCTTTGGGTGTTGGGAGACCCCTATAGCAATAAGTTATGGCCTTCACAAACTCACCCAAATCATTGTGGATACATATATTGATTACGTAGCACTCCTACTTCTCGAAAAAAGTTGCATGCCTGCATCTACATTACACTTACACTCATCTCTGTTAGGTTTATGCCACACCCCTAGGGCCCTGGGTAGTCATAGACACTGACTTCCTCTTCCTAGCCTACTCCCATTCAAGTAGTGAAAAAGTAGCCTTACTTGTTGAGACACTAATAGACTTCACAACGTCATCCTAAACCTTCTCATCTCTCCACTTCCAAATGCACCAGAGCATCGTAGCAAAGATCTTCCTTGGCCTTTCTTGTAATGATTTGAGGATACCGAAGAAACACATCTTGAAGCCGTTAGCCGCTGCTGTGTGGTGATGGATCTACCCCCACAAGCCCGCCTCCTTCCAAACTAACTCCGCATGGCTACACCTAAAGAAAATATGCCACTCATTCTCATCGTTGGTTTCGCACATGGGACAAATCGATCGAGGGACACTGCACTTACTTGGTACGCAAATTATACCAGCAAGGAAGACACCCTCCAGCTGACCTCCATAGCTGAATCTTGTCAATTTACTAGCTGAATGCCAATGCTAGTAATGAAAGAGGTGGTGAGAGAGAGTCTTTGAAATGGTGCAGAACAAAATTATGCACATTACAGAAGATTGACAAAAAAAGGATGGTCGCGAGATGAACGAGGAACTCTATGTTGTCGAAAATTGCTGATATGGCTGTAGTCGAAGTATGCTGACTGCAGTCGAAATTCTATAGTTGAATTTCAGAAGTAAAATTTCGACTGATGCTGTTGAGTGTGAAGGACTGCTGCGAACTAAATGTGCAGGAATAGAAACTATCGAAGACGAAGACCTTCTGTCGAATTGTACTGATGCTGTCGAAATTAAACTTGCAAACACAGAAATGTTATATAAACAACCGAAGGCGTCTTGCGACTGCCCTGAAGAATTTATCCGCCTCTACAGCGCAAATTCCCCGAGGTACAACCGGGTCTTCTCAATCGCAGTAACGAAAGAGGTATCAGAACTGGCAAGAAGAACTGGATATTGACAGGAGAGCAACCCAGAGCTCTTTTTCAAGAAAGGTGGAAAAATAAATTTTCTGAGAGATATGTTTCAAGTGCAACTCGAAATCGTTTATATAGGCTTTAAGAAAAATAGTTGTTAGAGACATAGGCTCCAGCAATCAATAGCCAGTCAAAAACCGTTTTCGAAAATCAATTGTGATCAAAAGGTTTAACTCTGCGGTTACGAAATAAATAGGTTTAAAAGAAAAGAAGCCGTTGGAAGAAACTGACAGTTACAAAATAAAGGAAATTAAGTTTCAGTTTTCGACCAAATCTTTTCACCAGTCAATTCGACCAACTTTCAGTATTCGACCAGATTGTTTTGCCAATCAGTTCGACCAACTTGCAGTTTTCGACCTGAACTTTCCGTTACAAATTATTTCATAAAACATTTCGACCCATGATTGGGCGTATACGGATAGGCTGATAAAAGTAATATTTTATTTAATAAAATTAGTACAAAGCCAGTCGAGCGCGCAGGGGGGGGAATCGAAAGATTCGCACTGAACCAAGTCATGTTGGTCCCTACTTGTGCGCGCGAGGGAGTCCCTTCTAGTTGCTTGTTTACTTGCTCTCATTAAGCTTTAGTATATGAAGACTTTGGTGAATCCAAAGCCAAGCAATGTGGGACTTCTTACTTTTGAAATATCTATTTATTTTCAATAAAATACAACAATCCCCCACATATTTCAAAAGTTGAAAATTAAGTTTATAAAAGAAGTTTTCTGGGTTGACATCGTAGATGTAAAGTTTCGGAGCTGTATAGCAAGCTATGGAACCAGTCCTAGATAGATAAAACATAACATACTGCGAATTGGTATAGCAAGCTATGGAACCCAAGACGCATATTATATGTTAGAGGTTTCATTATCACATTACACCCCCACAATTCTTGCTGTTTTCGCGGTGTTGCACTACTAGGCCCTGCGCGTGCTCGGTATTCATGAGTGCTCTAGAGACCTCGCCAGGATCTCATGCAAGTGGCCTCACTTGACACTCATATAGGTGATTTCATCAAGTGTATGCTGCAAGTCATACACCACCCATAAGGGCTATGAAAATCATTAAAAGCTTTAAGCTTATCCTTTTAACCCTGCAGTCTAGCACTATCACAATAACACCATAGGAAGGGACAATAATGAAATTAATTTACTTGAATTAATTTCCAGTGCTAGTACTATCAAGAAGTAACTTGTTTTTACCACATTGAACCTTATTCATGGGATCTCCAATCACAAAGGTTAGGTTACCATCACTTCTTAATATCAGTTGGTTTTTAGTCTCATTCCCCTCGATGTTTCACATATCATTTTCTTCCCTAAGGGTTTTGTCAGAGGATCGGCCAAATTCACTTCTGACTTCACATAATCGATCGATATTGCTCCATACTTTTGCAATTGTTTGACAACATTATGTCTTAATTGCACATGTCTATTTTTGCCATTATAGGTCTTATTCTTTGCAACGGCTATTGCCGATTGACTATCACAATGTATTGACACTGATGGTGTCGGTTTTATTCCCAAAGGAATACTAGCTAAAAGGTTCTTCAACCATTCAGCTTCAGTACCAGCCAATTCCAGAGCTACAAATTCCGACTCCATAGTCGATCTAGCAATAATGGATTGTTTGGCTGACCTCCAAGTTACCGCATCACCACCAAGTGTGAAAATGTAACCACTAGTGGATTTTGTCTCATCTGAATCAGATATCCAGTTAGCATCACAGTATCCCTCTAATACTGCGGGAAATCCACTATAAGTAATACCATAAGTTGTGGTACCTCTCAAATATCTCATAAGGTGAGCAATTGCCTTCCAATGATCCTGACCAGGATTGTGAGTATACCTACTCAGACGACCGACTGCGAATGCAATGTCTGGTCGAGAAAAGTTCATTAAATGCAGTAGGCTCCCAATTACTTGGGCATACTGAGGTTGGTCAACAGGATCACCTCTATTTTTCTTTAAGCGTGAGTTAGCTTCATAGGGGGTACTCAAGGGGATTGAGTCATAGTGTCCAAACTTCCTAAGAAGTTTTTCCACATAATGATCTTGCGTTAGTGTGATACTATCACCTTCCCTGATGATTCTAACTCCTAATATTACATTAGCCTCACCCATATCTTTCATGTCGAAACTAGATGAAAGAAAGAATTTTGTTTTGATAACAATATCCAGACAAGTACCAAATATGAGCATGTCATCTACATATAAACATATGATTACATGTTCTCCACACACAGTTTTAGTGTAAACACATTTATCAACTTCAGTTGTGGTGAAGCCATCTTCGACTAAGGTTCTGTCGAATTTTTCATGCCATTGTTTTGGTGCTTGTTTTAAACCATATAACGACTTAAGGAGTTTGCATACTTTGTTTTCTTGACCTGAAACTATACATCCTTCGGGTTGATTCATGTAAATTTCTTCTTCTAAGTCACCGTTCAAAAAAGCGGTTTTAACATCCATTTGATGAATAACTAGTTTGTGGATAGAAGCCAAAGCTATTAAAACTCTAATAGAAGAAATTCTTGTTACTGGAGCAAAGGTATCGAAATAATCAATGTTTTGTTTTTGAGAAAAACCTTTTGCTACTAGTCTTGCTTTGTATTTATCAATAGACCCATCAGGGTTATATTTTCTTTTGAAAATCCACTTGCATCCTATTGATTTTGCCACAGGTGGTAAATCAACTAAGGTCCAAGTGTTACATTTGGAAATTGAGTCTATTTCAGTTTTAATGGCTTCTTTCCAAAATTTCGACTCAGAAGAAGAAGTTGCTTCAAAAAAGGTTTCTGGATCTTTTTCGACTAGATAAGTGTAAAAATCATTTCCGAAGGATGTTTCTTTTCTTGGCCTTTTACTTCTCCTTAGTTCTTGATACGGTTCCTCATGAGTTTCATCATTAGTACTTGCTAATGGTTGTCTAGATATACTATCATGTTTCAAAGGAAAAACGTTTTCAAAAAACTCAGCATTTTTAGTTTCCACGATAGTATTATTATCTAAAACATCACTTTTCACAACAAGGAATCTATAAGCAGCGCTGTGTTCTGCATATCCTATAAAAACACAATCAGAGGTTTTGCAACCAATTTTTCTTTTCTTAGGATCAGGCAACATAACTTTAGCTAAGCACCCCCACACTTTTAAATATTTTAAGTTAGGTTGATAACCTTTCCACAGTTCATAGGGGGTCTTTCCGGTTTTCCTATGAGGAGTTCTATTTTGTATAAAACAAGCAGTTAATATAGCCTCACCCCACAAGTTAGTTGGCGCATTAGAACTTATTAACATAGCGTTCATCATTTCTTTCAATGTCCTATTTTTCCTTTCGGCTATGCCATTAGATTCAGGTGAATAGGGGGGAGTTGTTTCATGTATTATACCTTCCTTTTCACAAAAATCATTAAAAGATATGTATTCTCCTCCACGGTCGGATCTAACTCTTTTAATCTTTCTATCTAATTGATTTTCGACTTCAGCTTTATATGAAAGAAAAGCTTCAAATGCTTCATCTTTTTGTCTTAATAGAAACACCTTAGTGTATCGCGAAAAATCATCTATAAACGTTACATAATAATTTTTTCCGCCCCTAGTTGGAGTTTGTTTTAGATCTCCTAGGTCCGTATGAATTAAACTAAGCAGTTCAGTTTCACGATGTACTGGGGGACACGATTTCTTTATTAATTTGGATTCAACACATACATCGCATTTACTATGTTGATTATCACTAGTCGAAATCATGCCAAGGCGTTGCAATTTAATAACATACTGAAAGTTAATATGACCTAGTCTAGCATGCCACATATTATAAGAGTCAATCAAGTAAGCAGAAGTCGAAACATTGTTATTGAAATCAAAAGTGTTGAGTACAAAAAGTCCATGATCATAATATCCCTTTCCAACAAAAATGTTGTTCTTGGAAAGAACAATCTTATCAGATTCAAATGTCACTTTGATACCATGCTTCAGCAGAACCCCAACAGAGATCAGGTTTGCCCTTATGTTAGGCACATGAAGCACATTTGTGAGAGCTAGAGTTTTTCCCGATGTGAGCTTGAGAAGAACTTTTCCTTTCCCCACAACTGGGGCTGGATGTGAGTCACCCAGATAGATATTTTCTTCTCCTTCCCCTACAGCAGTGTAGGAGGTAAAAACTTCTCTATTAGCACAGATGTGCTTGGTGGCTCCAGAATCCACTACCCATTTGTTCACATGATCAGTTGCCATGTTGACCAGAGAAACGACAGCAGCAATGACATCGTCATCCTCATTATCATCTCCACCAGCATCAGCCAAGTTGGCGTTAGCCTTAGGAGGATTGTCATTTCTCGCCCTATGCCTGCATTTAGGTGCATAGTGTCCTGGCTTTCCACAAACAAAGCAGTATCCTCTTTTCTTGAATTCAGTGCTATGAGTACCAGGATAATGATCATTGTTCTTTTTGTGATACTTTTGATTAGATGATTTCTTGGGATCGTACCTTTTGTTTGGAGAGACTGATTTGCCTTTGTCGAACCTTGAAGGGTTGTTCATCACCATGTTTGCCCGTGAAGCCATTGATTTCGCCTTTGTCTTGTTACTCTCTTTTCGGTTGGTATCTTCGATGATGATATGAGTCAGCAGCTCGTTCAGTGACAATTGCTTGTGTTTGTGCTTCAGTTGTTGCTTGTAGTCCTTCCATGATTCTGGCAGCTTCTCAATCAAAATACCTGCAATGAACTCGTCAGGGAGAACTATGTTTTCAGCCTTCATTTCCTCTAGTAATTTGTGATACTGGTTGATTTTAGTTTTGATTTCGCCAGTTTCACTCATGACCCAATTGTAGTAGTTGCTGATGACAAATTTCTGCTTGCTTGCATCTTCAGCGGTGTATTTGAGAATCATTGATTCCCAGATCTGATTTGCTTCCTTGTAAGTGCAGTAGATGTCGAACAATTCATTTGAGAGGGTGCTGAGAATTGTGTGACGACACACTTTGTTGGCATGGGTCCAAACTTCGACCTGTTTGGGAGTAGCAGGTTCGACTGGTTTGGAGTCAGTAAGAGCAGCAGCAACCCCGTGCATGTCAAGAAGGGAACTCACGCGTTCCTGCCACCTGCGAAAATTTTGGCCTGCGAAGACCTCAATTTTAGAGATGTCAGGGAAAGGTTTCGCATAAGTCACCGGGACAGCAGAAGGGATGATAACAGTGCTGTTGTTGTTGATGTGAGCACCGTTATCATCGTTGTTGATTGCGTCAGCCATGATAAATTCTTCAGATTGTTGTCGAAAATTGCTGATATGGCTGTAGTCGAAGTATGCTGACTGCAGTCGAAATTCTATAGTTGAATTTCAGAAGTAAAATTTCGACTGATGCTGTTGAGTGTGAAGGACTGCTGCGAACTAAATGTGCAGGAATAGAAACTATCGAAGAGGAAGACCTTCTGTCGAATTGTACTGATGCTGTCGAAATTAAACCTGCAAACACAGAAATGTTATATAAACAACCGAAGGCGTCTTGCGACTGCCCTGAAGAATTTATCCGCCTCTACAGCGCAAATTCCCCGAGGTACAACCGGGTCTTCTCAATCGCAGTAACGAAAGAGGTATCAGAACTGGCAAGAAGAACTGGATATTGACAGGAGAGCAACCCAGAGCTCTTTTTCAAGAAAGGTGGAAAAATAAATTTTCTAAGAGATATGTTTCAAGTGCAACTCGAAATCGTTTATATAGGCTTTAAGAAAAATAGCTGTTAGAGACATAGGCTCCAGCAATCAATAGCCAGTCAAAAACCGTTTTCGAAAATCAATTGTGATCAAAAGGTTTAACTCTGCGGTTACGAAATAAATAGGTTTAAAAGAAAAGAAGCCGTTGGAAGAAACTGACAGTTACAAAATAAAGGAAATTAAGTTTTCGACCAAATCTTTTCACCAGTCAATTCGACCAACTTTCAGTATTCGACCAGATTGTTTTGCCAATCAGTTCGACCAACTTGCAGTTTTCGACCTGAACTTTCCGTTACAAATTATTTCATAAAACATTTCGACCCATGATTGGGCGTATACGGATAGGCTGATAAAAGTAATATTTTATTTAATAAAATTAGTACAAAGCCAGTCGAGCGCGCAGGGGGGGAATCGAAAGATTCGCACTGAACCAAGCCATGTTGGTCCCTACTTGTGCGCGCGAGGGAATCCCTTCTAGTTGCTTGTTTACTTGCTCTCATTAAGCTTTAGTATATGAAGACTTTGGTGAATCCAAAGCCAAACAATGTGGGACTTCTTACTTTTGAAATATCTATTTATTTTCAATAAAATACTACACTCTAGTCATCAGTGATGATTGACAAGTTTTTGTGACTTCGAATGTGTCAATCATAGAACTACCAAAATAGGCAGGCAAAGACAAATTTGCCCTCCGAGAAAACTCATTTCATCCTACTAAAAACAAGAGGTTGATTGACTGTGGAGGAAATAAAGAAGTGGGGTTTGAAATGATTCAAGTTTAAAATGCAACAAACTTACAAAATAAAAGAAAGGAACTGAAGCTTCTCAGCAACACACTATTAAACTAGGCTACACATAATCATCTAAGTACTTGGGCTTAGTCAATTCCTCTGGACCTATGCTAGCCCATAATTGATTGTCCATCATAGACATTAATTAATGATATCACCATACTCATCTATATCAACATTATTTGCGCCTGTCCCAAGTTGTTGGTCATTTTTGCCTGCAACAACATATTCAGAAGCAGAGCTGATGTTTGGATTTACAAACACATCTTCAGAAGCTAAGTTTATGTTTTGATTTGCAGTTGGTGATTCACCAGAGATAATCCTTTTGAAAGTGCCCGCAATAATCTGATGGACAAAGAAAGTTACACAAATTGTGTTATAATTTACTAAATACATCACAACTAATTACAGTAAATAAAATTGTTTAACAACAAAAACTACTTCATAAAATAGTAACATGTATGAGTTTTGCTTACATGAATGGGGCTAGCGGCTATGAATTGACCCACAAGGGTACCTCCAATAACTCTTCCACTAAATGTAGACAGTGATGCAGTCAATGTGTTCTCTTTGTGATTTTGCAAAGGTACGTCCTACAGATAAAGAAAGTAGTTGAAATGAGACACAAGAAGACGTTTTGATTTTCTTTAACCACGAGAAGAAAATTGCCAAGAAACTAGAATGTTAATAGTTCAAGATATGAATTTCTGTGTACAGAGAGGGATTATATTTATAATATAGTTAGAGAGCTAGCTAGCTAGAAACGAAATGTAACTAACTAGTCAACTAACCTAATATATGCTTATCGGGAAAAAAAACTAACCTAATATATATATATATATAAAATTTCCTTTAATTTAGATATTAACTTTGAACTGGCTCGGAATATTGATTTGCTTGACCACACTAGTATGAACAGCATAACCAGAATAGTAACCAACAGTTCAAAGTTAATACTAAATGTCACAAATCAGGGGAGACAACCTTGTTTCTCACTGACAATAGCAAAGCCAACATTATTGTACCTAAAACCATCCAATGGAGTGACATCACCTTACCTGAAACCTGGACCCTAGAGAAAGCTGCTCCTGCGGCCCCTAGGTTAACACCAGAATTCCAGGATGTCATTCAATACCAATCTGGAAAAGTAGACCTCGTCTTCAATAGAAGTAACTCCTTTTCCATCCCTAGGTCCCTGCATTCTGAGGAAAGCTTCAGAACGGCTATGTCTAGGGGAACCTTGTCTAGAAGGTCCTTTTCAACAGAACCTTCCAAACCTTATATTGGAACATCCCATGATGGTTCCACTATCCATTTACAGGGATTCAAAACAACAACCCCTGAACAACTTCTTATCAAAAGGATGAGGAGGAACCCAGATCTATCCAATCTCCAACCTACTCTTCCCTTAATGAACCTTATGATATCTAAGTTCATTATTGATAAGAAAACCCTTAAGAAAGACTTATACTCTGAGGAATGGTCTCCTCAAAGAGAGTGGTTCTTTCTACATTATCAGGGTCCCAAAGCTCTGATACCAAGAGGGGATCGGAATCAGAAGAAGAGTAAAATTAAAGAGACAGAGGGGAAGTAGGTAGCATGCGGAATGCTAAACAAGAAATTAAATTTGCAGAATCAGAAAAACATAGATAGATTAGGAGGCAAAGCCTTCCATATAAGACAGTAAAACTGTCTATGAGTTACAGAGATTGAAGATTGAAGAAGATCTTACAAGATTGAAGAAGATCTTACAAGATTGAAGAAGAAGAAGAAGAAGAAGAGAGGAGCTTACAAGGTGCTCTGCCTTCTTACTAGAACTAGAGAGAGAAATATAATTGAAGAGTAAATTGAAGCGTGTCTTCTAACAAGAACCTAAGCACGTATTTATAATTGGAATTGAAATAGTAACCAGTCACTAACTGGTAGGAACAGTAAAGGACTACTGTTTGGAATCCAATGACTGTTAACTGGGACTGTGTACTTAGGTGACCTGCACTGTGCACATGAGTCTTGAAATGTTGACCGGTACTATGCACTTGAATAGTGGACAGGGAACCAGTATTGTTTGGTATCCAAGGCTTGAACCTGTGGAGTCTTGGAAGGTGGCAGGAGGTGGGAACCACGTGTCTGCCATGATTGATGCCTTTTGCCAAGTGGCAAGGAAAGCGGGGGAAAAAAGCAGATTCCTTTTGACTGCTTGTGATGATTTGCATTAGTGGGGGACAAAAGCAGAGATGCTCTTTTCCTGTCATGATTGCTGTCTTTGACTATAGGAAATAATAATTGGTTAGGTAAAACAATAGTAAACTGGACAGTTTTTCATGTCATTACTGACACTACAGTCACCGTGTCCAAGGGTGGTTGAACAGTTTTTCATGCCACTGCTGGCACTACAATCACCATGTTCAAGGGTGGCTGAACAGTTTTCCCACCAAAGGTGGTACAGTTGTCATATTCAGGGACAGATGTTTTGAAAAGATTGATTTTTAAGGTCTTCTGAAGATCTCTAGTGAAGATCATCAGGAGAGTAATCGTCGCAACAACCTTCTTCGTTCTGATAAAATGAATCAGAGGATGAGGAAGATGCAGTTTGAACCTGTTCCTTTCCTCTGGTTTTACTTGCAGAAGAAGAAGAGGTAACCTTGTTAATGGTTTGATCTTGGAGAAGATTCATATTGTTCTGCAAATTTTCCAGAACATCTTCTTTAGAGGTGGAAGCAGCAAGGGCTGCAGAGATCCTAGCCTTCTGATTGAGGAACCTGCAAGTCTCTGGATCAGCAACCTGCAAAGATCTTGGATTGTTTTTGAACCAGTCGGTTACGCTAAGAGAAGATGTCATTAAAGCATCAAACTTAGGCCACCATTTGACAAAAGACTATTTATAAAAGGATGAAACATTCTTTAGGTGGTAATCACCAATCTTGTATTGCCAGGAAAAGATCCATGACAACGAGAATGTGGTAAAAAAGTTTAAAAAGATTGGGTAATGGTTAAGATCTTTATTGAATCTTTTCGAAAAGGTTTGAAATCCTTCATGGACTTCAATGGGAAGAATTTCAGGGATTGGCCCAAAGAAATTCCACCATTGGAGGAACCAATTGGGGAAGGAGTACTTGGTTGCCCTTTTAAAGTAGATTAACCAAGAATGTTTGAAGGTTTGGTTCTGTAAGCCAAGGATAGCATAATCCCAGGCTTTGACATAGTCCCAATAATTGTATCCTATAGGATCAAAATTCTGGGAAAATTTCTTGGGTCTATTTGGGTTTTGGCCAAAGTCTGCAGGTGTTAGAACCTTTAGAATTTGGAAGGTTGAGTGGGTGATGAAAGTTTGGTCTTTTGGGTCCCTGTAATGTTTGATAGACACGGATTCTGTATCTATGAGAATAAACTCATAGAATGTCTGGGTTTTGTTTAAACTCAGGGGGAAAAAGTGAGATTGAGATGGGAAGATTTTAGATGGGATCTTGTTAGGGGTCTTATCCATGAACTCATGTTCTAGATGAGTCAGAAAGAAATAATTCTCTTTAGGTATGTACTGAACCTGAGTTGTTTGAGTTCTGATTGTGGTAATTTGGGATGATCCTAGGTTGTTCCGGGTAACCAGATTTTTCTGGGCTTGGATAGCCAGGTCCAGAGAGGGCATATTTTGGTCACTGCCATCCTCGGCAATGCTGGCCCAAGTTCTCCTGGGAAGATTGATTGCTCCGTGTTCCTGAAGAGCAAGGAGATTTTGAACGGGAAAAGCATAATCCTGCTTAGTTTGTTTAGGTTGATTTTGGGGTAAGATTGGTTGGATATTCTGGGAGGAAGACCCTGTTTGTTTTTTGATGGAGGACCATGTGGTGATTGGTAAGGGGGATCCTGTAGTAACTGGTAAAATGGGGTTTCCTGTAGTGATTGGTAAGGCATCTGGATTGATTTTACCTTTACCTCTACCTCTTCCTCTGGAGGAGGAGGCTCTGGAAGCCATAGTGATTGTAGCCCTGTAATTAACCATAAGAGGGTTAGTCTGGGAAAGCATTACTTGAATTCTTAAAATATCAAAATCAAATAAGCTTAAAATATTAAAAATACTTTGGATATTGTGCCTTTTGATATAAATATAATATGTAACTAGTTTATATTTAAAAGACAATCTAAATTGATTTCTTGGTTCAAGGAATTTGATAGGTAAAACTCTTCTATTATTTAAAAAGGTTTTAACAGGATTAAAAGATAAATTAATTTGTTTATCAGGAATGAAACCAATGATGGTGAAATCCTTCTTTTTGTCAGAGAAGGTTTTAGCAAGATTATAGGGATAAACATAAGAATCAGTACAAGAACCAGTACTGGAGACTGGTCCATTAGTAATCCTATTGGTACCCCTATTGGTCCCTATTTTGATATAGTTCTGTTTTAGGCCAGAATTAATATCAAAATTAGAGATAATATTGTGGTTAAAATCCAAAGATTTAAACATTACGGGTTGTCCTAAGCAGAGGATATCTATGCCATTTATAGAAGGATGAAAGTAGAGTGGTATAACTGGGGATTCCCAGATAATTCTATTCTCAATGATCTTAGCATAGGACAAAGTATTGACTTTG
This sequence comes from Astragalus membranaceus, assembly GCA_039519185.1. Lineage (NCBI taxonomy): Eukaryota > Viridiplantae > Streptophyta > Magnoliopsida > Fabales > Fabaceae > Astragalus > Astragalus membranaceus. The sequence continues at coordinate 215,049,911 of CM076846.1, forward strand.
CTAATGGCAGAAGGAGGTTTGAAAGATTCTAGACTGGAGTTTTTAAGATACTGATTTAACCAATTGTAAATCTTGCTATTGGTTCTAGGATCAAGATTGGAAGTTCTAAGAATACTATGGATATCATCAAACCTACTGGGTTTGTTACCTTTGCAAAGGGTGATGATATTGCTTTTGATATTAGGATCTATCTTAAGGGCTTTAAGCTTCCTAGTGATCCAACAAGTTCTGCTTTTGTGACCGATTTTGCCACAGATAAAGCAAATGGTAGTTTTTCTGGGTTTATCCCGTTGTTCTTTTGGCAATTGGTTGGTAGCCTGGGTTTCAGGTTGGCCCTTGCCACAAGTGCACTTACCACAAGTACAAATGCTAGGAGTAGCCTGAGGTTTGTTCTGGATGTCAGGTTCATGGTTAGCCCCTTGGCCTGCCTCCTTTTTCTTACGGTGTCTAGGCATATAACCAGTTTGGGGTTGGTTAGGGCAATGCCTGCTGATGTGGCCAGGCCTGCTGCATTTGAAGCAGATGACCCTGTCAATGTCAGAGGGGTCGTGTTTAACCGTATTGATGGACTTATTTTTGTTAGGTAAAGGATTGATCTTTTTAGTTTTGAGTAGGTCAAGCTGTTTTCTGACAATGGCTAGGAGCTCTTTCCTACTATTACTTTGAATATCATGGTTGATGGTGGAACCATATTCTTGGGTAGGGCTATCTAAGGCCTGAAGATACTTATTTGGTTCTAAGGCATCTATGGGACCTTTGGTAGTGTTAACAGGGATGTCCTGTTTTTTATCAAATAATTTGGATTGAAAAGGGTAATCAATACCTTTCTTAATGGTATACTTGCGAAACCAGTAAAAGAAAGGAACATTACGTTTGGTTTCTCTAAGAAATTTATAGAATTTCTCCTGGATTTCCTTAGCTTTGGGACCCTGATAATGTAGAAAGAACCACTCTCTTTGAGGAGACCATTCCTCAGAGTATAAGTCTTTCTTAAGGGTTTTCTTATCAATAATGAACTTAGATATCATAAGGTTCATTAAGGGAAGAGTAGGTTGGAGATTGGATAGATCTGGGTTCCTCCTCATCCTTTTGATAAGAAGTTGTTACAGGGGTTGTTGTTTTGAATCCCTGTAAATGGATAGTGGAACCATCATGGGATGTTCCAATATGAGGTTTGGAAGGTTCTGTTGAAAAGGACCTTCTAGACAAGGTTCCCCTAGACATAGCCGTTCTGAAGCTTTCCTCAGAATGCAGGGACCTAGGGATGGAAAAGGAGTTACTTCTATTGAAGACGAGGTCTACTTTTCCAGATTGGTATTGAATGACATCCTGGAATTCTGGTGTTAACCTAGGGGCCGCAGGAGCAGCTTTCTCTAGGGTCCAGGTTTCAGGTAAAGTGATGTCACTCCATTGGATGGTTTTAGGTACAATAATGTTGGCCTTGCTATTGTCAGTGAGAAACAGGGTTGTCTCCCCTGATTTGTGACATTTAGTTTTCAAAAAATTTGATCTGATGGAGTTCATCACTTTGTATTGGACCCTGTAGATGAGAGTGATAGGAACAGACCCTTCTTTCATGTCGTAGCCATGGCATTTGACATTGAGGAAGAGGACATCAAGGATGTTCTTATCATCTAAACTAACAGTTAGGTCAGGAAAACAATTGAAAAAGATAGGCCCATGTATAAGGCTAGTTTCGACAGTTCCTAATAAGGAATCGTGAAACTGGTTGTGACGAGCATCTCTTAAACATAGCAAAACTGCTACGTTAAGGGATTCTCTAGTCAAGGGTTTCATACCTACCTGGACACTTCCTATGTGCAAGTAGTTAAAATTGTCCAGTTGATGGGTTTTCACACTTTTCTCAGAGAGAAGATGAAGTTCTTCATCATCTTTTCGAAGTATGATTTTTTGTTCAACCGTTCTGATGATGTAATCAGATTTAGAAAAAAAGGATGTTTTTGGTTTATAAAGATCTTTGTGAGATATCTTTGGAATATCCCAATTATCAAGATCTTGATTGATATTTTCAAAATGAATTTCTTCTTTGAAAATCTTGTTTGAAAGAGATTGTCTTGATTGGTCTTCGCTAAACGAAGGGGATTGTGATGAAGACGAAGGTCTACTTGAGCTGCAGGAGAATCGTGAGGAAAAGGCTTTAAACATATATAAAATAATATTTCCTCACCCGTAAGCATCATTGCCTTCATTTGGTTACTTGCAGAAATATAAGTATTAAAACTGAACTAGTTATTTACCATCTGGGAAATGTCGTTAGGTTAACCATGTTTTGTTCAAAACTCAATTCATAAAGCCATGTTGCCGGATATCAAAGCTTGAATACTAAAATTATTTTCTATTTTATATTTTGGAGTAGAAGCTACCATAGTTCAGAGAAAATTAAAGTAAATACTGAAATATATTAAACCAGATTTAAACACTCAAAGTCTAAGTTATTCCTTGTTTTAAACATGTATATGATCAAAAGTAAAGCACTTTCGAAAATACTTTTCTCCTTCAGGATTAGAATACTTTAGGATAATAAATCTCAAATAATGGTATATGACTGCCCAGTCAACCAGCAGGGTCTTATGTACTCCGACTACCATTTACGTCGCTAATGAGATACCCAGATATCCTTACTAATATTCTACGGTCCTTGGAGTATATAAAATTTTTCTTTGAAAAGCTTTAGAAGTATTTTGATCATAAACATTTTAAGTGCAAAGGTATAACAAAGAACTAAAAAGTGTATCTTAGTATAATTCATAGCAGTATGTTACAATAATAGTACTGAGAACACAAGTAATTACTGCAAGATATAAACATAGATGAATAATTAAATTATTCAAATATTATTACGTTCATTTTTAAATAATTATAAAATAGTGGACTGGTTGACTATAGGATTATCCGATCGAGGCGGATAAATACGGCACATTTCAATTGCCCTTGCCAGACGCCTGTATTGACGTACGCTTGCGGCATTTAGCTATAGTCAAAGAGTACACTAGTAGTATAACCTTTAATTTAATTTAATTTAGAATTAATATCCATTTATGGCAATCATATGAGTATGAACAAGTGTATGATTAAATTAAAAGCATAACCAGAATAGTAACCAACAGTTCCAAGTTAATATCTACATTCCTACTTCCACCATCTGGCTCTGATACCAAGAGGGGATCGGAATCAGAAGAGTAAAATTAAAGAGACAGAGGGGAAGTAGGTAGCATGCGGAATGCTAAACAAGAAATTAAATTTGCAGAATCAGAAAAACATAGATAGATTAGGAGGCAAAGCCTTCCATATAAGACAGTAAAACTGTCTATGAGTTACAGAGATTGAAGATTGAAGAAGATCTTACAAGATTGAAGAAGAAGAAGAAGAAGAAGAAGAAGAAGAAGAAGAAGAAGAAGAAGAAGAAGAAGAAGAAGAAGAAGAAGAAGAAGAAGAAGACAGGAGCTTACAAGGTGCTCTGCCTTCTTACTAGAACTAGAGAGAGAAATATAATTGAAGAGTAAATTGAAGCGTGCCTTCTAACATAAGCCTAAGCACGTATTTATAATTGGAAAATTAAATAGTAACCGGTTGCAAACCGGATAAAAATGGGATCCAAAGCAAGTAACCGGTACTGTGGACTTGATTGACCGGTACAGGAAGAAACCAAGGAGGGACTGTAGTAGCATGCGCAGGTTTTCATAAATTAGATTTAAGAGATGCCTTTGATAGTGGATGGTGAGGTCCACCATGGAGCATAATGCGCATGTCACTTTGATTAAAGGAATAATCATGATGGTTGTTTTGGTGGTGGGAGACAAAGTGCAATCCACCAAAATTTGTTGATAATGAAGATTCTTATCTTGGCAAAATTCTTCAGAGAAGTAAACCGCTACAACAAAGATTAATATAAAATAAATGATTAAAATTAAAACTGAACAGTTTTTCATGCCTTTGCAGACACTACGATCACCATGTTCAAGGGTGGAGGAATAGTTTTTCATACCAAAATTGGTATTACTATCACCATATTCCAGGGTGTTGTAGGAACAGTTTTTCATGTCATTGCTGACACTACAGTTACCATGATCCAGGGTAGGTGAGCAGTTTTTCTCACCGAAGGTGATACAATTGTCTTGCTCAGGGACACAGATTAAAGAGATATTGGAATTGCTTAAGGGGGAACTAATTACTTCCCTGTAAGTACTCACGAGTGAGATAGTCAGGAAGGGAATTGTCAGATCCTTTCAGATACTCAATATCAAAATCGAATATGCTAAGGATTGCCTGCCATCTGGCAAAGATATGTTTTGAAGCAAGATTTTTAACATCCTTTTGGAGGATTTCTTTCGCTGATTTGCAATCAACTCTAATAAGAAACTTTTGGTTTAGTAAATCAGACTGGAATTTTGATACAGACAAGACAATGGCTAAGACTTCCTTTTTGACTGTGGAATAATTTTGTTGGGCTGGGTTCCAGTGTTTGGAAGTAAAAGCAATGACCTGTTCTTTCCCAGACATTTTTTGTTTTAGGATGCCACCATAGCCAATGTCTGAGGCGTCAGTCTCAACAATTTTAAAGGCATCAGGATTGGGGAGGTAAAGACAGGGAAGCTCTTTAACCTGAACTTTGATTTGCTTGACCACACTAGTATGAACATCTGTCCAAGGAGGGGGATCCTTTTTAAGACGATCATGCAGGGGTTTGATGATATTGCTGATTTGAGGGAGAAAATCGGAGACATAATTAAGACACCCAAGGAACCTTTGTAACTGGGTTTTGTCAATGATTTGTAACTGTGTGGCAATTGAAAAGGATGTTCACTTCAATGGAAACATTTTTCAGTTATTTGAATTTTTATAAAAAAATTTATTATATTATTTCCGGCGGATATTACTAATTACCGGTGGTTTTTTAGAAAAAATAGTAATATATTTACCGGCGGTTTTTTTATTACTAGCAGTTTTTGAATCCCAAAAAAAATTCTGGCGGTTTTGTCTTTTACCGGCGGTTTTTTTAATAAAAAAATAATATCTTTGCCGGCTGTTTTTCGTAATTACCGGCGGTTTTTTTTAATAAACGAAAAACGTTTCCGGCGGTTTTTCTGTGTTACCGGCGGTTTTCGAATAAAACATAATAAATTAATCAAATCTTTACCGGCGGATTTGTCGTAATTTCCGTCGGTAATTTCCGGCGGTTTCTTTCGTCGGTAATTTCCGGCGGGAATTCCGCCGGAAAATATTACCTACAGACATTTTTCCGGCGGATTTTGTCCGTCGGTACTGTGACATTAATTACCTACGGATTTGGTACGTTACCGGCGGAAAAAATCCGTCGGTAAATCCTTGTTTTCTTGTAATGAGTGAAGAGTCTAAGGCATATAGACTCTATGATCCTAACACCAAGAGGATCATGATAAGTAAAGATGTAATGTTTAATGAAAATGAAACCTGGAAGTGGGAAAATGAGAAGCAAAGCAATGAAAAATGTCCAATTGATGAGGAAGAAGGTGATAAACTGGTGGAGGAAAGTACTGAGCAGGCCATTAATGATGAGAATGGCATTGAGGATGGTGAGGGTGAGTCACCAACTTGTGTCCCTAGACAAGAAACTACCTAGAGAACCAGAGGCTCCTGCAGTTGTGGAAGGTGGTGTGTGAAAAGATGTGCAAGTATACACAGTCACAAACAAGTAATACAATAATAAGAAAGGTCGAACCCACAAGGATTGGATTAACTTTATGTATGTTTAGAAAGCATATAAATTAGTACTACTATTCTACTCACAAATTTTGGGGTTTTTAAGTTAAGTGAAAATAGAATACAAATATGTAAAAGAATAGGAAGGAAATCAGTTGAGAAAGATGGTAGAGATGTTTTCACTAAATAATGTTCTTTTGAGAGTTTCTATGCTTTTAGTGATGCAGAAGCACCAAGGTGCAGTTGCATGAGTGTGTGCTTTTCAGCTACTTTCTTCAGAGTTTCGTTACAAGCTTCCCATGTCTGGGCTTGCTATATAAGTTCACTCCTGCCTTTGAAGTACCCACTGATTTTATGGTTAATTTAATTTAATTAAAACAAATAATAACTGTAATTATAACAATGCCCTTATTGGCAGGAGCAAAACAAGAAGAAGAATGGTGGAAATTCTTCTCAGAACCAGAACAACTCTGGTAACTCAGATAGCACATCAGGAAAGGGGAATTCCAGTCATAACAAAGGAGGAAAGAAGAAATTTAACAAGAAAAACATTCAGTGTTACAATTGTGACAGATATAGCCATTTTGCAGATGAATGCCCTGACTTGAAGGGAGGAAAGTCCAAGGCATATGAGGAGGCTTTAGCTGTTGAAGATGATGACTCTGATTCAGATCCAGTGATGCTGATGGCTAAGATTGATGATGAAAACATGGTGAAGCAGGAAGTGACTTCTGCTAAGAGTGAGGTAACTCAATTTACTACTGTTAGTTCTGATAGTGATGAAATTAAGAGTAGTAATATTGAGGATTGGTACCTAGACACTGGATGTAGCAATCATATGACTGGACATAGAGAGTGGTTGTTTGATTTTGATGATAGTGTTAGAAATACAGTTAGGTTTGCTGATCACACTGCCATAACTGTAAAAGGTAGAGGTAAAGTGATGATTAAAGGGAAGAATGGTAAACCTACATTTATAACTGATGTGTTGTATGTACCTTCATTCAAGAGCAATTTGTTGAGTATTGGACAGCTGCTTGAGAAAGGTTTTTAAATTGTAATGAGAAGCAATTATCTGAAATTGTTTGATTCCAATGAGAAGTTGTTGTGCAAAGCTACAATGAGTAAGAACAGGACCTTCAAAGTGAAATTGGAGGCTGCAGAGGTGAAGTGTCTGCTTAACAGAACTGTTGATGAAGAGAGGTGGCTGTGGCATCACAGGTTTGGGCATCTCAACTTCAAGAGCTTGAAGTTACTTCATGACAGTGAGATGGTGCATGGTTTACCTGCTATTAAGGAACCTGAGAAGTTGTGTGAAGGCTGTTTGGTGAGCAAGCAACCTAGAAACAATTTCAAGTCAAGTGCTCCAAAGAGGGCAAAGCAATCATTAGAAGTTGTTTATTCTGATGTGTGTGGCCCTATTGAAGAGCAAAATTTCAGTGGAAACAAATATTTCCTGACCTTTGTTGATGAATTCACAAGGAAGATATGGTTGTATTGTTGAAAGAAAAATCAGAAGTGTTCTCAGTTTTCAAGAAGTTTTGTGCACTTGTGGAGAGACAAAGTGGTTATAAATTGAAGACATTGAGGACAGATGGTGGTGGTGAGTTCAATTCAAATGAATTGAAAGATTTTTGTGAAGAAAGAGGCATTTCACATGAGGTGACATCTCCTTATACTCCTCAGCATAATTGCTTAGCAGAGAGGAGAAACAGGACCTTGCTTGACATGGCAAGAGGCATGCTGAAAGAGATGAAGATGCCTAAAAACTACTGGGGTGAAGCAGTAAACACAGCTGCTTATGTGCTCAACAGATGCCCTACTAGAGGTTTGGTTGATATGACTCCTGAACAAGCCTGGACAGGAAACAAACCAACAGTAAAACATCTGAGAATTTTTGGACCAAATTGTCATAGACACATTCCTGATGAGAAAAGGAGGAAGCTAGATGACAAGAGTGAAACACTTGTGTTAGTTGGATATGATTCAACTGGTGCTTATAGATTGTATGATCCAAAGGTGAAGAAATTGGTAATTAGCAGAGATGTGAAGATTGATGAATCTGCTATGTGAAATTGGAAGAGTGAATCAGTGACTAGAATGACTTTTCCTTTTGATAGTGAAGAGGAAAATGCTGCAGAACCACTGACTAATGAAGACGAACCTAAGAGTAGTGAGCAGGGTCTGAGAAGGTCACACAGAGAACGATTTCCCTCTGTCAGACTTGCTGGTTATGATATAATTGCAGACAACAACATAGAAGATGATGGTGAGTTGTTGCAAATGGCTCTAGCAGCTGAGTTAGAACCTGTCAAGTGGGAGAAAGCAATTGAGATGAAGCAATGGAAGAATGCAGTGCAGGAAGAAAAATGCATGCAATCAAGAAGAACAATACTTGGAATTTGGTTGAGTTGCCAAAAACCAAGAAGCCTATAGATTTGAAGTGGGTGTTCAAGTTGAAAAGGAAACCAGGTGGCTCAATTGTAAAGTATAAGGCAAGGTTAGTTGCAAGAGGTTTCTTGCAAAAGGAGGGTGTTGATTATTCTGAGGTCTATGCACCAGTGGCTAGACTAGAAACAGTGAGATTGGTTGTAGCACTAGCTGCTTTCAACAATTGGCAACTTCACCAGCTAGATGTGAAGTCTGCCTTCCTTAATGGTGAGCTTGAGGAAGAAGTTTATGTTCAACAACCACCTGGGTTTGTGTTGAAGGGTGAAGAACACAAAGTCTACAAATTGAACAAGGCCTTATACGGATTGAAGCAAGCTCCACGAGCTTGGAACAAGAGGATTGATATGTTTCTGCAGAAGCAGAGTTTTGTGAAGTGCTCTGTTGAATATGGTGTATACTTCAGAAGGAAGGAAAGAGGAGAGGTGATATTGATTTTCCTCTATGTAGATGACCTCTTAGTGACTAGAAATGATCAAGAGAAGATCAATTTGTTCAAGAAGAAGCTCATGACAGAAATTGAAATGTCTGACATAGGCTTGTTAAGCTATTTTCTGGGCATGGAGTTTGTATATGCTGATACTGGTATACTTCTTCATCAAAGGAAGTACATTGGTGATATGTTGAAAAGATTCAATATGGAAAACTGCAAGTGTGTTAACACACCTTGTGAATCCAATATAAAACTGACTAAGGCAGAGGAAGAGAAGACAGTGGATGCAACTTTGTTCAAACAAATTGTTGGCTCTTTAAGGTTTGTTTGTAATAGCAGACCTGATGTTGCTTTTAGTGTGGGCTTAGTTAGTAGATTTATGAGTGATCCTAGAGTATCACATATGGTGGCTGCTAAGAGGATCTTGAGATACCTTAAGGGTACACAGAAGTTGGCTCTACTGTTTTCAAAGAAGAGCATTTCTAGAATACCTGCAGTGGCAGCATTCTCTGACTCTGATTGGTGTGGGGATAAGGTAGAGAGAAAGAGTACTTCAGGGTACTGGTTCAGTTTCCTTGGTGCTCCAATCTCATGGAGTTCTAAGAAGCAAAGTGTTATTGCTTTATCATCTTGTGAGGCTGAGTACATAGCACCTTGTCAAGCTGCCTGTCAAGCATTGTGGATTGATTCTCTGTTGGATGAGCTGCAGATCATACATCAGAAACCAGTGAAGTTGAATGTGGATAACAAGTCTTCAATTAATTTGGCCAAGAATCCAGTGCTTCATGCCCGGAGCAAACATATTGAGACAAAGTATCACTTTATTAGAGATCAAGTTAGCAAGGAAAGACTTGAAATGTGCTACTGCAACACTGCTCAGAATGTTGCTGATGTTTTTACCAAGTCTGTAACCGGAGACAGATTTGAGGAGCTGAGGAATTGTTTGAACTTGATGTTTCTGATGCTTAAATTGCAGGGGAGTGTTGAAGGCAATTCAAGACCAAAAATTATACTTGTTATAGTCCATATAGCATACTTAATATAGGGTATAAATACTAGTAGCATTGTATTTCAGTTTCTGTATTTTGCTCATTATGCAGTTTACTATTTTACCCTTTTAACATTGTAATTCCTCATATAATTACATTTTGTACTTCATTCAATATACACAGTTTTATTCTCACTGTTACTTCCGTTCCAACTATTTTCCTTCTTCTCCCTCTGAATTCTCTCTGCAAATGCACTTCATAGTGCAACACCAATAAGCAGCACTCCATTATCTTTAGACAGTAATGCGCTCAACTTGCCCTCTTTGCAAATTTCTTGAATCACCATTACTCTCAACGGTATATCCTCCAGATAGAGAAATTAGCTCTAACCGCCCGCCCCTATGTGTAAAAAAAATTAAAATAAAATACACAAGAGAAAGAGCTTAATTTACATATATAAGGTGCAAAATTTAGGTTACAAAAAATTAGATAAAAAATAATTATTGAGAAAATTAAAAGGAAATGCTACTACTACAAAAAGCAATTGTTAATTGTTAATGAAATCAATTTATACTACCTCTTATGTCCTTGGAATTGGAGAATTATCAAACACGACCTTAGATGCAGTACCGGCGGCGGAGACTATGCAAACATTCCGACAAGGATACGCGTGATTAAATTCTGTCATAACATTGACCACCTGCTAATTACACATGCGCGGAAATTAATTAAAGCGCGAATGAATTACTCCTTCGGTCTCATATTATATGATGTTTTAGCCACACAAAAAGATTGTCCCATATGTACTAGTATTAATTTACCACCCCAGGATTCACGGTTATGAAATGAGGAAAGAGCTTATCACGAACTTTTATTTTTACACCTACACGAAAATCAAACATGAAAAATTTAGCAACAGAATAATTTTACTAGATTGAATTTTTGCTAGTTTTCATGCAATGTGGAAAGGTGAGATAGAGACACAATAAAAAAGTTAAACTAAGGTGAAAAACAAGAGACCAATTCTTGAGTTTGAATTCAAATGTGACTGTGTAATAGTAATAGTGAGTGTGGTATTTATTTAACATTTCGTCCAAGACAACAAAAAAAACGTTGGTGTTTGCAACAAATTAATATCTAAAGAAAAACGTACCAAAGCGGAATGGTGGCTTATCTCCGAAACCCTTAGGGCGTCTTCTTTTTCTCTTTTCAGAAGCTACAGTTGGTGATGGTAATGCTATTGATAGAGGGATTGCTGCAGTTGGTGATGATGGTAATGCCTTCGATTTTCTATTTTTTTTCTTCTTTCTCTTTCCCTTTTTTCCTTTTGATCTTTCTAGTTCAGGTGGGTTCACAACAACCAATGGCAATGTGGAATGACAGGTGCCTGATGATCCTCTTTCTCCTCCTCCGCCATTGAAATGAAGACACAAAAACAAGAAGACGTTTTGATTTTCTTTAACCACGAGAAGAAAAATTGCCAAGAAACTATAGAATGTTAATAGATCAAGAGTGAGTGAGAGTATGTTTATATTTATAGTCAGAAAGCTAAGAAGGAAATGTAACTAACTAATTAACTACCCTAACAACACAGCTTATCACTTGTAATTACATAATCACTTTCAGTCAAAATTTATTAAATCCTCTTCCCTTTTTGGAGTCTTGACTTTCTGAAATTATATGCCCTTGGTTTTCTTTTCTCTTTTTCTTTTTCATTTTTTTAAATACCTTAGCCAACTATACAAGTCCATCGGTTTGATGCAATTTTCTAGCATGAATAAAATCTACTCATCTAAGCCTAATTATTTGGAGTGTTTGGTGTTCATTTTTTTTTAATATCTCTAATAATAGACTTTTATTGAGGACTTTTTCCATTGACATTTTTAAAAAATCTATATCTATGTAGTATTTGTTATTTCAATTCTCTTCTTATTATTTCTAACTGTTTATTTATTTATATAATGTAATAGTAATAATAGTAGATATATAGACAATTATTGACATTATATGAAGGAACGAAGAGAGTAATAGTCATCTTGTACTTGCACAAAACTTTCTATAGTGAATATTTCGGGATACCGGCAATGAACATATAACAAATGACAATCTAATGACAAAAAGAAACCAAAAAAAAGCGACCAAACTGATCATATTTTCACTGATAAGTTTTGAACTGTGAAGACAATCCTAATCCATGAATAATAAGGATAATAAATAGAAGTACAAATCTAAAAGTCAATACGCAATACTATTACAAAAATGTTAAAATAACCCAAACAAACGAACTTAACAAAAACGACACATTCGTTCGTTGCATCTCAAAGGCATTGTGGTAATGGTACAGGTGAACATAACATTTAATGTACAGTGGATACTCAATGTTCTCCATAGCTTGATCGTTCAAACAAATGTACAGTTAATTTAAGACCAGTGAACCCTAATAACATACAATTCTTCCCCTCCAAAGTCTATACGGAAAGGACGGAAGACCTCCTCTTATCCTCCTTCAAAGCTCAACAATTCTTCCCCTCCAAATTGTGGGATAAGCAGACGAAATCATCATTTTAATGGCTATTGAATTACATAGGTACCCTCAGCTTAGATCATGAGACAAAAATAAGAACCTTGTTGGAAATACAATTTTATGATATTATCCCTTCTCTATGCTTTCTTAATTTAAGTCCCAAATAAAGAGATGGGAGTTCCCCTTACTTTTGAACTTATAAAACATCAAAACAAAATAAGTTCCCCCCTCCATTCCTTCATTTCCACTAGTCCCCCTATCTCCATGGAAGTTGCAAGTCAAGAGGCACCTCTCTGGCTCGTGCGCCACCTAAGAAACACCCTGGTATTACGATGTCAGAACTATGATGCACTCACCGGCATTGACCAAGAAAAAAACCATGACATGCAAAACGATGAAGGTGCATGGTGCACCTAACAGCAAACAATTTTTTCACTACCTCGGCAGTCTACGTAAAAAGCATCTTCAACTCTTCAATTCGTGCAGTTCGAACTTCTTGATCAGTCAAGGCACCAGAAATCATCCTGTTGTTTACGTGCTTGCACTGCCTCCATTCTCTCCTCAACTGTCCCCTGCGTTATGAAACATAAGGAAAAATGCCTTATTTAAGTCAATAAAGTCACATCATTTGGTGATATGCACTTGAACAATCTCATATATCAGTCTCAGAAAGTAAGCACCACCCTCATTAAGACTTTAGTATTTCAATTAAGATTATAGCTGAAATATTTACAATTTAAGTAAAAGTCCAGCTCAGCTGGTGTGGTGGCTTTGTAACCTAAACCTCACTGGTTAACTACCACCCCAGTGAAGCAATTAATCAGGCCCAATTAAACATATGCAATAATACAACCATGTTACATATATGCATGATTTCCCAAAATCAGGATATTAAATATACCTTCACGATAAACCGTCTGATGGCCACCTTTTTTGTTTGTCCAATGCGATGAATACGCATAACAGCTTGTTCCTCAACAGCTGGATTCCACCATGGGTCCTATTCATATTGACAAACTATCTATATCCAAAATTACTTTTGAAAAAATTCCAAATAATAACAATGTCTCGTGTCCAATGGGTTGGTTATTCATAAAAATATTCCGGTGCAACTTTCTGAATCCAATGTACATCCAATTATTTACTCCTATATAAGATTCATTTTCCCGAAATCACTTTCTACTATAAGAGAATACCATCAGATTTATGCATAACATGTTTCATGCGGAAAAAAATATCTCATTGTATTAACTGATGTTTAATTTTCCCAAACTTAACAAGATCAACATGTCAGTTATTTATATTTCAACAGCACTAAGTGCATTAAAATTAATCAAAGAGGCATATTTAAATTTCACTTATTGTCAGGCAGGGGTTCTGTCAACTGAATCCTTGTTAGAAGATCTCATGTGAATCTCTTGCTTACCCTATGAGTTCCAGGGGCAGTGTTACACGGGAAGCTAGACAGATAAACAAAGATTTGAGCAACAGAAACTGATTTGCACGTACCATGACAAAAGCATTGGAAGCTGCTGTTAGATTTATACCCACTCCACCAGCCTTTAGCGACATCAACAATACCTGGTGCAAAAAACAAGTACTGGGTATGAATAACAAATGCATCGAACCAGTTCACTATACTGTCTAGCTGGCTAGGTAACAGATTAACATGAGGAAATATGTCAAGACCTGGGTCTCGCTGTCTTCTGAAAACTGTTTAATTACTTTTTCTCGCTGCTGCTGACTCAAAGTCCCGTCAAGACGAACAAAAGAAATATTATTCCTGGACATAAATGAAACCAAGTAGATAATGAACCTCTTTGATATCATTGTTCATCACCAGAATGTGTTAAAAACAAATAATTACAGACATAATAGTTTTGAAACTGGACTAGACCAACCGGTCTGCCTAATTCAACAGTAAACAAGACTCGTGGCTTAAGCGTGATGCAGAAAGGAAACGATGGAGGTGAAGCATGTCACAAGCTCACACAATTGTTGAAGCTGACATCAACTTCACTAGAGTACAAACAAATAATTACAGACATAATAATAGTTTTGAAACTGGACTAGACCAACTGATCTGCCTAATTCAACTGTAAACAAGACTCGTGGCTTAAGCATGATGCAGAAAGGAAATGATGGAGGTGAAGCATGTCACAAGATCACACAATTGTTGAAGCTGACACCAACTTCATTAGAGTACAAACAAATAATTACAGACATAATAACAGTTTTGAAACTGGACTAGACCAACGGATCTGCCTAATTCAACTGTAAACAAGACTCGTGGCTTAAGCATGATGCAGAAAGGAAACGATGGAGGTGAAGCATGTCACAAGATCACACAATTGTTGAAGCTGACATCAACTTCACTAGAGTACATTCACACTCAGAATCTCTCCAATTAGTACATTTTTCCTAAAATACAATTAATCCAGCAAAGAATCTTACCTAGTGAAGGGAATCTGCAAAAGGTCTAGAAAAGCAGTCCACTGGCTGAAAACAATGCTCTTAGAGCCTGATGAGCGAAGATTTTGAAGTTCATTCAAAAGTAGAGTAACCTTGCAAGACTCTACCCAGTTCTTCTCAATATCAATCTGAAACCGACTCTCAGTAGGGGCAGTGATAAGATCTTGCTTGCTGATTGTTTTCCTGTAAAAGAAATAATTTTGTAAGGAGATTGCACTATAACCAAGATTCATGTGAAACTACTGCGATAAAAACAATCTTATACTTCTATTGATCAAAATGAAATAAAAGAAATCTAAAATTCTAAAAGGTTAACTCGATAATACCTACAAACGGGGCATAAACCAGAAGTAGAATTTCGCCAACTTGCCAAGAGGCATTCCCGGCATAAGCGGTGAGCACAAGGCGTCAACACTGCATTTTCGAATGCTTCGAGACATATCGGACATTCTCCCTGCTCCCCTTGACGTAGTTCATCCACAACTTCTTGAACATAAGCCCGTGAGGGTCCATCTTTTACTTCACTTTCTGAGGCATTATAGGTTCCTCTAAGGAAGCGCTTAGCTAGTTTGTTTAGATCAGCAAATTCTTGAGTGTCACCTCGACTAAATGAATCAATTGTCACCATGACAAAAAGTTAAGGCTTAGTAAGAGAACAGCTAAATGGTACAAGGGTAAAAAAATCGCCATCACAAGAGTGCTTTTAAATCGCATCAAACAAACTTCCAAAGAAACATCAATACTGAAACATAATCAAGCACAACTAAGAAAACCATCCTATGTAATGATGAACCCATTCCTATATAGTATCTGATGCAACCAAACAATTTTTACAAACATCTTGGTTCTGTTATCTTTCTGTCCTCGATAAAGAAAAGGTTGTGATGAGATCACAGCCCAGATAACATATTCCACATACTTTAGACAACTTAATGATGCAAAATCAAATAAGCAAATGCCACCAACCAAGAAAGTCACATAAAACAGACCTAAAGCCAGTTTAGATAAACTTCTCGACAAGCACTCGTCTAACTTATCCAATTCAACTTTTCTAGAATCTAGAGTTCCTTCATCTAACTTCTTCATATCATCTATAAATTTATGACTTCTTTCATGTATTGGAGTAGACCTACGCATGTAACTGTTGCTCTAATACCAGAACGTATTTTACAGCTTCCATCACAACTGGCAGTCAGATGTTAGTTAGAATAGTTCAGTTCATTGTTAATAGGTTGGTTATGATTGTAAGAAGATTGTTCCACTGTAAAAAGGCTGTGATAAACTTCATGCTTTCCATACTTTATCATTTGTGAAGTGTTCGTTTTGACGAAACCAGATGCTTACAGTTACAGTAATTTACACGAGCGGCAGATTTTCATTACAACATTCAAGTATGTAACAGGAAGATAAGACAGCGCACCTCATTACAAGAAATGGATGGTCGCAACATTGCCGAAGACGTAAAAGTAACTCTAATATTGAAGCATAATTATGAAGAACACGCCCCTGCTCAACAAACTGATCAAACTTTACCTGCATAAATTTCATCAACGGGTTGGATCAATGTGAGTATGTGACCTTTTTCAGTGCCAAGCAAATATAAAATATTAAATATAAATAAAAAAACCTTAGATCTTTTGAATAGGGCCTCATAAAAGTCCTTTTCAGCTTCTGTGGGTTCACAGTAAATTATTTGCATATCAGCTGGAGGGAGAACTAGGATGGGCCTGCAACAAATAATAGGTTAACAGAATATACTAGATGTTAAAAATAACACAAATGCTTAACGAGCTGACTAACTTGCCCTCTCGATCTGTGCTATGTTTGGTTCTCCTTAACATGATTGGCTTTAAAATGGACTGGACTAACTTCAATCCTCTTTCATCGCCACCCTCAAATGGTTTCTGAATAAGCTTGTTCCACCTAGATCATACAAGACAAATCTTCACAGTACAGCATTCCAAAATAATCTAATAAACAGAGTGGCAGTAAGTTATAAAAAGATGTTTCGCCATAGCAAGCGCTTCAGATTAGATGAATATGCTAAGCATTCATGGCATTCAGCGTGGTTTCATACTCCAGTTATGTTAGGCAAATTTTGAATGAAAAACATTGTTTTCATAAAAATACAATAAAATCGCAAGGTGAGGATTTCTTCAGTCCTCACCAACAGAGGCTTGAATAGCAAAGTAAAAAAGAAGACTCAGATTAGTTGTCATGACTCATGAGCTTAAGATCTATGTTAAAATTAAAAATTTCATGTATTAGTTTCGTTACTGCTGTTATTTGTTCCAATCCTCGGGAGGAAATATTTGAAAGCTACAACTTCCCTATAATGCAGAATGTCCTAAATGCTGTTTGATATATGGAATCAAAAGTTCGATTTAATAAATGCATTTCACCAAAAATATAGAGAATTAGGCATCAAAGCATAGCATTCATCATCTAAGGGTATGTTTGGGAGGGGAAGGGAGGGGAAGGCATATTTTCAATTCTAAATTGAGGAAGCTATAAAATGTCCCTAAACATAAATGAAATGTGATTAAAATTGTTATATTGTTATCTATCAAGTTATTCTTTTATTTTTTTAAAATCTCAAATATATATTAAAATACAGACTAATCTTTTTCAAGCCCTCCCCTCCCCTCCCCTCCCTTCCCCTCCTAAAACCCCCTCCCAAACATACCCTAAAAATATTGAGAAATGGAAAGATTAGCAGAAAATATTGGACATAATCCAATTAAAATTTAGGCTAAAGTGCTCTCGGGGTCCCTTATCTTTATTTAAAGTAACGAATTAGTCCTTTATGTTTTTTTTGTCCCAAATAAGTCCTTTATCTTTCAAATTTTTAACACATAAATCCTTTTCCGTTAACACTGCTGATTTATGTGTCAAAAAAAAGGATTTATGTGTTAAAAATTTGAAACATAAAGGACTGATTTGGGACAGAAAAGGATTTATGTGTCAAAAATTTAAAACATAAAGGACTGATTTGGGACAAAAAAAAGATAAAGGACCAAATCGTTACTTTAAATAAAGATAAGGGACCCCGGGAGCACTTTAGCCTAAAATTTAAATAGCCAACACTAAAAAAAAGGTAATTTTACCAGGCCCAATGACCCCAAGGCTCTACTCTCAGGAAGCGAAGAAGACTGTAAATATCCTCAAGGTTGTTCTGTAGATAAAAAAGGGCACGATATCAGGAAGCATAAAAATTACATCTCTGCTGTTATGAGACCCGTGACCACTGACCAACCAAAAATAAGTCAGCCAATATTCAATACAAACACGTGCAAGAAAAATCTAAGGACATACACATTTGGATGTCATGTGAAAAAATCCCAACAATAATATTTTTTTAACTTTCCAAGGAAAAAGATCATAGCCAAAATCACTTTTGAATTGCAAAAACAGCAAAGCATATTTAAACACATTAAGGTTTTGACGGCATTGCAAGGCAAATGTCCATGATAAGCTAAATGTTATCATGCCTGAACATAATGCCAACCTTGCAATGCTAGGATAAAACATAAAACATGAATAACAAATGGAAGTATAAGTGTATAACCACAATTCACTATTTCAGAGCATGAACAGGAAAAACCTCATAAAACATTAGAACTGGTTACTGGATATCATAAACAGATTGTAATTCTACCAGTGTTATCAATCGCGGATAGCATAACGTAGCAGCTCGGAATTGCTATAGCGGGATAGCGCATAGCAGGATGGCCACAATTTTGAATTTTGAATATATGCCTCCTAATGTAATAGTTCACCTGGATAGGAGTCCCAGTAAGACACCAACGATTGTCAGCAATTAGAGCAGCAGCTGCCATAGAAACTTGGCTTTTAGAAGATTTTATCGTATGTGCCTCATCGAGAACCACTCTGAACCAGCGAATTGAGAAGAGTCCGCCATTATCATCTGCATTCTGTACATACGACAGATAGAAAAATGCATCAGTTGATAAGATTTGAGAAATGAAGCAAATAGGTTGAGAATTATAATAGTAAACTGGTTTGAAAATACCTCACTGGAAAATTCAGAGGCCAAAATTCCGTAAGTAGTAATTACAACATCACTTTGAGCTAGACTCTTTGCATCTTTGGGCCTACTTTGTCCATAATGAATATATAGAGACAGGGACCCTGGGTGCACATGAGTTTCAATCTCCGCCTGGAGAAATAATAGTCAAATGTTCAGAACTGGAAAGGAAGTATTTGAATTACTCTATATATCCCACATTTGAATTCAGTGTAATATCAACTTTCAAGTAAAGAAAATGCAGTAACCAAAGAGCTACATAATGTAAATACCTTCCATTGCCCAAGAAGAGTCATGGGACAAATTATCAGGTTGCCACCACTTGTTAGAGCAGTGTTTTGCTTTATCAGTTTATCAAAACCAGTAAATTTGGTTGCCTTCTTTGGAATGTTTGACAAATTGGGAACTGTATCACCATCACTAACTCCACTACCTTCAATAAAGGACTGTACCATGGGATGACTGCCTAATGATCCACCACCCCTTCCTGAATGGGCAAGAAGAAGGGATATGGTCATGATGGTCTTTCCAAGCCCCATAGCATCTGCCAAAATCTTCATTTCACAATAAATTAATGCATTATTGCAAACATCGAAGAATATACTAAAGCAACAAAATTGTTAAGGGTTAACTCCTTAAAAAACATACTCCTCCTCTGGCCATTTCAAGGGTGCTTGGAAATTCTGTTGTGGCTTCACCAGAGAATGCATTCAAATAAACAACAAGCTCCCTCCTAAAAAGTACAAGCACAACTACTTCATCAGAACCATCCATTTGGTTTTTATGTATGTGTGTGTGTCAAATAACCACGGGTACGTACTTGTCAGCCAGGCGATATGCCTCCCAACAAGGATGAAGGGTTGTTGAAGTCTTGTCCATTGAGCGTCCCTTCTCCATCTGAACCATCCAACAAAGAGCCTGTTTTTGATATGGACGTAATTCACACTGAAAATTTCCAGGGGGGTCCATTTCCTGAACAAAACTTTCAGGTTAATGGCCATTGCATCATTATAAGCATAATATAAATAAAACACTGCTTGTTACTCTTAGAATGAAGCACCTCTAACTCTGAGCTTGATGCAACACCAACAATGTTATCAAGATCAAATTCAGAAACAGAATCCTCATTTTCATTCTCCTGACCATTTTGAGAAGGACGCTCAGGCTTAGCTTGAGGTAATGTGACCTGAAGAGAAAATATCTCTTGTTAAAAGAAAACTACTATGCTAGTTGCAGGCATACTCATAAAGCAATTATAACCTTGAACCTTTACCTTTTGGCTGAAAGGACGCTTGTTGGAAAAGAAATCTGCGGGAGTTAACTCTGCCTAAAAATCAAGCGACAGTGCAAATCAATATTCCAATACAACTTACTGCATACTTACAAGTGGGTCACCTTTTCCAATAGCAGAAGCTAACTCCACAGGCAGAAACAATATATAACAATTTAAACTGAACATACTAATGATATAAAAGGACCTAGGAAAAATAAAATAAAAAAGCATCACAGGACCACCTTCTTGAAAGGGCTCAGGCCTAGCAACCGAAACAGGTTTGGAAGAGGATGAAACACCGATTCATCTGTGGAATGGGTGGCGTCCTTAAGAGAAACCTGGTGATGCTTAACAAACATTGACCTATTGATGAAGACACTGAAACAAACCCCAAAAGAAAAAACAAGCAGAAATTATTTATTAAACGTCATAAAAATTTAACCGCAAACCATATAATCTAATAAACAGATACTTCAACGAAACACTGTAACTCGTACTGAACATAAATGTAGCAAGCAATGTAAATTTTGGCTTTGAACATACCTGATTGACAAAATAATCGTGTCCATGATGCCCAAAACATTAGGCGCAAATTTACATTGCCCTTCAACCCTAACCTTATAATCCCGCACCAGAGGCAATATACACCGAGCCCATTCGTTTGGTATTCTACCAATCTGCCAAAAACCACATCAATAAGTAATAACCATATATTGAATTGCACAACAACCATTACCATTTGGCAGAGTTGAAAATTACCTCTCCAGCTTGTTCAGTAGAGAACCGAACTATCTCAGAACAACTTGCTGCTCTCCCAAAACCCTTACCCGGAGAGGGCGAAACAGATATTTTCTTGGTGGGAAATTTGAAAATCACTGAATCACCGGAATTTATAGTCCTCCCTTTACACGTGGACAAACCTGCTACTTCGCCGGAACCCACAAACCACCAATCATCGGATTCGGACCCGACAGAGCAGTTATTGTTGTCTCCGGTATCAGCCGTTTGCTTGGAGCTGGTCGCGGCGGCGCGTGGGATTGTTTTTGGAGGAGAAACTCGTTGGGTGTTGATAGTGCGGGTGGGTTTGGATTTAGGGGTGTGAGTGTCGAAGATGATGTTGATGGCGGCGGTGACGTCGTTTTTTGCCATGTGGAGGGCTCTGATGATGTCCATGTCGGTGAATTCTGAACCTACGATGGATCTCACGGTGATGTGGTGGTCGGTGACCTTGCTCCCCATCGGAACCCTAACCCTAACCACCTAAACTAATTTAGCGCCAAGAGTTTGGAGATTTTGAAAAGAAAAAAAAAGAAGAAGAAAATCTAAAATTCGTAAGTTACGAAAGAAGGCGCGGATGCGATGCGGTGAATCTCTTCATCACATGGCGGGAATACGCATTATCCAATTCATTCATTGAGTTTTTTTTCCTTTTATGTACACGTGAAGATCATGATCATTTTGAATCAAACTAGTACTATACCTGTGCATCTACGCGGGCCGATTGCGTTACGTAATACGATTACCTCAAATAGAAACGTTAATTTGAAATCTCATTAATCTAAAATCAATTGTAAAATATAGAGGATGACTTACATACGGAAAGACGCTGTCGTGTTCTTTTTATGAATGAATTTAGACAGTATTTAAATAGTCTGAACATTACCCCTTGAAAATAAAGAACAATATAAAGTAGATAAAAAATAAGTTTCAAATAAAAAATTGATAAATATTAAAACTAAAAATATAAAAGTATCATTTAAAAACAATATGTGCATTTATCTCGTGTGTTTTTATATATCATGCAGTGTTTTTTTTATATATCAGTGTTGTTATCCCATATTTTTTTTAAATATCAGTGCAACTATCCCGTGTTTTTATATATATCATTGTACTTATCCCTGTATTTTTTTATATATCAGTGCAGTTGTTCAGTGTTTTTTTATGTATCAGTGCAGTTATCTCATAGTTTCAAACGATTGTTTGAGTTGATTAGTAGATTATTGTAGATAGTAAAAGATAGATAGTAGATTATCAATAATAAATATTTATTCCGTGTTTTTTTTATATATGAGTAACAATTGTTTGTCCTTTTTTATGTATTAGTGACAAATATTTGTCGCGTGTGTTTTAAATATTAATCAGTTTAAATAGTCATTAAGCCATCCTGTTTTTTTAGATAGTAGATTTCAAAAATTATAATTATCAATGGAAAATATTAATCCCGTGTTTTTTTATATATCACTGCAGTTATCCCTGTGTTTTCTATATATCAGTGCAGTTATCTAGTAGTTTAAATTGATTATTTTAGTTGATAGTAGATTCTAGTATATAGTAAATTTGTTAGATAGTAAATTATCAATAAAAAATATTTATTTTAAGTATTAATCAGTAGTTTAAATAGTCATTAAATATTATTCATCGAGGTGTTTTTCTTCCCCTAACTCTAACCACCTAAACTAATTTAGCACCAAGAGTTTGGAGATTTTGAAAAGAAAAAAAAAGATGAAGAAAATCTAAAATTCGTAAGTTACGAAAGAAGGCGCGGATGCGATGCGGTGAATCTCTTCATCACATGGCGGGAATACGCATTATCCAATTCATTCATTGAGTTTTTTTTCCTTTTATGTACACGTGAAGATCATGATCATTTTGAATGAAACAAAAAATTAAGATCATTTAGGCTATGTTTGGCATAAAGAAGTGGAAGGAAAGAATGAAATGAGAGTGAGTGTGAGTAGTAAGGAAAGTCAGAAATATGGTATCAAGAAATAAGAAAAACGTGATAGAAAAATGATATATTATTTCTAACGGTTTATATATTTATATATCACAGTTTTATTATTAAATAACCGCTATCAAAAATATATTGTATCCCCGTCCTTTCTTTGTTACTTTGGAGAGAAAGAATCTCTGGTGTGAACCATAAATTCTTTTAGACTCTCTTCACCCTTTCTCTCTTGCTAAATAAGGTGTTTTTCTTCCCCCTTTCTTGTTTCTCTCTTATTTCACTCTCTTTTACCTATTTCTCCTACCAATCAGACTATTATTGTGTTACGCCTTATTAGTAGAACAAATGTTACGTTGTAAAAGTTGGTAGATGGTGCACGAATGTTGCATTGCATTTTAATTGCTAGTAGTTTTCCCCCAAACTCTCAAAATATTACTTGGTCAACCACAACCCACTATTTCACGAGATTTGTGGGAACCACTGTGTCATTGAGCTTAAGAATGTCAGTGCATGGTGGATACAAATGCGCAATCCCCCATTACATAAGGAATGTGACCCAAACATTTATAGAGTTAGAAAACGTCATTTATGACCCATCCCAAAAGTGCTAAATTACAATGGCGACATTCACTCCTTTTGACTACTCGTTCTCCTTGTGAAAATATAAAGTTGTTGGACAGTTACAAATAGAGGCTCAATTGGCATATCAAGTTTCATGACATAGGTTTCTCTTGAAAGGAGTCAATAATAAGAGGATGCTTATCCGTTGGAGATTTGTGACTCTATATGAGTGAACCAACTCATTCTGAACACCAAAACACAAAAGAATACAATTCTCATTAGCAAAAGGGATGAATTAGACATGTCACACATGAAAGACCCTCATACTCCTAGGATTGAACCCGTGCCATCACTTTAGTATATTTGGATCAAGAGATCCCAACACCGGGTGTGGGACCTAACACTATTGAAGAGTTGGGTCGGTAATAAGAGTATATGAGCGACAAAATTTTAACTTATGTAGTGGCTTATACAATGGACTTAACTTGAAAAATAGTAGGTTAGAATCTCCACAGGCCGTCCAAGTCTCTCAAATCGATCTCAGGCCAAACTAGATGGAACTAAAACTCTCGAGGAGAGCTAAAAGGATGGGGAAAGGGTTGTTCACGAGAAAAGGAAATCATGAAGATGGCGACCTAGGTCAAAAAGGAGGTTAACGGCCTTCCCGAAAACCTTTCTTGATACCGCTAAAGTTACTTGGGTTTCATAGTGCCCCTAAGTAACTAAGACACACATTACTAGATCCCCATCGAACTCGATAAAATTACTTGTGTTTCATAGTGCCCATAGGTAACTAAGATACACACTGCTAGCGCTTCATTGAACTTGAATGGCAGTGGCCATGTCTATGTTAGATGAGGTTTTATATCCTTGGTAGGTGTTCACAACCGGACTGACCGGTATCTAGAAGGCTCGGTCGGATATACTGCACTCAAAGGAATAAGAACACAGCATGAGCTTTCCTACGGTCGACCCACATTCCCCGGACGATCGGCTCACATTCCTCATTCGGCCGACTCCTACAACCATTCAGTCATCGTTCGGCTACCTACAATGTTCGGTTCGGCCCATCCGTTTGGCCACCTACAACGTTCGATTCGTTCCATCCGTTCGGTCACCTACATCGTTCCGTTCCGCCCATTCGTTCGGTCACCTACAACGTTCGGTTCGGCCCATCCGTTCGGCAACCTACTGATAACTCTATTTTATATAGGTTATTTATGCTCTTAATACTTAAGTCAAGCTCACTTCTCAAGTAATTATAGTACTTAAATATGTGAATATATGAATATTAGAGTAAATACAGGTTATAAGTCAATTCCCTAAACCTTGGGCATAATCAATGCCTTTGTGATTATGTTTGATGTTTTGCTTTAGCGCTGCAGCGGTATGCTATTAAGGAGACGCTACAGCGTTATATGGCGGCTGGCCATTGAGATATTTGTGTGACCACTTGAGGACATGATGAGTCATCACCCTTATCTCTTCCTCTCAGCTGGATATTTTGACTTCCAAGTGGATGTTAAATTACACTTGGCGCCTCCTAAATGGAACCCATGTGATAGTTGGTGAACTCCATCATTAGCACTTTTTGTAAAGTAACTTAAGGATAATATCTAAGTCTTATGATCATGATTTAATATTATTATTTTATTAAGACTTGGTTAGTTTTAGATTAGAATAGATTGCTTCATGAGGTAAGTAACATACGTAGACACAAGTAGTTGTAACTTGGAAAAAGAACCACTTATGACATAGTAGCTTTTCTCCATTG
Source organism: Astragalus membranaceus (assembly GCA_039519185.1). Classification (NCBI taxonomy): domain Eukaryota; kingdom Viridiplantae; phylum Streptophyta; class Magnoliopsida; order Fabales; family Fabaceae; genus Astragalus; species Astragalus membranaceus. The sequence goes on from CM076846.1 coordinate 215,074,861, forward strand.
TTATACTACCTTTAAGCTTTTATTTTTAGGATAGCTTTCTAGTCATCATTCAAGGTTTTGCTCACGCCTCAACTTCATCCTTCGTATGCTACTTGAGATCATTGGAGTGTATCTTTTGCAACCACTCTTCTCTTGTCTTCATACGGTAATACATACTCTCTAGTTGTATTATGTTGATGGAACTTGTGATGAGCTAACTTTGTTGTAGTTGGATTGTTCTTGGTGTGTAATGAACCTTGAGTAACTTTTGTATGATATTATGATGTTTGTGTTTTATTCCTTGTGTCATAATGCTTTCAATCTTGGTTTGGGAATGTTCAACTAAAACAATGTAACTTTGTGGATACAGACATGGTTCACAAAGAGAACTCAAGGAATGATATGAATGAAAACCCTTTAAAGACATTTAAAGGAAGCACTACTTAACTCTAGACATAGGGGAGTAATAGTTCATAAGGCAAATGTTGTAAGAGCTTAATATACAGGGGTAAAACTTATTTAGAACCTAGACATAGGAGTCTTGTAACATAACCCTGACGATAGTGACTGAAAGGCACGCCACCAAGGCGCTACAGCGTCTACAGATTCTGAAGCGCTACAGCGCTTAACGCTACGGTGTCTAAATATTATTTGAACATTACTCTTGGGAATTTACACAACTACTGAGCCATCCAACTCACCTTTAAATACTTCAAATTAATATTGTTTTATCACAACTTATCATGTTTACAACACCTTACTTTTATTTGTCACTCAACTCTTTTCACTAAGCTTCTAATCACTTAAACTTCTTTGATTACTTCCAATCCCTGTGGGAACGAACTTTACTTATCATTATATTACTTGTTGTGATTGTGTATACTTGCACATCACATTTTCGCACAAACACCTACATCGTTCGGTTTGGCCTAACTGCAGACAAGCATTTATGGGAATTCCTATAATTGCTCCTTATGTCTTGTAACAGCCAGAACGATTATAAATGTATTTATTGTCATTAAACATCCAATGTACTATATATAGTGCCCTTAGAGGCTAATGAAAGAGAAAAAAACACATTCTAGATTGAGACAGAACATCTTTGAATCTCACATTTCACTCTCACCGGGGATTGCATTTAAATTGCATTGTTTAAGTTTTTAGTAAACTTAGTGCCTATTTTACACTGGTGTGTTGTTTCTTGTTGCTGCAGCAGTAAGCGCTAGAGCGTATGCCCAGGTCTCAACCACCAGAATTTGAACCATACTCAGAACCAGAGAGAAGGTTCAGGAAACTAAGACATCTTCAAAGACTCAGACCCACCATGTCAGAACATAGTCAGAGGACCACTTCTGGTAGAGCTAGCACTCCACATGGAAGATCTAATTCTGGTAGAGGAGGGACTGAACCAGGTGGAAGGGGTAGAGGTAGACACCATCAACCACCCACTCCCACCTTACATGATCAAGAGGACTGGTACAGACATCAATTCATAAATGAAGGACCTGCTCAAATGGTAAATGACAGAGATAGACCAATGAGGGACTATGCTGTGTTTGATCCACAAACAATGGAGACAAGCATAGCAAGACCTACTCTCCATACAGGTCAGTTTGAATTTAAACCTATGATGTTCCAAATGTTGCAAACAGTGGGACAGTTTGGTGGTGCTCCTCAAGAGGACCCATATTTACACTTGAAGCAATTTTTGGAAGTCTGCAGTAACTTCATCATTCCAGGGGTAAGTGATGATGCATTCAGATTAAAACTTTTTCCTTATTCCTTGAAGGATAGAGCAAAGGCCTGGTTAACTTCTCTAGAGCCTAACTCTATCCATACTTGGAATGAAATGGCTGAGAAATTCTTAGCAAAATATTTTCCTCCAAGTAAGAATGCAAGAATGAGGAATGAGGTTACTGCATTCAGACAAAAAGATGCTGAAACAATGTTTGAAGCATGGGAGAGATGGAAGGAGCTGTTAAGAAAGTGCCCTCATCATGGTATACCTGTGATTATCCAAATGGAGACCTTCTACAATGGACTAGATCCAACAACCAGACAAATGTTAGATGCTTCTTCAGGGGGTGTGTTGTTGAAAACCTCCTATAATGAGGCATGTGAGCTGATTGATGATATTGCCACAAATAGTTATCAATGGCCCCACAGAAAGGTTGGCTCAGCAAAAGAAGGTAGCTGGTGTGCATGAAATAAGTGAAGTTTCTGCTCTATCTGCACAGGTTGCCTCTCTCACTAACATGATAAAATCTATGAGCACATCAAACGCTGTAGCGGTTGCTGCTGCAGCGGCACGTGAACCAACAGTGGGTGTTATTGAGCAAGCCTCTCCAGGGTCAGTAAGCTGTGTATATTGTGGAGGAGAGCATTTGTATGAAGAATGTCCTGGTAATCCTGTCTCTGTGAACTTTGTGGGTTTCAACAAAAATAATAATCCTTATTCAAATACATATAATCCTGGTTGGAAGAATCACCCCAACTTCAGATGGGGAGCCAACAATGCAACATCACCTAATTATAATGCTCCAGCAAATCCATCAGGATTCCCTGCTCAGAACTACCAAAGACAGAATGCCCCTGTCATAGATAATTCATTGGAAGGATTGATGAAAAGCTTTATGAGTGATTGCAAGACAACTCTGAAAACTCATGAAGCTTCCATTAAGAATCTAGAAGTTCAGATGGGGCAGATGGCTAATGTCCTTTCCCAAAGAGTTAGTGGATCATTACCATCCACTACAGAAGCCTCAACTTCAAATACTACAGGGAAGGAGCATGTAAAAGCTATATCTTTAAGGAGTGGGAAAGATTTGATAGGACCATCAACTGTTTCAGATGATGAAAAAAACAAAAATTCTGAAAAACAAAAAGAACCTGCAACAGATGCTACAGCGCCTAAACCTAACGCTGCAACGCCTGTTGCTGAAAAAATACCACCACCACCCAAAATTATCCCAACATATCCTGATCCTCCATACCCTCAAAGACTTCGAAAGGCTCATGAAGACAAGCAATTTAACAAATTCCTAGAAGTCCTTAAACAGTTGCACATTAATGTCCCTTTGGTGGAGGCTCTCCAACAAATGCCCAACTATGCAAAGTTTATGAATGATGTGCTTACTAAGAGGAGGAGGCTTGGGGAATTTGAAACAGTAGCAATGACTGGGGAGTGCAGCATGTTGATGCAGACCAAGCTCCCACCCAAATCAAAGGATCCTGGCAGTTTTACCATACCATGCTCAATTGGAAATTTTTACTCTGGCCGTGCTCTATGTGATTTGGGAGCCAGCATAAATCTTATGCCCAAGTCCATATACACACAGCTAGGAGTGGGGACTGCCAGACCTACCTCACTTACACTGCAGCTAGCTGATAGAACTCTTGCTTATCCAGAAGGAATTTTGGAAGATGTTCTAATAAAGGTAGACAAATTTGTATTTCCTGTTGATTTTGTAATTTTGGATTTTGATGCAGATAAAGAAGTGCCCATCATATTGGGAATGCCATTCTTGGCTACTGGAAGAACTTTAATAGATGTGCAGAGAGGAGAATTGATCATGAGGGCCAATGACCAAGAAGTCAAGTTCAACATCCTCAATGCTATGAAATTTTCAGGACCCAACATTGAAGAGTGCTCCTTTGTATCTGCTATTGACCAAGTGGTTCAGGATCACTTCCAGAAAAGCACAGATCATCTGAGGCGGTTACTGGACAGCAGTGAAGATACAGGGTCTGATACAGAAGCTGCAGAAGAGGAGGAGCAGACAGTTAAAGAAATTTGGGCTAAGAAATATGAATCTTTGGAGCAGGAGAATTCTGACATGAGAAAGGACCTCCCCTCCACTGAACAACCACCAACTCTGGAACTTAAGGAGTTGCCTTCACACCTCAAATATGCTTATTTGGGGAACAATAGTACTTTGCCTGTTATAATTGCTTCTGACCTTTCTGAAAAGCAGGAGCAGGATCTGATTCAAACGCTGTAGCGGCATAAAAAGGCTATTGGATGGCAGATGTCAGATATCAAAGGTATCAGCCCAACCATCTGTATGCACAAAATAGTGTTAGAGGAGGATTCTAAAAATTGTATTGAAGGGCAGAGGAGGTTGAACCCAATTATGAAAGAGGTGGTGAAGAAGGAAAATCGTAAAGTGGCTAGATGCAGGTATTGTGTACCCCATATCTGACAGTGCATGGGTTAGTCCTGTGCAGTGTGTGCCAAAGAAAGGAGGGGTAACAGTAATTGCTAATGAAATGAATGAGCTGCTTCCAACCAGAAAAACAACAGGCTGGAGAATATGCATGGATTACAAGAGGTTGAACAAAGCCACAAGAAATGACCATTTCCCATTACCTTTCATTGACCAGATGCTGGACAGGCTAGCAGGTAAAGAATTTTACTGCTTTCTTGATGGTTATTCAGGTTATAACCAGATTGCAATACTGCCTGAAGATCAGCAGAAAACTACATTCACTTGTCCATATGGCACCTTTGCTTTTAGAAGGATGCCATTTGGCCTGTGTAATGCACCTGCCACTTTTCAAAGGTGTATGATGGCAATTTTCTCTAATTACATTGAAAGATCCATGGAAGTCTTCATGGATGATTTCTCTGTGTTTGGAGAAACATTCCATCTGTGCCTGTCCAACTTGGAAGAAATCTTGATTAGATGTGAAGAAACTAACATTGTGCTGAACTGAGAGAAATGCCATTTTATGGTACAAGAAGGTATAGTTTTGGGGCATAAGATATCCAAAAAAGGATTGGAAGTGGACAAGGCTAAAATAGAGGTCATTGAGAAGCTACCTCCTCCAACCAACATCAAAGGTATTAGAAGCTTTTTGGGGCATGCTGGATTCTATAGGAGGTTCATAAAAGATTTTTCAAAAATCTCCAAACCTTTATGTCAACTATTACAGCATGATAACTCCTTCACATTTGATGAGCAATGCATGTTAGCCTTTGATAAATTGAAGAGAGCTTTAATAACAGCACCAGTTATTATAGCTCCTGACTGGAGTAAGCCTTTTGAGCTTATTGTTGAGTCATTATTATATGATGATTTTCATTCAGTTTGCAACCAAAAATGTCGATGGTTTATTGTTTGATTCAGCCAATTGCTAAGGGTTTTAGCATAATTTTAGTTTTATGTAATAAGTGTGGAGTTGTAACAAAATGCATGGAAAATCTTCAATTTGATGTGGCGTCTACTAGCGAACCAGACACTTGCCTAGTGACGAAACGAAGAAAAGGAGGAAGGAAAAAGATCGGACAACTTTCGCACCAGGAGCCAAGAACAATCGCGCTGCAATCAAGCAATTCTGCCTTATATCGCGTCGCGACCAGCCACGCATCGCGTCGCGATGGCTGGACGAAGGCTGGGTTAAAAGATCAGTTTTTGCGTTTTCTGAGTCCTCTTCGGCTTGGGAACGATTCTAGGGTTTGGAGCAGCAGCTGGAGGTGATTTTGGGGCCTTCCCAACACCTTGGGAACAAGGGTTTTGAGGTTCTCATGGATCTATCTCTATGTAATCTTCTTCTACTCTTTAATCTTATCCCTTTTATGCCATGTAATTAGATAGTTTTGATTTGGGAGAGATGACTCTTCCTTAAACCCTTGTATGAATGCTTTGTTATGGTCAAGTCAAGTTTTTATTCATTTTATCCATTGCCTATGCCTTATGTTCTTAATGCTTTACAAGTACACATGATATTTGTATCGATCTAGGTTTATCAACACCATAGGAATGTGGGTTGTTTGCTGGAAATTGGGGCTTAGGTCACGACTTGAATTATCATAGGAATATGTAATTGGGTTTCGTGAATTCTTATTTCATTCGGTCGCCATTGATGATCGTAGGAGTGGGAATTTGTGTGAGTGAATTCTTTATTTCTTGAACTTAATGCTTTACCCTTTGGCATGAATCACCTAAGGAATTAGGATAACTCTTAGTGTAATAGGGGTTTTGAGACAAGGAATTGTTCTTAGCCTAATTTAGTGAATTGAATCGGATAATTTGTATAATTACTTTGAGAGTGGCTGAAGGTCATATAAGAGTAGAGGGGAGATGAGTCGATCCCAATTCGCTTCTATCTTACTTTATGTTATTGCACTTTCTATTTCGTTGTTACAATAAACCAATTCTATCACAAGTATCACGAGTTAGAATTAACAACTTGCCTATTGATAATGAATCATAATCCCTGTGGATACGACCAGTACTTACCGTAAAAATTATATTACTTGCGACATTTGGTGCACTTGCCAAAAGTCTTAACAAGTTTTTGGCGCCGTTGCCGGGGATTGTTGATTTCATTATTGATAAGGCAATGAGTTGATTCTTAGTTTGTTTTTGTTTTTATTTTATTTTATTTATTTCAGTATTTTATTTTGGTTTTATTTATTTAGATCCTTAGTTATTGTGTTGGACCTTTTGATGGTTTGTTTAGTGTTTCAGCGAGCTAATTATGCGGGGGCAAGATTCGAAAGAATTGCTGCTTGACCCCGAGATTGGAAGATCATAAAAAGCAAACCGGAAAAAGTTAATGTTGCATTTTGGTTGCTGTCTAGCTTGTACATTGATGATGATGCACCACAATCTTTGAACTGGTTCTCTGTGGTGATTGTTCATTCTAACATGTTGCAGCTACCATGTGACTCCTCCAAATCAGATTTTATCATCAGATAGTATTAGTGGCCAAGTCAAAGGTTGAGGAAAATCTGGATCATCTGTGGGCAGGTTCTCTTGAGTTCCATCTCTTAATCCCAGCTGTGAGGTTTGAACCCAAACACATATTCTATTCATTGTGTGATTATTCCTTGCTTGCATTAGTCTGCAGAACTTGAGCTTGTACTTAACTGTCATGCATATGTTTTACATACACACTGAGGCAAAAAAAAATTGGCACCCCTGAGCCTTTCAAGCCAACCCACTAATTGTTATCCTTTGTTAGCCCTTCTGAGCCTAATTATTTATTTTTATTTTTTCCTGCAAATCATAGCCTAGTTTTTCTTAACTTGGAGTTAGGTAGATGAAAGCATGAGAGTGGGGAAAAATTCTAAGTTTGGGATTGCTCATGGAATAGCAACATTCTAAGTTTGGGGTGGTATACAAGAGAAAGGAACATACAAAGTTTAAGAAAAAAAAAAAAATATATATATATATATATATATATATATAGATATATTTCAAAGAAAAAAGAAAAAAAAAGTTATACATAAAGAATAAGTGAATAGTTCCTTCTCTTGTGGAATGCTTTGGGGAAAATGGGTAAGTGAACAATAGTGCTGAAATTGACAAATAGAGAGGTAGGCCTAACTCCAAGTTTGTAACCTACTTATCCAAATGTTGTCCACCCTTACCTAAGCCCCGCTATAACCTTGAAAGTCCTCAAATAGTGTGTGTGCAATTCATGTGTATTGATTTGTATAGTACTTGTTCAAGCCTATGAAACGATGATGCAGGTATTGTGAAATGAGTGAATACCATAAACACCTCAAAGAGCGAAACAGTAGTGAGATGTGTGGAAAAGAGAGGACTTGAGACTGCTTGCCTGCTGATGATCTTGTGTTTTCCAATTCAATTGTCTTGCTACTATATTATGATTGGATGATATCTTCTGATGTGTTGAAGGAGTTGTGGTATGTGAACGATGTGAAAGCTGAATAACAAATTGCCACAGCCTGAATTGAGCGAATTGCTTGAGGACAAGCAATGATCTAAGTTTGGGGTTGTGTTGAGTCATTATTATATGATGATTTTCATTCAGTTTGCAACCAAAAATGTCGATGGTTTATTGTTTGATTCAGCCAATTGCTAAGGGTTTTAGCATAATTTTAGTTTTATGTAATAAGTGTGGAGTTGTAACAAAATGCATGGAAAATCTTCAATTTGATGTGTCGTCTACTAGCGAACCAGACACTTGCCTAGTGACGAAACGAAGAAAAGGAGGAAGGAAAAAGATCGGACAACTTTCGCACCAGGAGCCAAGAACAATCGCGCTGCAATCAAGCAATTCTGCCTTATATCGCGTCGCGACCAGCCACGCATCGCGTCGCGATGGCTGAACGAAGGCTGGGTTAAAAGATCAGTTTTTGCGTTTTCTGAGTCCTCTTCGGCTTGGGAACGATTCTAGGGTTTGGAGCAGCAGCTGGAGGTGATTTTGGGGCCTTCCCAACACCTTGGGAACAAGGGTTTTGAGGTTCTCATGGATCCATCTCTATGTAATCTTCTTCTACTCTTTAATCTTATCCCTTTTATGCCATGTAATTAGATAGTTTTGATTTGGGAGAGATGACTCTTCCTTAAACCCTTGTATGAATGCTTTGTTATGGTCAAGTCAAGTTTTTATTCATTTTATCCATTGCCTATGCCTTATGTTCTTCATGCATTACAAGTACACGTGATATTTGTATCGATCTAGGTTTATCATCACCATAGGAATGTGGGTTGTTTGCTGGAAATTGGGGCTTAGGTCACGACTTGAGTTATCATAGGAATATGTAATTGGGTTTCGTGAATTCTTATTTCATTCGGTTGCCATTGATGATCGTAGGAGTGGGAATTTGTGTGAGTGAATTCTTTATTTCTTGAACTTAATGCTTTACCCTTTGGCATGAATCACCTAAGGAATTAGGGTAACTCTTAAGGTAATAGGGGTTTTGAGACAAGGGATTGTTCTTAGCCTAATTTAGTGAATTGAATCGGATAATTTGGATAATTACTTTGAGAGTGGCTGAAGGTCATATAAGAGTAGAGGGGAGATGAGTCGATCCCAATTCGCTTCTATCTTACTTTATGTTATTGCACTTTCTATTTCGTTGTTACAATAAACCAATTCTATCACAAGTATCACGACTTAGAATTAACAACTTGCCTATTGATATTGAATCACAATCCCTGTGGATACGACCGGTACTTACCGTAAAAATTATATTACTTGCGACATTTGGTGCACTTGCCAAAAGTCTTAACACTTATATGTGATGCTAGTGACTTTGCCATTGGAGCTGTTCTTGGGCAAAGGTATGATAAATTTTTTCATTCTATATATTATGCTAGCAAAACACTTGTAGAAGCTCAACTGAATTACACAGTCCTTGAGAAAGAATTATTAGCTGTAGTCTTTGCTTTTGATAAATTTAGATCATATTTGGTTGGCACCAAAGTAATTGTCTTTACGGACCATTCAGCCATTAAATATTTGATAACAAAGAAAGATGCAAAGCCTGGGCTAATTAGGTGGGTTCTCCTACTCCAAGAATTTGATTTAGAAATAAGGGATAAAAAGGGAGTGGAGAACCAAGTTGCTGATCATCTGTCTAGATTGGAAAGAGACATTACAGGTACAGCAGGTGGGGAGATCAAAGAATACTTTCTAGATGAGCAGCTATTAGCAATAACTACTGAATCATCAACCGCTGTAGCGTCTAGTGTAAAAACACTAGACGCTGTAGCGCCTGAACCTGCAACACCTTGGTATGCTGACATAGTAAATTTTCTGGTTAGCAAGGTGGTACCTGCTGAGATGACCTATCAACAAAAGAGAAGGTTCTTCCACACAATGAAACAATATTATTTGGATGAACATTTTCTATACAAGAAGTGTCAAGACCAGTTAATGAGGAGATGCCTAGCAGAGGAAGAACAACTTCAAGTGCTACAGCACTGCCATTCTGCACCATATGGTGGGCATTTTGGTGGTATCAGAACTGCTGCAAAGGTATTGCAATCTGGCTACTATTGGTCTTCACTTTTTAAAAATGCTCAAGACTTTGTAAAAAAATGTGATAGGTGCCAAAGAACAGAGAATATTTCAAACAAACATGAAATGCCTTTAACAAACATTCTAGAGGTTGAACTCTTTGATGTTTGGGGAATGGATTTCATGGGACCTTTTCCCCCTTCTCATGGAAACCTGTACATTTTAGTAGCTGTAGACTATGTTTCCAAATGGGTAGAAGCTGTTGCTCTACCCAACAATGATGCAAGGTCTGTGAGTAAATTTTTATTGAAAAACATTTTCACTCGTTTTGGAACTCCTAGAGCCATCATAAGTGATGAGGGATCTCATTTTTGTAACAAATTAATTGAGACCATATTGGCTAAATATGGAGTTAAGCATAAAATAGCAACTGCTTATCATCCACAGACTAGTTGATAAAAAGAGAAATAAAACACCTCTAGGGATGTCTCCCTATAGGTTGGTTTATGGGAAGTCCTGTCACCTACCAATTGAACTTCAAAAAAATAAAAATCTTGTTTAGGATGAGCTGGCACTGTTACCCTTATCCCTAGCCTGACTTGCACGTGCACCTACTGACCTGCACTTGTCCAATCACAACAGTTTCTTTTCTCTCTCCCACTTCACTTACAAACGGTCACTTTAATCTCTACAACTCCCCACGCTACCATTTTTTGTCTTTCTCTGTCTTTGCTCTCTGAAACTACTCTAAACCGTTACCACTCACTATTCATAACCTCCATCCTTTCTTCTTCCTTCGTCCCAACGCACACCCCAACATTTCCCAACAACCATAAACATATACGCAAAGCTCTTAAGCAAAAATGACCAAAAAGCAAGCTGCGCTCTAAAACGATCTGGAAAAGGAGCTAGTGTGAAACCAGAACCCTACAACCCTGTCAAAACCGCCATGGCCAAAGCAACTCCAGAGCCTCAAAAGTTTTGGAAAATGGACTTCATTGCTGAAAGGGGGTTCAAAACAGACAGCGCTCCTGAAGCTTTCTCAACCGCTGTCACAGCGTTAGGTTGGGAGAACTTCATTAAGCACCGTAAGGAATATATGACTTCCTTGGTGAGAGAGTTCTATGCTGGCATCGAAGAGCCTAAGGAAGGAAAGCCTCAAACACACTCATTGGTAAGAGGTGAGACGGTTAATTTCAACTCCAGAACCATCAATGACATTTTTCACCTAGGGTATCACGGAAAGGCGTTGGAAATCAAAGTGCTGAACTGGGGAGATGAAGAAATGGAGGCTGTCAGAAGAAGAATTTGTGTGGAAGGGGCTACGTGGGACAAATTTGGGGCTGAATACAAAATCAAAAAGGCCTTGTGTGAGGAGGCCAACTTATGGTGTAGTTTCATCAAACACTCTCTGTTGCCTACATCTCACACAACCTTCGTGGAAAAGGAGAGGCTCATTGTTATTGACGCAATAATGGCTGGAGAGAAGATAGATGTAGGAAGGCTAATTGCGAAGGAGATAGAGAAATGCAGAATTAAGAAAGGAGGTAATTTGTATTTTCCTTGCTTAATTACTGATCTATGTCTGGAAGCTGATGTAGAAGTTGAGATGAAAGAACAGAGAAGGTCCCCTATGGGGGCATTTCCATGTATTTTTAAGGTTAAGCAGAAACCTCCCGCTGCAGCGCTTAGAGCTGAAGCAGCAGGTTCTCTACAGATTTGTTAAGGAAAAGTTTGATTGGGAAAAGCAATGTACGCCCAGATATCAAAAGGGAAGACATTCATTTCCCCACCTCAGTTCCCTGATTGGCTATTGGAGGAAGAGCCAGCTGAAAAAGTAGAGAAAAAGGGAGCTAGGAAAGAAAAGAAGAAAGCTGTGACTAGCCCAGCAAAGAAAGCAAAGCCTAGCCCAGCAAAGAAAGTGCAAAACGCTGTAGTAGAGGAGGATAGTTTAGATTCTGATGACATTGAGGATATAAGTGAGGAAGATGAAGAAGAGACCATTGCAGTAATGAAAGAGATGGAGAAGCAGGAGGATGAGGAATCATCAGGTGAGGAGAGTGATACTGAAGAAGAATCTGAAACTGCAGAAGATGAGGAAGCAGAAGAAATTCAGTGTGATCCAACCCCCAGCCCAAAGAAACTAAAAACCCCAACTGCCAAAGCCAATCCACAATCAACCCCCACCCCCATCCCTGAACCAACCAAGCATACACCCCAGAAATCACCTGCCAAACAAGCCACACCAAAGAATCCTGAAAAACAACAGCCAATAAACCAAGAAGCCCAAACTGTGCAGCCCAAGAAAGTTTATCAATCATACCACAAAGCAAGAAGAAACCCAGGAGTCAAACTGGCTGAGCACTCAGAAGAAGGTGTTCAGACAGTAGATGCTGCAGCAACTATGCCTGCAGTATCTAGTGACACTGTGCCTGAGGCAATTCTGACCGAGGATGAAAGTGAGAAGGAGGCTGCTGAGGAGTTAGTGCACTTGCAGGATGGAAAAGAACCTCCAAAGAAGAAAAAGACAGCCAGAGCAGCCCCAGCCCTTTCAAGAGCCAGTAAGAGGCTCAAGAAGGCCTAAAAAGGCAAGACTTGATGGCTTTTTATGCCGGTTATGCTCTTTGTATTTTGTTTTTGTTGTTTAAAGGCCTCTCCCTTTTGTTATCCATCAAGCAGTGAGGACACTGTCAAATTTAAATTCTGGGGGAGGACCTTATGGTTATTAAATAATGTTTTGAATTAAGTACAATTATGTGTTTTAAATATTAAGTATAATTAATTATAATTATGCCATCTTTTGCATGTGTTGCATGTTTTGTATATTTTGTATGCTTAAATAGGAAATATGATTAGCTGCATGTTTTAAATATTTTTTTTAGTAACAAAAGCTGAAGTCATATAGCCAAATTAAATGGTAAATAAGAATTTTTGAGTAGGGCAGCCTCGTGTAAACAATGAAATGGTTTTATTGCTGCTTTTACACAAAATCCAAGCTTAGTGAAGAACCTAGTTAGCTAGGGGTAATCTAAGGTTAAAGTTAGTCTAGGGTAACAAAGGGTTAGTCAAATTTTCATTAAAAATTGAGAGTTGTTTTTAAAGCTAAGTTTGGGGGTGCATCGGTTATGTTAAGGCTAGGAACAAAAGATGATAAATTGGTCATTGCAAAATGAAACAAAAATGTGCATATGGTCTTGTAAAAAGTTGCAAAATATCTTAAATAAATTGCTCAGCTGTTCCAAAAAGCATGAAAAGAAAATGCAAATAAGGAGCTCAGTAATTAAGATAGCATCTAGTTTTGATCATCAAAATCCAACGCTACAGCGTTTGATCACCAGGCCAAAAGTTTATGCATTGACCAATATTCTGAAAAATGCCTAATTAAAGCCCTTTGCTGTGCTTTGAAGCCCCTCAGATCTTGTGTATTCCACTATTCTTTTTGAAAAAATTCTTTGCCTAACCCAAAAAAAAACCCATTCTTCCCAAAACCTTAGAGAAATTCTGAAATTAACTAGGAACTAAGTTAAGCTTTGATATCACACACTCACAACTGAGCAGTAATGATTCTATTTGAATTGTGAACCACAAATGTGTGTAAAAATGATAAAAAATTGGCTTGTGCATAAATTCTGTTTAATTTAAAAGTTGCAGCTAGTTATATGATCAGTTTGTCTTATTCAAGTGTCATTACTTGGGGACAAGCAATGGTTTAAGTTTGGGGGTGTGATAACTCTATTTTATATAGGTTATTTATGCTCTTAATACTTAAGTCAAACTCACATCTCAAGTAATTCTAGTACTTAAATATGTGAATATATGAATATTATAGTAAATACAGGTTATAAGTCAATTCCCTAAACCTTGGGCATAATCAATGCCTTTGTGAATATGTTTGATGTTTTGCCTTAGCGCTGCAGCGGTATGCTATTAAGGAGACGCTACAGCGTTATATGGCGGCTGGCCATTGAGATATTTGTGTGACCACTTGAGGACATGATGAGTCATCACCCTTATCTCTTCCTCTCAGCTGGATATTTTGACTTCCAAGTGGATGTTAAATTACACTTGGCGCCTCCTAAATGGAACCCATGTAATAGTTGGTGAACTCCATCATTAGCACTTTTTGTAAAGTAACTTAAGGATAATATCTAAGTCTTATGATCATGATTTAACATTATTATTTTATTAAGACTTAGTTAGTTTTAGATTAGAATAGATTGCTTCATGAGGTAAGTAACATAGACACAAGTAGTTGTAACTTGGAAGAAGAACCACTTATGACATAGTAGTTTTTCTCCATTGTTATACTACCTTTAAGCTTTTATTTTTAGGATAGCTTTCTAGTCATCATTCAAGGTTTTGCTCACGCCTCAACTTCATCCTTCGTATGCTACTTGAGATCATTGGAGTGTATCTTTTGCAACCACTATTCTCTTGTCATACATACTCTCTAATTGTATTATGTTGATGGAACTTGTGATGAGCTAACTTTATTGTAGTTGGATTGTTCTTGGTGTGTAATGAACCTTGAGTAACTTTTGTATGATATTATGATGTTTGTGTTTTATTCCTTGTGTCATAATGCTTTCAATCTTGGTTTGGGAATGATCAACTAAAACAAGGTAACTTTGTGGATACAGACATGGTTCACAAAGAGAACTCAAGGAATGATATGAATGAAAACCCTTTAAAGACATTTAAAGGAAGCACTACTTAACTCTAGACATAGGGGAGTAATAGTTCATAAGGCAAATGTTGTAAGAGCTTAATATACAGGGGTAAAACTTATTTAGAACCTAGACATAGGAGTCTTGTAACATAACCCTGACGATAGTGACTGAAAGGCACGCCACCAAGGCGCTACAGCGTCTACGGATTCTGAAGCGCTACAGCGTCTAAATATTATTTGAACATTACTCTTGGGAATTTACACAACTACTGAGCTATCCAACTCACCTTTAAATACTTCAAATTAATACTGTTTTATCACAACTTATCATGTTTACAACACCTTACTTTTATTTGTCACTCAACTCTTTTCACTAAGCTTCTAATCACTTAAACTTCTTTGATTACTTCCAATCCCTGTGGGAACGAACTTTACTTATCATTATATTACTTGTTGCGATTGTGTATACTTGCACATCACCTTTTCGCACAAACACCTACATCGTTCGGTTTGGCCTAACTGCAGACAAGCATTTATGGGAATTCCTATACTTGCTCATTATGTCTTGTAACAGCCAGAACGACTATAAATGTATTTATTGTCATTAAACATCCAATGTACTATATATAGTGCCCTTAGATAGGGCTGTTCAAATGAACTGCTGAACTGAACTGAACTACCGAACTGAACTGAACTGTTAAAAACTGAGTTTTTAGTAACAGTTCTGAACTGAACTGTGTTTGTTAAAAAAAGTTCGCTAACTGAACTATTAAAATCAGTTCAGTTACGAACTGACCGAACTGTTAGTGTCATTTTTACACTTCATAGTTAACAGTTCCCTTTTACTCTCAGTCTCACACTCTCAGTCTCTCACTCACGATTCACGAACACGATCTGCGTGACTGGCTCACTCTCACTCACGAAGACGATCTGCGTCTCCGAGACTCCGACCTCAGTGCTCCTCATGAAGACGATCTGCGACGCAGTCTCGCACTCACGGTTTCAGTTCTCACGAAGTCACGATCTGCGACTCAGTCTCGCACTCACGATCTGCGTCTCACGGTCTCAGTTCTCACTCACGAAGTCACGTTCTTCGTCTCACTCTAGGTCACCATCTCCGCGAGTTCAGTTCAGCTTAGTCCATCTTCTTCGAACCCTAAATCCCTAATCACCAAGCATCTTCTGGGTAAGCATCTGCGTCTCACGGTCTCAGTTCATCTTCATCTTCTGGGTAAGCATCTTCTGGGTAAGCATCTGCGTCTCAGTTCATCTTCATATGTAAAACGTTGTTCTGATTTTGAGATTCTGATGTTGCCTTGTTAGTTTTTTGAGATTCTGATTTTGAGATTTTGAGATTCTGATTTTGAGATTCTGATGTTGCAAGTGCGTGCATTCTGATTTTGAGATTCTGATTTTGAGATTCTGATGTTGCCTTGCTGGTTTTTTGAGATTCTGATTTTGAGATTTTGAGATTCTGATGTTGCAAGTGCGTGCATTATGATTTTGAGATTCTGATGTTGCCTTGTTGGTTTTTTTTCTTCATATTTACAGTTCTTGTTTGACAATATGATTTTGAGATTCTGATGTTGCCTTGTTGCTTTCATAATTGATATGTTGAAGTTTCTCTTGTATTTAACATTCTGATTTTGAGATTATGATGTTTGACTATCATTCTGATTCTGATTCATGTTTGAGATTCTGAGATTCTGATGTTTGAGATTCATATTTACAATTCTTGATGCTATATTGGTAGAAAGGCATAAGTGCTATGTTTGACTATCATTGTAGGAAAATTCGATGTCGTTGCACGATCAAATCCTGGACTTTACACTACCGGAAAATGTTGAAGAGTCGGAGGTAGATACCACAGCAGTTGCCTCGGAAGCTACATTACCGCCTCTTCCGAAACCTTCTAAGCGTAAGCCTCGATCTAATATGTGGGACCACTTTGATAAACAACCCGGTGATGAAATGTATGCTAAATGTCACTATTGCGGAGGCTTAATAAAGTATAAGAGTGGAACAAATTCAATGAGGAACCATTTGGCTAGATGCAAGGAGTCCCCTATAAATACATCAAACAAAAGGCAAAGGCAAGCAATGTCAAATGCTACCGAAGGACAAGTAGCATCTTCACCAAGCTACTCAAAATTTGACCAAGCGGCATGCCGACTTCAGCTTGCGAAGACAATTGTGAGTGCGGAGCTCCCATTTCGTTTTGTGGAGAATGAAGAATTTCAGAAGTTTTTGAACCTCATGCAACCCCGTTTTGACATCCCATCACGATCTACAGTGAGACGTGATATCTGGAATCTTTACATGGAAGAGAAGGAGAAGTTGAAAGCAATTCTCTCAAAACATTGTGGAAGAGTTTGTCTTACCACTGACACATGGACCTTGGCTCAAAATCTCACTTACATGAGTTTGACTGCACATTATGTTGATTGTGAATGGAAGCTTCAAAAAAAAATTATAAACTTCTGTCAAATTACGGGGCATTCGGGAGAGGCCATTGCGAGGTATATTGAGGAGTTTCTAAATGGGTGGGAGTTAAAACGAGTTTTAACCATAACCGTTGATAATGCTTCAGCAAATGACGTTGGGTTGAAATACTTGAAGAGCAGGATGGAGTCTTGGGACAACCTTGTCCTAAATGGAGATTATATCCATATGCGATGTTGTGCGCACATCTTGAACTTGGTTGTCAAGGAGGGACTAAAAGAGATCGATATTTCCATTATGAGAATTCGGGCTGCTATTAAATGTCACGGTTACTCCTGCAAGAGAAAGAAAATTCATGGAATGTGCGGAGCAAGAGAGGATTACTGAAAAAACTGCTCTTATTCTTGATGTTGATACAAGGTGGAATTCTACATTCTACATGCTACGGTCGGCCCTAAAATATCAAAATGCCTTTTCCTTGTTGCAATTGAGAGACAAGTCATTTAAGCATGATATGGAAAAGAAAAACAAGGGTCTACTTGTAAAAGAAGATTGGGATCATGCTAGGGCTGTGGTGCCTTTTTTGGAAATGTTTATGGTTTCCACTAAAAGTATGTCCGGAATCTCTTATGTCACCAGCAATCTTTACATGAAAGAGGTTTTTGGTATTGGGACAAAGATCCGGAAATATTTAGAGAGTAGCAACGAGAGCATAAAGAAAATGGCAAAGAGTATGAAAACCAAATTTGACAAATATTGGGGAGATCCCCAATCAATGAATATTTTTCTATGGATTGCTCTTGTACTTGATCCTAGGATGAAGTATTCGTTTGTGGAGTATCATATTGGTATTCTATGTGTTGATGCTACGAAGGCCACCGAATTGAAGCTAAAAGTGATGACTTCCCTAAAAGTAATGTATGCTCAATATCAAGGTATAGAGCTTAGTAGCCAACCAGAATCACAGCCCGATGATGATGATGAAGATGATCTGATGTACCTCTATCTAAAAACAACTGGGCGTAGTAGAACTGATCCACAATCAGAAATTGACAAGTATTTAAAGGAAGAAGCTGAAGCTTACAATAAAAATGTAAGTTTTGATATATTGGGTTGGTGGAAAGTCAATTCTGTAAGGTTCCCCATTCTTGCAAGCATAGCTCGAGAGGTGTTGGCAATTCCCGTCTCAACAGTGGCATCCGAATGTGCATTCAGCATGGGAGGAAGAGTGCTCGGTGACCATCGTTGTTGCTTAAAGCACACAATGTTAGAAGGACTTGTTTGCTTACAAGATTGGTTGAAAGGGAAACCACACTATCTATTTAATGATGAGGACCCTGAGGAGATCCTTAGATTTGATCAAGGTAAATTTATAACATTTTATTTATTTGGTCCATATTTTCGTTTGTAGATGAAATAATTTTGGTTCTGCAGAAATATCCTCCCAAGATTGCGGTGTTAATTTGGATGACTGAGGACTTTATTAGGCCTGCAGCCTGTTGCATGCAACTTTGATCATGGTAAGATTTTAGTTTGCTGAAGTAATATGAAGTAATATGATATGGATTATATGACATTAAGGCTTGGTTTGTAAGATTTTAGTTTGCTGTATTTGCTGTCAAATAAGTACCAAACTTGCCATTCTCTATGATTGAACCATATTAATTTGATTTATTAACAGACTATGATATATTCTGTATTTGCTAAGATATAAAGAAATTAATCTGTGTTTAACAGACTATGATATAAAGAAATTTGCTTTTTAATTCTCTATGTTCTGTATTTTGTATTTGCTGTCAAATAAGCCTTCAAAGCTAGGACACATTTTAATTTGATTGAACCATATTGAAACCGTGTTTCTATTTTTAACTAGTTGATCGTTTTATTCTTCTGTCACATGCTAATATTATACTGGCTGATATACACATATGAGTTAAGTTAAAACAAAATTTACCTATTCGTGTTGGATTCTGTTTATACAAACAAAACAAAATGTGTCCTTGATAGCATGCATGCCATTCATCAAATTAACAAAAGATTCAATGGTTATTTGACAGTTCAGTCAGTTATTTTGAACAAAAAGTAATTACAAAATACTATTCTGTTACTCCTATTCTGTTACTTGGGCATTTTCCAAAATGTAACTCTTCAATCCTTTCTTAACAGTGTTTGCTTTCATGTCTAATATCAGGTTTGGGCATTTTCCAAAGACTTCTTTATCAACTGATGCAATCTTGAAGCTTCACACGACAGATCACAGGCCAACCATCTATTATAAGAGTATTAAGAATATTAAGAATTTTGTTGGGACAGGAGGCGACATTCTTAGCATTTCTCTTGCAGCATGAAGCCTTATGATCCCCAATATTGTCCTTGCATGCATCTCCCATGTTTGTATAGAACAATTTATCTTGTATTTTGATAAAAATTGGTGGAGAAACATTATTTCCTTTATCAATGCAAGCCAATGGTCACGTCTTGTGGACCTGTGGCTACTGGTTTAATACCCTGCTCAAAGTTCTTAAAGAGGTTTATTTTGATAGCATCATCATACTTTATTACTCCAGAAGCCTCAAAGTATAGAGAGTAATTGGTCGGTGTAAGCCTACCTGGAAATAAAAAATAATAATATGAACAAAATAATTTAATAGATTCTAAATATGCATCATAAAAAGAAAGATAAAACTGCAGACCAGGCCAACTTGTTAACAGCTCGGGCAGTTCGGGCTTAACAGTTCGGGCAGTGTGGGCTTAACAGTTCAAAAAAAAAGTTCAGATTTTAAACAGTTCAGTTCGAACTTGAACTTCCGAACTGAACTATTACGACAGTTCAGTTCGGAGAACTATTAACACAGTTCAGTTCAGTTCGGTTGAACTGTTTAAACAGTTCAGTTCAGTTCGGTGCAGTTATGCTTGTGAACTGAACTATGAACAGCCCTACCCTTAGAGGCTAATGAAAGAGAAAAAAACACATTCTGGATTGAGACAGAACATCTTTGAATCTCACATTTCACTCTCACTCTCATACTATCTTTATGATTATATTGTGACTATCTCATACTTGTGTTCTAGCTAAATCCTACTCTAAGAAAATAGTTTGGAATAGTAGGTTTAAAAGATAAAGAAAAAGGAGGGAGGAACCTTATTGCAATACAAGTAGAGGAGTACTAGGTTTATTTTTCTTTTAGGTGTTGTTATTAGAGTATGTTTCTTTAGTCGTAGAATATTGATTTTACTAAATTTTATGATTTAGAGGACCCCAAAAATTTGATAGTTTATCTGTAGGGAATTGTAGATCGTATGCAGGGCCTATCCAAGGGGGCCGCTACCATAGCAACAACTTTAAACTTCAAAACTAGCTAATTTAGCGAAAAAATAATCAACTAGATGCAAACATTTAATATCTAGTTCGTATTGATTAATAGTTAACAATTAATTGAGCCCAAAAATCCTCTAATTTATCTCGTTAGAATTTGGGAAAGCCCATTTCAAATTTTGCTTTAAACCTATGGTTTTTTTTTATGTACCCCCATCATCTCCCTATTTACCCCCACATAAAAGTGAAACCCGAAAATACCCCTGCCCAATTTTTAATTCGCTCGGATTTACCTCCATTTGAGGTAAATCCGCTTTGTTATTTTTAAAGTCGGATTTACCTCATATGGGGGTGCCCAATAGGTAAATCCGATTTCAAAAATAACAAAGCGGATTTACCTTAGCTGGAGGTAAATCCGCTTTGTTATTTTGGAAATCGGATTTACCTAGTGGGTACATAAATCCGATTTCCCTAAAAAAAGAGAAAATCGGATTTATCCCACCTAAGGTAAATCCGATTTCCCTTAAAAAAGAAAATCGGATTTATCCCACCTAAGGTAAATCCGATTTTGTTATTAAAAAAAATTGTTTTTTATTTAATTTTTTAAAAAAGGTTATAAAATACTACTAAAAATCCGTTAAACAGCCAAAACTAATCCAAAAATTATGAAAACACCACTAAAAATCTAATAAAACCAAAATAAAATTATGCAAATTTTTTCAGATTTTTTGGAGATTATGAAAATTTTTAAAAATTAATAAAAAATAGTAAACAATGGAATTTGGGATTTTGAGGTCCCCAGTCCTGAAAGAAGTCACTTCTTGAGGAGTATTGATCCTTGATATTTTTCGGATTTAAAGAATGTGGTTTCATTACAATTTGAGTAGTTTGCCCGAAAACTGATTTTTTAGCCTAAATTATTCTCCCGACGTACAATATCGTCACGTGTTAACGAACTACACACTAAACAGAACCAAAAGACGGTCGAAATTTGTTTTTAAAATTTTAACTGATTTATTTATTTATTAATTCGGGTTAACAAAGCGGATTTACCCCCACATAAGGTAAATCCGCTTTGGTTATTTTAAAAGCGGATTTACCTTATATGATGGGGTAGATCCGCTTTTAAAAATAACAAATCGGATTTACCCCCACTTAAGGTAAATCCGATTTGTTATTTTTAAAAGCGGATCTACCCATCTTAAATAAATCCGATAAATCCGATTTAAATTTTTAAAATTTTTAGTGGAAATCAGATTTACCTAAATCCGATTTAAATTTTTTAAAATTTTTAGTGGAAATCGGATTTACCTAAATCCGATTTCCAAAAAAAAAAATGAAATCAGGATACGTTCGAGATTTTTAAGTTTTGTTAAGGGCAATTGCGTCTTTTCGCAGGGTCGGTGGGGGTAGCTGGGGAGATGATGGGGGTACAAAAAAAAAATCCCTAAACCTATACGTATGTTGGGCCAATCGAATGCGTTCGACGTGATCTATTTCCACCGGCATTTGCAATTAAATGAGCCTACAAAATCTATAGGTTTTTTTTTTACCCCCATCACATAACAATCTACCCCATCGACCCTGCAAGAAGACGCAATTGCCCTTCACAAAATTTAAAAAACCCGAACGTATCCTGATTTCAATTTTTTTTTTGGAAATCGGATTTATGTATCTGTGAGGTAAATCCGATTTCCACTGAAAATTTTAAAAATTTAAAAGCGGATTTATTTAAGATGGGGTAAATCTGCTTTTAAAAATAACAAAGCGGATTTACCTTAAGTGGGGGTAAATCCGATTTTGTTATTTTTAAAAGCGGATTTACCTTATATGGGGGTATATCCGCTTTTAAATAACAAAAGCGGATTTACCTTATGTGGGGTAAATCCGCTTTGTTAACCTAATTAATAAATAAATAAATCCGGATTTGCCTAATTAATAAATAAATAAATCAGTTAAAAAATTAGATACGAATTTCGACCGTCTTTTGGTTCTGTTTAGTGTGTAGTTCGACCGTCTTTTGGTTCTGTTTAGTGTGTAGTTCGTTAACACATGACGATGTTGTACGTCGAGCGAATAATTTAGGCTAAAAAATCGGTTCTCGGGCAATCTGCTCAAATTGTAATGAAACCACAGCCATTAAATCCGAAAAAAATCAACGATCAAGACTCCTCAAAAAGGTACTTCTTTTAGGACAGAGGACCTCAGAATCCCAAATTCCATCGTTTACTATTTTTTATTAATTTTTTTAATTTTTCATAATTTCCAAAAAATCTAAAAAAATTTGCATAAACTTATTTTGGTTTTATTAGATTTTTAGTGGTCTTTTGATAATTTTTGGATTAGTTTTGACTCTTTAACAGATTTTTAGTAGCATTTTTATAGTCATTTTTAAAAATTTAAATAAAAAAAAATTATTTTTAATAACAAAATTGGATTTACCTTAGGTGGGGTAAATCCGAATTCCTTTTTTTAGGGAAATCAGATTTATCTACCCACAAGGTAAATCCGATTTGAAAAATAACAAAGCGGATGTATCCCCATCTGAGGTAAATCCGCTTTGTTATTTTTAAAGTCAGACTTACCTATTAGGTACCCCATTTGAGGTAAATCTGCTTTTTATTTGGGCAAGGGTATTTTCGGGTATATGGGATGTGAGGGGGTAAAAAAACCCAAATCTATATATCTCGTTAGATTTAGAGAAGGCCCATTTCAAAATTAGCTTTAAACCTATACGTATGTTGGGCCGATCGCATGCGTTCGATCAGTTTAACCTATTTCCAGATTGGTGATTTTTTTGTTGAAAAAAAAAGGGCTTTTTTTTGTACCCCCATCAACTCCCATCTACCCCCATCAAATTGCTAAAACCCGAAAATACCCCTGTCCAACTTGCAATTCGCTCAGATTTACTTTCATCTAAGGTAAATCCGCTTTGTTATTTTTAAAGTCGAATTTACCTCAGATGGGGGTTACCAAAAGGTAAATCCGATTTCAAAAATAACAAAGCGGATTTACCTTAGCTGAAGGTAAATTCGCTTTGTTATTTTGGAAATCAGATTTACCTAGTGGGCACATAAATCCGATTTCCCTAAAAAAAAAGAGAAAATCGGATTTATCCCACCTAAGGTAAATCCGATTTCCCTAAAAAAAGAAAATCGGATTTATCCCACCTAAGGTAAATCCGATTTTGTTATTAAAAAAATTGTTTTTTATTTAATTTTTTAAAAAAAGGTTATAAAATGCTACTAAAAATCCGTTAAACAGCCAAAACTAATCCAAAAATTATAAAAACACCAATAAAAATGTAATAAAACAAAAATAAGGTTATGCAAATTTTTTCAGATTTTTTGGAGATTATGAAAAATTAAAAAAATTAATAAAAAATAGTAAACGATGGAATTTGGGATTTTGAGGTCCCCAGACCTGAAAAAAGTGCCTTCTTGAGGAGTATTGATCCTTGATATTTTTCGGATTTAAAGAATGTGGTTTCATTACAATTTGAGTAGGTTGCCCGAAAACTGATTTTTTAGCCTAAATTATTCTCCCGACGTACAATATCGTCACGTGTTAACGAACTACACACTAAACAGAGCCAAAAGACAGTCGAAATTTGTATCTAAAATTTTAACTGATTTATTTATTTATTAATTAGGTTAACAAAGCGGATTTACCCCCCACATAAGGTAAATCCGCTTTGGTTATTTTTAAAAGCGGATTTACCTTATATGGGGGTAGATTCGCTTTTAAAAATAACAAATCGGATTTACCCCCATTTAAGGTAAATCCGATTTGTTATTTTTAAAAGCGGATCTACCCCATCTTAAATAAATCCGATTTTAATTTTTTAAAATTTTTAGTGGAAATCGGATTTACCTAAATCCGATTTAATTTTTTTAAAATTTTTAGTGGAAATCGGATTTAGGTAAATCCGATTTCCAAAAAAAAATTGAAATCAGGATACGTTCGAGATTTTTAATTTTTGTGAAGGGCAATTGCGTCTTTTCGCAGGATCGATGGGATAGATAGGGATGTGATGGGGGTACAAAAAGAAAAATCCAAAAAAAAAATGGATTGGTGATTTGAATAGGCCAACTAACCCGCTAAAATTGATGGGTCAAAATACTTGTAACACATCCGTTTAGTCACCCGAACTAGTGAGGAGTGTGCGCGCGCACACTACTCATAAGCAGCAAATATTTTGAACCCTAACGTCCACTCACAATTTCTCTCACATTCTCTTTCCCTATCCCCAATATCCCGCTTTCTTCGATGGTTTTATAGGAACTGAAGAACAAACAAACCCTACTTTTCTACACCATCGATGAAGCTTCCGCGAAAAACCAAAACGATGGAATCACAATCGATTGCGAAACCGAGAGGTCGTCCACGGAAATACCGAAGAAAAGAAGACAAAACTACAACCGTTGATCAGAAATCCGTTTCTGATGCGAAGAAGTCGATACCAATAGTATTGATTGGGCGATACATTCTGAAAGAGTTTCCCAAAGGCTCTGTTCTTCTCGGCAAAGTCGTAAGCTACGCAAGCGGCTTATACAGAGTCACATATGAGGATGACAGTTACGACGATCTTAATAGCAGCAAGATTCGTAGATTACTTCTTGATGACAGTTATTTGGATGATGATTTGACTCGAAGGAAGATTAAATTGGACGAATCGATTTTGGCGATATTCGCGATTGTATCCGAGAAGAATTCGAACAAATTGAGTGATGATTTATTGATTGAAAACGAAGAGGAACAAGATGTAACGGATGTTGATTCGTTTAGTGATTCGAAAGATTCGTGTTCTGATGCGGAAACACCGTTACCATTGCCGTTACCGTTGCCACCGTCTTCAGGAACTATTGGCGTGTCGGAGAAGTATGTTTCGCATCTCTTTGCAGTTTATACATTTTTACGATCGTTCAGTACTCGCTTGTTTCTGAGTCCGTTTACTTTGGACGAGTTCGTTGGTGCTCTTAACTGTCGAGTTTCAAATACGTTGGTTGATGCCATTCATGTTTCTTTGATGCGGGCTTTGAGACGTCATCTTGAAAATCTTTCAGCCGCGGGCTCGAGGATTGCATCAAAATGCCTTAGGTGATTAATTTCGTCTCTTCCATTTTTTTTGTATATCTGGAGATTTATTTGCTGCGGTATTATCTTATTTATATTGTAATCGTGATTTCCATGTCATTGACTCTGTAGAATATAGTGCAGCAAATTTGTGTACACCAGTGCATGTAATTCATTCATTATTCACTATTCATGATGTTCTATTTGGTTGATAATTGGTTGTTCGGAATGCACTAGCCATTGGTTTGATTTTCCTTCATGGGGATTAGCTGAGGAAGCACACGACTGCCGGTTCAGTCTAAGGTGAATCCTATCTAGTATCTAATCTAAAAAGGAACTTAAGTGATTCCATTCTCTTTCCGTCATATTAAATTATTAAACAAATGATAGAGATTAATGATGGGAACCTGAAATAGTAGATAATCATAAAAGAAACATCTATCTATAGTATAACAGACCATCATAAAGGGATCATTGGCGTACTCATGTTTAGAGGTATACACCAGAATTTGCCTTGCTGTCCACCTGTTAAAGTATTTTATTGTCTTGAATCCGAAAACACTAGAGGCGTGTTATATGGATCTTGAGTGAGTGGGTATGTATGTTGTAGAGGCAAAGCAAGATAATGTGTTGTTTTAATCCATTGGCTAATTTCTATAGAGAAGAGGACATCAAGTTATCCCTACCTAGTTGAAGCATTCTTTAAATAGGTCTGAATTTGTGCACCATTACATATATGATGCATAGATACTTGAGTTTTGTTTTTTGTATCTGTATCTGATACATCTTGGTACTTCCTCGATATGTCATGAGCATGCATTGGAGTAGTATTAATTTTTTTTAAAGAAATTAAAATAAAAGTTCCTATACATCGTGAGGACACCTTCGTTACGCCTTATAAACACGATAACAATGGTAACATGAGTCATACAAACATGAGAAAAAACAACTATCCCCAATCTTTGTTTTACAAGTATGACTTGCTAGTGTTTTTATGTGTCTCCTGTTTTTACTGTGCTAGACTATGTTTCTTTGGGTCTACTTGTCTGTATTTTCTATTATTTTGTGAATATTTTATTTTTTAATAAACAAATCCTAGATGTATTGTACCCTATGCTTTTCAAAAAAGTTTGTATCACTGTATCAGATTCGTATCGTATCTGTGCATCACCCTAGTGTTTTTCCTTCTATGAGAACGTCAGGGTATGTCTGTTGTAAAGGCAAAGCAACAAAAATAAATGCGTTGTTTTAATCCATTGACTACTTTTTATAGAGAAGAGTACATCGAGTTATCGCTACCTAATTGAAGCATTCTTTTAATAGGTCTGAATTTGTGCACCATTACATATTCCCTAGTGCTATTCCTTCTATGAGATTGCTTATATTAGAAATTATATTAATTTGCATATGTATGTTTCCAGGTGCACTGAATGGAGCTTGCTTGATACATTGACTTGGCCTGTTTATGTGCTTCAATATTTAGCAGTTAATGGATACACAATAGGACCTGAGTGGAAAGGATTTTATGACGAGGTTTTTTATGGCGAGTATTATTTGTTGCCTGCAAATAGGAAGTTAACAATATTGCAGATTCTCTGTGATGATGTTTTGGAATCTGAGGAGTTAAAAGCTGAAATGAACATGCGTGAGAAATCAGAGGCTGGGATGGATTATGATGCTGAGGATATCCTTCCTTCAGAAAGTGGGCCAAGAAGAGTCCATCCAAGATATGCCAAAACTGTTGATTGCAAGGATGACAAAACTATGAAATTTGATTCCGAATTAAATGCTGTGAATCTTCCTGGTAATTCTGAGGATGCTATCGACAATAATGGAGATGAATGTTGGCTCTGTGGCATGGATGGGACCTTGCTTTGTTGTGATGGATGTCCTGCTACTTATCATTCAAGGTGTATTGGTGTGATGAAGATGCATATACCCGAAGGGGAATGGCATTGTCCAGAGTGCAAAATAAATATGATTGGACCAATAATTTCACGGGGAACACTTAAAGGGGCTGAAATATTTGGAAATGATTTGTACGGGCAACTTTTCGTGGGTACTTGCGACCATTTACTGGTGTATGTTCAAAATCTTTATCATGTTTCTTTCACTCCTTCATTTGTTATGCTGGATAAGTCCCGGCCTCTACTGTGAAGTTGATGAAATTTGGTTCAGTTCTAATTTCTTCCCTTAGACTTGAATTAGTGCTTTATTTTTCTTCTCTTCCTTTTTCTTTTGGCTATAACTTTTCACCACAGCTGCACTTGAAATATTGAGGTTCTAACTTTTGATCATTTATGATTGCAGGCTCAATCTTAACAGTGGTGAATGTTGTCTTAAATACTACAATCGGAATGACGTTCCTGAAGTAATTCGAATGCTTTATGCGTCCATTCAACATAGACCTCTATATGTTGGTATTTGCACCGCGATGTTACAATATTGGAGTATTTCAGAAAGCTTCTTAGACCACTGTGTTCCTAATGGAACACATGTAAACTCCGAAAATACCAAGATAGATTACAACCTCTCTGCTGCATTACTTCCCGCTGTGGTTGAAGATGAACTTAGAGCTGTTAGTTTGGGGAAGGCAGAGTGCAGTTTAACATCTGTGAGTGGGATTTGTAGTGATGAGAGGGTGCCATCTCTTGATTCCTTGTTGGTTACCTCTTGTCCTGCTCGTGAAATCAGTGGAAATGCTAAAGCTAACGTGAATATGAAGCTTCATAAGGAAACTGCGACGGATTCTGTTGTTTCAACTGTCAACCAACAGTCTGACATTAGCTGCCCAAATCCTGTCAACAAGTCAACTGCAGCTGATCCTGCCAAGCACTCCTTGGTAAGCAGCCAAATTATTAATTATGGGCATGCAAATGACATGAGCTTGCCTATGAATTTGTCTTTGCAAACTCAAGGTGACAAAACACGTTTTGGAAAGTGCAAAGGCAATATAACTAATGATTTTGTGTACATGGGTTGCTCCTTTAAACCTCAGTCATACATTAATAACTATATGCATGGTGATTTTGCTGCATCTGCTGCTGCTAACTTGGCCATTCTTTCTTCAGAGGATTCTAGATCAGAGGGTCTTGTGTTAGACAACTCGAGAAAAGCTACATCTGGGTACACTTACTTAATGGTAAAAGCATTCTCACAAACAGTTTCACGCTTCTCTTGGCCATGTTCCGACAAGAAGCTTGTGGAGGTTCCAAGGGAGAGGTGTGGTTGGTGTCTTTCTTGTAAAGTCTTTGTTTCAAGCAAGAAAGGATGCATGCTAAATCACGCTGCTCTGAGTGCTACCAAAAGCACTATGAAAATCCATTCTGGTCCTGTAAGGAGTGGAGAGGGAATTATTGCTAGCATTGCATCATATGTCATATTTATGGAGGAAAGCTTACGTGGTTTAATTGATGGGCCCTTTCTAATTGATAACTATAGAAAGCTATGGCGTAAACAAGTAGAAAAGGCTACATCATTTAGTGACATAAAACCCCTTTTACTTAAAGTGAGTAAATATATTTTTTATAAATTATTGAGATTTATTAGTTTTTTATCGTGTAATTATTTGTTTTCATTGGGTAATGAATTGTCATTTTCAGCTTGAGGAGAACATTCGTATAATTGCTTTTAGTGGGGACTGGGCGAAGCTGATGGATGATTGGTTGGTTCAATCTCTTACAATCCTAAGTGCTACATCTACTCTTGGAACTACGCAAAAACGTGCACCATCTGGCAGGTCTAGAAAACAGTTATCTATCAAAGTTACAGCTAAAAGTTGCCATGAAAACTTTGCCTGGTGGAATGGTGTCAAATTTACCAAATCTATATTTCAGAAAGCCGTTTTGCCAAAATCCACGGTCAGGAAAGCAGCTCGCCAAGGTATTTCTTTTAGTACATAGTATGGTATCATTATCTGGAAGCAGATTATTAGCTAAATTAAATTTATGCTCGGTAAATCAAATATTGGTGATGCATGAGCTGAAATGGAAATCTTTTCCCAAGCCACACTTATGGGCCCTTGTTCTCTCTAAAGTTTCATTATTTGAACATATCAAGTTATATATTTTAAATTTCTAAATAAATCAATTTATAAAAATTACTAATGTCATAAAAAATAGATTTGGTTCATTAGAAGTTAAAACATAGGGGGTTCAAAGAGACTATGTCGACCTTGAATTTGAAATAATCAAAGCCGAGCCTACTACAAATCTTGTTGAATAGTTCAACTTGATTGCCACCTGGTTCAATTGATTATTTTCCCATTGTTTTGTGATAGTTTAAATTTGTTTGGGAATAAAAGCACAAGCACTGATTGTTGTGAACATCAGGTGGTTTAAAGAAAATTGTGGGTATTTTCTATCCTGATGGCTCTGAAATTCCTAAAAGAAGCCGACAGCTAATTTGGAGAGCTGCAGTTCAAATGAGTAGAAATACATCACAGCTTGCACTTCAGGTTCCCCTTTGAATTTGACTATTATAAGATTATCACGTATATCAGGGTCTCACAATAACTTGATGATATTTGATTATTTGCGTCAGGTCCGTTATCTAGATTTTCATATCAGATGGATTGATCTGATTCGTCCGGAGCACAGCATCCAGGATGGGAAAGGGCAAGATACCGAAGCTTCTGCTTTTAGAAATGCAAACATTTGTGATAAAAAGCTTGCAGAGGGAAATTTCTTTTATGGCATAGCTTTTGGGAGCCAAAAGCATCTTCCTCGAGTAATGAAAAATGTTGAAATAGAGCAAGGGCCAGAAGGAAAGAAGTACTGGTTTTTGGAAACGCGCATTCCTTTATATTTGGTAAAAGAGTATGAAGTAAGCAATGAAAAAGCACCATCTCAGAACGAGCTCTCAAATATTGCATCTCAATTGCACAGAAAGCGGTTGAAAGCTATCTGCAAGGACATATTTTTTTACCTCACTTGCAAGAGAGACAATTTGGACGTGTTATCATGTTCTGTATGTCAGTTGGATGTTTTATTTAGGTAATCACCCTAACTTGGTTACAGTCCTGTTCATGAGTTTCCATGGTCCCCTTTCTTTTACTTTTACACCTTTTCAATCTAAATTTCTAAAACCACAGTTCTTCTCTCTTTTGATTTCAGGTATGCTCTCAAGTGCAGTGAATGTCAAGGTACCCCATGCATGATCCATCTTCCTCTCACTTACTATAGTATTTCGTTCTAAATATTTAAGAAATTCTTGAAATAAGATCTGAGTTTCTTATAAAGTCTCTTCCATAGAATAAAAGCACATGAACAACCATATATAAAGAATAAACATCCTGTGTGGATTTTTGAAATTGAACGTTTTTGTTGTTAGTATGTGTTTAAATGTTGGGTTTTTTGGTTTGTTTATTTTGCATCTCTCATTTTTATTTTATGTGATTTTTGTTGCATCCTGGTCTAACATTTTATTTCATATGGCTATATTACTAGGTTATTGTCATCCGGGCTGTTCCCCAAGTTCAACACACCCTGCATGTAAAGAAGTTGAGTTCTTGACCACATGCAAACAATGCTATTATACCAAATTAGTTGCTCATAAAGAGACCAGTAATAAACCTCCAACCACTCCCTTACTATTAAAAGGACAAGAACATAGCTCTTTGACATTTCTGGAGGGGCCAAGGCCTAAAGATCAAGTAGCAACATCAGCTAGGGAGAAGGGTAGGCGTCCTCACAGGAAACAAGTTGCTTCTGTTTCCCCTCTGGAAGCAAAAAGCCATCGGAAAAACTCTACATGGGGTGTTATATGGAAAAAGAAGAATATTGAAGATACAGGCTTTGATTTCAGGCTCAAAAGCATACTTCTAAAGCGGCATTCAAGTTTGCCTCAATTGGAACCTGTTTGTCGCTTGTGCCATAAACCATATAGGTCTGATCTAATGTATATATGCTGCGAAACATGCAAAAGTAAGTTTTTTCTCTGGCAAAAGCGGTAAGATTTTCAAGTGCTTACAATTTATTATATAATCTATATATGTTGGCTTTGCAGATTGGTATCATGCTGATGCTGTTGAACTTGAAGAGTCTAAAATTTTTAATGTGTTGGGCTTCAAATGTTGCAAGTGTCGCAAGATAAAGTCCCCTGTATGTCCTTACTCTGATTTGATGTGCAAGGAACATGGCACAAAGTCACATTCATGCTCTTTCAAGAACGAGCATTCTGGAAGAACATGTTCTAATTCTGAAACTCTTACTGACATGAGAGCATGTGAGCCGGCTACTCCTATCTTGCCTGCAGAGGATGTCTTTAGACAAGAGAATAATCCTCCGCTGTTTT
Source organism: Astragalus membranaceus (assembly GCA_039519185.1). Taxonomy (NCBI): domain Eukaryota; kingdom Viridiplantae; phylum Streptophyta; class Magnoliopsida; order Fabales; family Fabaceae; genus Astragalus; species Astragalus membranaceus. The sequence goes on from CM076846.1 coordinate 215,106,357, forward strand.
CTCTTTCGAATGTCGAGTTGATTACAGAACCCAAGTTAGATGCAGGTGTTGAGTGTAATGCTGCTGTCGCTGGGACAGGGCTTCAGAAATCACCAGCAAAAATGCATGTCAAACCTGATGGGGACAATAATGATTCTTTTGGGGATGAAGTTATGCATGATGAATTTTCAACAGGTGATGAATTGGATAATCTGCCCGAAATTGACTCTGCTCTGCTAGCTGACTGCAACCTTCTGAATAATTCTGATATTGTAAATAATGAATACATGGACTTCGATCCTAATACTGACTTCTCTATGACTGAACTCGATCGTCAATTTGAGGAGGCTGATGTGTTTGGAGACTTGTCAGAATATGCGAAAAATTCTTGTACATTTGGTTTTCCTGAAGAATGTACAACTGCTAGTTTAGCGCAAAACTGGGGATCTACAGTTTCATCACATGGAAATGTTAATAATTGTTCGCAATGTTCACTATCGGAACCAGTGCCGGATCTCTCTTGTCAGATTTGCGGGATGTGGATTCACAACCAGTGTTCACCCTGGATTGAATCACCATCAAGGCTTATTGGAGGTTGGAAGTGTGGTAATTGCCGGGAATGGCGATAGCTGATTTAGTTATCATCCTATCAAATGAGAGTTCTCCTGGGTGAGTTGCTATTGGGTTAGGGAGCTTCATCAATTATCTTATGTACCCGCTGGCTCAATAATGTGTACATGAGTTGGTTCAGGTATAGACAAGTTGAACCCAATGCAATGGAACTTGGACAGAATATATTGTGTGCCTGCGAGGGCGTTCCTGTGATTTTTGTTATTGCTCACAAAACAGCGAGGATTCCCCAGCGACCACTGGACCCAGTTTTGAATGGCACATAGCCATATCTGTTAATTTGTACTCCATTTTTTCATCTCAGATCTCTCTCCCCCACATTGCGCCATTTATTCAAATGTGCTCCTCCTTAGATAGGCAGGTTTACTGAATTTTGTTCATCCTTAGATAAGCAGATTTTTTATTATGCTTATCTGACAATTATTTGCATAGATTCATGTTCCAATTTTTTTGAATGTCAGTCGAAATTCGACCATCACCTCTTAAGTCTTTACTTAGAGTTCGTGATATGTTCTATTATGCCTTTTAATGAATTAATAGTCAATTTGGTTCTTGAAATTTTACAAAGGTTTAATTTAATCGACATTTACAATATATCAACTTAGTCCGACTTTTATACAAGTGTTTCAATTTAGTTCCTCCATTATATCAATTAACTCCCTCTATTTTGCACAAAAAAAAAGACTAAATTGTAACACTTTTGCAAATATTATGGACTAAGTCGCTATATTATAAATGTTAGAAATTAAATTGGACTTTTGTAAAATTTTAGGAACTCGCCGTATTAGTTGCGTCCACCTTCTATCCTTTGGGTTAGTGGTTCTTATTCCCCGAGCCAAGCACATCTCTACTAAATTGGTAAATGAGAAACCAAATCAAGCACATATGAAAGTGCTCGAGGAACTACATAATTTTTCAGAACTTTTGTAACATTTACATTTTTTAAAACAAATGATTGTTTAAAATCTTCTTGTTTTCTTCTATTTTCTCAAAATAATTCATTGTTTAAATTTGAAATTTGAAATATACTTTTATATGAATCCCCTCTTACTCATCCTCTCTTTCCCGACCTATTTTTCTCTGCATCTTTTCTCTCCAATGACATCCAAACCTCCATTCTCAAACACGTCGACAAAAGAGAGACTAGCAAATCCCCCAATATTACTCTACATCAATTTCTCGTGTTCAGATAATATAAGAGCATCACTTAGATAATTATTTCAATCTATTAAGAACTGCTTATCAAAATATGGGTATGAAGCCACAAATACCTTGAATTTGGGATTCGCATTAAGTGTTAGAAGTACGAGAACAGTGAGATTTCAATGTCCTTTTTTAATTATCAAACAATATGTTAAAAGTTGGCAATTGGGAGTGCGAAATAAAAAAAATACTGGATATTATGCAACCAGAATGAAATCTATCCGTGTCCCTCACTGTTGGTTGTATTGGCAATTTCAGCAACATAAGGACATTGGCTTAAAGGTTCGAATCCAGATGTGAGGAGTGGTAGTGTTTGTGTGGTGTTTGTTTACCATTTCATCTAAATAGACAAAAAATCTATCCAGACAGTGCTAAATTTATTTATTTAAATAGGTAACTACGGTAATGGCAAGTGACAACATAGCTATTCACCTCCTCAAAAATGTTTTCCGTATTTTTTCCCTCATATCCCTCCTTGTTTTATAGAAAGCCAATACCCTGGGGATGTCCATATTGAAGATCAAACGCGAACGTCGAAACTATGCCTCTAACCAACTACTGCTACTACCGTACGAACAATTTGCAATCGGAGCAGTAATGGATGAAGGAAGCGTTGGTGGAGTGATGATGGAAGGCGTGGAAGTAGAATGCGGTTTAGCAGTGACTTTTCAATTGGAAGATGTAAAGGACAGAGAGATGCAGAGTCTTTTATTTGGTATTTTAATCTGCCCCGTTCATTTTTATCCAATAGCTGAGAGTAGTTCCTTTCATTGTCCAATAAAAATCTACAACCTAAATTTATGTCCCTAAAATACACAAATGCACATAAATGATCATCACTTATTCAATATAAATAAAGTCCGAGTGCTCAAATTTTCACCACTTTGCTAGTCATACAACAAAATTTCCGTACACCCTATACTCCACATTATTTAAACTATAATTTCAGAATAACAACTTCAAACTATTACAATTGGTTCTATCAAAGGCAATATCTTACATGCTATGAGGTGCACCACAAACAATCCAGTGAAACTGGGAAGGGGAAAAATATGAGAAAACCGAAAACCCTCGCCCAAATGATATAAAATCTCGCTTAAAGTACAATCACTTTGTGCAGAAAGAATCTCAAAAATGCTCACCAACCCAGAAATCCCTGTTCGAACACTCAGCCGGTAAACAAGCTCACTCTTAACTCCGCCAGCCCTTGCTCATGATTTTGTTTATCCATCCCACTAGCTTGAGGGACACATGGGTGGGTTAGGCTACGTAGATCAGGTTTACAAGTGTGTAATGACTAATGAACACCCTCATATGTTGTCATAGAAGAGCAGCCAGCACTGCCCCAGGATCATTCAATGCCACAGGAGAACTAACTGGTTGAGCAACCGGAGAAGTTGGAGCTGCTTGTGTCGGTACACGGGATGCTGGGGGGATGCTGACTAATTGTTCCTTGATGAATTCCTTTAGCCTGCAGACAAATATAAGAATGATCTGTAAAAGCTGTAGAATCTATTTATAGCATCCTATAAGCAGGAAATTAAATAACATACTCAAATGTTAGTGTTGGATCCCCGGAAGCAACTGTCATTCGAAGCTGGGTTCTGTCTGCTGGGTCTGTTTCAATTCTTACCTGCACATTATTTATGTAATATGTTAAAACAGCACCAAGTTCCGACTATCGTTATTATGAATTGAGTGGCAGAAAAACTTAATACAACCAGGGATTAAAAAACAACATCAACAATAAGACACAACCCTAAACTCCCAATACTTCTCCAAATCATCTATACAGTTCTTTATGAAGGTTCAATACATACACAACATAGTTATGACCTTGAAGGAGGTTAAAAATGCTGCCTACAAATCCCCTCCTTTGTATATCAGATTATTTAGGAATTTATGACCACTCCTTGTGGGGATGATATAGGGTTTGGCATGTATACTTACCAAACAGAGCATTGCCCTTGTACTTTCTGAATAAAATGTTGTACTTGCAACAAGATTGTTTGGATTAGGATCCTAAACCAGATAAATGGAAGAAAAAAGTTATGAGTAAGTTTGTACTTGTTCGAGAATTTCAGGGAAATCATAATAAAAAAGAATAAAGTAAAAAGAGGGACTGGTATCTTACAAGCCCTGGGCAAACCGTCAAATGGTAAATACTGAATAAGTTTGCCATTTCGAGCAGTGGAAGTGGTCTAACACCTCTAACCTGCAAAACCAACAAGAAACATGAACCCATCACTGTATGACCAGAAGCACAAGCAAGCAATGAAGCCACTGCAAAATGGATATCCTCAGATAATCATAACCAAATTGGCAAATGTACAGACTTCGCCGTGTACATAATGCAGAATACATACCACTTCCTGAAGCTTTAATGGCGGTCCCGGCAGTGATCTCCATTGAGGGAAAAACTCTTCAGCAGATATAGTTATAGGCTGAAGAAATTTACTCAGGACAGCTGGTAGGCGAAGCTTGACATCGACCTATGAAAATCAACACAAGAATGTACATCAATTAAATCTTCATTATTGTTGCAAGTCAAACTAATAACAAGTTTTCCATTTAACTATGCATGCTATCCAGTTTTTTCCAAAAATACCATTGAAATTTAAGCTCTTACCACTATGCTCTATTTCCAATATTTCATTTTTTTGATAACAGGTAACAGAGATATAAAATAACACATTTTGTAACAATTACAATTGAGCTATATCAGAATTTTAGTGAAGCATGTCATACTATCCGATTAATTTCTTTTAAAAAAAAATCAACAAAAGAAAGGCTTTGGCTCCCATACTTCACTTCTTCAGAGATATATATCTCAAGATAATTCAAATCTGCGCAACTAAACCTAAGTGGCCAGTCTGTACTTTTTTTTCTTTCTGAGTAGCATTTGAATTGCATGATTTTCAAAACTAGGAATATAAAACACAAGTTTAATTTAGGTACCATATCGTTACCAAACTTGTACGAGAAGTCAAGAACAGCAACATCCCTGCTTGGGTGAAGATTAATAATCTCAAGTGGGCATTGCACCTAAGCCATCAAAAGAGAAGAATGTAAACAAAACTAACAATATCTGAAACCAACAGATAACATTAACAATGGATTCTCACTTGTGCCCGGGGAGGTATAGTTTCTGGTACAAGAGAGAGCTCCATCTTCAAATGGGTAGGGGGCAATATTAAAGCTTGAACAGATGCAAGAGAAGAAGTATTCTTATTCCCCAAGAAGAGAACAAGATGTCCATGATGAGCTCTCCATTCTGCTTTAATGCCAATCTGTGCACATATATATAATAAAAAAAAACTAAGAACACAGCCTTGAATCTAACTGAACTACCACAAATGTAGGTCTTTATAAGTAAAGCAAGCTAGGTAAGCTATTGGCTATTAATATATGATCAAAATTAAAAAAACAAATAAAAAAACTAGAGAAGATTAGAAAGAAATGAAGAAAAAACCTGAATATAAGGATCCTCATAAAGAACACCACTATCCTTCACGCACAAAGCATGAAATCTCTCAGCAATATTTCCAATTGGCTGCACAAAGGGTGCACGTTATTAAAGTAATATTCTTCTAATGTTGAACAGCGGAAAATGGTCTAGTCAAAAAGTGATGTGGCACATGGTCTATCAAATTTGTACGCATTCAAGTACAGACATGTTTTGGTGTGATAATGTTCTGTGTAGGAGACTACTTAATTGGAAGATGTAAAAATAAGAAAAATAATCTACAAATGGACTTCTGTAGTAAAATTCAGTTAGCACATCAGGTTAAGCAAAAGACTACCTAATTTGATACAAGTTATTGAAGGTACCTGCACAGAATTGGCCTGCTGTCCCGCTGGGACTATGGCTGTGTCATCAACTACAGTTCCTTCCATTCCTGGATTTGAGCTCGACTGAGGGTGGACACTGCTACCGGGAGGGCCTTCAATAGCCAAGGGACCCAAAAGATCACTGAGGAAATCTGCGGGAGGTTGAGAATCTACATTACTCAAAGTCCCATTTTCCTGGGATAGTCTTTGATCTGCTGAAATATCCTCCTGTTTAGAAATGAAGTCGGTATCAAACTAAGAATCAATCGGAGGAACTGTTTTATTGTTAAAAAAAGGAGGGACACTGTAAACTATATAATGTTAACCAAGGTTATGTCATAAAAATAGGAGGGAGGAACTAACCACATTACTACTCGTGCTGGGAATCTTTACAAGACTAAGTTGGCCGACAGACTGGGGAGCACCATTAGCATGGCTTTGGTCTGTTACAACCAAAGCATTTGATGTTTGAGATTGCTGCTGAGCTCGCAACTTTATTGCACTTTGTTCTGCAGTATCAACATCTGTATCTTCGGCCTTTTTAATCAATGCAGACTGAATTCGAAGAAGAGTATTAATCCATGATTGTTATCCCATTGTTACTCAAGTGATCATATAAACACTAAACAAGTTTCCTCTGAATCAACATTGCAAAAATACCTGTCGTTCAGGGAATTTAGGCATTTCAGCCAATATATCCATTAAGGCTGCACCTTTTCGACTCAATGCAAAATATTCAACAGCTCGTTGCTGTATTTCAACTTCGATCGAGCTTTCATATCTAAAAGAATGAGAGAATGGGTTATATAAACCTATGGCATCATAAAAATAAAAAATAAAAACCACAGAACAACCCATAATGAATGGTTGAACATTACAGACATAAATCTCACTTTTTAAATATTGACCATATCTGATTTTGTAGTTCAGGGTCTGGTGGTTGACTGTGCATCAGAATTTTAGCATATGTTGATAGAAGAATAGAAATAGTAGAAGTCCTGAAAATAAAGCATGTATTAGAATTTATAAGGTATCTAAGCTAAATCATTCCAACAACAAAAAGGGAGGTAAAGTGTGATTTTCCTTACGATACAGTAGGAAGTTTCTCATGTATAATGTTAAAGATTTCCTTTGGACTGCATCCAGGTCTCCTACCCAGTAGGTGCCCAAACTCCCCCAGCAAATATGCACTAACCTGGTGAAATGTATTCAGATTTCAGATGAGAAAAATATATTAAACAACCTCTTGCTTTTTCAAAGTAACTTGATCAAGCAATAAATTATTTAGTAACGTTATGAATTAAACAGACAAACTGACATTCATACTTCCTAGTTTGTAAGAAAATATGAAAGCTCAACTTAAATTGACCCCTTTAACAAAGATATCATTTTGCTCTAATATGGATAAACATTTCATGCAAATTCTACAGTTTAGAAGCCATCATCAGTGCACGGCACATTAACAGATAAATATTATTAATACACTAATAGTATTTAGACAATTACAGAATGCTATTGATAACACACAAACCTTAACCATTGTCTCATGTATGGCAGGTTTGTCAAGATATTCTCGAGCTTTTGCTGCAGCATAAGGCTGATCAAAGAAATAACATACCCTGTGAGCAATGGGTTAACCAGGAAGCAGTAACAAAGTCGGTTCAAGCTTCAAACTCACCTGTAGGTCTTCATTGTTTGTAACAAACTGTACCACTCGAAACCAAATGTCGTCACTAACAAAATCTCCAGCCTTGTCGATTAATTGAAGAATCACGTCAACATACCTGCAAAAAAAGGGAAGGCATGATATCAATACATACATATTTTTTTTTGGTATACAATATAATACATACATACATATATATAGATATATGTGAATATAACATTAACAAAAGTTCCATTCCTGATGACTTGGGAGTCTTTTCTTACTTAAATATAGGTCTATTCTACAAATACCGAGCAAACTTTACATAAATAAAATCTAGCAATCCTTCCCAGTTCCAGAAATTAATGATTTTTAGTTCACATGCTAAAAGAGAATGCAACTAATTCCTCTAATATGTACCCACTGAATTCAAAATTGGTCGTATTAACAATGGAAACATCTGATTCTGACATTTGATAGGCCAACTGTTATTTTGAATTTCATAATTATAATAATGCCCTTTTATCTGATGAGAATTTTTCTGACAAAAGTGAAGGAGCAAAAATTGAGTATAGATCATCCCCGAATGAAAAAAAAAGCAAAAGAAAACAAGCTCAATGAAAGATGAAAAGACACATCATAACACAATAAGTAAAGAAACAAATCTCCTGAATCATACTGATTTTTTCATTCTGGATTAAAAATAACCCAATATATATATATATATGATATAACTAAACTGCCCTAAAAGCTAATCGCCATAAAGAATCAGAAAAGAATGCCCTATCCAATAGAAGAGACAAAGCAAGATACTGTTCTTAAAACCCTCCAGCACGTTTCTACAACAAAGAGTTAAGGATACTGTTAATTTTGCAATAGATCCTGCTGGGGATTTTTTCCAAAGTCTGACAAGATATTGATTCGATTTAATTACTCTTATCAATAATGGCTTCGTTGATTTATTAGTATTATGAGAAGGTACATACTAAGTTTTTTTTGTCTTATATTTTTTTGAAAAAATCTATAAAGGGCTATATAATATGGATGCAACCTTCTATATGAGCAATCTAGCAGTTACACATTTAAGACACTGACACACAAAATTATAAATAGTTCTCAGGACTATCAACGATTACTGAATGCTACAGTAGCAATTGCTTCTAGCATTCTTCTGATAGGCTCAAATAAATTACCATGAAAGATCTGGTGCAAACTTCTCAGCTAGAATAGCTGCTTTAAGTGACAATTCCTCACGCATTGCAAATTCTGCTGTGCTGAGATACTACAAAACAGTTGGAATTACAAGCTAATCATTTTGTGGTTCACATGTAATAGCCAATTCATTTTCTTTTTGTTCTGGAGTTGGGGAGGGGAAGGGTTTACAATGAGATTTCTAAATCGCATGAATAGCCTGGATCTAGCTCCATACCTGCAGTAGTTCTTCAACTATATCCTTTGCATTTGAGACGTCACACATGCCATAAAGCAAATCTAGAGCACGCCTCCGAATACTGTGTATATAATGCAGTTAGAAATACTAGATTTAGTAAAGGAATTAGCTCTGTATCAATCATTTAATTTCAGGCACTTCAAAATTTTCAAGTAGAAGCTAGTTAACCAGCATCAATTTCAATTCTAGATTACTTATTTGCAATAAAGAAATAACAAATCAACCTACTTATTAACAGAAAAGGGAAAATAAAACCAAGTCACTAAAAAGAAAATCCACATTGCTTTCAATCTTTGCTCTTGAATAACATTGAATTGTTTAGCAAGGGACAAGGTGGAGTGTGCGGCGAGTGAATCAATATTATGTAAATTAAGTCAGATAATTCCCATGTTATACTGCTTCTAGATTGAAATTTATGCATTGATATTCAGGAATAATGATAAATACACCATACATCAGTTACTAGTGCATGTGACCTAAATGCAAGAGTCCAGCAGTCAACAAAATAAATGAAACAAGCATAGAAAACAGGTATCTCCAAAGAAAACGGGTATACAAACACGATTAGCAGGTTCTTGATGGCATCTCTAAAGAAACAGGTATACAAATGTGTTAATTAGCAATCAACAAGCGTTAAAAGCCATTAACAAAACATCTTAATTAGCAAGCCCTTGATAGCATCTTCAAAGAGAACAGGTATATAAATGCGTTAATAAGCAATCAACAAAACAATAAAAGCCACTCATTAATTTGTCAAAAGATAGAAAATAGCAAATTGCATTTCATGGTCAGCCTAAACATGATGTTTCAGTTTGTCAAAAAAAATGACGTTTCGATACCAAACCCTTCAGCTAGCATAAGATAGAAATTTGCAACAATAACTAACTATCCTAGTTTCAATAGTAATTGATAAACGCAGAGTCTTTCATACAATGACACATTGTGTTTTGTTATAAAAAAAAATAAAAACATCATCAAGATTTTTCACGAATGGGCATCTCATCCATTATAATTATCACAAGCTTATACTTACATGTAAAATCATATAGAACCTATACAGGCTAGGTTTGGCACATTAATAATTTACTGATGATATATGCGGGATCAAAAATTTCAACACATAGGATAACAAAGGTAACCTTATGTCAGGATCCTTTAATGAAGTAATAATCTGGGCTTGATGTCTTTTTATGATATCTTGCACATCTGTCACCATCAACATTCTAGTCATATTCTCCTGCACGACAATAAGATTTATGCTGAGCTGGGAAGTAGTGTTTTGATAATAACAACCACCAAACTATGATACTATGAGATCTACCACAGAATATCGGTCACGCAATCCTCGCTCTTCCTTGGAAACAAGGTTAAAGAAAGGAAGAAGCCAGAAAACAGAAATACAGATAAATCAAGTGTACCCCCAAACTTACCAAACCAAGATATCGAATATTTGGTTCACGGACAGCAATAAACTTTCCAAGAAGAGCCACGCATTGAGACATCATCTCTTTTTCAGCATCGAGATGCATTACCTGAATAGAGAAATTACAATTAAATATATGACTAATTAATACATTTTATGTAATTTTTTGGGGCCGGGGTAAAACATCTCATGTATCACCTCAAAATCATGATACAACATACAAGTAACCAATGTGAGGACTACAAAAAATCACCAAATGGACACTTCAAGCACCCTTGGACAACCCACCAGATTTATAGATAAAAACAAGGACAACCAAGCAAAATACAGAAAAGGAGAAAAGAAGGGGATTGACAATACAAAGAAAGGGCATTTCATTCCTCTTATTACTTTCCTGAGATAAAGGTTTGACATTTGGCTATTGACTTTCTTGTGTACTTTATGTGTGAAGAATGGTACAGGGGACAGGGAGTGTCCGGGATACATTATTTAAGCCATGTGGTCATTTATAATTGTATAATAGGTCTATAGCTAGAAATAGAGTCACATGAATCATCTAACATAATCAAATATACCATACAGAAATAGAGCTCAGAAGACCAATGAAAAAACATGCTAGAGCCCCATATGATATAGTTGGACCAACAAGTTCATAATGAAAGTTGTTATTAGCGTTGCAAACATCTATTACAATATCATAGAGAACGAACAAATTGTATTTCTATTTTAGTACAGTGTAGAGCAATGAACATACCAGAGCAAGAGCTTCAAAAAGAACAGCATGGGAAGCATTATTTTTGTTCACATTTTTCACAACATCAGTCCCCATCAATATCCTTTGTAGCACCTGAAATACTTAATCAATGCTCACTAAAATCTGTTGACTAAATGAAATTTTTGGATGTCCCATTGAGACATTACATACCTCAAACAATGATCTTCTGGTATTTGGATCTTCAACGGTAGGAAAATACTGAAGAGCCCTCATTGTTTTGACCTACATTAAGCAAAAAAGTGCAAGCATTATTGAACGTTAATTTGCTGGATAAGACAAAAACACTTTGTTTGACTCTTTTAGTTCTCAATAAAGGCAAGCTGTAAGAATAGCATTGGTAATTCTTTGTAAAACCAAAGGCAGCAGAAATACTTTTATGAAAAGAACAATTTACAAACCTGAAGCCAGGGAGATGGGATACCATAGTAAGTATATTCTTGTGGGATATCCTGGTTCCTAGCAAGTCGCTCTAAAATTTTGACGCACTTAGGAAGACAACTCCAATATCCCTCGTGTTGGTTTGATACTAATGCAACAAGAAGACTCATGGATGATGTCAAAACACCAAGGTCTCGTTCATCCAAAAGTTGCGCCATCCGATCCGCCCTTAAAATTAAGGTAAATGGGAACTGATAAGATAATTTTGAAGCAAGGCAATAAGGAAAAAAGTGCATTACCAGCAAAGTTACATTAACATTTACCATCCATCTACATTGACAACGTCAGGATTTTTCCTGTACAGGCGCAGCAAACATAATGCAGCCTTTTTTCTCACAAGTGGTCGGCAGCTGCTAGATAACTAGATTACAAAAAAGCGGTTAGGATCAATATTTTTCCAATTGTGCCACATATTCCTTAATAATGGATAATTTCCTACCAGCAACTTTTGTACATCAGGTGCTAACGACTCAGCAAATTCTCTGCCCCCAATATTTCCAACCTACAAAATAAAAGACATACTAGGGTTAACATGACTCAAAGTTTGAAGATGTGATATAAATGTCAGGTAAAAATCACAATATGATGGTATAAGTGAAAATAAAAGAATCAAATGAATCCTGTTTACAGAACATAATATAATGAATTCTCCAGTTTATATAGCAAAACCATATGATAAATTTAGAGTATAAGTGAATTTTAATATAAAAAATGTTTTTGATTTCGATAAAAGTCTAAAATCACAATCATCAAACCTACTAGGGTTAAATATGTTTTTAATCCCTATAAAATACGGGGTTTTCATTTTTAGTCCTCAATAAATTTTCCTTCAACTTTTGGTCTCCACATATATCACTGTTTCCACTTTTGGTCCCCACTTATATATTTGCACTTTTGGTTAACAGACTCTCACACTAGCGCATGTCACACAGATTGGAACCATCCATGACACGGCGAAAAAAAAAAGTGGATATTTGTCAATTATAAATTATACATCCATTGCTAGCATATATTTTCATCCAAAAGCTTTTCAATGGCACATACATCAGTAAGGGATGGTAAAACGTGAAAAAGAAGTCCGCCACCAGCAGCAAAACTTCTCTAGGACTTCTTGGTAGTACATTAAGATGCTAACAGAAATGCAGTAAGCAATATAAAATTATAAACATGAAGAGCAAGCCACAGAAAGGTTGGCAATTCATTCAACTACCATACCATAGTCAATGCTAGGCACTGGAAGGTTTCATTGCGACCAATGATATCGTTGCGCACAGTATTTATAGCCAACCTGAGAAAGTCATGGTTTTCATTAAGCAAACTTGATGTTACAATGTACCCAACCTGCAGTCATTTATGCCAGTATTAGTATTCCTTCTGTTCAGCTAGGTGAATGAACATGCAAATGAACTGAAATGACACTTCATGAGAACTACACAGACACGCACAAAAAACACAGCAAGAATCATTTAAAAAGATGTAATAAAAAGGAATATAATTTACCTGTTTTTCTGGATACTTTGGGGCAGATATAAGAGAAACAGCTTCCATGTGCCCAAAATCCACATCATAGCCAAGCATGTATATGTAAAGCATTTTCCAAACATATTTCTTTTTCTCATATGGAGTCAAAGCCTAAATATAGAACAAAAAAGTAAAAAACAATTACAGGCAATACTAAGACAGTGAAGTTTCTTCAACAGCAAGCAACAATTGAAGATGGGTGCTAGAGTGGTAGATATTTTTTATTTGAAACTAAAAAAAGAAAATAAATGTAGAGATAAAATATAAAAATCTTTGACGTGACCGAAATCCACATCATAACCAAGAATGTACATGTAGAGAATTTTCCAAACATATTTCTTTTTTTCATATGGAGTCAAATCTTAAAGATAGAACCAAAATCATAAACCGATGACAGGCAATTCTAAGATATAGAAGTTTCTTCAACAGCAAACAACAATGGAGGATGGGTGCTATACAATCAGATATTTTTTATTTGCAACTACAAAAAGAAAATAGGATGTGGCTTCAACAACCAACTTAAATTTTGGATGGTGGGTTCATGACAGTTGTTACCTCTACTCTGATAAAAAGATTGAATTTCCACATTAGCTGGGAGTGCATGTTTACATGCATGTTACAAGCATAGAATAAAGACGATTAATGCGTCTCACTTAACTTGAGTTTTTGGGGTAGTTGAACACAGCCACATTACAAGAAAAAGATTGGAAAAACCCTTTCAAAAGCCGACAGTTAAAGCCTACTAGACCTTCCAAATCTCACACCCCCCCCCCCCCCAAAAAAATCAACATTAAGAAATTTTCATCAATCAGAAATTATAGCAAACCTGAGGATCTTTTCTGTGATTAAAAGGGTAGATTAACAAAGATGTGAATTGCGAAATAAAGAGAATTTGCTCAAGCTCATAGTCTTAACCAAAGATATGCTGTTAAGATGTATCATTTGGAGAACAAGGACAAATGTTCTGTCAGTAAGTTAGTCCATTAGTAGATTAGTTAGTTTCTTAGTTAGTTAAAAGGGACCGAAAGGCAATTGGTTAGATATAAATATGGGGAAATCAGATTAGGGAACTCATTAAGTACATTTAGACAGTTTGTAAAGTGAAAAACCCATGGGGGAAATTCATTCTAATTCTATTGAGATTTCAATAGCATAACTCTAATCTTTTGGTTTGTTATCTGGTTTGCCATCTTTTTACTCTGAGTTCCCAACATATACATTCAAGGGGGGAATCATAAAACCTTATCCTTTTCAGAAAATCAAGGAGTTAAAGGCCTAGAAGGATTTGAAGACCAAAAGAAATCAGTAAACATGAGCAGATGACTCCTATCCCTAATTTATAAAAAAGCAGACGACTGCTTTAGAGATTAGATAAAGACAGCTAGAAAAGTTTGAGGAGAGAGACACATACATGTAGGACATTAGGATAGGATGTAATGTTATAGTTTAATTATTTTTTCCTTCCATTATTATGATGACTAAATATTATGCTCGAGTGAGGATGTAGGTTGGTCTGAATGGTATTTAGATCCCAATTGACTTAATCTAATTTTCTCTCTATTCAATCAAGGGTTTATCAATGTTCTTACTGCTTTTATGAATTTACCATTTATAAATTTATCTGGAGATTAACATTGAAAATTTGGAATATTTATGCATGACTAAAACCATGCGATAAATACCATAATCATTAATTTTCTAATAATAGTGGTTACGGGCTTGGCAGATTTACTTTTGAGACTATAAACAATTACGGTCTGCTCTTTATTCTTAAAATAAAAGCTAAGTGATTAATTGGGTTTTTGGAACTACAGGGGATTGATTCACTAAGGAATTTGGTATCAGTTAATCAAGGGAATCTCCATATCAACTGATCGATTAGGTCTTAGATAATCCTAAATTCTAAATACGAGTTAGAAAAAACAAGCAAAATAGGATTGCTAGTGCCTTCAATATGGCATGCTTACTGCCTAACTTGTTTTCTTGATGTTTTATGCATTTTTTTCAAGCTTTTTTTAATATTTAAGTTTTGCTTTGTATTTTGAATTTGGGCAAGAATTGCCCAGGACAATAAAACCTCCCACAAGCATAATAAAAGGGGCAGGGGAACAAGATCGATTAGCCCAAATAAAAATAAGGCCCGCAATAGTAATTAGTTATGATCTAGTGGAATTGAATTTGGACTAATCCATCTTATTACTTGACCAATTTCATAAAATTGTTAACTTTCCCTGTTTGAAAGCAACACAAAGTTCGTCTTCAGATCACGACAAACTGAATTCAAAAAAGATAGAAGCATATACAGAGGATAAAAAACAAAATAACGTTGTGGCCTGACGACAAACATAATAATGGTAGAAATTGTAATATACTTGATTTGAAGTCGGTCCTCACAGAAACATTTATTCTTAAGGAAATTTTGTTGACGTGTCATTGTATAGCTTCCATAGCATCCTTTGCAACAGTAATATGTAAACTATGCTACTTGCAATGTATTTACTATTTAGTCAACTGAATCTGTTGAAACTAAGAAAGTAAGAAGCATAAGCCATCCAGTACAGTGAAACTATGATACTTTCAATGTAATTATTTTTCAAACCCCTAGAATTTCAGCTTACAATGAGATATTGATGCTTCTTCCACAGAATCATCAACACACAAGTTACAACTAGAGCCTTTTTTGTTTTTCTCATACCACCACTAAACCAGCACACATTCAATGTGTGCAAGTGTAACTCGTCATATACCCATTAAAGACCTACTCATTCAAATTTCAAACAAGCAAGCTCAACATCTAACCTACCTCTATGAATCCCGCACATAAATCTCGATAACGTATGAATTCCGTACATAAATCTCAACAACATCAATCAGCTCCTAATTCTCAATTTTCTAGGTTTCCAATTCCTCAACGTGACAATAACACAGATTCACATCAATTTCTAGCACAAAAATCACTAACAAATGATTACACAAAGCAAAAACGGAACACAAAGTAGCAATTGAAGTTGAATATAGCTCAAAGGAAAATAAAAACCCTAAGCGAACCTTTTCGTTTTTGAAGCGCGTGCGAATGTTACCAAGTTCCTTATCAACACGAAGCCTTTCTTGCTCTTTATTCTGGCAATTGCGGATGTCGCTTATAAACACGGAGAGTCCTCTCATCCCCGACATCGCCATCGCCTTCTTACGCTTAAACTTCTAGATCCTTCTATTATCCTTTTCTTCTCTTCAGATCCCCAAAATGAATTGTATTGTGGATACAGATCCAACACCGAAATTAATGGTTATGGATCTTCTCTTCAGCTCTGAATTTAGAAACGTGAACAAACGGAAAATGAAAGAAAGAACGGAGAATTGTGTTCTGTTACGATTGATCTAGAGCGATAAACAGTTCGCGGGGTGGAAAAGAGAGAGAGAAGGTGGACTGACGAAAATTGAAAAAGCCCTCGCACACTGCTGGAAGAATCCCCTTATTTACCATTACCATTTGCATTCCATTTACTAATTTCATTTCATCATTCCATTTTCTGTTTTTTCTTCCCCTTCTTCCCTTTTTTCTTCCCACCTAATACTTTTCTTTTCCCTCGAACTTTAATGCAAAAAATTCATAATTAATTAATGTTATAATATTTTTTATTAAAAAATTAATTAGATGAGCCGTGGGCTCACTATACCAACGGGACAACCTTCTTTGATTAATTAATTAATATTATTGTTTTTATTTAAAAAAATTATTATTCGATTTTCATCTTTTACCTATGGACTTTTTGGTTTATTCTCTCCCTATTTTTAGGCTTTATGTTCAAGTCAATGATACCTTGGACAGGTCAAAGTCATATTTTCTCTTTTGATTTTTTTTCTGACTAAATTTTTGATTTATTTATTACGTTTGAATTTGGAATTATACTATTGTACACTAGAAAGGCATCACATGGCAACTCACTAATTATATGGGGAAGTTTAGTTATGTACAGTATTTTTTTTTTTTGGAGTAAAGTCCCAAATTGGTCCTTGACAAATTTTTCGTGAGACGAATTCGTCCCTCGCAATTTTTTCGGGACACATTGGTCTTTGACAATTTCAAAACGGGACACGTTAGTCCCTCCATCTATTTTGACGTTACCAGCACAGTAAACGTGTCCTACGTGGCACGTTAAGTGCCACGTGTCACGTTAGATTTAAAAAAGGGACGAATCGGTCCCTGACAATTTAAAAAAGAGATGAATCAGTCCTCTATTACTATTCATCGTCTTCTACCTCCAAACCTCCAAATCCCCAATCAACGAAGGTTCCACCCCTCCCCCCTCACCGATCCTCCTCTCTCACAGCCCCCCTCTCTGGTTTGCACTCAAGGACCAATTTGGCCTTTACTCCAAGATTTATGTATGTATATATCTACAAAATAGTGATTTTTGTCAAGTAATGTTTGGATAGATTGAACTAAAATTGTTTTTTGGTGTACAATTACCAAAAATGAGTCTTAATAGATCACCATAGTAGTTTGCTAACTCAAGAGTTCTTAACAGGTTCTAATGTTTTACTAAAAAAATTAAATAAGAGTTTACGGGAGAAATTAAAGTACACAAATTAATTTCAATTAATTTATATGAGAAATGATTGATAAAGAAAATATATTATTATAATTTTTTGAGTAAAGGCCCAAATTGGTCCTTGACAAATTTTTCGTGGGACGAATTCGTCCCTCCCAATTTTTTTAGGACACATTGGTCCCTGACAATTCCAAAACAGGACATGTTAGTCCCTCCATCCATTTTGACGTTACCAGCACAGTAAACGTGTCCTACGTGACACGTTAAGTGTCACGTGTCACGTTAACTGCCACGTTTATTTTGGGACAAATAAGTCCCTGACTTTACAAATTTGAAAATGGGACAAATCAGTCCCTGACTTTTTTGAAAAGGGGACAAATCACCCCTCCCCCCTCCGTTCCACTGTTCACCCCCTCCCCCTCCGTTCCACCAACTGTTCCTCTTCCTCCCCTCTCCCCCTCCGTTCCACTGTTCACCCCTCCCCCCACCGTGAACCCCTCCCCCCAGATCTGGAACTCATCCCTCTCTCTCTCCTCCTCTCCATCTCTCTCCTCTCCATCTCCTTCTCACTCTCGCAGATCGCACTCCACCCTCTCACCACCGCCTCTCGTAGATCTCGCTCTCCTCTCTCACCACCGTAAGCCATCACTTACCAAACCCTCACCGTAGGAACGAAAGGGATAGAAGAGAGGAGGAGAAGAAGAGAGGAGGGAGAGCGACGAGAGAGAGAACGGCGAGAGAGGGAACGGCGAGATGCGAAGAGAGAATGGGAGGAGGATCGGTGAGGGGAGAACGAAACAGAGAGGGAGGGGAGAGGGGAGAGCGAACCAAAGAGGGGGGCTGTGAGAGAGAGAGAGAGAGAGAGCTGTGAGAGAGGAGGATCGGTGAGAGGTGGAACCTTCGTTGATTGGGGATTTGGAGGTTTGGAGGTAGAAGACGATGAATAGTAACAGAGGACTGATTCGTCTCTTTTTTAAATTGTCAGGGACCGATTCGTCCCTTTTTTAAATCTAACGTGACACGTGGCACTTAACGTGCCACGTAGGACACGTTTACTGTGCTGGTAACGTCAAAATGGATGGAGGGACTAATGTGTCCCGTTTTGGAATTGTCAGGGACCAATGTGTCCCGAAAAAATTGTGAAGGACGACTTTCGTCCCACGAAAAATTTGTCAAAGACCAATTTGGGCCTTTACTCATTTTTTTTGACAAAAAGTTTTTGACCCCACTTAAACGCGTAGAAAAAAGTGGGTATAATCTTGACAATTTCAGTGATATGGAGACTTCGGCTCCCGAGTTCAAATCCAGTGTGAACAATGATAGTGTCTATACATGGTGTTAATTTGTCATTTCATATAAGTAGACAAAAAAAAGTAAGCATAACTGTGACAGTGTCACAGTAATTAAATAAAAGTTACTGCTTTATTGAATTTACTACTGTTTTATTAAGTCTGTCCTTGTAATTTCGTTTCTAGGGTTTGTCCAAGCATTGGATCCCTTTAGAATTAGCTGTTATTTTGTCCCTTATGGATTGTTCTAGATAGGAATGAGCTGTCATAGTACTACAGCATCACAGCAGAATATTCCTAGTATGATGTACTAATCATCAGCCTATATATTGGGCACTGAATTCAATGAAAAGGACATCAATCAATTAAAACAATTATTCCTCTTACCTCTCAGAATTCTGCTACCTGTCCTTGACATTCTCTCTCCGAATTGTATTCATTCATTGCAATTCCAGGGTTTATGTGTTGACTGCTACCGGCTCTGCCCTAGCTGTCCTTATTATCCACGCATACACTGTGACAATTGGTATCATTCCATTTCTTTCCTGTGACCATGACCCTGAGCCAAATTGTACAAGAGCTGGACCAACGCATGGCCACTACAACAGAGGCCCTTGCTGCCCGTCTTGACCAGCTGCAGTCCAGAGTGACAGAAGGAATGGCTGAAATAGGCCACATTCTGCGCACCATTCAAACTGCTACTCCTACTCCATCACCAACACCACCACCACCCCCACCACCACCTCCACCACCACCACATACACCTCCACCCTGCCAGCCTACCCCACAACCTCCACCAACACAGACAACAACCCCACCCCACCATTATGCTACCCGTATATCCAAAATTGATTTTCCTCACTTTGATGGCAAAAATGTTAGAGATTGGCTCTATAAGTGTGAACAATTTTTTCTCTTAGATGCTACTCCTGAGGCATCTAAGGTGCGCCTTGCTTCCATACACTTAGAGGGTCTTTCACTACAATGGCATTTAAACTATATGCGTCAAAAGTTTGATATCTATCCTCCTTGGCAGCAGTATGTAGCTGATATTACTGCTAGGTTTGGTAATGCCTATGAGGATCCATTAGCTACCCTAGTACAAGTCAAGCAAACTGGCTCCTTGCAAGAGTACCTAGATGCTTTTGAGCTGGCTCTCACCCAAGTCAGCCTCATACCAGAGCATTCTCTTAGCATATTCCTAGCTGGCCTTGAACATAACACCCAAATGCATGTGAGAATGTTCAATCCCACCACTATTGCTCATGCCACTCACCTAGCCAAGTTACATGCAGCTTCTCAAACCATTGCTAAAACAGTTAACCGTTTCTCTTCTTGGAAACCATCCACCTCAAACACCAAACCACCCTTAAACAGCCAAACACTGACCAGTACCTCTGAAACCATTTCTACACAGAAACCACCTCTGACTAAGCCGACCAGGATCTTATCTAATGCTGAAATGGCTGACAGAAGAGCCAAAGGACTCTGCTGGTTCTGTGACGAACCTTTTACACCAGGCCACCAGCTCAAGCATCGTAGAAATCAGCTTATGATTCTAGAATTAGAAGAGGAGGAACCTCTGGAGCCAGAGCCTCAGGAACCTGACACCAGTACACCTACAGACACCTCTGACCCTCCAGGAACCCCCCTACTGTCTCTCCATGCTATGACTGGAACTAGCAGTAACCAAACTATGCGTGTGACAGGCATGGTTGATAAGAAGCTACTCCATATCCTCTTGGATAGTGGTAGCACTCACAACTTCTTAGACTTGGAAGTGGCTAAGAAATTAGGGTGCATTCTTGAAGTTGTCAATCCTTTACACATTACTGCAGGTGGAGGCCACAAACTGGTTGCTCCATATGTGTGCAAAGGCTTCAAATGGCAATTACAGCAAGCTACTTTCACTGCTGATATGATTGTTTTGCCACTGGGCAGCTATGATGTTATATTAGGGATTCAATGGCTGAAATCTTTAGGACCTATTCTCTGGGATTTTGACAAACTACACATGCAATTCACCACTCAAGGGCGTAAGTTTCTGCTTAGAGGCTCCAGAATACCTCCCTTAAAGCTCATTAACAACAAAACTTTCTCTCAGGCTCTCCAAGAAGGTGTGGAGTTATGCTTTCTGAGCATTCAGGATACCACTCCTCAACTGTCAATCCCACAGTGCTCTGTTATCCCTGTTTCTCCTGATGCTGTCCTTCCAGTTGAAGTATTGGCTCTCCTTGATTCCTATGCTGATGTGTTTCAAGAGCCCTCTCAGTTACCTCCTCATAGGCCTGGATTTGATCATCACATCCCCCTCAAGGAAGGTACTGTAGCCTTTAATCTAAGACCTTATAGATAATCTGCTATTCAAAAGAATATTGTTGATAAATTGGTAGGAGAAATGCTAGATCAAGGAATAATTCAACATAGTAACAGCCCTTTTTCATCCCCTACAGTATTGGTAAAAAAGAAAGATGGGTCTTGGCGCCTATGTGTGGACTTTAGAAGATTAAATACCAATACAATTAAGGATAGATTCCCTATCCCCTTAATAGAGGACTTGATGGATGAATTAGGTGGATCTTCTATTTTTTCTAAACTAGATTTAAGGTCTGGCTATCACCAAGTAAGGATGGATAGTGGTGAGGAATTTAAAACTGCTTTTAAAACACATTGTGGCCACTATGAATACTTAGTCATGCCTTTTGGGTTAGCTAATGCTCCTGCAACTTTTCAGGCCCTTATGAACCACATTTTTAAGCCCTTTTTGAGAAAATTTGTAATTGTCTTTTTTGATGACATCCTTGTCTATAGTAAAACTCTTTCAGATCATCTAGTGCATCTGTCTTTGCTCTTTAATACTGTGAGACAGGAAAGGTTATTTCTGAACAAGGCCAAATGTCAGTTTGCAACTCCAAAGGTAGAATACCTGGGCCATTTCATCACACAGCAAGGTGTGGCTACTGATCCTGCAAAGCTCCAAGCTGTTAACAGCTGGCCTCTGCCTTCAAATCTGAAAGAATTAAGGGGCTTCTTGGGCCTTGCTGGCTATTATAGGAGATTTGTTAAATCCTTTGGCACAATTGCAAAACCTTTAACGGACATGTTAAAGAAGGAGGCCTTTAATTGGTCTGATGAATCAATTCAGGCCTTCAATGCTTTGAAGATTGCTCTGGTGACTGCCCCAGTACTCAAATTACCTGATTTCTCCAAGAGATTCATTGTGGAAACTGATGCGTCAGGCAAAGGGATTGGAGCTGTGCTTATGCAAGATCACCACCCAATTGCTTACATAAGCAAGTCATTGGGCCCCAAACAACAAGCTCTCTCCATATATGAAAGAGAGCTACTGGCAATCATTTATGCAGTCCAAAAATGGAGCACCTATCTAGCTTATGCTCCTTTTACAATCAAAACTGATCAAAAAAGCATCAAACATATTCTGGAACAGAGACTAAATACTCCTTTTCAACAAGTTTGGGTTGCCAAATTGATGGGGTTTGACTTTGACATTCAATACAAGGAAGGCATCAGTAACTCTGCAGCTGATGCACTCTCTAGAAAGCAAGGGGCTGAGTTACTAACTCTGATACTAGATAATGCACAGCCAGATCTCTTCTCCAAAATTAAGCTCTCTTGGTCAGCAGATAGCACCTTACAGAAACTGATTTCTGAAATTCAACAGAATCCTGCTCACCACCCACAGTTCACTTGGATTCGTGGTGAATTAAGAAGAAAGGGCAAGCTGGTTATTGGCAGTGACAACTCTATTAAATTGATCATCTTGAAATGGTTGCATGACTCTCCAATTGGGGACCACTCTGGAAGAGACATCACAACTGCCAGAATCAAGTCTCTATTTTTTTGGAAAGGAATGACTAAGGACATTCAGGCCTACATCAGAAACTGTGCTATCTGTCAAAGCAGCAAGCCTGATCAGGCTGCTTCCCCGGGCCTTCTACAGCCCCTCCCCATTCCTTCACGCATATGGCATGACATCAGCCTTGATTTCATTGAAGGATTGCCTAGCTCTAATGGGAAACAAGTAATCTTTGTGGTGGTAGATAGACTAAGCAAATATGCCCATTTCTTACCTCTTGCTCATCCTTATACTGCTGTGGATGTAGCTCAGCTGTTCATGGATCATATATTTAAGTTACATGGTATGCCAGCCAGTATTACAAGTGACAGGGATCCAATTTTTCTGAGTAAGTTTTGGAGCGAATTTTTTAAGCTGCAAGGAGTAGATCTCAATAAGTCTACAGCTTATCACCCACAATCAGATGGCCAAACTGAGATTGTTAACAAGGCTCTAGAAACCTATCTTAGATGTATGTGCTCAGCTAAGCCAGCCTCTTGGTCTCAATGGTTAAGCCTTGCTGAATGGTGGTATAACACCAACTTCCACTCCTCCATCCAATCTACTCCATATGAAGTTGTTTATGGCCAGGCCCCTCCTGTGCACCTCCCCTATCTGCATGGGGAATCCACTTCTGCTACTGTGGACAGATCCCTCTCTGCTAGGGAAGAGACCATCAAATTGCTCAAATTCCATCTGCTACGGGCCCAGAACAGAATGAGCCAACTTGCCAATAGGAAAAGAAGTGACAGAACTTTTAATATTGGAGAATTTGTCTACCTCAAACTCCAACCTTACAAGCAGAGTTCTCTCAAGCATCATGCTTATCATAAACTCCTCCCTAAATACTTTGGTCCATACAAAATTACTGACAAGATAGGTGCTGTTGCTTATCAATTGGACCTGCCTGCAAGTGCTGCTGTGCACAATGTTTTTCATGTCTCCCAGCTTAAATTATGTCCTAACCCCAGTGAGGTGATCCATCATCCTGTCACTGCTGTTTCTTTCATCCAAAAGGGGATTCCAGAATCTATCTTAGAGAGGAAAATGGTAAAAGGGGGCGTACACATGCCACTAAGGTCCTGGTGAAGTGGAAGGACCTTCCTATTGAGCAAGCCACTTGGGAGTTCTACTATGATTTGCTGCAACAGTTTCCAGAATTCCACCCTTGAGGACAAGGGTGCTCTTCAGGCCGGGGTATTGTGACAGTGTCACAGTAATTAAATAAAAGTTACTGCTTTATTGAATTTACTACTGTTTTATTAAGTCTGTCCATGTAATTTCGTTTCTAGGGTTTGTCCAAGCATTGGATCCCTTTAGAATTAGCTGTTATTTTGTCCCTTATGGATTGTTCTAGATAGGAATGAGCTGTCATAGTACTACAGCATCACAGCAGAATATTCCTAGTATGATGTACTAATCATCAGCCTATATATTGGGCACTGAATTCAATGAAAAGGACATCAATCAATTAAAACAATTATTCCTCTCACCTCTCAGAATTCTGCTACCTGTCCTTGACATTCTCTCTCCGAATTGTATTCATTCATTGCAATTCCAAGGTTTATGTGTTGACTGCTACCGGCTCTGCCCTAGCTGTCCTTATTATCCACGCATACACTGTGACAATAACTAATTTAGTGTTCGGTTGAGTATATAAAATCCGATAGAAAATTATTTCATTATTAGATTTAACTCAAATATTAGTTAAATCCGTCCTACAATTTTCCATTAAGTTATACCAAGAAAAAAACTACAGATCAAGATTTTTCAAATAAGTGTTGCAAGCGTTGGAAAACTATTTTAACGCATCAGTGCAATATCTATTCGATGCAACTTTTACATAAATAAAGTGTTTAGAGAGTCAAAAGTGATTTCAGAGACATAAAATTGATTCCAACAAGAAGCTGTGATTTATACATTTTGACTCCAAATATGATTTTTAAACTTAAATTCATTCTTCAGCTTATTTTTACGCGAACATATTCAAATAAGAATCACTTTATCATTTACATTATACCCACTTGTAATTAAGTTTAATTTTATAAAATCTGCATAATTAATTTTTGTCACATTAGAACAACTTGCACAATAAATGAGTATTACTACTCCTAAGTTGCTAGCTGTCCAGCTTCATAATCATATAGTAGCATCGTGTTCACAGCTAGACTGGCCCCTCTAATTGCCTTTTTTTCTTAAATAAAAAATTCTTCTGCAGCTGCGATGTAGGAGTAAAGCCTGCCCCACTCTCATCAGTACATGTGTTCAGCGCTTCTTAATAGTAAAAAGAAAACGCGCAATTGCTGCTTAATTAAGATCATGAGCATGCATACAAATAAACAGCAACGCTGATCATAACATAAGATATACTATGCATTTGTCTGCCTGAAAGGCAATCCAGCACCATCAATAGCTAATTTGGGTCTCATGCAAACTGCAAAACTGAAAACCAGTATGCACACTACTTCTCCATACACTTTCATTAACTAAATGAAATGATTGATTTCATGATTTCTTAATTATAAAAAAAAGTCTTTTGTCAAAAAAACTATAAAAAAAAGTCTTATATATTAGCTAAATGTTCAAATAGCATCACTCTTACGCTAACTTTGGGGTGGCAAAAAATGTTTCTAAATTCTATTATCCTATGTGATTTAACTTTGGGGTGGCAGGAACTAGACAAAGAAAACAAGTGACTTAAATTATTGCAAAGCGACATTTTCCCATTGATTAGATAGGTAACCAAACAAGTTACTTTGATAGCTTAAGACCATGCCCAGTTAAATGAAGCTTAAATTAATACACCTCTTGATCACATCTGATACAACTAAGTTACCTAACACTGAATGACATTGAATCTGAGGGAAAAAGGGGGGTAAACTGTGAAGAAGAAAAAGCAGCATGAGTGGAGGACTAAGGTCCTATTTCAATCACAATAAGGACTGCCCAACAGATGAAAAAAATGATGGGAGCGTCACCTCTTGAGTAAGAACCTTCCACTTGTACAAAAATTGGCCAAGTCAGCTTTGGATAAAACTTTCAAAAAGGCGCAATTGGGAAGTGTAGACAAGGGCACTTATTGTACACCACTCAATTTTGCCCAGTCTACGAACTGCATACCACCATAGATGTTGTTGCCAAATCGCACACCTACAGTGAAAGCCATTGCAACAAGTGGGACCTTTTTTGCCATTGGAGATGCTTCAACAAGGCGCTCTAGTCCATTGATAATTTGATAACGAGTGTTGGATGACACAGCAAGAAAGAAACCTGATAAAGAGTGTGAAAACCGATTAAGATTCATGCTTTACATATTTACTATAATATGACACAATACTATTCAGATATGTCAATTAGAACACAACATAGGATACTGGCAGGTAGAAATTTTGAATAACAGTGCAACACGTACCCCAAAGAGCGGCACTTTCCAAAAGAGGAGGTATAGGTATGTCCTCTTCAGATTTCCTGATGCTCCTGTTTTTAGAAAAGAATTATTTTAATAATTTATAAAAAAATAAAATGACCACCATAATAATTATAATGAAGAAAAGAGTTTTATATTTCTTTGTATAATTTTATAATAACAAAAGAGTTCCCACATTGAGGATAAAATAATGCAGCCAACTATAAAATTAGTCAATAAGACATCTGTAATAAAATTATACAGCAGAAGTCATCTGGGTAGACATACCTTTTGGCATTCATGACCATATTTGCGATTCCTTGACCAACAATACCACATCCAAAGCCAACTGATCCATATAATGCACCCTGAACATAGAATGTCAGGCATTCAGAGGAAAATACTACTGATGGAAAACCATTTTGAAGTAAAAAGTTAAACCAAGATGACACATAACCAGTAGCAAAGCAAATGGACCCACTATTGCACGCAGGCCGCAGCCAATGTTTGATTCTATTTTTGTTGGATTTTCATATGACCGACATTCTGCCACACATTTAAATAGTTATGTATTACTTTAAGTTTTAGAACACGTGGTACCTTGTAGAAGTATGTGGCAATGCGTTGCATCGCGGAGAATTTACATCCTGGTCTTTCAGCTTCAAAAACACTGCATTCAAGTTAAAAGTCAGTATCATATTGATAATTTGACATTCAACTAGATCTCTGAAAAATATGGTTAGTTTTTTAGAATCAATTTTAGGCCAAACAAAAATTTTAGTAGGCCCAATTGAAGAAGGAAAAATTCTCCCAGGGGAGTAGAGATACTTTCGATTTCTCAAAAGAAATAGAAAACCCAATCACTATGATTTTGCCGTCTAAATGCACTTATTTTTAGAATGATGACATATATTAGGCATTTATATACCCAAAAAACTTAGTAATGGTGTTCTCTATTTCATAAATGGAAGGATCTCTACTCCTCCAAGCGATTACCAGACAATAGCAAGAATATAAGAAATCTCCATTTAAGACTGGAATTGCTAATCACAGTCTTCCTCTGTATACAATTTCACAGAATAAACGGTTGGCTACATACACCAAATATAAATTAAAAAACATTTATAACATTGAACAGAAAATGAACTCAGCATAGATGCAGCAAATTAACAAATCATGAACGCCAGATACTGTTGATATGTTAAACCATCTACTTCGACTTGTCGAGACAACACTACAGAATTCACCATATTTCCACCCTAACCAGAATTGATAATCTGGTTTTAGCAACAAAAGTATGCTATCGAAATCTTGTATGTATCTTACAAAAAATTGACACTATTCACTCCCAAATAATCAACCAAAAAACCGAAAATATCAATTGAAACGAGCTTTAATGGCTCCAGGTGGTTGAGAATTAAGATGTACAATGAAAAAGAATCCAGAGTGATCAGCAGAGCTTCATAGTTACTTGATAGGTAATGGAATTTATATGCCAAAAATACATCTACACAACTTTTAAGTTTGAGGGATAAAAAGTATGTGTGTGTATCATATGTTTTTTCTAGTTATATTATCCAAAAGGAAGGAAAGAGTGTAAAAAACATTAACATTATCCTTAATAGACAGACATGCATGCAAACACTAACCTGCTAGGAAGAGCAGCACAAGCATGTTGAATGCGTCCAAGTAAACCTTTTGACACAGAAGAAGGACTGGCAATTCGTGCATAAGGTGCCAACAGACCCACCAAAGCAATATCAACAACAACTCCAACAAGTAGATCAGCAGCATACAACTCAAATTCAGCCCAAAAATCCTTGCCTCTTTTCTGAACCTCCGCAAACGTTGCACAACAAGAATCTATAACAACCTGCACGTACCAAATCAAACACGATCAAAAGCTACACATCACAGGATCAATTTCATATCATAAAGACTAACTCAATTCAGTCCCTAAACATTACTCTATCTCCTATTTCTTAAACTATGAAAACTTATTAAAGAGTCTATAAAGTATATCTTCGTCCATCAATTTAGTCCCTAAAAGTTGTCAGAACTAAATCGATAGATAGAGATAAACTTACTTTAGGGATGGTTTAATAGGTTTTCATAGTTTAAGGACTTAATAAGTGAGAGAGTGATGCAGGAACTAAGTTTCATTCTATCATAAACATGAGTATAAATATTATGATACCAAAACAACAGTTTTTCGATGGTACCTCAGTTCCAACTTTAAAGAGAAAAGAAGGATCCGCTAGCATTCGATTTCTCAGCATAGAACAATGTTTCATTAGAAAAGACAATGGCCAAGCCGAACCCTGCAACAATTAAAAAACAAAAATTGAGTGAAATTAGAGAACAAAAAAAACTGAACTCTGAGGAAAAAATTTAAACTTTGAGGGAACTCACTTGTAATTCTAAGTAACGTAGAAGAAACATTTCACGAATACCGGTGATCCTCGCTGCTTCTTCCATATCTGAAGGCAACTTAACACCACGAGCTTCTGCTTCCTTCATAACAGCTTCGAAATTCAACAACGGTCCAAATTCATCATCTCCTTCACCTCCTCCTCCGCCTTCTCCATCTCTATCCCCATTACCGCCGCCGCCGGTGAAATCACCGCCGTCATCTCCGTCGTCACCGCCGATTTCGCGTTGAGAGGGGTGATCATCATATTTAGGGTTTTCCAAGGGTGCTAGGGGGTCAGGTTTAATGCAGTGGATCGTGAATACGCGGGTTTTGTGGAGAGAATGGTTGAGAGTGATGGAAAAAGTGTTGAGAGAATGAGAAGCGTTGGATTGAGGAGTGTGTTTCGTTGTCCATGATGAAGAGTTGTTTGAAATGGTGAAAGTGAGTGATGAAGAAAATGGCATGTTGTTTGTACTGCCGCCAGAGGTAACTGTGTTTGGCGAGAACGAGAAGGAGTTGGAAGCCAAAGTGAATTGGGCTTCGGAGTTCGAATGAGTTAAGAAGAATCAAAGAAACAACAGATTCCAAATAGAAATGCATTTTTGATTAAAAAAAATATAAAAATTGGTCAGTTCGTCGCCTGAGAGATTCGAACTCTCGCGGGGAAACCCCATGTACTTAGCAGGCACACGCCTTAACCACTCGGCCAAAGCGACGACTTGTTAGAATATTCTCTGTCTATTTAATCTAATCTAATCTAATCTAATCTTCTATTTATACAAAAATATCACACTTAAACTTCCAAAATTAGCCTCCTAATTCAATTGACAACTCAACTGAAAAAGGATAAAATTGGATAAACATGTCTTTCCTCCTTTTATTAACAAAATATTGTTTTTTATTTTTTTAATCTAAAAAAGTGATTGCACAAACCAATGGTGTCGTTGAGCGGTTGTGGTTCATCCTTCCTTAACCAAGTGTCAAGGGTTCGATTCTCACCTTAGGTATGAAGCAGCTTTAAATTCCTGGGCCAGCTGTCCCACCCTTCGAGGTGCCTCCAATCCAGCGAGGGGATTAGTCACTGCATTTGGCGGTAGATACCCTTGTCTCAACCTAAAAAAAGTGATTGCACTCCCTAATCCCTATTATTTTTCTGACACTCCTCCCTATTACACTGCCGCATTTCACTTTCTTTCTTTTCTAACCTTTCAGCTCCTGTTCTCTTTCTCTCACTCTTGTCATTTGAATTTCAAATTTTTTTAAAAGCAAAACATCTTTCCTCATTTTATCTCTGACTCCCTCCCCTATGTTTAATTAAAAAATATTCATTTAAAACAACTTTTTGGATTCCCCCCTCTTTCTCTTCTCCATCTTTTTGGATTTCTCTTTTTCCCTGTAACCTCTCTCTTTCTCACCCTCTTCGTCTTCCTCTTTTCTCCTTCTC
This sequence comes from Astragalus membranaceus, assembly GCA_039519185.1. Lineage (NCBI taxonomy): Eukaryota > Viridiplantae > Streptophyta > Magnoliopsida > Fabales > Fabaceae > Astragalus > Astragalus membranaceus. The sequence continues at coordinate 215,136,213 of CM076846.1, forward strand.
TTACTCTTTCTGCATCTTATTCTTCAATAATCTCCACTTCTTTTGAGTTTGTGCTCAAGATACCACCTTTGACCTTTTACTATGGAAAAAAACGTGATTCAAACACAGGTATGGAAATATGCTATGTTTAACTTTCATATATTGACTATTTTAGAACCGTTGTTCTTTGGATTCTCCTTATTGTGTGATTTTGTATTTTGCTTTTTTAACCTTTGCTTGAAATGGAGTCTAACTATTTTGCATTGAGATGAATGTTTAGTTTTACTTCATTATTTGCTTTCAGCGTACTTTGATGGCAAACAAAGAAGAACAGAAATCAGGACTGTGTTTTTATTTTTTTAATAACTCGGAATAATGGTAAATCAAATTTGTGGAAACCAATGATTGTAGTTTAGTTATTAACATTTATTTATTTATTTTATAAAAACAGCAAAAGAAGATTTGTAGATTTGAGTAATTCATGAAGCAAGAACAAGATAGCAAGGATGGGGCTTGGAGATTTGAATTAAGATGGGGTTTGAAACTTTGAGTTGCATCCTTTTGTTACTATGCACACCAATGCTTGATGAGGTGATAACCGGAGGATAGTTAGTTTGGGTTCCAATTGAGGTATTTTGTTATTCAATTGGGTTCCAATTGGGTTCCAATGCTTGATGAGGTATTTTGTTACCTGCATTTATGTTATTCAATTTCCTGTTTCTTAGCATCTCATATACTATATTTCTTTTGACAAATTTTTAAACTTCTTGACATGCAAATATGGTGGATAAAATTCTGCAAATTGTTTTTGGAAAGTAGTACAAGAAAGTGAATTTATCTTTCTCATTTGAGGGAAGTGAGAACTGAAGAGGTATAGAAAAGGTGATATTTTGTTCTTATATGATATTGAAACGAAGGGAAAAAAATGATTATTTAGTTGCATTTTTTATTAGTTCTCTGCATCTATTTCACTCCCATTTCTATGTTCACTAGATGGTTGTGGAAAAAGGATTGTTAGAGATATAAAATGATTCATATGCATCAACCTGAAATCTTTAGGAGTTGCTCCGTGACTTATTATTTGACCTTTGAGTCTCTATGACTAATCGGTGAAGAACTTTGGTCCATGCTACTATCTTTTTGATTGAACTATAATTCCAGTGTATGCATTCACCAGAAACCAGAAATAACCATGTCACTGTGAGCAAGGGAAAGAGCAAGGATAGGAGCAACTAAGGTACTCAATATTCTAATAAATTAAATATTATTTGCATTAAATTTATTTAAAACATACTGCTCGGTGCTGCTTTCTTTTAAAGGAAATCCTCCCTCTCTCCTCCTCTTTCTTATTTCTCTTAACACGTTCAGATTTCAAGAAAGGTTGACTCTAAATTCAAATTGAAAAAATTCATTCAACTATCCATTTTTGTTTACTTTAACTTAACTATCAATTTATAGAATCAATAAACAACAAGCTGGAAGATCAACCTTTGAGAGCGAACAATTATTACTTTGAGACAAGAAGTATTATTGGTAAGCTTCTTTTATCATGGCAATGTGTGTCTCACATGATAATTTTTTCTTTATTTTGATAATTCTACCCCCTGCACAATTAGCTTTCCAAGAAGCTTTTGGATGCCATATAAGTATATGTCATCTTATAAAGCAATGCACTCTATCTAAATATTAGTTTAAAAAATTGTAAACTATACTCCTTTAGCAAATATGTTTGCTCCAAAACAGAATTTAGGCATTGCTTTATATGGGTCATAGAAACGAAATTTTTTATGCTCTTGATGATTTTATTCTTATTTTAGAAGCTCATCAAAGTGATATTTATTTTAGAGTCATGATTTTCATTTTGAAAGAAACAAAAAGTTTATGGCTGTTAGTGTGAGTATGACAGTTTCTCTTTGGTTTAGATCCTATTCAGTTATTAAAGGAAGATTTAGTTCATTTGGTGTTGTGTGCGTCAAAAATATAGGCTTTGCGTAGGTTCCTACGGATCATTTAGAAAAAGTTATGGAATTAATGTATTATTTGCATGAGAGCCTGTGAGGATAAAGCTCGATACGCTTTTATGGTGAGAAATGCTGGTGTGTTTGCCAAATTATGTGGAGAGAGATACTAATGCACTTATTTAGAAGAAACATACTAATTCATTCATTTTCTCCCCTGTTGGTGCTCCTTCATTTATTAATGGATGATTCCTACTACTATCATTTAGGCATTGTATTTTCCCTCTCCTTCATTCATTTTGGTCTTAATCTTTTTTTTTACTGCTTTATAAGCCAGTTTTGTATTTGTATACTATATACCAACATGTTGATGTGCCTTACTCGATGAACTAAATCTTTTAATTATTTTCTTATTTTTTTCTCAGGCATATATAGTAAAGAGGTTTGTATTTTGGTGAATTGGTAAACTAAACCATGCATTTATAATTGAATTTGTGTTATCTCTCCATTTTCCAGTTGCCAAGGAATGTTATGTGCCTAATCCACTATATATCTAATGGGTTTTTGATTATTATTTCAGTGAAAAGGGCCTTCAAGTTTTCAAGAATGGTGGTGGAGTGAAATTGGATGATGATAGGAAATAGTAACTCTACCAATGCAAAGATAGCATATCTTTATATAAGATAGTTCATCTTTATATGTAGCATTTGGCAATGGTAATTTTAAAATGGAAACTCCTTTGATTTCTTTTAAACAATAAGTAAAAGGTTAAACTCTCCTGAATATTACTTTTGTTTTATCAAATCATCACTATCATCATGTATATTTTTGGATTCATAATGTAACTAATAGAGCTACATGTATGACACAATGAGTGAGTGATGTGTGTATATTTCTTTCTGCATAATAAGTCAGATTGATGTACATCAAAAACCAACTCCTTTAATTTGTTTATCAAGTGACTATTGTCATGTATATTGCTAACATTGTCTTGAACAATTTTTCTGGCTTTAAACATTTTAGAATGTGTTGCTTTGGATAAATTTCAACAACTGTTGCAACTCAAGATAAAAGGTTTATGTGCCTAAATGCTCAAAAGGCACTTAGCTCAATGGTGGTGGACATATATCTACCATGCCTACATGCTGCTACCATGTGCCTAAACGCCATACCATGCCTTTCATGCTGCTACCATGTGCTTTTGTAAGGGACCGATTTACGAATATGAAAAGCTTCTATACAGCATAACTCTTGGATTAAGGTTACTGGCATTGAGAGAGGGTTTGATTAACAATCAAGTTGACTTCATTCATCTGAACTCTTGCTGTTAAACTGTTTATATTTTTTTAACTTATGAATTTTTCCGCAACAACAAACACTACAAAAAACGCAGGATAAGCGACGGAAATTAGCGAGGGAAATCAAATCCGTCGCTAAACATGACGTAGGCGGTAGGCACGCTTTTTTTTTAAAAAAATTCAAATTCGTCGCTAACGGTCCGCCGCTAATGCTGACGTGACCGTTGCGCAGACATTGGAATGCGTAACAATCACAATCCGTCGCTAATTTAAAATTCCGTCGCTACTGTCCGTCGCTAACGCTGACGTGATAGTTGTGCAGATCTTGGAAAACGCGAAATGAACAGATCCATCGCTATAAAATTCCCTCGCAACGGATCCGTCGCTAAGTTCTATTTTTTTCACTTACAACCGAAAACCTCCTCACTTCTCTCTTATCTCCTTCTTTTCTCTTCTCTCACTCATTTTTCTTTTCTCTTCTCTCCTTCAACCTCCAACAACTTGGTTTACAAAGAAGAAGCAACAACCATCTCATAATCAAAGCAGGTATTCCAACAATCATCTCTCCCATTTCGTTTTCTATTTTGAATGCTTGCTTAAAATCCATGATTTCATTTTCTTTTTATTTTCGTTTTCTCTGTTGATTTCGTTTTCTCTTTTGAAAGCTTAAAATCCATGATTTTGTTTTCTGTTTGGTGCTTCATAGGGCTGTTCATAGTGTTGTTTTTCTGTTTGAATGCTCATAGTATTGTTTTTCTGTTTTGAATGTTGTGAATAATTAATTAACCCTGATTGATTGTGTGCTAGTATTCATTGTGTGGCACTTACAGGTGTTAGATATGGTTGAAGATGCTTGTGAATAATTGTTGGAAAAGAGGCAGCTTGAGAGAGAGAAGTGAGGTCTAAGAGAGACAACGACAGAAGTGGGGTTCGAGAGAAAGAGAGCAATTTTTTTTTAAAAAAAATCTAAATTAGCGACGGATATTCCGTCACTAAATTCCCTCGCTAATTAGCGACGAAATTTCCCTCGCTAAATCTCTTGCTAATATCCGTCGCTAAGTGTGACAAAATCTGTCGCTAAATATTAGCAAGGCCCTTTTTAGCGAGAGATTTTTTCCGTCGCTAATTCCCTCGCTAAGGCACGTTAGCGACGGAAAAATCCGTCGCCTATACTGGTTTTTTTTGGTAGTGAAAACAGTTTCAAAAACATCATCACTTACTTAATAAAATTATCATTTAAGTTTTATCATTACCGTCTCTTACTAATATTATTATAGATCATTCGTGATATTTACAAGATTCATTTTAATTACATTCATTTCTCCCGTTTTTATAACACTGAGCTTTAAAAATTAGAATTTCAGTTTGAGTACTATTCATACCACTAACGCGATCAGCCCCGTGCGGATGCACGGGTATGTTACTAGTTTGTATCAATAACTCACACTATCACCTAATGAGACTTGGTTAGAACTAATATTTTACTCGTCCCTACGTACGGGTGATACTGTATTAGTTATAATTTGATATGAAATTATAAATACGGGTGATACTCTCGTTACCTCTCTCGTTGACACTCACGTTGCCGATCTCATTGCTAGCCTCTCGTTGCCACATGTTAACTCATATTTTTCTATATGATTTAATATTAATTAAAACATATTCGTTTAATTATAACCAACACTGTTGGCCTAGTGACTTAATCTACCCTAGGACAGGGGGGTCGACCCGGTGCTCCCAGGTTCGATTCCCGCAATGGACAAACACTATACGTCGGAACTCCGCCGGAAATTAATCCCGTAGGTAATGGTTACCCCGGCGGAATTTCCGCCGGTAAACATAATACGAACCGCCGGTAATTATTTATAAAACCACCGGAAATGCTAACTGATCCACCGGTAACATTTTTTTAAAAAAAATTTTAATTTTCAAATCCGCTGGAAACCTAATAGAATCCGCCGGTAATGTTGTTTTTTAAATAAAAAAACAGTTTTTTAATTCGCTTATTTAAAAAAATAATATTTATTATTCGTTTATTAAAATATTTATTATTTAATTCCAAAATAAATATTATTAATTTTATAATATAAATATTTATTTTTTAAATAAATACTAATTAAATGAGAATTGAATAATGCTTTTAAAATGATAAAATTTGCATAAACATCCATAGAAGAAAGTAGTAATTAAAATATATATTACAAAATATAAATTAAAATATCCAAGAATTGAAATTAAAATATCTAATAAAATGACTAAAACTCCTAGTCATAGTAGTGCTGGGACGAGTTATTGTTGGGGTCTGAATTATTGAACCATGTTTCAAAACTAAAGTTGAGGTCTAGATCTGTGTTGAGTTGTTGGGGTTGCTCGGGCTGCTGGGGTTGCGGTGGCTGCTGCTAAAGCTGAGAGTTGAAACCAGAGTACGGCTGACCATATGGGTTGTGGAAGGAAAACCGCATCTGCTGCGGTGGATAAAATGATGATGATGGCATAGATGGCCTCGAGTATTGAGACATACTATCAAACATTTGCTTCCAGCGCACCTCATTCAACCACTGTTGCTCCCGCATCTGCTGTATTTCCTGATCATGTTTGTTCTGTCGCTCTTCCAACTCACGCTGTTGATCGCTCAATTTCTGCGTCAATAGCTGAACATCACTTAATTCTGAAGGTGTAGGGACATAAGAACGACCAGTACTTCTGTCTGAAGAAGATGCGAGATTCAGATTTGGAATAATGGAATTTGGGAAAGCAGACGGGCCCAAACCACCAGCTCCTACTAACCGGCCAGTTTTTGATGGCCCAACAGATTCGTTCCAAGCAAGAAAAGCCGCTCGACTCTCCTCAGCGGGATCAATCTCACTGCCACTACTCTGCTGAGTTTCACGATAACTGGTCTGCCAATCATAGAAATGTTCCTGAAAGCAACAACCAATAAATGAATAACCATTAGTATCTAATATATAATATAATAAAAACAATATATAAATATAAATAATTAATAAACGTTATTTACCGAAATTTTCCTTAACCGGTCTTCAAGATATTCACCAGTCTCCTCTCACATATGAAATTGGCGGTATAACTCAGGCAAAGTAGGTGGCCGACCAATGATAGCCTCCTATATATATATATATATATATATATATATATATATATATATATATATATATATATATATATATATATATATACATAGTTATTATTTAATATTATTATTTAATAAAATACGAATGTATAATATAAATTTACCAAGCGTCTGTAATGTTGAGCTGCGTTGATAAAACCACTCGTGTTTATGCAACCCCCTCTCTCAGAAGCACGGTTCTTCTTGGCTTTCTCACCTTTTTTTTTATAATTCCCATCGTTCCATTTCAGTTGGAGCTCATGCCAATCAGAATCACCGATCCCCATCGGCTGCTTATTCTTATTACGGTGTTCCCCATCGGCTGCTTATTCTTGTGTTGAATGCTCTCTCAACTTCCTTCACCGTATCTGGGTACCATGCCATTTTTTCCTATTTAAACAAATTTAATTAACTTGTTAGTAAAAACAAATTAATCAATTCAACAAAATTAAAAAAATTAAAAATTAATTAATTCGTAAAAAACTTACTCTGAATGCTTTCCACATCTTGGAATCCTTATCTTTTTTGACCTCCGTCCAATTCAACCAGGGTTTACTGTAATTCGCTTTGATGATGTCTGTGATCGTGCTGGATACAATCCTCTCAGGAATAAACCTGTAGATATGAAAAAGATAAAATTTAAATAATAATTTATATTTAAAGTTGTAATAAATCAAACAAATATCGTTAATAAATTAATAAATACTTACTGCTAGCCAACAACCTTTACTACTATCCGACCGTCGGCCGTAACCTCAACCACCTCATTATCAATATTATACCTGTGTATCCCATCTGCACCTGGCGCGGGTATGACAGTACCGGGTAGAGGCACAAATGGACGGCTCAGTGTACTAGGTCCACTGCCATCCTCCGTACTAGGTGGGGCACAAATGGACCATTAACAACGACTTGAGTTACACGACGACGACACCCGCATAAAGAAGTAGAAATTTTCTTAAAAAAACCGGTCGGTGTGGGTCACGAGGTAGGTCATGATCAGATTCTGATCCTGATGATGACATGACTGTATCTATATATATAATATGATGATTAACATACAAGATGAATAACATATGAATCAAGTCTGATTATAAATATAAATAATAATTCATAACAAATTAATTAGAATCTCATTCTTTCTCGAAATCACCATCATCATCAGATGAGTGAATTCCTGATACATCGACGTGATCGATTGCATCCTCATGATCTGTATCTTCTTCTTCATTAACTTCTTCATCACCAGTGTTTGGCTCATCACATAAATGGGTAATGAGTTCAACTTCAATCACTTCATTTACATTGGACATTTCATCCATTTGATATGGCACGTCGTCCACTGTGTCATCATTTGTCTCAATGCGCCTCTTGCTTTTGTCTTAATTGCGACACACCAACCACGTCGATCAGTCCGTGTTGATGGATAAGAGACATAATAGACTTGTCTCACATTTTCTGCAATGACGAACGGATCATATAGTCGATATCTACTATTCATTTTAATGTCCATTGTATTTTTCTTTGGATTAAACTTTGTTCCTCGAGCGGACGAATCAAACCAATTACAATAAAAAACAACTATCTTTTGACTATAATCTAGATAAGGGTACGCAAGTTCATATATGTGTTCAACCACACCATAGAAATCATCTTCGCCTCTCCTAGTGACACCCTTCATGCAAACTCTACTATTGATTGTTTCTCTGCCCTCTGTCCATTCCTTAGTGTGAAATTTGTATCCATTGACAAAATATGTGTGTCATTCTTTACCACATCTTCGAGTACCGTCAGATAAGTTCCTCAAGTGTTGGTTGGTAGGAGTTGGTGGAAGGGAATACACATGTTGCCTAAACCACATTGGAAAATGCGCATCAATATGAGCAGAAGATTGTTCTTCACTTACTGCCTCTGATGACAAAAACTCCCTAATAAGAAATTATTAATTGTTACACAACTGTGTACTTTAATTTATTAACTAATTGAGATATCTAGGTCGAGAAATACATACTCAGTGAATGGTTGGACCTCAGTACAGTTTATCAAGGCATGAACATGGGTTGAATTTAACTCTTCTTCTGTTAGCCAATGAATTGACTCCTTTCCAGACGGACGACCAGGTAGACAAAATGTAACGCCCCAAATATTTAATTAATTATTTAATTAATTTATTCAATAAGTAAGTGTGAGAATTTTTGAAGTTGAGAATTATTAGTATAGTTACTACGTTGACTTTTATTTAATTAATAGGTTAATTAAGTGTGGAAAATAATATTAGAGTAGTAATAATATTATTATGTTGTATGGGCTTATTTTTATGTTAGAATAAGTAATATAAGGGGGTGTGAAGAGTGGCCCATAAAGCTAATTAGTAAAAAAAAACAAAGAGAAGTATAAAAGGATTAGAATTAGGTTGAGTTGTCATAAGCTGAAAGAAAAATAAGAATCAGAGAAAACCTAGAAGCAAAGGGAGAAGGGGGCTGCGCAACCTTGGGGAAAAATAGAGAGGGGGCTGCGCATTCTTTCATCAAAGGAGGGAGGTGACTGCGAAATCTTCAAAACCCAGGTAAGGGTGGGGTTCTATCTCTATAATTGGGTGTATGAATGGCTCTATGTAGGAAGGTTATGGAACCCTAGGTGTATTAAGTTTAGAAAACCATAGTTGTAGGAATTGAACTTTGAACGATGATGCTAATTTCGATTGATGGTGATTGTTGCCTTTTTACGATGTGTGATAATGCTTGTTGATGTTTTGGAACCAAAAATTCTGTGCATGGGCGCCATGGGCGCCGTTTTCGATTCTGCCGCAGGGCGCCATGGGCGCCGTCTCGTGTTTGTGTTGCTGGGCGCCATTCTGTGTGTGTAGTGTTCTGGCGCAGGGGCGCCAAGGGCGCCATGTTGGCTGCCCTGTCCTGTTGCTGGGCGCCATGGGCGCGGTTCCTGAAATGTTGCTGGGCGCCATCTTGTAGTTGTGTGTTGCTGTCTTGCGGGTTCTGTTGTGCGAAAAGGTGATGTGCAAGTATACACAATCGCAACAAGTAATACAATGATAAATAAAGTTCGTTCCCACAGGGATTGGAATTAATCTAAGAAGTTTAAGTGATTAGAATCTTAGTGAAAAGAATCAAGTAACAAGTAAAGGTAAAGAGTTGTAAACATTATAAGTTGTGATAAAACAGTATTAAGTTTGAAGTAATTAAAGGTGAGTTGGATAGCTCAATAGTTATGTAAATTCCCAAGAGTAATGTTCAAATAATATTTAGACGCTGTAGCGTTAGGCGCTGTAGCGCTTCAGAATCCGTAGACGCTGTAGCGCCTTGGTGGCGTGCCTTTCAGTCACTATCGTCAGGGTTATGTTACAAGACTCCTATGTCTAGGCTCTAAATAAGTTTTACCCCTGTATATTAAACTCTTACAACATTTGCCTTATGAACTACTACTCCCCTATGTCTAGAGTTAAGTAGTGCTTCCTTTAAATGTCTTTAAAGGGTTTTCATTCATATAATTCCTTGAGTTCTCTTTGTGAACCATGTCTGTACCCACAAAGTTACCTTGTTTTAGTTGATCATTCCCAAACCAAGATTGAAAGTATTATGACACAAGGAATAAAACACAAACATCATAATATTATACAAAAGTTACTCAAGGTTCATTACATACCAAGAACAATCCAACTACAATAAAGTTAGCTCATCACAAGTTCCATCAACATAATACAACTAAAGAGTATGTATTACCGTATGAAGACAAGAGAAGAGTGGTTGCAAAAGATACACTCCAATGATCCCAAGTAGCATACAAGAGATGAAGTTGAGGCGTGAGCAAAACCTTGGATGAAGATTAGAAAAACTATGCTAAAAATATAAAAGCTTAAAAGTAGTGTATCAATGGAGAAAAGCTACTATGTCATGTGTAGTTCTCCTTCCAAGTTACAACTACTATCTCTACGTATGTTACCTCTTAGAGAAGCAATCTTAATTAATCTAATTATTAACTAAGTCTTAATAGAATAATATTATTACATGATGATCATAAGACTTAGATATTATCCTTAAAGTACTTTACAAAAAGTGCTAATGATGGAATACAACAACTATCACATGGGTTCCATTTAGGAGGCGCCAAGTGTAATTTAGCATCCACTTGAAAGTCAAAATATCCAGCTGAGAGGAAGAGATAAGGGTGGTGACTCATCATGTCCTCAAGTGGCCACACAAATATCTCAATGGTCAGCCGTCATATAACGCTGTAGCGTCTCCTTGATAGCATACCGCTGCAGCGTTAAAGCAAAACATCAAACATATTCACAAAGGCATTTGATGATGCCCCATGTTTAAGGAATTGATTCATAACCTATATTTATTCTAATATTCATATATTCACATATTTAAGTACTAAAATTACTTGAGAAATAAGCTTGACTTAAGTATTAGGAGCATAAATAACCTATATAAAATAAGGTTATCACACCCCCAAACTTAAACCATTGCTTGTCCCCAAGTAATGACACTTGAACAAGACAAACTGCTCATATAACTAGCTGCAGCTTTTAAATTAGACAGACTTTATGCATAAGCTAATTCTTATCACACATCATTGTGGTCCAAAATTCAAATAGAATCATTACTGCTCAGTTCTGAGTGTGTGATATCAAAGCTTAACTTAGTTCCTAGCTAATTTCAGAATTTCTCTAAGGTTTTGGGAAGAATGGATTTCTTTTGGGTTAGGCAAAGAATTTTTTCAAAAAGAAGAGTGGGATCACAATTTAACACAAGATCTGAGGGGCTTCAAAGCACAGCAAAGGGCTTTAATTAGGCATTTTTCAGAATATTGGTCAGTGCATCAACTTTTGGTCTGGTGATCAAACGCTGTAGCGCTTCAAAGTCCGTAGACGCTGTAGCGCCAGATTTTTACTGATCAAAACTAGATGCTATCTTCATTACTGAGCTCCTTATTTGCATTTTCTTTTCATGCTTTTTGGAACAGCTCAGCAATTTATTTAAGATATTTTGCAACTTTTTACAAGACCACATTCATTTTTATTTTATTTTGTTGCAAAGACCAATTTATCCTCTTTTGTTCCTAGCCTCAACATAACCGATGCTCCCCCAAACTTAGCTTTTAAAACAACTCTTAATTTTTAATGAAAACTTGACTAACCCTTGGTTATCCAAAACTTAACTTTATCCTTAGATTACTCCTAGCTAACTAGGTTCTTCACTAAGCTTGGATTTTGTGTAAAAGCAGCAATAAAATCATTTCATTGTTTACACAATGCTGCCTTACTCAAAAATTCTTATTTATATTTGGCTATATGAATCAGCTTTTGCTTACTAAGAAATTTAAAACATGCAGCTAATCATACTTCCTATTCAAGCATACAAAATATTCAAAAACATGCAACACATGCAAAACATGGCATAATTATACTAAATATTTAAAAACATCATTGTACTTAATTTAAAACATTATTAACCATAAGGTCCTCCCCCAGAAATTAAATTTGGCAGTGTCCTCACTGCTTGCTTGACAAGAAAAGGGAGAGGCCTTAAAACAACAAAAAACAAAGTTCAAAGTACATAACCGGCATAAGAAGCCAACAAATCTTGCCTTATTAGGCCTTCTTGAGCCTCTTACTGGCTCTTGAAGGGGCTGGGGCTCCTTTTGTTGCCTTTTTCTTCTTTGGCTGAGGTGGAGTAGTCTTTTCAGCCACTACAGCGGTTAGTGACGCTGTAGCGCTTGGTTCTTGTACTGCTGCCGCTGCAGCGTCTGATTCCTGCACTTCTTCATCCTCTTCTGTTTGCTCTTGCTCCTGTTCTTGCTCTTTTTCTTCCAGCACTGGCTCTGTTTCATCCTGCAAATTCACTAGCTCCTCAGCAGCCTCCTTCTCAGTTTCCTCCTCTGTTAGAATTACCTAAGGTATTGTGTCACTAGGTACTGCAGACATAGTTGCTGCAGCACCTACTGACTGAATACCTTCTTCTGGGTACTCAGCCAGTTTGACACCTGGGTTTCTTCTAGCCTTTGTGTATGACTGATAAATTTTCTTGAGCTGCTCAGTGGGTTTTTCTTTGGTGATTGGATGTTTTGGCTCAGGCTTCTTTGGTGTAGCTTGCTTGGCAGGTGTTTTCTTGGGTGTTAATTTGGTTGGTTCAGGGATGGAGGTGGGGGTTGATGGTGGATTGGCTGTTTTGGCAGGGGGGTTTTTGGTTTCTTTGGGCTTGGGATTGGGTCACACTGTATTTCTTCTGCTTGCTCATCTTCTTCACTCTCAGATTCTTCTTCAGTATCACTCTCCTCTCCTGATGATTCTTCATCATCCTGCTTTTCCATCTCTTTCGTAACTGCAATCGTTTCTTCTTCATCTTCCTCACTTATGTTTTCAATGTCATCAGAATCCAGGCTTTCCTCCTCTACCACAGCTTTTTGCACTTTCTTGGCTGGGCTAGGCTTTGCTTTCTTTGCTGGACTAGCCACAACCTTTTTCTTTTCTGCCCTAACTCCCTTTTTCTCTTGTTTTTCAACTGGTTCTTCCTCCAGTAGCCAATCAGGGAATTGAGGAGGGGAAGTGGATGTTTTTCCTTTGGATATCTGGGCATACGTTGCTTTTTCCCAGTCAAATTTTTCTTTCACAAATTTGCAGAGGACCTGCTGCTTCAGCTCTAAGCGCTGTAGCGCTTGAGAGTTAGAAGACGCTGCAGCGGCAGGTTTCTGCTTAACTTTGAAAATGCAAGGAAATGCCCCCAAGAGGGGATCTTCTTTCTTCTTTCATTTCAACCTCTACATCAGCTTCCAAACACAACTCAGTAATTAGACAAGGAAAATATAAATTACCTCCCTTTTTAACTCTGCACTTCTCTATCTCTCTTGCTATCAATCTTCCCACGTCTATCTTTTCTCCTGCCATTATTGCATCAATGACGATGAGTCTTTCTTTTTCCACAAATGTTGTGTGAGATGTAGGCAGCAGGGAGTGTTTGATGAAACTACACCACAGATTTGCTTCCTCACACAAATAGGCTTTTTTAATTTTGTATTCCGCCCCAAATTTATCCCATGTTGCTCCTTCCACACAAATCCTTCTTCTAACAGCCTCCATCTCTTCATCTCCCCAGTTCAGAACTTTAGTTTCCAGCGCTTTTCCATGATAGCCCAGATGGAAAATATCATTGATTGTTCTGGAGTTGAAATTTACAGTTTCTCCTCTTACCATTGAATGGGTTTGAGGTTTTCCTTCTTTAGGCTCTTCAATACCAGAGTAGAACTCCCTTACCAAAGACGTCATGTAGTCCTTTCGATTCTTAATGAAGCTCTCCCATCCCAGCGCTGTGACAGCGGTTGAGAAAGCTTCAGGAGCACTTTCTGTCTTGAATCCCCTTTCAGCTATGAAATCCATCTTCCAAAACCTCTGAGGATCTGGAGTTGCCTTAGTCATGGTGGTTTTGACAGGGTTGGAGGGTTCTGGTTTCCTAGTAGCTCCCTTACCAGATCGTTTGAGGGCAGCTTGCTTTTTGGTCATGGTTGGTTAAGAGCTTGCGTATTTGTTTCTGGGTGTTTTGGGAAATGTTGGTGTGTGTTGGGACGAAGGAAGAAGAAGGAATGGAGGTGATGAGTGGTTAGTGGTAACGGTTGAGAGGAGTTTCAGAGAGCAAGGAAAGAGAAAGAGAGAGAGAATGGTAACGTGGGAAGTTGTGAATATTAAAGTTATGGTTTGTGAGTGAAGTGGGAGAGAGAAAAAGAAACTGTTGATTTGACAAGTGCAGGTGAGTAGGTGCACGTGCAGGTCAGGCTAGGGATGAGGGCACAATGCCAGCTCACCCTGAGGAAGATCTTTTTATTTTTTTTTGTTTGACCACACCCAGCCTTGATTTAACACAACCGCTACAGCGCTCTTGTGATAAGCAACCGCTACAGCGTTTATCTTAATTTCCTGCATGGAAAATAAACATAAAAATTTTGTTAGAATTCTTGGGGTGCCTCCCAAGAGCGCTTGCTTTAAAGTCTGCAGCCAGACTTTCTCTTTCAAATTAGAGATCCTTAAGTTCAATTGTGGTTTTATCTCTCACCACATTTTCACCAAAATATTGTTTAACCCTTTGGCCATTCACTTTGAAGGTGGTATTGGTTGTTATATCATAGAGGTCCACAGCCCCATGGCTGTATATTTTTATCAATTGAAAAGGGCCTGACCACCTAGATTTTAACTTTCCAAGAAACAATCTTAACCTGGAGTTGTAAAGCAGTACCTGTCCTCCTTCAGTGAGATCCTTTTTTATCAATTTTTGGTCATGCCACACTTTGGTTCTTTCTTTATAAATTGCTGCATTCTCATAGGCAAAATGCCTAAGTTCTTCCAATTCATTTAGTTGCAGCAATCTAGCATCTCCTGCTTTCTTGTAGTCAAAATTGAGTTTTTTTAGAGCCCAATGGGCCTTGTGCTGAAGTTCAATTGGTTGGTGACAGGACTTCCCATAAACCAACCTATTGGGGGACATCCCTAAAGGTGTTTTATAAGCTGTTCTGTAGGCCCATAAAGCATCATCTAGATGTATTGACCATTCTTTCCTTGAAGGCCCTACCATCTTTTCCAACATTCTTTTTATTTCTCTATTTGACAATTCAGTTTGACCACTAGTTTGTGGATGATAAGCAGTTGCTATTTTATGTTTGACTCCATATTTAGCCAATAGGGTCTCAATCAATTTATTACAAAAATGAGATCCCTCATCACTTATGATGGCTCTAGGAGTTCCAAAACGAGTGAAAATGTTTTTCAATAAAAATTTGCTCACAGACCTTGCATCATTGTTGGGTAGAGCAACTGCTTCTACCCATTTTGAAACATAGTCTACAGCTACCAAAATGTATAGGTTTCCATGAGAAGGAGGAAAAGGTCCCATGAAATCCATTCCCCAAACATCAAAGAGTTCAACCTCTAGAATGTTTGTTAAAGGCATTTCATGTTTGTTTGAAATATTCCCTGTTCTTTGGCACCTATCACATTTTTTTACAAAGTCTTGAGCATCTTTAAAAAGTGAAAGCCAAAAGTAGCCAGATTGCAATACCTTTGCAGCAGTTCTAACACCACCAAAATGCCCACCACATGGTGCAGAATGGCAGTGCTGTAGCACTTGAATTTGTTCTTCCTCTGCTAGGCATCTCCTCATTAACTGGTCTTGACACTTTTTGTATAGAAAAGGTTCATCCCAATAATATTGTTTCATTGTATGGAAGAACCTTCTCCTTTGCTGATAAGTCATCTCAGTAGGTACCACCTTGCTAACCAGAAAGTTCACTATGTCAGCATACCAAGGTGTTGCAGGTTCAACCGCTACAGCGTCAAGTGTTGTTACACTGGCCGCTACAGCGGTTGATGATTCAGCAGTCATTGACAACAACTGCTTATCTGGAAAGTATTCCTTGATCTCCCCACCTGCTGTACCTGCAATGTCTCTCTCCAATCTAGAAAGATGATCAGTAACTTGGTTCTCCACTCCCTTTTTATCCCTTATTTCTAAATCAAATTCTTGGAGTAGGAGAACCCACCTAATTAGCCTAGGCTTTGCATCTTTTTTTGTTATCAAATATTAAATGGCTGAATGGTCTGTGAAGACAATTACCTTGGTGCCAACCAAATATGATCTAAATTTATCAAATGCAAAGACTACAGCTGATAGTTCTTTTTCAGTGACTGTGTAATTCAATTGAGCTTCTACAAGTGTTTTCCTAGCATAATATATAGAGTGAAAAATTTTATCATACCTTTGCCCAAGAACAGCTCCAATGGCAAAGTCACTAGCATCACACATAAGCTCAAAAGGCTTACTCCAGTCAGGAGCTATAATAACTGGTGCTGTTATTAAAGCTTTCTTTAATTTATCAAAGGCTAATATGCATGGGTTCATCAAATATAAAGGGGTTATCATGCTGTAACAGTTGGCACAAAGGTTTGGAGATTTTTGAAAATTCTTTTATGAATCTCCTATAGAATCCAGCATGCCCCAAAAAGCTTCTAATACCTTTGATGTTGGTTGGAGGAGATAACTTCTCAATGACCTCTATTTTAGCCTTGTCCACTTCCAATCCTTTTGTGGATATCTTATGCCCCAAAACTATACCTTCTTGCACCATAAAATGGCATTTCTCCCAATTCAGCACAAGGTTAGTTTCTTCACATCTAATCGGGATTTCTTCCAAGTTGGATAGGCATAGATGGAATGTTTCTCCAAACACAGAAATCATCCATGAAGACTTCCATGGATCTTTCAATGTAATCAGAGAAAATTGCCATCATACATATTTGAAAAGTGGCAGGTGCATTACACAGGCCAAATGGCATCCTTCTAAAAGCAAAGGTGCCATATGGACAAGTGAATGTAGTCTTTTGCTGATCTTCAGGCAATATTGCAATCTGGTTATAACCTGAATAACCATCAAGAAAGCAATAAAATTCTTTACCTGCTAGCCTGTCCAGCATCTGGTCAATGAAAGGCAATGGGAAATGGTCCTTTCTTGTTGCCTTATTCAACCTCCTGTAATCCATGCATATTCTCCAGCCTGTTATTTTTCTGGTTGGAAGCAGCTCATTCATCTCATTTGTTATTACGGTTACCCCTCCTTTCTTTGGCACACACTGCACAGGACTAACCCATGCATTGTCAGAAATGGGGTATACAATACCTGCATCCAACCACTTGATGATTTCCTTTTTCACCACCTCTTTCATAATTGGGTTCAACCTCCTCTGCCATTCAATGCAATTTTTAGAATCTTCTTCTAACACTACTCTGTGCATACAAATGGTTGGACTGATACCTTTTATATCTGACATTTGCCAACCAATTGCCTTTTTATGCCGCTGTAGCGTCTGAATCAGATCCTATTCCTGCTTTTCAGAAAGGTCAGAAGTAATTATAACAGGCAAAGTACTATTGTTACCTAGATAAGCATATTTGAGGTGTGAAGGCAACTCTTTAAGTTCCATAGTTGGTGGTTGTTCAGTGGAGGGGAGATCATTTCTCATGTCTGAATTCTCCTGCTCCAAAGATTCATATTTCTTAGCCCAAATTTCTTTGGCTGTCTGTTCCTCCTCTTCTGTAGCTTCTGTATCAGACCCTGTATCTTCACTGCTGTCCAGTAATTGCCTCAAATGATCTGTGCTTTTCTGGAAGTGATCCTGAACTACCTTGTCAATAGCAGACACAAAGGAGCACTCTTCAATATTGGGACCTGGAAATTTCATAGCATTGAGGATGTTGAACTTGACTTCTTGGTCATTGACCCTCATGATCAATTCTCCTCTCTGCACATCTATCAAAGTTCTTCCAGTGGCCAAGAATGGTCTTCCCAGTATGATGGGTACTTCTTTATCTGCATCAAAGTCCAAGATTACAAAATCAACAGGAAATACAAATTTGTCTACCTTTATTAGAACATCTTCCAGAATTCCTTCTGGATATGCAAGAGTTCTATCAGCTAGCTGCAGTGTAAGTGAGGTAGGTCTGGCAGTTCCCACTCCTAGTTGAGTGTATATGGACTTAGGCATAAGATTTATGCTGGCTCCCAAATCACATAGAGCATGGCCAGAGTAAAAATTTCCAATTGAGCATGGTATAGGAAAACTGCCAGGATCCTATGATTTGGGTGGGAGCTTGTTTTGCATCAACATGCTGCACTCCCCAGTCATTGCTACTGTTTCAAACTCCCCTAGTCTCCTCCTCTTAGTAAGTACATCCTTCATAAACTTTGCATAGTTAGGCATTTGTTGGAGAGCCTCCACCAAAGGGACATTAATGTGCAACTGTTTAAGAACTTCTAGGAATTTGTTAAATTGCTTGTCTTCATGAGCCTTTTGAAGTCTTTGAGGATATGGAGGGTCTGGGTATGTTGGAATAATTTTGGGTAGTGATGGTGTTTTCTCAACAACAGGCGCTGCAGCGGTAGGTTCAGGCGCTGTAGCGCCCTTGTTGTAGGTTCTTTTTGTTTTTCAGAATTTTTGTTTTTTTCATCATCTGAAACAGTTGATGATCCTATCAAATCTCTCCCACTCTTTAAAGTTATAGCTTTTACATGCTCCTTCCCTGTAGTACTTGAAGTTGAAGCTTCTGTAGTGGATGGTAATGATCCACTAATTCTTTGGGAAAGGACATTAGCCATCAGCCCCATCTGTACTTCTAGATTTTTAATGGAAGCTTCATGAGTTTTCAGGGCTGTCTTGCAATCACTCATAAAGCCTTTCATCAATCCTTCTAATGAATTATCTATGACAGGGGCATTCTGTCTTTGGTAGTTCTGAGCAGGGAATCCTGGTGGATTTGCTGGAGCACTATAATTAGGTGCTGTTGCATTGTTGGCTCCCCATCTGAAATTGGGGTGGTTCTTCCAACCAGGATTATATGTATTTGAATAGGGATTATTGTTTTTATTGAAACCCACAAAGTTCACAGAGACAGGATTACCAGGACATTCTTCATACAAATGCTCTCCTCCACAGTATACACAGCTTACTGACCCTGGAGAGGCTTGCTCAATAACAGCTACTGTAGGTTCATGTACCGCTGCCGCGGTAGCCGCTACAGCGTTTGATGTGCTCATAGATTTTATCATGTTAGTAAGAGAGGCAACCTGTGCAGATAAAGCAGAAACTTCACTTACTTCATGCACACCAGCTACCTTCTTCTGCTGAGCTAACCTTTCTGTAGGCCATTGATAGCTATTTGTGGCAATATCATCAATCAGCTCACATGCCTCATTATAGGAGGTTTTCAACAACACACCCTCTGAAGAAGCATCTAACATTTGTCTGGTTGTTGGATCTAGTCCATTGTAGAAGGTTTCCATTTGGATAATCACAGGTATACCAAGATGAGGGCACTTTCTTAACAGCTCCTTCCATCTCTCCCATGCCTCAAACAGTGTTTCAGCATCTCTTTGTCTGAATGCAGTAACCCCATTCCTCATTCTTGCATTCTTACTTGGAGGAAAATATTTTGCTAAGAATTTCTCATCCATTTCATTCCAAGTATGGATAGAGTTAGGCTCTAGAGAAGTTAACCGGGCCTTTGCTCTATCCTTCAAGGAATAAGGAAAAAGTTTTAATCTGAATGCATCATCACTTACCCCTGGAATGATGAAGTTACTGCAGACTTCCAAAAATTGCTTCAAATGTAAATATGGGTCCTCTTGAGGAGCACCACCAAACTGTCCCACTGTTTGCAACATTTGGAACATCATGGGTTTGAATTCAAACTGAGCTGTGTTGAGAGTAGGTCTTGCTATGCTTGTTTCCATGGTTTGTGGATCAAACACAACATAGTCCCTCATTGGTCTATCTCTGTCATTTACCATTTGAGCAAGTCCTTCATTTATGAATTGATGTCTGTACCAGTCCTCTTGGTCATGTAAGGTTGGAGTGGGTGGCTGCTGATGTCTACCTCTACCCCTTCCACCTGGTTCAGTCCCTCCTCTACCAGAGCTAGATCTGCCATGTAGAGTGGTAGCTCTACCAGAATTGGTCCTATGACTATGTTCTGACATGGTGGGTCTGAGCCTGTGAAGATGTCTTAGTTTCCTGAACCTTCTCTCTGGTTCTGAGTATGGTTCAAATTCTGGTGGTTGAGACCTGGGCATACGCTGTAGCGCTTACTGCTGCAGCAACAAGAAACAACACACCAGTATAAAATAGGCACTAAGTTTACTAAAAACTTAAACAATGAAAATTAAATGCAATCCCCGGCAACGGCGCCAAAAACTTGTTGTGCGAAAAGGTGATGTGCAAGTATACACAATCGCAACAAGTAATACAATGATAAATAAAGTTCGTTCCCACAGGGATTGGAATTAATCTATGAAGTTTAAGTGATTAGAATCTTAGTGAAAAGAATCAAGTAACAAGTAAAGGTAAAGAGTTGTAAACATTATAAGTTGTGATAAAACAGTATTAAGTTTGAAGTAATTAAAGGTGAGTTGGATAGCTCAATAGTTATGTAAATTCCCAAGAGTAATGTTCAAATAATATTTAGACGCTGTAGCGTTAGGCGCTGTAGCGCTTCAGCATCCGTAGACGCTGTAGCGCCTTGGTGGCGTGCCTTTCAGTCACTATCGTCAGGGTTATGTTACAAGACTCCTATGTCTAGGCTCTAAATAAGTTTTACCCCTGTATATTAAACTCTTACAACATTTGCCTTATGAACTACTACTCCCCTATGTCTAGAGTTAAGTAGTGCTTCCTTTAAATGTCTTTAAAGGGTTTTCATTCATATCATTCCTTGAGTTCTCTTTGTGAACCATGTCTGTACCCACAAAGTTACCTTGTTTTAGTTGATCATTCCCAAACCAAGATTGAAAGTATTATGACACAAGGAATAAAACACAAACATCATAATATTATACAAAAGTTACTCAAGGTTCATTACATACCAAGAACAATCCAACTACAACAAAGTTAGCTCATCACAAGTTCCATCAACATAATACAACTAAAGAGTATGTATTACCGTATGAAGACAAGAGAAGAGTGGTTGCAAAAGATACACTCCAATGATCCCAAGTAGCATACAAGAGATGAAGTTGAGGCGTGAGCAAAACCTTGGATGAAGATTAGAAAAACTATGCTAAAAATATAAAAGCTTAAAAGTAGTGTATCAATGGAGAAAAGCTACTATGTCATGTGTAGTTCTCCTTCCAAGTTACAACTACTATCTCTACGTATGTTACCTCTTAGAGAAGCAATCTTAATTAATCTAATTATTAACTAAGTCTTAATAGAATAATATTATTACATGATGATCATAAGACTTAGATATTATCCTTAAAGTACTTTACAAAAAGTGCTAATGATGGAATACAACAACTATCACATGGGTTCCATTTAGGAGGCGCCAAGTGTAATTTAGCATCCACTTGAAAGTCAAAATATCCAGCTGAGAGGAAGAGATAAGGGTGGTGACTCATCATGTCCTCAAGTGGCCACACAAATATCTCAATGGTCAGCCGTCATATAACGCTGTAGCGTCTCCTTGATAGCATACCGCTGCAGCGCTAAAGCAAAACATCAAACATATTCACAAAGGCATTTGATGATGCCCCATGTTTAAGGAATTGACTCATAACCTATATTTATTCTAATATTCATATATTCACATATTTAAGTACTAAAATTACTTGAGAAATAAGCTTGACTTAAGTATTAGGAGCATAAATAACCTATATAAAATAAGGTTATCAGGTTCCTGGCGCATGGGCGCCAAGGGCGCCAAAAACCTAGCTGCCCAGTTGCTGTTTCCTATGTTGTTCTGGCGTAGGGGCGCCAAGGGTGGTGGCTGCCCAGTTGCTGTTTCCTGTGTTGTTCTGGCGCAGGGGTGCCAAGGGCGCCAACGTGGTGGCTACCCAGTTGCTGTTTTAGGTGTTGTTCTGGCGCATGGGCGCCAAGGGCGCCAATGTTGTGGTTGCCCAGTTGCTGTTTGGTGTGTGGTTCTGGCGCATGGGCGCCAAGGGTGCCAATGTTGTGGCTGCCCTGTTGCTGTGGCTGTGTTGCCCTGGCGCATGGGCGCTATGGGCGCCAAAACCTGGCTGCCTGTTGCTGTGTCTGGCGCAGGGGCGCCATGGGCGCCAAAATCTGGCTGCCTGTTGCTGTGTCTGGCGCAGGGGCGCCATGGGCGCCATGTCATGCTGCCTGTGCTTGTTGTCTGTTGGTTGCTGGGCGCACTGGGCGCCATGGGTGCCATGTGTGGCTGCCTGTTGCTTGTTGTCTGCTGGTTGCTGGGCGCACTGGGCGCCATGTGTGGCTGCCTCGTTCGGTTGCTGGGTGCATTTGGGCGCCGTCTTGTGGGTTGTTGGGTACTTTAGGCGCATTAGGCCCACGGTTGGCTAATTGTTGGTTAAGTCGTTAAATTGTTAATCGTTAATTGTTGAGTTGTTAACTGTTAGTTGAGTTGCGAAACTGTTAACTTGTAAAGTTGCTAAATTGTTGGCTCAGTTGTTGATTTGTTGATGATGTTGCGCCTAGTTGTGATTACCATTGTGTGAAGTTGGCGACGTGTATCTGGTTGGATTGCCTCTATTTATTGGCAAGATATTATGTTGTAGGCCTATGGCCATTGTTGAATTCCGTTGTTGGTGTGTGTTGCTATGTAATCATTGATGATTGTTTGTGCATTCACATCGCGTCGTATACATAGCATTTTTATGTTGGAGCTATGCTCAAAACACGTTGGCCTGGACTGGCAAATTATGTTGAAGGCTTATGCCTTGTTGATGCCACTATTTACTGGCAGATTTTTACGACGACGACGGGAGTTCTGCTCCAATGGTACCACATGCATGTGCATAGTATTGAGTCGCATTCATAGTGCATACTTGAGTGGCTATGTTGATGACTTGTGATTGATTGAAGTTGTTGATGACGGTGAAGTGGTGAACTTATGTCTTCTGATTCTAACATACTGTTTTTCATATGTCCTATTATATGGTTTGATATCTCACCCCTTCTGTTTGAATGTTACCCTCCTGTTGGTAACGTGCAGGTAATCACGAATGAAGGCTGCTTACCTTCGTTTGATCGAGTCGGTGTCGTCGCTCTGATACGTAGCACTCGGGGGGGATGAACACTTGTTTTCCTTATTTGCTATGTTATTTTTATTGTTGAAACTAAAAGTAGTATTGAAAGTTGACTTGTTTTAAAGACTAAAAAGATTTGTTTATTGGTTCATCCAAGTTAGCGTGTTATGTATCTGATTCACAGGCGAATTGATTATGTTGTTTTGTTTTTAGTTGAAAGTGTAGCGCTCCATTTATTTGTTGGAAATTTTTGTGACTCTGATTTTCGTATTATTTTACCGGGTAGAAATGGGGTGTTACACAAAAGACCGACAAAGCTAAATGATGTCTTGGACATTCAATTTCCATTTCATTTCGACTACTTCTAGGAGCAAATGCATTCTGGAAATAATAAGAACAAAAATGAGTTGTTTCACGGTGTAAGTAAGAAGAACATATCGATCCTTCAACTCTAGCTTTATTTTTAACTGATCTTTTTGAATCACCCATGAACCTAGAAAATGATATGTTAATAATCATATATATATATATATATATATATATATATATATATGTATATTAACAGACCTTTCAAACGGATAAATCCATTTGTATTGGACAGGTCCGCCAAGTTTAGCTTCATATGCGAGATGAACAGGAAGATGCTCCATAGAATCAAAGAAACCAGGCGGAAATATTCTCTCTAACTTGCATAAGATAAGTGGGATGTCTTGTTCCATTTTTGTAAGGTCATCCGCTTTTAGCGTTGCAGAACACAAATTCTTAAAGTATTGACTTATTTCAATGAGCGGATTCAAAACGTGTGTTGGAAACGAACTAAAGGCAATAGGAAGTAAGCACTCCATGAATACATGACAATCATGGCTCTTCATTCCATGTAACCTCCCATTATCCACATCGGAACATCTTGCTAAATTAGAAGAATAACCGTCTGACATTTTCAACTCAGAAATCCACCGATAAACTGCTTTCGCTTGCTCCGTAGATAAAGTATAATTGGCTTTGGGTTTCAGTGTCCTACTGTTAGCTTGCTCAACCAACAACAAATCATTTCGCCTGCAGTAATGATCCACGTCCTTTCTAGCCTTCTCATTGTCATTCGTTTTACCTCTCACGTTCATAACATTGTTAAATATGTTATCAAAGAAATTCTTTTCAATATGCATTACATCGAGATTGTGTCTCAATAGATTATCTTTCCAATAACAAAGTTCCCAAAATACTTTTTTTGGTCTAATTATGCCATAGTCCATAACCATCTGGACGAGAAACAACACCCGCAACGACTTCCAAAGGAGGGATATCCTTGACACTGTTCCAAACTTCTTCTAGTGTCAGCCTACGAGGAGGTTCAGCTATTTCAACATTCCCCTTGATGAATGCATATTTTGACTTTCTAAAATGATGCTCGGTAGGTAAAAACCTACGGTGCGAGTTAAACCATGAGGTTTTTCCTCCATATTTAAGAGTAAAAGCCTTTGTGTCAACCATGCAAATCGGACACGCCATCTTACCATGTGTTCCCCATCCATACAACATTCCATACACAGGAAAGTCATTAATGGTCCACATCTAAGCCGCCCTCATCATGAAATTTTGTCTTCGTGCTGCATCATAAGTTAAAACACCATTCCACAACCTTTTTAGGTCATCAATCAAATGTTGCAAATATATGTCAATACCAGCTGTTGGATTAGTTGGCCCTGATATTATAGCATTTAAAAACATGTAGGGTTTAGACATACACATTTTAGGAGGAAGGTTGTATGGGGTAACAATAACTGGCCAACAAGAATACGGTGTTGCTGACGCTTGAATATAAAACCATCAGAGCATAAACTAAGCCGAACATTGCGTGGATCATTGGCAAAATCTGGATGAACACAATCAAAATGCTTCCAAGCTTCACCATCAGATGGATGACGTAATTCACCAGAATTACTTCTATTTTCATAGTGCCGCGTCATTTTACCAGCAGTTTCCATTGAAGTGAACATCCTCTTCAGTCTTGGTATAATCGGCAGATAGAACATTGCTTTCCTTGGAATTGGTTTGCCTCTGCTTGTCCCTTTCCTACTGACACGATACCGTGGCTCTTGATAATGGCAGACCTACCTTGTATCCAGGGGGTTCGGTTGAACCCTCTGGAAAAAAGTTGCACTTACCGCCCTATATAAATAGCCTAAATCTCCTGAAATTTTTATTTTGAATCCCCTGAAAATTTTAAATTGCACTAGTAGACCAAGTTTTGCACCCATTTGACGCTGGCCTTAAAAAAGTTGACACCCCTGACCCCAGGGTCCTGCGTCCGCCACTGGCTCTTGAAAAAACTTGCATTCCAGCAACTCTCCATCATTTATGCCAAACTCATTGTTATAATAGGTCATGCAACCAGACACACAACAATCAATTCTTATGGAATTTAAACCAAGCTTCGATACCAATCTTTTAGCATCATAATAACTCTGCGGCAAAAGTCCTCTAACGGGGGTTGCATCCAACATCATTTTAGTCATGATTCCATGCACAATTCCGCAACGTTAAATTGAGACTTAAGACCCAACAACCCAACACACATTGATAACTTAGAGTCTGTAGATCCTTCAAATAATGGTTTATTTGTCTCACTCAAAAACATATAAAACCTCTGAGCTTCGTCGTTTGGAACTTCTTCAGCATCATATTGTGGTTCTTCGAAATCCAAATTTACATCGACAAAATCAGATACCATCCCCTGAACAACATCAAACGGCTGACATCCCGTAGTCGTTGGATTACTACTTGATGTGGAAGCTACGACTGGACTTGACATGGGACCTTCTACTTGGACAGGAACATTTTCAATCAGATACTCACCATGACGGGTCCATATCCAATAATTTGGCTTAAATCCATTATTGTACAAATCAAGTCGAATATCACCTTCCTTTTTTATAGATCGAAACATACATTTGGAGCAAGGACATCTAATTCCACCTTGTCGCTCAAATTCTTTTTGACGCTTAGCAAAAAGAACAAACTCTTCGACTCCTTGTACAAAACGTCGCTACAACCCAGCTCTTCCAGGATACATTCGATCATACATCCAACTACGATCCATTTTTTGTGTAAGTTCCTTATAATATACACAATACAACATATATCATACATGTGTATTAGAACAATACACATTGGTATTGGTATTTTAATGTTTGACCAAATATACAAAGTAATTTAAATAAACTATTAACTATTATTTTTGAATATATATTAATATTTTGATTTTTTAGTAAGTGGTAACATATTTTTTTAATAATAATGATAACATTTTATAGGTAATAATAATTTTACTTTGGTTTACTTATATTGTGTGTATATATATATATATATATATATATATATATATATATATAATATCATATTTAATTTTACTAAATAATAACTAATAATTCGTATTTTAAAAAA
Source organism: Astragalus membranaceus (assembly GCA_039519185.1). Taxonomy (NCBI): domain Eukaryota; kingdom Viridiplantae; phylum Streptophyta; class Magnoliopsida; order Fabales; family Fabaceae; genus Astragalus; species Astragalus membranaceus. The sequence goes on from CM076846.1 coordinate 215,162,579, forward strand.
CTCAAAAAATTCAGATAATTATTATTATTATTATACAAATAGTGTAAACACAATCTAACTATTACACAATAAGTTAAATTTATTTTATTTTCGCCAAAAATTTAAGATAATAACATCAAATAACATTTTATAAAAAATAATTTTGTTAACTAATCGGTAGTGAAGAGAAGTCTCTGACTTGAAGCTTTCCGGACTCTTGAACAAAACTTTCAAGCAAACTCAAAACTCCAATCAATTACAAAACAAATAATAACAAAAAAAAATATTAAACAACCATATTTAAAAACTAAATATTAACTAAAACACTCAAATATCAGTTAAAAAACATACCTTAAATCAAATAACAATAATCTCGCAGATAGAACGGAACAGATTTCGAATGGAGTGGATTGAGAGATTTTGGAGAAGAGAGTGAAGAGTGAATGAAGAGTGAGTGAAGAGTGGGTTCGTATATATATAGGAAGGGCGCAACGGCTCAATTTGCAATTCCGTCGGAAATGTCGATTACCGGCGGAATTTATGGCTTACCGGCGGATTCCAGTAAACGGTACGCACACAACTTCTCATACAGAAATCCGCCGAAAATGAAAAAAACCGGCGGATTTTTTTATTATCGGCGGCTTTTTTATTTTACCGGCGGATATTTGAATTTACCGGCGGATTTTTGAATTTCGAATTTTAAATATTTTCCGCCGAAAATTCCTCTTACCGGCGGATTCTTTTAAATATTATTTTTTAAATTGCGAAATTATTCGCCGGAAGATGTAATTACCGACGGATTGTTTTTAAATTTTTTTCGCAAAAATTTCCGCCGGTAAGACCTATATATTCCACCGGTAAGTTACAGTCGAATTGAAATCCGCCGCAAAAAATTGAAAAATTTGCCGGTAATTTAATGGGGGATAAATTTCGCCGGTAACGCGAAAAATCTGTCGGTAATGTACTGGCGGATTTATTCCGCCGGAAATAGCCCCCCGGAAATGGGCGAAATTCTTGTAGTGAAACTCGGTGTTGGCCAGTGCGAAATTTGATCATAAGCACGAGCGGAGATTACCCTTTCGTTGAAAGCGTTGGGACATTCCGTGGGTAGCTGATAACTCTCCATTAGTAGAGTTATCTAAGCATTTCTATTCTTAAATCATTGTGAGTTTGCATGCTTAGGCTAGGAATTATGTGAATACTTGTGTTAAATCAAGGAAAAAGGAATCAAGAACTGAAATGAATTAATTTGGCACAAATGGTGCCCTTGTGAAGTTTCTAATGTTTCTGTTTAAGTGCTATAGCATCAGGTGCTATAACACTTTGCACGCAGTAGAGATGGGGCCCACTTGGAGTCAAAAGCAAATATGAAACATATCTAGATCCAGTCCAATCAGTGCCTCCCTAATGGCAGAACCTATGCTGATGCAGCCACCCTCCTCCCACTTGCACATGACCACTTGTCAACTTTGGATATGACAACTTGCTTTAGTTGGTGAGGAAGGGACCCACATGTCTCCTAGCTTTGCAAAAAGGAGGGAAAACCACTCTATAAAAGGAAGCTTCACTTCTGCACTTCATCATCAACTTCCAGCACTAAAACTTCTCTGGTTCTAGAAGAAAAATATAGTGATAAGCTGTCCTCTTAGTTCCATTGAAGATCCACCATAGAAATCTACTAGAAGATTGTGTCCTGTTCATGCTATAGCACTGTCAGCACACCAGTTCATGCGTAGGAGTTGGAGGAGTGTATCTTCTGCACATTCTTCTTCTATTTTCTATCTTGGTGATATGAACTCCACTATTTGTAAGTTGTTGATAATGTTTAACATGAGCTAAACATCTTTTAGTTGGATTGCTTAAGCTTTGTAATAAATCTTTAAGTGTTAGTAATATAATATTGTGATGTGTGCATTTTGATCTTTGTGTTTTAATTCTTTCAAACCTGTTTTGGGATTGGCCAACTAAAATAGGTAGATTCATGGGTTCAGACATGGTTCATGATTCGATCTCAAAGATTGATGTGAGTGAGTGGTTGTTTTAAGGACACTTAGAACAATCATTGCCCAAACCTAGACATAAGAGGGCTTAGTTCATAGAGTGAATACTGTGGGTTCTTTAATATACAGAGGTGAACTTACTTGAAGCTTAGACATAAGATCTTGTCACGAAACCTTGGCGAAAGTGAATGAAAGGCACGCAACATATGCTACAGCACTCAATGCTATAGCATCTAATGTTATAGCACTAACATAAAAGAGAAGTTATTTAGTGAAAAGCAATCCAACTAGTCTTCATCATATAGTTTCCTTTTTTATTTCTTGCAACTCAATCCTTTATTCATTATTCTCAAATAGAGTTTATACTTTTCCTCACTGATTTGCTAAGTTTGACAACTAAAAATTAAAGACAATCTCTGTGGGTTCGACCTGTATTTTCTACTGTATTACTCGTTGCGACTGTGTATACTAGCACATCTGTTTGTAAAATTCCACAACAGTAGCCAGCGATGGTCCGAACCAAAAAAATATTTGTTTAATTATAAGTAAGTTATTTTGTAATATTTGGTAGTGGTTAAAGTTTTTTTTACAATTCTTAGTGGTTAAATTGATTGATTTTAATAATTTTAATAGAGAGATTACAGTAAATAAAAAAATTTAGATGGAGTAAAAATGAAGAAAAAAGAAAATGAGATTTAAGGTAAAATATACACCCCCGTTTAGGGATGTCAACGGCCCGGGGCGGGTACGGGGCGGGCACGGGTAGTAGCTCGTGTGGTTATGTCGGAAAAGCGGTTTCGTGGAAAGTCTCGGCTATTTGTGATTTTCATCACAATCGGTGAGTTTTAGTCACGCTTAGGATGTTTTTGGTGTCTCGATAGTTTTTACGTAATTGAAAATAGGCTAAATAGCACTTTTAGTCCTTTATCTTTGCTCCAGATTTCACTTTGGTCATTTATCTTTTTTTTGGTCCGTTTTGGTCCTTTATCTTTCATTTTCGTTTCACTTTGGTCCTTTATCTTTTTTTTTGTCCGTTTTGGTCCTTTATGTTTCATTTTCGTTTCATTTTGGTCCCTCACGTTATTATTTAATTCAATTAAAACATTAAAACAATTAAAACAATTAAAACATTAAAACAAAATTATTTTAAAACAATTAAAACAATTTTTTGGTCCCCCACCATGAACCCCTCCCCCCCACCGTGAACCCCTCCCCCTCACCGTGAGCCACCAACAACCACCACCCATAGTTAGAATCTGTCGCTGGGTGAGAGAGAGAGAGAGAAACGAAACTGAATTTATGTAACAGATCTGAAAACGATTTGTTCATGAAGGAAGAAGAAAGCTCAAGGTTCGAAAATGGCAAAATATGAGAGAGTGAATTGTTGGAGATGATGTTGGTATCAAATTGAAGAGGATAAAATGGTGATCAACTTTCATGTTGGATGGATGATGATTTGATGAGCCTTGGATGCTCATTTTCCCTCTTCTTCACCCAAACCCATTCTTCCTTTTCTCTTCCATTTTTCTTCTTTTCTTTCTTCCCTCACGGGTCTCTCTCTCTGTTTCTCCCCTTTCCTTTCTTTCTTAATTCCTTTAATTCTTTCTTTCTTTACTTTATATATACAACGAATTTGGGTTTTACAGAATGGTGGGTGGTGGTTAACGGTGGTGGGTGGTGGTGGGTGGTGGTGGTGGATGGTGGGGGGGTTTATGTTTTATTTATTTAATTGTTTTAATTTAATTAATTGTTTTAATTGTTTTAATGTTTTAATTGAATTAAATAATAACGCGAGGGACCAAAATGAAACGAAAATGAAAGATAAAGGACCAAAACGGACCCAAAAAAAGATAAAGGACCAAAGTGAAACAAAAATGAAAGATAAAGGACCAAAACGGACAAAAAAAGATAAAGGACCAAAGTGAAATCTGGAGCAAAGATAAAGGACCAAAAGTGCTATTTAGCCTTGAAAATATGTCGTGTTTCGATACAATTTGTTTACATTGAGTTTTTGATTGATTTGATTGATTGTGTGAATTGGATTGGGACTGTTTTTAGGGTTGTCAAATCTGTTTTCAATCGGAACGAGAATCGCGAATTGAGCGGAATCGCGAATTTCACGCGAAACCGCCAAAATTTTGTACCATCAGATGCCCATCGCGTCGCGACCCCCATCCCATCGCGTCGCGACCTGAATTGATTTTGCAACGCAAATCTATCTACCTGAATTCGCGTCGCGACGGTTTTGCATCGCGTCGCGACGGTTTGCAGATTTTTAAACAATTTTTCACTGATTTTGTTTTCGCGATAACTTTTGATCCGGGAACCCGATTGAGGTGTTCTAAGATGCGTTTGAAAGCTTATTTAGAGGCCTAACTGAATATTCTATTTTTAAGGTAAAATGAACTGTTTTTAGAATCGTAAATTGTGTTGAAAAGTGACGAATTAGTATGCGAGAGTGAATGTGGATTTAACTTGTAATGTTCAATTATTTGTCTGAGGTAAATGAACCTTGAGTTCATATGATTGTAGATATATATATTATATCGAGTTTGGGTGACGACCCATGTTGACATACTAGGCGGGGTAGTCATGAACCCTTACCCTAGGCTCTGAGGCCAATAGTGAAACTATTATTGGTAAGGGGTCGCCGGGATTAGCCTTGGGGCAGTCGGTGGTGTGTCAAAGAGTATTGAGTAACGTTCGCCGGGATTAGCCTTGGGGCAGTCGGTGGTGTGTCGAAGAGTATTGAGTAACGTTCGCCGGGATTAGCCTTGGGGCAGTCGGTGGTGTGTCGAAGAGTATTGAGTAACGTTCACCGGGATTAGCCTTGGGGCAGTCGGTGGTACGTTACCATGGTTTTGTGGTGTGGTTTACCGGGATTAGCATTGGTGCAGTCGGTGACACACTGAGTTATAACAGAATTTCATAATTGAACCGAGAGTGTTAGTAGGGGTCTCGGTAGAACTCACTGAGATTGTATCTCACTGTTTAAATGTTGTTGTTTTACAGATAAATAGGGAAAGTGGAGATCCAAGAGGCACGAGTAGGTGGTACTCGGATGGTTGCTGAAGACTTAGCTTTATGCTTAAGTGTATATCTTTCCTTGTTATCTGTGTATCAAGACATTTTATCTTTAGCGTTATGTATTTACTTCCGCTTTCTTGTGCGATATTGAACACTGTATTTCACTGATGGTTTATGGTCTTATTTATGTTAAGACTGTCCTGTTGTTATTCAGTGAAAATTTTATAGTGGTGTTCAGTATTTAAACAGGCAATATATCTGATGTTTTAGGGATGGTGCACTTGGGTATTTTAATAAATAAAAATATCGGGGTGTTACAGTTGGTATCAGAGCAGTTCGACCTAGTCGGACTTAGTTTAGGGTTGAGTCGATTCCTTGTAATCCTTGTTGTAATTATACTTGTGATGCTAAGAGACATTGAGCCTGATCAACTCAATACTTAGTGCATCATAAGCGGAATTATACCAGGATGATCAAGACGCAGTCCTCAACCAAGACCGGAATCTCCAACCGGTGCATCCTCAGGAAATGTGGCATGACGGTGGAAGAATACATCGCTAAGTTTGAGAAGTTGTCTCAGTTTTACCAAGTGGTAAAGTAAGCTCCGGATGGCGAATGGAGAATGCAGAAGTATAAGAGGGGCCTTAGTGCTTTTATGACTTAGGGTCTCAGTTCTTATACTATTACCAATTATGTTGCCTTGGTACAATCAACCTTTGTCGCCAAGGATGATCTCACGGGGAATACTGGAAAGGAAAGAAGGTAGTTGAATTATCAACTCCGAATGCAAGGTCCTAAGATAATTTCATCAAAGGAAAAGCAGATGCAATTCTTCGATTCTTCAAAGGTCAGAAGATGTTCTAATTGTGGAAAGCATCACAGTGGTGATTGTAAGCAAAGATCTAATCGGTGCTATTATTGTAATGAAGAGGGTCACTATGGTAAAGAGTGCCCTGTAAGGAAAAGTTCCAAGGAGTCACAAGCAGCTCCAAGGCAAGGACGAGTCAACACTTTGGACGCTCAGACAGTTACAACTGCTGACAGGTTACTGAGGGGTATGGGATCTCCTTTCAATAACTCCGTCAGTATATTATACGATTCGGGTGCAACCCATTATTTTACAGCACAATCATGTCCGAATTGGTTGGGACTAGCGAATCTCCGCTATCTGAGTCGATAACTATTTTAACTGCTGTTGAAGGTCGTATCTAGACCTAATATTTTAGTCAAATTGACTACTTGTCATAAGAGGCAGGAATTCCATTGTAGAATTTATTGTTGCCTATGAGAAGTATGGACGACGTCTTGGGTGCGAATGGGATGACTGCAAATCACGTTACAATCGACTGTGCCAATCGGACCATCGGCCTTGCCTCTGAATCTGTTGAATTGACGAGGGCAAATTCCGAAGCAGTTATCTCTTTCACCCCAGCAAGTCAGCCATTTTTAAGGTGCAGAAGCTTACATTATTATGTTGTCTGCGTCCACTGAAACGGGTTTAGAGTTGTCATCTGTTCAAGTTGTGAATGAATCTCTGGATGTTTTTCCGGCACAAGATCAATATCTATTGCTCCTTATAGAATGTCCCCTTTAGAATTAAAGAAATTGAAGTCTCAACTTGAAGAGTTGATCTCAAAGAGGTTCATTCGACCGAGCGCTTCTCCATGGGGTGCTCCGGTTTTGCTAGTCAAAAAGAAAGATGGTAGCATGAGATTGTGCATTGATTATCGACAACTCAACAAAGTGACGATCAATAACAAATATCATTTGCCAAGGATACACGAATTGCTGGATCAACATTGATGATGTCGTGGTGTACTCGAAGACCATTGAAGAGCATGTTTAACATCTCCGCATTGTTATGAATGTACTCCGAGAAAAGAAGTTGTACGCGAAACATTCGAAGTGTGATTTCTGGATGCCTCAGGTAAAGTTTTTGGGACATGTGATTTCCCAATCGGGAGTTGCTGTAGATCCCAGTAAAGTGGAAGTTGTATTAACCTGGGAACAACCAACATCAGTCACAGAGATCAGAAGTTTCTTGGGTCTAGCTGGTTATTATAGGAGATTTATTCAAGGGTTCTCACAATTAGTTCTTCCACTTACTCGGTTAACTCGTAAGGGTTAGCCGTTTACGTGAGATGCTGATTGTGAAGAATGTTTTCAAGAATTGAAAGTTCGGTTGACTTCTGCTCCAATCCTGATTCTTCCGGGTCCGTCATTGGAATTTCAAATCTACAGCGATGCTTCTGGGAAGGGTTTAGGATGTGTTCTCATGCAGAATCAACAAGTGGTACCTTATGCGTCTAGGAAATTGAAGTCTCATGAGGAGAATTATCCGACTCACGATTTGGAGTTGGCAGCTATTGTGTGTGCACTGAAGATTTGGAGACATTACCTGTATGGGTCTCGTTTCGAAGTCCTTAGTGATCACAAAAGTTTAAAATATCGGTTTGATCAGAAGGAACTCAATAACAGGCAAAGAAGATGGGTAGAATTTCTGAAGGATTATAACTGCGAGTTGAAGTATCATCCAGGAAAGGCCAATGTTGTAGCTGATGTGCTGAGTAGGAAATCCATTCACATGGCAGAGTTGATGATGCAAGAAATGGAATTGTTAGAGTCTTTTAGATCTAAGTTGGGGTACATCCATAAGTTTCCACTTTGGTGGCGAGGTATTAGTTTGTTAACCTCTCCTTTGTGAAGGTTAACAATGAGAATGTATTATGAGATTCCGTTTGACAGGTCAAACGTGGATAGGGATACGAAAGTGAGGTGACGGCTGACTATTTTTCACATTGCGAATAACCATCAAAGGATTAATTGATGGATCTACTTGCAAGTGACTGAAATTTCCGAAATGAAGCTTGGCGTGCGGTATGGTAGTTTTGAAAAATCATTTTTTTAATGAAAACCGGCATGCTAAAGTTAATTTTCGGAACGAACCAAGAGGCTAATAAAATCTGATTGAGGAAAATCATAGGAGGCGTACTTAGGTTGAGGGGAAACTCAACGCTATTGGCTAATTCGGAAAGGAATTGGGTGCGTCGTAGATAAATATATTGTGAGGAAAGTTACAATAAAGGAAGAAGGGTTCGTTCTGTTTAATAGTTGTTTTGAGAACAACTGAGGTGATTTTCATTACTTTCGAAATTAATTGATGTTCCCACGGTTTATTTCTACGTTTAAGGTCAAAGCTTATTGTAAAATCCTCATTTCATCTTTTTGGAAAGTGTTATCTCGAAATCTTGGGGGCGAGTCAAGAAGTTTCACAAATGACTTTCCGTCACATTTGTCAATGTGTACGAGAACTGTTATGGATTTTAGAAGATTTGTTGAGAAAGTGTTTACACCCTTCGAGGAAATCGTGTTTGTTTTTACCTCTACCGAGGAGTACCAGTTGTGGATCTCATTTTCAACATATATTTCTAATCAAGCGTCTTGTATTAGACCCTTTGATTTAGATTAATCAAAGTTGGGGCGTAAGCGAGGATAATTGGAATGAAGCTTTGGAAATGTTTTCAAACGCAGTGTCGGGCCCATGTAGGCGAGTGATGAGTTTCTCGTGTTGATTCGTAACAAGAGAGTTCGGACTATAACCTTAGAAGCATTCTAGGGTAGTAGTGGATCATACTTAGAGATTGGCGTGCCAACTTGAAAGACTGACGTGCCAACTGGGGAAGATTTTCTACACTCATTTCGTTAGTTCGAGATTGTTTTCCAGCAAATTTAGACCTTTCTGAGAATGTCGATTCTCGGTTAGTCAAATGAAAGACTTGACGAAATTTTGAGGACAAAATTCTTTCAAGTTGGGGAGAATGTAACATCCGCAAAATAATTAATAGAATTACTTGGATGTTAACCCAATTGAATTATTTTAGTACTTGACTGGTAAATTTATTGAGTGCTAAAATTATTTATTGGTTGTCATCGGGATCGCTAACCGGATAATACGGACTAAGGACAATTCGGAACGAAATAAGAGATTAAGGACTGTAGCGACCGAAAAATCCGAAGGAGGGATTCTTCGTCATTTTTGCAATGAAGCCGCCATCAATATTTATTAAATAGGAAAACATTGAAAAAAACCTTTATTTTTGGGTTCGGGGGTCGATTATGCGCGGGGAAGGTGTTAGCACCCCACGGCATCCTTTCAAAATAAAGGTTACCATTTAATGTAATGTGTAGAAAGAAAGTTAATTTAAAGAAAATGCTTTAATTTACCTTTTCATTATTTGCAAAATTGAAGAGGAAGACTTAATAAAAATTTTTGTTTTTTTTGCGCTTGACAGGAGTGGGCCCCTGCTCCTACGTATCTCCAGGTGCGATGGAGAAATCAAAGCTACGTAGTTCTTGGTAGAAAATGTTTGTGTGTTTGGTGTTTTTTATTTATTTTGAAATTGGGAGAGGTATTTGTGACGACCAAACAAGTAAAACTCAGAGTGGTCGTCACTAATAACTCGCGTGAAAACTAAAGTTGTTATTAACGGTCAAACAAGCTAAGCTCAGAGTGACTATTGGTAACAACTCATTTTTATGTTTAGGAATACATTTATTTGCCATTTGGGAAAAAATAGGTTTGTGAGAGAAAATATTTGTTTAGGGAGAAGAAAATCTTTTTAAAAAAAGAAACAGGGGGTGCAGTAGTAAAATGGGGTGTGATTAGCAGAAAAGGGTTGTATAAAACAAAAACTGGTGTGTGAATATTAAAAGTCCAGTTTCTATACTGGGTTCCATGGCCCATGAGACCTGGGCTTCTGGGGAGGCTTCACGCAGCAACAGAGGGGGGTGCGGGAAGTAAATATAAATTACTATAAAAGCTTAATTGAAAAACAAAACCCTAATTCTCAAAACCTAATCTCCTCTCTCACTGCGCCGCGGCAGGTCTCAGCTTTCCCCTCTCGCTAACGACGCCGTTTGCCTCTCTCTCTCCCACGACGCCGTTCACCTCTCTCTCCCTCAACCGATCTTCACTTCTCAAACCTAAACGCCTCTCGATCCAAGTCTCAGTTCTCCTTTCTCTCTAAAATCCGCTCCCCCTCGCTTCCCAACCGAATCGTCTCTCCTCCCTCTCGGACCTAAACTCGCCTTTTTTCTTCTTCACCGATCGGAGCCAAGACTGTGGTGTTCTCCTCTCTCTGTTCATCGCTGTAAGCTACGGGGTGGTGGGTTGGTGTTATATGGTATTGGTTCGGCGGTGGTGGTAGTTGCGAAGGGAGAGCGTGGTCAAGCGATTTGGAGTCAGGTGCGGTGGGGGTGTGTGAGCGAGGGGAGCGGTGGAGGTGAGAGGAGGTCTACAGTGGTGGCTATGGGGGGGTTCCTGGCCAACGGTGATGGTTCACGCGAAAAAAGGGGAGATTTGGTGGTGGTTTGGGTACGGTTTGGTGGTAGAGTGGTGGTGGCGGTGAGCAGTGTCTTACGGAGGGTTTGGAGGTTAAGTGGTGGCGCACGGTGGCGGATTAGAAGTGTACGGTGTGGGGGAGGTTGAACGGTGGTGGCGTGAGGTGCGGTGGTGACGCGAGGAGAGGGTTGGCCACGTGTTGGGACGTGGGTTCTGTGTAGGTGATTGACGGCGGCTCACGGCGGCTCACGGCGAGGCTATGGTGGTTCACGGCGAGGCTACGGTGGTTCACGGCGGCCGGAGGTAAAATTTCACTCCTTTCTCTTTTTTTATCTCACTGTCTCTCAATCCCCCCTCTTCGCATTCGGTTTAAACAAACTAAAAGGAACTGAGAAAAAAAACATTTGTTGACATTACTTCAAACAATGATGATTTTTAGAAACAGAGCCACATTTTCTAAAAAACTTCTACGAGGAACAGAAAAAAGACATAATGTACATGTAAACGGAGCAACAAACAGATTTGAGACTGACCTAAGTGCCAAATTTTCAAAAACAGAGCCCTCGTGTGTTTCAGCTGTTGCCTTTTAGCCTTGCTGAACCTTAGCAATTAGGATTTCAAACTAATTTTGACTCTAAATTTCGTTTGGATTTCTGTGGGGTTTTTTGTGGGTTTGAGTGTTTTCCAGTCAGTGTATGCTTATCCTAGACTGTGCGTGACTGTGTGTTGGGATATTTTTCTGTCTATTTTGCTGTCAAATTGGTTGATTGTCTCTGCCCTAATTGTGTGCTACTGTTTGATATTTATAGGCAGATTGGTGTGATGCTGAGGACAGCAATTAGGGCAAATTTAGGGTGCCAAGGGAAGGACAATGGGGAAGAAAAAGGATCAAAAGGACAGCTCTAGGGCAACAAACCAGCATGCTGCGCCCCTCTCCCTTTGATTTTGCATTTTCTGATTTCTTCTTTTTATTTATTTTCGGATTATTTTTGTTTATTATTTTTTATTATTGTTTTTTTTTGTACTTTTGTGTGTGTTGGACAGCTTTGTAATATAAATGGGCAGCAACCCTTTATGCTTTTTTTGATTCAATTAGAGAAAGGTAAAAAGAAAGAATTGGGCCCAACCTAAACAAAAAGGCTAAACAAACCCAATCACATAAATACAAGCACAAGTTGCATAGTATGTCCAATTACACAAGTATAGGCCCAACTAAATAAACTGCTAGACTTAGGCCCAAATAAGAAGTGCAGACCCAATTAAACCAAAAAGACTAGTTGCAAATTAGATGAACAAATTAAACGATAAATAAACGAAGGGGACAAAATTAGGGTATAACAGCTGCCCCTCTTTATTTATATTTTACTAGGAAATACGGAGGGTTTTCCAGGTTTCTCGAGTAAAATAGAAATAAAGATAAAAATGCACTAATTTTGTCAAGGTCATCCTTGGTTGATATAGAACAAAAAGTAAAGAAGGATCGCTGGGGATCTGAAGGAGCACTTGGGGCTCTGATGATCTAACTCACAGTCGATGCTCGGCGCATTGACTGGAGTCAAACTGAAGGACCAATGGGGTCTGAAGGGCATGCCTGAGCCTGATGGACCAATGAGTCTGAAGGAGCGCAAACTAGCAACGGTACTAGTAAAACGGTCTGCTTGGGGGATGGCCTTTTTCGAGCGGCCATGGGTGGCAAGGTTAGGTCGTTGACCTGATTTGCACACCTCGAAGGACTTGCACTGTGTTTTCTAGGCGGACACAGCTAGTCTGAAGGACCTGGGGTCGGATGATCCGTCGGTTGCTCGATTAACGCGACGTGCGATCTGGATTGAAGGACCAATTGTTGGTCTGACGGAGCGCTAGGGCTCTGAAGGACCGCTGGGGGTCTAAAAGGTTGATGCTAGGCTCAATGCTAACACTATAATTTAAATTTATTTTGACAGATAAAAACTAATCTATATTTGAACGCATTTAAGGATGCAATAGATGATGTATGCGTGCATGCAGTGTAAGCATGTGCAATGATCGATATCTGGTGGTATGATGAATGAAATGTGGGATGCTTTTTCTCTTTGTTTTTGTTTTTGGTTCTTTGTTTTTTTTTATTCTTTTCGCTCTTTTGCTCTTTCTCGACTCTTTTGCTCTTTTGCTCTTTCTTGACTTTTTGCTCTTTTGCTCTTTCTTGACTTTGCTGCTGATCTCATTACCTCACAGGACTCTCGACGTGAGATATGAGGGTTGCCTCAAAGTAGCAGTTATTATGCTTCGTTGCTTGAAGTGATTATGCCTTTGTCCTTTTTGCCATTTTATAAGAGATCATCTCATTTTTGCGATTTTTAGAAATTTCATAATGATTGTAATGCTTTCGATTATGCACACGTTTCGCAATTCAATATCATCTGCCATAAAACATCTTTTCAAAGCAAATAGGGGGGTGAGAGAATGAAGAAAGAGGGAAGCTTAGTGTTATAAAAATGGAAGTAAACGAATGCATATAGTTGTAGAGGGAAGTACATGTTATTTTCAAAAAAATGCATATGTTTAGTTTTAATATTACTCCCTCTAAACTTATTTATAAGTAAAAAAGTACTAATTTTTTGGGACTCAAATATAAGTAAATGCCAACTAACTCGATTTCATTTAATGCTATTATTTTACAAATACTCTTATTTAATTATACTTTTACTACTTAGAGTCTTGCACACTCCCAAAGAAATAAAGGTATGTTAGTAAAGTTAGTTTATTTTTTATGAAATCAAGAATAAAAATAATAGAATGAATATAACTAACTTTCTTAATCTGTGTATTTTAGATTTTTTTTTCTTATAAATGAGTTCAGAGTAGTACAATTTGTTCTGAACTAAGTTGTAATATATAAGTATGTATATAGCATCATAATTTGTGAGTACATTTTAGATAGCAACAGAACCCAAAATATGCATTGTTCTAGATGATAACAAAAGGAAGGCAAGCTAAGCACACATCCAAAAGGTAGCAGCTTAAGTGCTTCAGAGGCACTAAACTTTACTGATTATAACAGAGTTAGTAACATTGAAATTAGGTAACAAAAATAGTAGCATATCATTTGGCCTACAGAACAATCTCCAAATCTTTAGCAAGTTATATAGATCCACCAACCGGTCCAATAAGCAATATATATTCATTCCCGCAATCTCTAATCACTTGAGACATTTCACTTTTGAGGTTGCTGCATTAAGAAAATTATCATTTCATCTAGAACTGCGTCATCAAAAATTAATAAGAGAAACTAACAAACACATTTCCTCTTTACTCGCCTATCACCTTGACAAAAATCAAAATGACTTTCTCTCACCCGAGGCTAGAACAAAAGGGCAAATGCTATATTGCAATTTTCAAGTCACTTGTTAGAAAAAATATACATGACAGTTTGAAAAAGGTCCTAAGGGCTGCTTTCATAATTCAAATTTTTAAAAAGTATAAGGTACCCCAGAAGTCCGTAGGTGAAAAACTGTAAAATCAAAATCAATGTGCATATCTAGCCAAAGCAATTATCACTAACTAACGGTTAGTTGAATGACTTATTAAAAAGCATTAGTTCTAATCTTATATATTGGCTATAAACATGAGCAACATAGGACTTGCCAATGGGAATCTAAATGCATTTCATTGGTATTCTAGACATAAGCTATATAAGTGTTGCTAAAATACTAAGGACCTGCTAAACCCATTAGAAATAGAGATAATAATCAAAATTGGATGTAAAGTAAATCTTACATTTAATCAAATGAAATGACTGTTGACAGATAAAATATACAAATATGGGTACAAAAGGCATTGGCATATTTTAAGAATATCTTTAAGGGAGCACGGCAGATTGGAAGAAGGAAATGACAGATATAATTTACAAATATAAAAGCAGCCACAGAAGGGCCTGGAGAGTGGAAGTGTAGTCGATAGTTTATGGTAAGGCATTGACATATGTTAAGCATTTGTTTGTTGAAAGGCATTGACATATGTTAAGCATAACTTTAAGGTAATCCCATACCTAGAAATGAATGAAACAACAAATTCAAATTCCAGTTCATACAAAAGTACATTTCAAAGCTATATTTTCAGTATAGAGATAGTGCTTACCGGTTAGACTCCACATGTAAATTCTAAATTGTGCTAGTGATTGGATTTGTTTTTTCCTGTAAAACACAACAATTCTCCAATTACATAGTTTTCTTTCAACCATTACCCAAATAAAATAACAATAAACAATCAAACATAACCATATTGAACTGTATGTAAACATAAAGAAAGACCTGAAAATATAATAATTCTCATGAATAAGAAAGACCTGAAAATAACAATAAACAATCAAACATAACCACATATAAATTATACAAATAACCATAAGCATAAACCCTTAACCAAACATAGGTAAGTATTTGTACAGATTACAGCACATGCCAAAATTACCAATGTACTAATATGAAAGTAGATCATAGCCAAAATTACCTTTTGAAATAATATAACCATAAAGGGAAAGCTAGAAAACAATTTGACACAAAAAATAAGTATAGGAAGACACAACATTTAATGGACTCCATTCCAGCTTGATACTTCGTCTCACACTTGAAAGAATATCTGCAAAAACAAAACTAAAATTATGTACTAACAGCGGATCCCTTCATAAAACAAAAAGTACCAACATCCACTCCTCAAAAGGTTTAATTATGTGCTAACATAGGCCTCATTCAAAGTTGGCTTTAGTTGAATCAGTTCATATCTACCTTGGAAAGGGTGAACTCACAGATAGAGGCATAGAACGTGTCTTGGCAATGAAGAGGGACATAGTGGTCTATAAAAAGTTGTGACCCTGTAAATTTACACTAATCGAAAAAGCCTGCAAAACAGAAATATAAATAGCAAATACCTGGTGTAAACCAAAAGTGTGCAAAGGTAAAGATTGTTAGCTGCAAAACTTCCCATGACAATGGTGCTGATAAGCTAATTTTATTGTTTAGTAAAATCACAAAAAATCTCCACGTCCATAACATTAGTGAAAGGATTTGATTGCATCACTGTTAACAATAAGCATGCATCAAATTGAAACTAAAAGGTCCAGAATGCATTTTTTTCAAAAACCAGAGTATGACCATATGTGCAATTAAACAAAAAAAGTAAAATTTACAATTGTAACATACCCGTGCATCCGCACGGGTCGATCGTGTTACCAAGTATGATTAGTACTCAAAATGAAATTGTAACATACCTCATACTCTTACTATTTTTATTCACATACAATTTCGTAATGTCCTGCAAGAATCATTAGTATTGAAAGGAGGGAGAAAAAAAATTAGCAATCGCAACCTGCAAGACTAAAGTAACCCAATAAGCACAGACAAACAATCAATTTAACCTCGCAATGCCTAAAGGTTTTCCCCCACATAATCATGTGTACTTTAAGTGTCAATAGTAATACCTACATTCTTCACCAATAATAATATCTCATTGCATTGCAATATGTAACAAAACAATGTAAAAGGCTAAAGAAACTCTATAAAACTAATTAAAGATCAGCGTTAAACTTGGCTAAGAGTACTACTTTCAACAAACTTGAAAATGAAGGATGTAGGCTTAACCATTGTTGTATTATAACTATTTCCTTTCTTTCCATCTTCATGTTTGTTAAGCTTTCAGCATTTATAAATCAAAATTCATAAGTGATTGTACTTGACCAAGCATTGCTGCCCCATCCTCCAATTTGTTTCAACTTCTGCATCATGCTATGGCTATGTAAAAATTAAAAGGCATAAATGAAGTCAGTAATATTAAGGCTTGCTCTAAGAGTGTTACATCCTTTCTACAAAAATCATGAAGCAAAAAATAGAAAGGCACAAATATAGGCACTTACACAAAGAGAAAGGAATCTTCCATTAGTATATACCGTAGAAAAAGTTATTTAAAGTGTAAGCACAAAAACTGACTCAGTAAAATGTTTTGCCAAAAATGCTTTAGCCAACTATCTTGTCACTTCCACTTAACCTTATAGAAGGTATTAAATAAGTGACTCATCAAGAGAAATTACAAAGCAAAAGCTTTTTTTTGTTGAGTAATAACAGCAATATAGGTTCACTATATTATAGGAGTCATGAGGAAAACAACTACAATTACGACATTTCAATAACTGCTATTAAATACTAAGGTTATAGAAGAAAAGGCAATGAAAGTAAAAAACACACCATCACCTCCTGCACACTACATCAACAATTAGGCAATGAAACATGATCTTGAAGGATCAAAGTATCAATGCTATTATCCAATATCTAATATAGAAGTATGATGAAAGATTCGAAGCTACCTTGTCTATATGGAAGGATCTATTTGTCCAGATAATGCATATCTTTTAAAAGGAAGAAGTTGTTTGCATGTATAATTACCCGCTCTGGTTTCCGATTTCTATCAATGCAGCTCTAAATTCCTGAAGCAAAAAATAAATAATAAGAAGATGTATGCAGGAGAAGAAGAAAGAGGAAAGATAAGACTATATATATTGCAAGTTAGCAGCCATGCCGAACCACATAACACTTTGAACTAATATGTCCACTTTAAGCATTATATAATAAAAATTCAAGAAGAGGTCCTTCCTAAGTCATGCATCTCGGTAAGGTCAAGTAGTGTTTTTTCTTAATTCAAGCATTCAATATGTAAGGTCAACTTTGAATAAAGAAACTGATACTTCCATTCTTTGTAATGTAAGTTACGCCCACCAAACAAAAATTTCAAATTCATTGTTAAATTTAAAACATAGAAAGGCTTCTAACTTTAATCTTGACTTTCAAATCACAGCCACTAAATCAGTAAGAATCATTTAAATCCATAAGTATAGCAAGCACAAGACTTCAAAAAAGTTGAACAAATCAAACAACTAAATTTAAGGACATAATTTTCTACCACACCAACTACTCAGAAGCCCCTCAGATTAATGGATTATAACTATAATTCCAGCATCCAATACTCTTAAGGGCTTTGATGTGGTTGAAATGCATGGATTATACTCATATTTCCAGCATCCAATAATCTTAGGGGCATCTTTGATGTCTGTTCCAATTTTTTGTTTGTTTGGTTTCCTGAATAAATCTTTGAAATGAAGATACAAAGCAAAACCAATTCTCCTTTGTGTCAATAATCAAAAATAAAAATAAAAAATGATAACAAAAAATGCAAAAAGAAACTGAACATACCTTAATTTTTTTAACATTTAGTCTTAAGGAGTGAACATATCAGCCGAGAGTACCCTGATATACTACTGGTTTGCCTTTGAGTTGAGGCTTAAAGCAACACAAAAGTGATTTTTAAAGATTATTTTGCAGATGGTAAACAATAGAAAAACCAAGTCTAGTTATGAGGTTGGATTGATTTGCAGCCATGGAATATAGGAGAAACACATTGCATTAGACTCTAGTAAGATTTCTAAAATGCAAATTTTATCTCTAGGTTGCTGGACGAATTTGTAAAATGCAACTCCATCATGAAAAAGGTGTATATATAAGTATACATTTCATCAAACGCTATTTGTGAATACTGAAAAATGAAACAATTAGAAAACGAAGAACAATTAGCAGCTCTTTTTCAATTCCACTATGAAGGAAAAGCACATTTCAATAAATTTCTAAGAGAAAAGGTTGTTAAGAAAAAGAATAAATACATGAGCAACATAAGGATGATGGTGAAACAATCATGGTGAAATTTGGAATATGAACAACAGTTAAGTTGAATATAACCAAAACTCAAAAGGAACAAAAAGTGAGTACAACCAAAATTCTTACCTTCTATATTCGTTAATAGTGAGCCAAAATATTGATTGAAACATTTTATCAAACACATTCTACTCAACTAATAACATACACAATAATATAAAAGATACAATACCAAATACAAAAACAGCAACTCTAAACCATAACATACCAAATGACAATGCTTGAGTCACTAACTAAAGAGTAAAGAGTGATTAGGAGTTGGAACCTTAATAGTACAAAAACCCTAATTTTCATGTTTCACACACACAAATCAGAATCAGCAATGAAAGATTAAAAAAATATAGGACCAAATGACTCAAAAAATGACTTCTAAAACCCAAGATGAAAATAAACTCCAACATATAAAAATCTAACAAAATCCAAGTAAATAGTGACTAAAGTATAAAGAAGAATATGAAAAGAGATGGAGACCAGGTTCACCATTGTTGTTGTCGTAGGTGAAGTCGCAGTCACATTTTTGCTGCAAGAGTGCTTCATTTCTCTAAGGTCGAAAAAACATGAGAAGCTCCTCCCTTTTTCAAAAGCCGAAAACGAAAGCAAGAAGAAGAGGGAACCCCGTGGAAGCTTGGAATGAGGGAGAGGGAGCGAGACCAGAGGGAGGGAAGAAGGGATGAATATTAGGAAATGGAGAAGGAAAAAGAAGGATGGTGAGGTGAGTAGAGAAGAGAGAAATGAAGCGAGAGAAAGAGAAACTTTCGAGAGGGAGAGAGAGGTGAAGACACTGTCGAATAAAGTGAAACTTTCGAGAGTGAGAAAGCGGGATAACATTTAATTTGAGTTGTTTGGAACAAAATGACAAATGTAACCCTGATTTGGGGAATAAATTGTGAAGGAAAAACAGGTGGCATTGATTAGTGAGGTCTATTTGGGTAAAATCAGATGTGGTTTATTGGTATTAATAGATATTAGATATATATGTGTAGAGCTGGCAAAACGGGCTACCCGGCCCATATCGGGCTGGCCCACTACGGGCTCGGGCTTTTAAGGGCTGGGCTTAAAAGCCCGGGTTGAAATTCGGGCTCACCCTTTATGGCCCAAGCCCGGCCCTATGCGGGCTGCGGGCTTTTCGGGCTAGCCCGCATTATGCGCGATTTTCTGCCTACTAGTACTAGCTAGCCCAAAATAAAGAAGATAATCCGTAAGAAAATCCTAAGCTATATCTGTGTGTTCATAATAAAAAAAACATTCCTATGTGATGTATCTTAATGTAACTTGCAAGCACCAAATGATCAAAGTGCTATCAAACATAAGAAAAATCAAGATTGTTGTTGGCATTTATTCTTCCATATTAATCTTAGTTCAGAAAGGCACAGAAACATCAAATTATCTACTAATAGAACTATATAGTATATATATATAGTAAGGAACTGATAACGAAAGGCACAGAATGTATATATCTGCTAATAGAACTATATAGTATATATATCTACTAATAGAACTATATAGTATATATATCTCTTTGGTTATGAATCTTGGGCTGGGCAGCAACAATATTGAATATTGCACCCCATTTTTTATTTGCGGGCCTGCGGGCTACCCATAGCCCGATCGGGCTAGCCCGGCACGGGCTCGGGCTTTTATGGACCGGGCTAAAAAGCCCGGGTATAAAAACGGGCTCATTTTCTTTGGCCCAAGCCCTCCCATATTTCGGGCTAGCCCGGCCCGGCCCGACAGGCCCGGCCCATTTTGCCAGCTCTATATATGTGTGTGTGTGAGAGAAAGAAAAGAATTAAAAAAGAAAGAAAGAAAGAAAGGAAACACGTACAGAGAGAGAAGAGAAAGAGAGAGAAAAGAGAGAAAAAAAAGAAGAGAAAAGAATGGGTGAAGGAGAAGAAGTGGAAAAAGGAAGTTCAAAGGCTCATCAAAACGACTTCCTTCCAACACGAAAAGTGATCAGTGTTCCTTCCTCTTCGATTTGGTACCAAAATCATCATCATCAACTCACTCTCTCTCACTTTGCCATTTTCGAATTTAAGAGGAAAATGGAGGTTTTTGTTGTCCAAGCTCAAAGGAAAGCTTTGGATGGTGTTTGGGAGCAAGCTCAAGGTGGATTGCGCAAATATTGAAGTCCGATTTGGGGTTCGTGAAGAATCAATTTAAACTTTTGTTAGAGGTGCGTCTTTTTTTGACAATGGATAGTGGTTAAAATGATTAATTTTACTGTCGTAAAAAAATGATTAATTTTAGTACTTTTACTAGATTATAAAAATAGTGACTAACTTTTTTAGTAAAAAAGGGAAAAAAATTAATGTTTTTGACAAAAAAAATGGAAAAAATTTGGAAAAAAAAAGTTATGAAAAGAAATAGTTTTTAAAAAAAAGTTAAACAAAATTTAACAAAAAAAAACTGACACGGGTGTCAGCGCGTCAGAAAATATTTTATTTTTTAAAAAACTGCCAAAAGCTGAATGTTTTTGTCTTTTAGTGGTGCATTTACAATTTTGCCCCAATTTTTGACAAATGGCAAAATTTAAAGATTTCTAAAAATGTAAAATTGCTAACATGTGTTTTTATTATATTAGAGTAGATTAGAGTAGATATATTCTAAGACTTCTACTCTTACCCCTATTGGAGATAATTTATGAGTCTAATTTAAATTCTTGCTAGTGTTTTGTCCTACCTTTATTATGAGTCTAATTTAAATTCTTGCTAGTGAACTATTTTAAATCATTGTATAGTGCATAAGAGTTTGGGGTCCTAGCATTTGAGAGGGTGTTTCCCTCGATTGGATGAGTCTATAATAGAAGCAATACTAGCGCCGAGACCCGTGCGATGCACGGAGTCAATGCTTTATAATTGTTGGGATATTAAAATTTGATGCACACAAATTAACGAGAATTTATAATTCAAACATAAGTATAGTCCATGGAAATAAGGTAACATAGTAAATTATAATTCAAACATAAGTAATTCAAACAATTAATTTTTTTTTTAAAAATCAGCACACAAATGAAATTGATCGATTAAAATATAGACAACAAATGATAATCAAATAACTTTAGTTTAACGCATTATCACATTACATAAGATCTCAGACAACAACACTCTACATAACATATTTGAGTAGATGAATATTTTTTACGAACACTAAATTATAAAAAAACACACTACTTAGTATCGAAGTTTACATATTTTGTCTTGATTTTTTTTTCACCAATACAAATTTTGCGCATTTAGACAGCTAATTTTTTTTCGGTATTGAACACAGAATGTTGAGCATTTGAACGGTTGCTATTTTTTATGAAAACATATTTGAATAGATGAATATTTTTTACGAACACTAAATTATAAAAAAACACACTTCTTAGCATCGAAGTTTACATATTTTGTTTTCATTTTTTTTTCACCAATACAAATTTTGCGCATTCAGACAGTTAATTTTTTTCCGGTATTGAGCACTGAACGTTGAGCATTTGAACGGTTAGTTTTTTTTATGAACACTAAAATATAAAAAAACACACTAGTTATCAAAAATAACTATACGTAATTTGTTGCGAAATTACCTTAAAACACAGTGGCTAGCATCACACTTTACATAATTTATCAAGAAATTATTTTTCATTTTTCACCAATCCGATTATTGAGGAACAAACTTCATCTATTTATAGATCTATTTTTTTTTTCTTAAATTTAAATGTATTCTTAAAAAATGAAATATAAAAATGAGAAGAATGCTCTTGTAATTTTGAATTCTATAATAGAGAAAAGAAAACAACCTGCTCCTGTTGCTTGCTGCTAATCTTGCTTGCTGCTGCCCCTTCGTTGCTGCTTCTGCCAACTCACGGTTACTGCTTCATTTTCTGTTACCTCTGTTGTTTTTTGGTTCTGGATTTTAGGTGATTGGTGATTAGGGTTTCAATGTAGAACCCTGCTCAGTTGCTCTGAATCTATGCATTTGTGAATTTTTGCAATATCAGTTACTGTGTATGTATGTGCGTGTATCTGTGAGTGTCTCAGTGACTGTGTGCCTATTTTTGAGTGTATTTTGGTGTCAATTTTCATTGATTGTTCCCCTGATACTGTGTTATTGTTTGGTTTTTATAGGTGGATTGATGAGGTGCTGAGGGCATTCAGCAATTAGGGCACAAATGGCATCAAAAGGACAGCATGCATCTTTGAGGAGGAATAAAAATGACAAGAGCTGGCACCAAGGACAGTCAAAGGAAGGACAAGAAATCAAAAGGACAGCCAAGGGGAAACCCTAGCTAGGGCAAACAACCAGCTTGCTGCGCCCCTTTTCTTCATTTTTCTTTTTTTTGGAGTTTTGTATTTTTAATAATTTTTTTACTATTTTTGTACTATTTATTTTTTGTTGTTTGCTTTTTGGTCATATGTGTAAAGAAAACTGTATTATATATAAAAACATTTGATTATTCAGTTTTTTCAATTATTTTTGCATCAATAACAATTGACTAAAATAATAACAACAACGAAATACAATAAAGCAAGCGTCAAACAATCGTTATACGAGAGTGCAAAAGACACGCGCGTTTAGAACAATGTGTGACGCGATAAGAATTTTTTGGATTTTAATTGATCGGACAAAATTAGGGTATGACAATGATGTACGGGTTGGAGTACCCCTCTACTCCCATCCATAAAGTGCTTATCTAAAAAAAATTAAGCAATTAATAATGGCCAACATGCGAGGAAACTGCTTCACTTTATTTTCTGAAGACCCATAAGGCCTTAAACACAAACAACCTAATAACCACTTGAAGCCATTGATTTCATGAAATCTATCTCATATTGGGGGATTCACTTAGATGCCATTGGAATGTCATCACTCGATAACCTTTGATGTTCATGCGACAAGGGCTTTTTAATTTTTCAAGAGATTAAGTAAGTGTATTTAACATATGCACTTTATTTATTTTTTTGGTGACGACAAACAAAATGTAACAATAAGCGACTTAATCATAGCATACCAAAGCTCAAAGAACTTCCATCATTAGAGGCCTCAAAGCAGGGCAATCAGTCGTGTACTGCTTTCAACCAAAATGTTTTGAGTTATCTGGCACACCACCCGTTGAGAGTGATACAAATTTTATTTCTATCAAAGTGGTACTAACGACCATTTTTACAACAGTTTTCGAGGGGATTCAAACTCAACACCTTGAGGATAAAGCTAAGCTCTTAACCACTGAGCTAGCACCTCAAGTGTTTAATTTATTTTTAAAAGTAAAGTAATGGCAAGTTGACCTACACAAGAGTTGGACCAACACATCCAAGCCTGCTTTGTCATCCCGCCTCGCAATGCTTTCAACTAAGGGGGGTAACTAGTTTGAACTAATCCTAGCCTCAAAGGATTTATAAAGATGAAGCCTAAACAATTTGGTCCACCGACAAGCTAAGGAACTTCACAAGGCTTGGAGAATTGATCAAGATCATCATATTTCATCCAACAACTCCTTATGTATCACAATGGCGGTTACTACTGCAGCTACCCTTAGAATAACCCTTATTTTACCCTAATTTTATATGGACTATAAGTATATTAATCCCTTATTTCAATTTCATTGTTTTTTACTTAAACTAATGAAATTAACGCACATCAATGTATATTAAATCATTATTATATATTTTTTTTGGTAGAGGAGAGGGCCTAAAAAAACTACACAGTTACATTACGAGGAGTGGAAACTTCACTAATATCAGCCAACATCGAGAGTTCTAACTAAGCTGGAACTCTCTCATGAACCACCATACCTACTTCTTGAAAACAAGCCAAGGATGTCAAAGCATCAGCGCATCTGTTGCCTTGCTTGTAAGAATGATTAACTGTAACCTCCCAATCAACCTCCATAAGTCTCATGATACGACTCAACAGACCCCCCGCCAATAACATTTCCAAGACTTGTATCCCTCAGAGTATAAGCCACAACCTCAACATCGATCAATATCCAACTCAATCTTCATGTAACCTCTACTGCGAGCAAGTTTGAGACCTTCGTAAACTCCCCAAAGCTCATCGCATAAGCATTACAACTCCCTAAATTCTTTCAGAAACCACACAATCTCTATTTGAACCACACAGCATACCATCACAACCAGCAACATTTTGATCTCCCTTGTAACCTCCATCAGCGTTAGCTTTATCCATCCAAACCACGGTGGAACCGACTTGATCATCTTCATAACCTGTAGAGAAGGTTTTCTAGAATTGTTTCGAGAATTACCAACTGCATAGTCCTTCGTCTCAGTTAGAACTGTTTGCCAAGGTCCAAAAGGTCTCGTATAATCCCCTCCATGCTCTTCCCTATTCCTCCAAATCCAAAGGTCATGACACGCATTTACCCAAATCGCTCTCCACTTCCACTCAAAAACTCCCCCCAATGCTCGATTCGAGTTTAGATCCACTCACTGGTCTAGCTCTTGCTCAAATAAATCTTGTTGATTTTATGGGATGATCAAATTTACCTAAATCGCCCAAGCCTGGGGGTAATCCCTAAGAACATGAAGAGTTGTCTCGGGGATATTCTCACAATACTTGCAGAATGGGTCGCCTAAATGCAATTGGTGTTTCTTGGCATTAGTTTTTAATCTCCCATGCCTCGCCAACCAGATGAAACAACGTGTTCTTTCTTTCACTGGAAGCTTCCAAATTTTTCTTCATGTGCTACTTTCCCAACTTCGAGAAAAGTTGCAAAGAAGTCTGTATGTGTAGCTTGCTCACTAGAATTGGTCGTTTTATTTTGTTGAGCCGGCCACACACACTCATCATCCCCTCCCTCATTACTAGGAGGAGAAATCGCCATGATCTGATGAACAAGCTTTAGGGTGGCCAGTTCTTCAAATTAACTATATCCCAATCTCCACTCAAAGTGACAAGATCAGCCATAGTCTAGTCCTTAAACTCCCTAGGAATATTTTTGGCAATTTCGTCAATCCTCACACTATTACGAATCTAGTAATTCTGCCACGCCCTAATGTTGAGTCCATTTCCAACGACCCAAAAAATGTGCTCATTATAAGTAGGCCCAAGGTTAACTAGAGCCTTCCACAAACTCGAGTTAGTGGGCTTAGCCACAATCACATTTGCATCCGTGGACCCTCTAGCAAGGCCTTTTTTTTTTTGTACCCCCATCAACTCCCATCTACCCCCATCAAATTGCTAAAACCCGAAAATACCCCTGCCCAACTTACAATTCGCTCGGATTTACCTTCATCTAAGGTAAATCCGCTTTGTTATTTTTAAAGTCGGATTTACCTCAGATGGGGGTAAATCCGATTTCAAAAATAACAAAGCGGATTTACCTTAGCTGAAGGTAAATCCGCTTTGTTATTTTGGAAATCGGATTTACCTGGTGGGCACATAAATCCGATTTCCCTAAAAAAGAGAAATCGGATTTATCCCACCTAAGGTAAATCCGATTTCCCTAAAAAAAGAAAATCGGATTTACCCCACCTAAGGTAAATCCGATTTTGTTATTAAAAAAAATTGTTTTTATTTAATTTTTTAAAAAAGGTTATAAAATGCTACTAAAAATCCGTTAAACAGCCAAAACTAATCCAAAAATTATAAAAACACCACTAAAAATCTAATAAAACCAAAATAAGGTTATGAAAAATTAAAAAAATTAATATAAAATAGTAAACGATGGAATTTGGGATTTTGAGGTCCCCAGTCCTGAAAGAAGTCCCTTCTTTAGGAGTATTGATCCTTGATATTTTTCCGATTTAAAGAATGTGGTTTCATTACAATTTGAGTAGGTTGCCCGAAAACTGACTTTTTAGCCTAAATTATTCTCCCGACGTACAATATCGTCACGTGTTAACGAACCACACACTAAACAGAACCAAAAGACGGTCGAAATTTGTATCTAAAATTTTAACTGAGTTATTTATTAATTAGGTTAACAAAGCGGATTTACCCCCACATAAGGTAAATCCGCTTTGGTTATTTTTAAAAGCGGATTTACCTTATATGGGGGTAGATCTGCTTTTAAAAATAACAAATCGGATTTACCCCCAATTAAGGTAAATCCGATTTGTTATTTTTCAAAGCGGATCTACCCCATCTTAAATAAATCCGATTTTATTTTTTTAAATTTTTTAGTGGAAATCGGATTTACCTAAATCCGATTTAAATTTTTTAAATTTTTTAGTGGAAATCGGATTTACCTAAATCCGATTTAAATTTTTTAAATTTTTTAGTGGAAATCGGATTTACCTAAATCCGATTTCCAAAAAAAAAAATTGAAATCAGGATACGTTCGGGATTTTTAATTTTTGTGAAGTGCAATTGCGTCTTTTTGCAGGGTCGATGGGGGTAGATAGGGAGGTGGTGGGGGTACAAAAAAAAAAACCCCTCTAGCAAATTTCCCACACATGACTTCACACCAAAGTGAACTGGATCCAAATCGGATGTCCCAGCCCAACTTCAGTAAGCAAGCATCATTCATAGAAGTTAGCAGACGCTCGACGCAACCCAAGACCCCAGACATTTGGTCATAGTGACTATCTCTTGATTTAATGCACGCACCTTCCTTCCATTTTCATCATCTCCCCAAATAAACACCATTTGCATCTTCTGAATATCATTAAGAATAGACTTAGGAACTGGAGTTGTCGTCATGGGGTACAAGGGCAAAGCTTCAATCACTGCTTTGGCCGAAGTTATACATCCAACGAATGGTAAATGGCAAGCCTTCCAAGCAAAAAGTTTCGGCTTAACTTTATCTAAGAGGCAGAAGTAATCAGTTCTTTTAGGAGTCCTACCAGTGAGAGGCACACCAAGATATTTACCAAGTGGGTGTTTGTTTCAAGTTAAGTAGAATTACTCTCGAGAATAACATTCCTAGAAATATAATGATAGGAATTATTGTTGTAAACCAGTATAGTCGAAGTTTGTGTTGGCTGTCGAAGTCTCGTGTTGACTGTCGAAATCCTTTTCAGTTACGTATGTTTAATTATGTGTAATTAATTGCTGACTCTTCATATGTCATGCAGTTAGTATATATATATGTAACACTCTCAGTGACAAAATTAATTAATAATACAGTGTGGTGCCTATTCAGTTCCAACAAAATTGGTATCAAAGCGAGTGCGAAATCCCAGGGAAACACGAGTGTTGGTGAGTGAGTGAATTGCAGAGCTTTGATTTTACGATCGTGTTCGTGATCTTGAGGCGTGGCAATGGCGAATCTGAACAACCTTTCAACGAAGATCCCAGTTCTTGATCCCAAGAACTACGATAAGTGGACTGTGCAAATGAATGTGGTTTTCCGGTATCAAGAAGTGCTTGATGTTGTGCAAACCGGAATACCCCAATTAGCTGCAGGAGAAGCGCTTCGTGGATGGCAAAGAAAAGACAGCAAAGCTTTATTCTTGATCCATCAAGGTGTTGATGGCGAAGCATTTGAGAAGATTTCAGAATATGAAACATCGAAGGGAGCATGGGATGAACTAGCAACAGTTTATTCTGGGGATGCATCACTGAAGCAAGTGAAACTGAATACGCTGCGTAGGGAATTTGAACTGCTTCAGATGAACGAGAAAGAGACGATTGGGGAGTATTTCAATAGACTGACATTGATTACGAACCAAATGCGCACTAATGGAAAAACTGTGACTGATAGAAGAAAGATCGACAAAGTGTTGAGAACACTGACTCCACATTTCGACTATGTTGTAACTTCAATCGAACAATCCAAAGATTTGGATACGTTGAAGGTGGCTGAATTGCAAGGAATTCTGGAAGCAAGTGAAGCAAGAATTCGTGCAAGATTGGTCAACAAGCAAGCTGAGAAAGAAAGTGAACAAGTGCTGTTGGCACAATCCCAGAACAAGAAAGGGAAAGGAAAGTGGAACAAAGGAGGTGAAGGGTCGAAGAAGAGCAATGATCAAAAGAGTGACTTCCAAAAGAGAAAAGAAGCGTGGAAAAAGAATAAAGGAGAAAGCAAGAATTATAGCAAGAAGGAGGTGCAATGCTATAACTGTGAGAAATTCGGCCATTACGCAGATGAATGCAGGTCGAAGAGTACTCACGAAGAAGCACAGTTGGTCAGAGGTGAATCTGATGATGAAATGATGCTGATGGCAGAAGTCAGTGAAAGTGGCACAGATGTGCAGCAACAAGTGGCCAAACTAGTAGGTGGTGGTGAACTAGTGATGATGGCAGAATCAAGAGATAGTGATGATGATCTGTGGTATCTCGACACAGGGTGTTCAAGCCACATGACAGGCAACAAAAACTGGTTCATTGATCTAGACGAATCAGTAAAGAAATCGATAAGGTTTGGTGATAATAGAGTGATAAATGCTGAAGGGTGTGGCACAGTGAGAATCAGGAGGAATGATGGGAAAACTTACCTCATCACAAATGTGTTGTACGTTCCATCAATGAAATGCAATTTGATAAGTCTAGGACAACTCCTAGAGAAGGGGTGTTTGTAACACCCCCCTTCTATATCAACTATTATTATATTATTATATCAGAGTTTAATGAAAAAAAGATTTCTTTTTTTTTGAAAGGAAGCGTCACATTTCACCGCTTATAAATCAACCAGATTAAACAGTGACATACGGTCAACAATCTAACAGCATGATATATAGCACGAAAAATTTTTGGGACGGGCCCACAACACCTGTTTTAATTTACAGCACATAAATGAAATAGCCTCAACACAGCATAATGGCATCCATACATCAATATAACAATCCAATACAATCAAAACGACTAATATATTAATACTACGCCCTCCCACTGGTGCTACATATCAGAGCTGACACACTACTAGAAAAGAGGCATAAGGATGCCCTCACTCTCGATCACCTGCAAGTTGCCGACATAAGAAGCAACAAAGGCAGTAGGGTGAGTCTCTTTACACAAATAATAATGATTAAGAAAGGCGTTATAGTAAGGAAAGCAGCAAGCAACACTAAGTCATATCAATTCACCACATTATCAACAACAACAATCGTATTCATAATTCATCCATAAACTCATCAAATGCTCGACTAATGCATGAAATGCAACATGCATGTGGATCCATCATCACCGCTATTAGCCTGGAGGGCACTCACCGCTTTGGCCGAAGCCACCGCACCGCTTTGGCCGAAGCCGACACACCGCTTTATGCAACATGAGTCATGCGACACTATGACTATGCACCACAACACCACACATAATCCATAATAATTAGTAAACTCGCCGCTTTGCATTCCTCAACTTAATATAGTCAACATAAAGGTCTTAAGGTTACCGCACCGCTTTGGACCGGAGTCCCTCACCGCTTTCACATCTCCGATTAACTACAACTCCGTACACACCGCTTATTACCCTTAGGCTAATAATCTAATTCTTACAACCCAACAAGCTCATCGAAACTATCAACAGTAGCCTTTATTTACCATTCAATTAACTTAATTCATCAACTACTTAACTCATCAACCAATCCAATATCAACAGTAGCCTTTTCTTTAACTATTAAACTATATTAATGTTTAACAAATATCCAAACTATCAATATCATAGTAAGGCAGCGACCATCCCATCTATATACTAACCTATCACCAATTCCACCAATTCATCAAAGCAACACAAACAGGGGCCATTACTTTCAATCAACAAACAGAACAATTGTTTTTCATTAATTTCATAAAACAACAATCCATAGGATAACAAGACAGTGGCAACTAGCAAGGAACAACAACCCAACAATATTAATTATTAACAATTCATTAACTATATCATTAACATTGTTTTCATTCCACTGACAGTAGCATGATTCAACCATTTCAAAACACAACCAATTCAACCTATATCACTACAACAACTAAATTAATCAATTGTTCAATCATTTCATAAAACACCAATTCAGCCCCTATATCACTACAACAACTAAATTAATCAATTGTTCAATCATCTCACAAAACACCCAATTCAGCCCATCACTACAACAATCCACTTAAGCATTATTACAAGTATAAATAGAGCCCCCTAACCTTGTGATTGAAGAACTCAGCCACCCCTAACCTCAAGAACGAAAATGGCAGCAACTCCTCTCCCTCCTCTTCTATTCGCAAGTCGCCAGCAGCAAAGCCATGGAGGAAAAAAAATCGCAACAGTGGAAAGAAGAGTGATTTGAAAACACCACTTGCAAGAGAAGAAAAGAATGGAAGGAGAAGAGGATCCAAGAAGCTTACCTAGAGCAATGATGAGATGAATTTCTCCTCCTCCTCTTGCTGGAAATAATCGCGCCTCACTCACTCCCTTCACTCTCAGTATCGCTGTTTTCTTTCTTTGTTGAAGAATGGAATTAGTTTAGGTTTTTTGTGAGGCTTTGGGATATATGAAATGGGCTTGGGTCACTTAAGTGGCTTGGGCCCATTTTTTACACCACCCTTTTTAATTCACCACACCCCCTGAAACAAAACAATTCTAATTAATTATTCCACTAAAAATAATTTTGTAATCCCTCAAATAACTTAATTAATTAATTTAATTAAATTATTTTAGGGCGTTACAACTCTCCCCCACTTTAAGAATTTCGTCCTCGAAATTACCTGAATCGAATAACTCTGGATAGGCTTCTTTCATCTTACTTTCCAATTCCCACGTCATGCTCTCGCCCACGGCTCCCAACCAAACCACTTTCACTAAATTGATCTCTTTGCCTCTTAACACCTTTACCTCCCGGTCTTCAATTCTAACTGGCATAGTTTCCACGGTGAGGTTCTCCCTCACCTCTACATTATCCATCTGGATTACGTGCGACGGATCAGGTACATACTTCCGCAACTGAGATACATGGAACACGTCGTGCAGATTAGACAAATTAGGTGGCAATGCCACCCGATAGGCAACTTTCCCAACTCTTTCCAAAATCTGGTATGGGCCAATAAAACGAGGGGTTAGCTTCTTAGATTTCAAGGCACGACCCACACCTGTCACCGGAGTGACTCTCAAGAATACATGGTCACCGGCTTGAAACTCCAGGTCCTTTCTTCTCTTATCATGATAGCTCTTCTGCCTACTCTGTGAGGCTTTCATCTTCTCTCGGATCATCTTCACCTTCTCTGTAGTTTCCCGCACAATCTCAAGGCCTAACACCACACTCTCCCCTGATTCATACCAACACAAGGGTGTCCTGCACCTCCTTCCATACAATGCCTCGAAAGGCGCCATCCCAATACTCGCATGAAAACTATTATTATAAGTGAATTCAATCAATGGCAAATGGGAATCCCATGAACCTCCTTGTTCAAGAATACATGCTCTCAACAAATCCTCTAGTGACTGGATAGTTCTCTCCGTCTGCCCATCTGTCTGCGGATGATACGCAGAACTCAATCTCAATTTAGAACCTAAGGCCTCTTGCAAGCTTTTCCAAAATTCAGAAGTAAACCTGGGATCCCGATCAGACACGATACTCAACGGAACCCCATGCAGCTTCACAATTGTCTTAACATAGATATCTGCCAACTTCGGGACCGGATAAGTCATATTAATCGGCAAAAAGTGCGCAGATTTCGTCAACCTGTCCACAATCACCCATATAGCATCAAATCCTCTAACTGTATTCGGCAACCCAGTTACAAAATCCATGGAGATACTATCCCACTTCCATTCCGGAACATCCAATGGCTGCATCAACCCTGCTGGCTTCTGATGCTCTACCTTAGATTTCTGACATGTCAAACAAGCATACACGAATTGGGCTACTTCTCGCTTCATGCCAGGCCACCAAAACAGTTTCTTCAAATCTTGGTACATCTTTGTGGCTCCTGGGTGGATACTCAACTTGCTCCGATGTCCCTCTTCAAGGATTGCTTTCTTAATTTCTTCGTCATCAGGAATACAAATTCTTCCACGGTGTCTCAACACATCTTGTGCATCTATCTCATAATCCTTATTCTCGGAATGATCAATCCCAACTGCCGCTTCAACTAGCTTAATATCTTGTTTCTGAGCCGCTCTAATAACATCTAAAAATTCATTGTGAATCCTCAACATTCCCAGTCTTACACTCTTAGGCGTTACCTCACAGACCAAACTTAAATCCCGAAACTGCTCAATCAATTCGAGTTCCTTCACCATCATTGCAGACACATGAAGGGACTTCCTACTTAAAGCGTCGGCCACAACATTAGCCTTCCCCGGATGGTAGTTCAAACTAAAGTCATAGTCCTTCAATAATTCTAGCCACCTCCTTTGTCGCATATTCAGCTCCTTCTGATCAAATAAATACTGCAACCCCTTATGGTCACTGAACACCTCAAACTTAGCACCATACAAATAGTGTCTCCAAATCTTCAAAGCAAAGACAATCGCCGCAAGCTCCAAATCGTGAGTAGGGTAGTTCTTCTCGTGAATCCTCAACTGCCTAGACGCATAGGCTACTACCTTACCATCTTGCATCAGTACACCTCCCAAACCCATCTTGGAAGCATCGCAATACACTACAAACGGTTGCTCTGGAACAGGCAATACCAAAATAGGAGATGTAGTCAACCTCTTCTTCAACTCGTTGAAGCTCTCTTCACACCGGGCATCCCACACAAAAGCCTTTCCCTTACACGTCAGTTGAGTCAACGGAAGGGCTAGCTTAGAGAAACCCTCTATAAACCTCCTGTAGTAACCGACTAAACCCAAGAAACTCCTTATCTCAGTCACTGACTTTGGGCTCTCCCACTGCAACACAGCATCAACCTTGGCTGGGTCTACAGCTATACCGTCACCAGAAATCACATGGCCAAGAAAACTCACTTTATGCAACCAGAACTCGCACTTTGACAATTTTGCATAAAGCTTCTTTTCCTTCAATACTTCTAGCACTAACCTCAAGTGCTCTGCGTGCTCTTCTTCCGTCTTGGAATACACCAGAATATCATCTATAAAAACTACTACAAAACGATCCAAATAGCTATGAAAGGTACGGTTCATGTACTCCATAAACACCCCAGGGTGCGTTGGTAACACCGAACGGCATTACAGAATATTCATAGTGCCCATATCTCGTTCTAAAAGCTGTCTTCTGAACGTCCTCATCCTTCACCTTGATTTGGTGATAACCCGACCTCAAGTCGATCTTACTAAACACCTTAGCACCCACCAACTGATCCATCAAATCGTCAATTCTCGGAAGCGGATACCTGTTTTTGATTGTCACTTTATTCAATTGTCTATAGTCCACGCAAAGCCTCATGCTTCCATCCTTCTTCTTCACTAACAATACAGGTGCTCCCCACGGCGACACACTAGGCCTTATGAACTTCTTCTCAAGTAACTCTTCTAGCTGACTCTTCAATTCAGATAATTCAGACGCCGACATCCGGTACGGTGCCATAGACACGGGCCTCGTACCCGGCACAAGATCAATAGCAAATTCAATCTCCCTCTCTGGCGGAACACTCGGAATCTCATCAGGGAACACTTCCGGAAATTCGCACACTACCTTCAACCCCTCAATAA
Source organism: Astragalus membranaceus (assembly GCA_039519185.1). Taxonomy (NCBI): domain Eukaryota; kingdom Viridiplantae; phylum Streptophyta; class Magnoliopsida; order Fabales; family Fabaceae; genus Astragalus; species Astragalus membranaceus. The sequence continues at coordinate 215,196,133 of CM076846.1, forward strand.
TATCTTGACTTTCAACAGACAGAGACGCCATCAAGGCAAATAGATGAACTTCTTCCCTCATTAACCTACGCAATTGACCAGCAGGCAGCAAGGCAGATTCTTCTTCCTCAGGGACAAGGAAACTCACAGATCTCTCGAAGCAATTGATATGCACATGGTTATCAACTAACCAGTCCATACCAAGGATAACGTCCAATCCCTCCAAAGGCAAACAAATAAGGTTCACAAGAAAATCTCTGCCGAAGACTGACAGAGGACACTTAGCACACACTAGGGAGGTAGTTACCTGACCCCTTAGCTGGAGTATCAATAACCATCTCCCTCATCATAGAAGACAATTCAAGACCCAATTTTTCAGCACATAATGAAGCAATGAAAGAATGAGTAGCACCGGTATCTACTATAGCAATCACAGGAATACCATAAATAATGCAAGTACCTCTAATCTCGTTAGCATCTTCGGATCCTGCCAGCGCAAACACTTTCCCTTTAGCTCTCTCCCTCTTGGGTTTAGGACAATTAGCACTCACATGCCCCACTTCTTCACAATTATAACAAACAATCCTTTCTTTTCACAGTTAGCAGCTTTATGGCCCTTCTGACCACACTTGAAACAATTGGCCTCGGGGCACTCATTACTCTTATGACCAGGCTTCTTACAAGAATAACACACAATGTCCGAAGGGGCGCCTCCCCCACTTGATTTCTGACCAGAACCTGCTTTCCACTTACCTTTACTTCCAGCAACATCATAGGGCTTTGCCCTAAACTGAGAATTCCTATTTTCCTTCACAGCCTTGTAAGCAGCATTACTGTCTTCCTCATAGATCCTACACTTATCAACCAATCTAGCAAAATCCCGAATCTCTTGATACCCAATTGCTTTCTTTATATCAGGGCGCAGACCACTCTCAAATTTGACACACTTGGAGAACTCCGAATCAGCATCATTGGCATAGTAAGGACAAAACTTGGCTAACTCTTCAAATTTGGCGGCATACTCAGCTACCGTCTTATTTCCCTGCTTCAGCTCTAGAAATTCCACTTCCTTCTTAGCTCGCACATCCTCAGGGTAGTACTTTCTCTTGAACTCCCTCGTGAAAACTTCCCAAGTAACTTCCACACCAGCATTTTCCAATCTTCGCAGCATTCCCAACCACCAGTCGTCAGCTTCCTTTGCTAGCATATGAGTTCCCAATTTCACTTTCTGAGCAGCAGAACACTCCATGACACGGAAGATCCGCTCTATCTCCTTTAACCAGGCCAAGGCTCCATCGGGGTCATACCGACCCTTGAAGGTGGGTGGATTTTCCCTCTGGAACGTTGCTAAGTTACGAGCATTAGCATCAGCAGCCGTGTGCTGATTCCCAACAGCTTGAGCTATGGCTTGCAGAGCAGCAGCCAAAGCAGCATCATCACGTCTTGCCATCGAATCAGATTTTCTACACAAATAAACATAATTAGATACAACAGACATAACACCTAGACACTTGGTCGGACAGACCAACTTCAGCTCTGATACCACTAATGTAACACCCCCCTTCTATATCAACTATTATTATATTATTATATCAGAGTTTAATGAAAAAAAGATTTCTTTTTTTTTTGAAAGGAAGCGTCACATTTCACCGCTTATAAATCAACCAGATTAAACAGTGACATACGGTCAACAATCTAACAGCATGATATATAGCACGAAAAATTTTTGGGACGGGCCCACAACACCTGTTTTAATTTACAGCACATAAATGAAATAGCCTCAACACAGCATAATGGCATCCATACATCAATATAACAATCCAATACAATCAAAACGACTAATATATTAATACTACGCCCTCCCACTGGTGCTACATATCAGAGCTGACACACTACTAGAAAAGAGGCATAAGGATGCCCTCACTCTCGATCACCTGCAAGTTGCCGACATAAGAAGCAACAAAGGCAGTAGGGTGAGTCTCTTTACACAAATAATAATGATTAAGAAAGGCGTTATAGTAAGGAAAGTAGCAAGCAACACTAAGTCATATCAATTCACCACATTATCAACAACAACAATCGTATTCATAATTCATCCATAAACTCATCAAATGCTCGACTAATGCATGAAATGCAACATGCATGTGGATCCATCATCACCGCTATTAGCCTGGAGGGCACTCACCGCTTTGGCCGAAGCCACCGCACCGCTTTGGCCGAAGCCGACACACCGCTTTATGCAACATGAGTCATGCGACACTATGACTATGCACCACAACACCACACATAATCCATAATAATTAGTAAACTCGCCGCTTTGCATTCCTCAACTTAATATAGTCAACATAAAGGTCTTAAGGTTACCGCACCGCTTTGGACCGGAGTCCCTCACCGCTTTCACATCTCCGATTAACTACAACTCCGTACACACCGCTTATTACCCTTAGGCTAATAATCTAATTCTTACAACCCAACAAGCTCATCGAAACTATCAACAGTAGCCTTTATTTACCATTCAATTAACTTAATTCATCAACTACTTAACTCATCAACCAATCCAATATCAACAGTAGCCTTTTCTTTAACTATTAAACTATATTAATGTTTAACAAATATCCAAACTATCAATATCATAGTAAGGCAGCGACCATCCCATCTATATACTAACCTATCACCAATTCCACCAATTCATCAAAGCAACACAAACAGGGGCCATTACTTTCAATCAACAAACAGAACAATTGTTTTTCATTAATTTCATAAAACAACAATCCATAGGATAACAAGACAGTGGCAACTAGCAAGGAACAACAACCCAACAATATTAATTATTAACAATTCATTAACTATATCATTAACATTGTTTTCATTCCACTGACAGTAGCATGATTCAACCATTTCAAAACACAACCAATTCAACCTATATCACTACAACAACTAAATTAATCAATTGTTCAATCATTTCATAAAACACCAATTCAGCCCCTATATCACTACAACAACTAAATTAATCAATTGTTCAATCATCTCACAAAACACCCAATTCAGCCCATCACTACAACAATCCACTTAAGCATTATTACAAGTATAAATAGAGCCCCCTAACCTTGTGATTGAAGAACTCAGCCACCCCTAACCTCAAGAACGAAAATGGCAGCAACTCCTCTCCCTCCTCTTCTATTCGCAAGTCGCCAGCAGCAAAGCCATGGAGGAAAAAAAATCGCAACAGTGGAAAGAAGAGTGATTTGAAAACACCACTTGCAAGAGAAGAAAAGAATGGAAGGAGAAGAGGATCCAAGAAGCTTACCTAGAGCAATGATGAGATGAATTTCTCCTCCTCCTCTTGCTGGAAATAATCGCGCCTCACTCACTCCCTTCACTCTCAGTATCGCTGTTTTCTTTCTTTGTTGAAGAATGGAATTAGTTTAGGTTTTTTGTGAGGCTTTGGGATATATGAAATGGGCTTGGGTCACTTAAGTGGCTTGGGCCCATTTTTTACACCACCCTTTTTAATTCACCACACCCCCTGAAACAAAACAATTCTAATTAATTATTCCACTAAAAATAATTTTGTAATCCCTCAAATAACTTAATTAATTAATTTAATTAAATTATTTTAGGGCGTTACAGTGTTCAGTTCATATGGAGGATATGGAACTGAAGCTATATGATCCTAAGAAGAGGCTGATGTTGAAAGCAACATTGAACAAGAGAAGAACTTTTAAAGTTGGCATGAATATAGTCAATGATGAATGTTTGAAGGCTGTCACCAGTGATGAAGTGTGGAGATGGCATGAGAGGTATGGGCACTTGAATTTCAGAGACCTGAAGAATCTAACTGCTCAAGGTATGGTGCATGGATTGCCTGCTTTGACGCTTCCTGTCGAAGTGTGCAAGGAATGTTGTGAGTCGAAGCAAGCCAGAAACTCCTACAACACTGAAGTGAAGATTCAAGCAACCAGGAAACTTGAAGCCATTCACTCAGATGTTTGTGGGCCCTTTGAAGTGAAAACATTGGGAGGTAATAGCTATTTCGTTTCATTCATTGATGAATTTACTAGGAAAATGTGGATCTATTTACTTAGTAAGAAAAGTGAAGTGTTCGAAGTTTTCAAAAACTTCAAGTCAATGATTGAGAAGGAATCTGGATGCTGCATCAGTAGATTTAGAACTGATGGAGGCGGTGAATACACCTCCACAGAGTTCAAGAAGTTCTGCAAAGAAGAAGGAATAAGGCATGACTCCTGAACAGGCGTGGTGTGGTGAGAAACCAAGTGTGAAGCATTTGAAGGTGTTTGGGGCACTGTGTTACAGACATGTTCCAGATCAATTGAGAAAGAAATTGGATGACAAGGCTCAACCAATGGTTCTATTGGGTTATCATTCGACTGGTGCCTACAAGTTGTATGATCCAAATAGACAAAAGGCTCAAGTGATGTCGAAGGAAAGGCTGTAGATTCGACACTGTACAAACAGATAGTGGGATCTCTCAGGTACCTGTGTCACACAAGGCCTGACATATCCTATGGTGTGGGACTCATAAGCAGGTTTATGGAGCAACCAAAGACCTCACATTTGGTTGCTGCAAAACGAATATTGAGATACATCAAGGGTACTGTAAATCTGGGAGTGTTCTATCCCAGAGGGAATGGAATAGACAACCAAGAAGTGTTTGGTTATTCTGATGCTGACTGGTGCGGTGACAAAGGAGATCGAAAGAGCATAGCAGCATATGTGTTCATGTATGGAGATGCTCCAATTTCATGGAGTTCGAAGAAGGAGAGTGTGGTGGCTTTATCTTCGTGTGAATCGGAGTATATAGCTGCAGCTATGGCTGCATGCCAAGCACAATGGCTTGACATGCTGTTGTGTGAGTTAAAATTGAAGAATAATGAAGCTGTCGAACTGAAAGTCGACAACAAATCTGCCATAGATTTGTCGAAACACCCAATTGCTCATAGTCGAAGCAAGCACATAGAGACCAAATTTCATTTCCTACGTGATCAAATCGCAAAGCAGAAACTGAAGGTAGAATATTGTCGAACAGAGGACAACATTGCTGATTTGCTGACGAAACCATTGAAGATTAGCAGATTCGAAGAATTGAGGAAGCTCATTGGATTGAAGAAGGTAACTAAACTGGTTTAGGAGGTGTATTGTTGTAAACCAGTATAGTCGAAGTTTGTGTTGGCTGTCGAAGACTCGTGTTGACTGTCGAAATCCTTTTCAGTTACGTATGTTTAATTATGTGTAATTAATTGCTGACTCTTCATATGTCATGCAGTTAGTATATATATATATATGTAACACTCTCAGTGACAAAATTAATTAATAATACAGTGTGGTGCCTATTCAGTTCCAACAGGAATAATAATCCTATATATGTTCTAAAAAAGTGTTTGGTAAATTTTTAAACATTTCCAAGGATAAGGTGGTTATGGAAATTAAAATAATTTTTATATTTAAATTTTCACTTAATCCTCATGGGAATCCTCATGGGAATCCTCATTCCCAACCTTTTTCATGGAAATGTTTTCAAGGAATGGTTGGGTTATTGGAAGTTATTTTCCCCTTAGGAATCTTCATACTCGAAATATTCTTTTTTTCAAACTTATAACAAATATGGGAATACTCATTCCCAACCCATAAATTCCTAGGAATTTTAATCCTAGACCCGAAACAAGTGAGTGCCCCAAAAAGATCGAGTTTCTTTGAACCCAGAAATATGCATCAACTTTGCTCTAGCATCACTGTCAACATTCCGAGAGAAGAGAATGCTAGTTTTTTCTAAGCTAACTTGTCGACAAGATAACTTACAAAAGAGCACTATTATATTATACTGTCATACAAATGTTTTCCACTAACCAAAGTATATAATAGATAAAAGAAATATCTGACGCCATAACACAAAATTGCCGGCCCTAATGGAGCCAGGGGAAAAGGCCATTAATGCCGACGAACATACTATATTTGTTTTATCCTTTACAGAGAAATTGTACAGTGCGCCAACTATACAAATAAATACAATATTTGTAATCTATTAAAGAAACTATGCTAGCATCACAACTCGTGAGTTCATTGTCAATAATTACACTCATTTGTGAGCTCCAAACTCTCTGCATCACCAGATCACCTAGGCACTTCCAACTCCAAGATTCTTTGAGGACAATAATGACTTTCACAATTGGGTCTAAAATAACATCTTCCACTTTCAAAATCTCAAAATGAAGAATAAATCTGTGTTGTGGATAAATACAAGGGCTATTCCCCAAACAAGAAAACATGTCAAATTGCCTATATATGAGATCATGTACAACCAAATTTACACGAGGGAAAGAAATGGAAAATGCTCCGATATGCAAACTTTGTGAAATAAAACGCATAATAGATCAGGAAGCATTTTCCTTATCTTTCCCTCATACAAAAAATTGAAACCACACAACACTGCCACATGTATGTATAAATGAAAATAAAGAGTAACTCTGGGTTTCTTGATTGTCAAGAAAAACTATCAGTGTGTCTGGATTTATGGGAACGACGTGCCCGTTCAACTGATGCTTTTGGTGTAGATACTCGTGGTGTGGATGCAGAACGGTCGATGGACTCTGGTTGAGCATCTGAAGCTCTAGGAACAAGCTTACACCCAAATTTCCTGGCAATGAACCGAGGAGAATCACGGGAACTGTGTGACTTGGTCACAGTTTTCATTTCCTGTTTAATTTTACTGAATTCTTCTTCAAGTTCTCCAACTCTAGTACTGATCCTATCCATATCCACCTTTAAAACCTGATTTTCGCGCACAACAGACACCCATCCATCCCTTTGTACAATTTCACCTGCCGTATTACCTAAAGCAGTCGCAGGTGCGGGAGCTGCTGGAGCGATTTCACCATCCAATGTATTGAGACATCCAGCTAATGCTGTTCTCAAATGCAGCTGTTCAAAGAATAGCACTTGAAGAACAACTCTGAGTGGTAACCTATCATTTTGGGATGCATGTGCACAAGCATGGATTGAGAGTTTTTCGTAGTCAATGATGTTGCATAGTTCTTCCTTCTCATTATCAGAGAGCCAAGGATGAGCCTGCATAAAACCAATGTTATCAAAATTGAGATTTTGCGTAAGATCGGCAAGGGGTTAGCAAGATCGTAACTCGTAAAATCGCAAGTAGAATCGTAAGATTCTACTGAAGAAATTACGTAGGATTGAGTGGAAATGTAGCTCGGGTAAATCAAACCTTGAAATATATGTCCAGTGCCCTGTAAAGTCCGTCATGCAATAATCTTGACGACTCGGGGAGGGCCTGTGCAAGTGAGCGTAGCTTTCCTGGTTTTAAATTAACATCAGAAGCGATTTCTGCAATATAACTATCTATCAACTTTGCAACTTTCCTTAAGGATTCAGATGATGATGGCGATGATGATTGCACGTCATGTGATGAAGGAGAAAAGGGAGTTAAATTTGATTCTGTACATAAAAAATGATGGACAATATGTTCAATACAGTCTGTGTTATATAATGCATCAGAATCTGCATAAGCAGGAATCAGAAGACTATCTAAAGTTGCCATTTCCAATTGCATCCCTATTCTCTTTTCCAGAGACTCCTTGCAAGTTTGATTGACATTCAATATCGAAGCCACACGGAGAAGTCCCAGTAGGAAACGACAAAAAGATTTTCCCTTCTTTTCAGGAAGAATTTTCTCAATGCTTTCCAACAGAACCCTCTGATCAACAGTAGCAGGCGTAAAACTGAAACTTGCAACTGTTCTGGTTTTTCCGCCTTGTCCACTCTGCCACCGACCAAGACCTGGCAAGTGCTTTTTGGAATAGTACATAATTGCACCTGCCAGGTTTTCAGGTCTTATCCCTCTAGCTTGCATTGTTTTAATAAGCCTTTCAAACAAACTGACACTGAGATATGAGATGTCTTCGAACCACCAATCAGATTCTGAGCTCCGGATTCTAGCACCGGTATTTATACCATTCCAAAGAATGCTTCCACCAGGGCTTTGAAAACTCCCGTACATCATCATCGGCCATCCAAACAAACTCGGATCCGTACAAGCCATCATAGCTAAAGCATTTAAACACTTATCAACTAAATGAAGATTTTCAGCCCTTGATAGAACAGGCTCAGAGAATTGGAGAGCCAAAATACAATCTTTCCAGTTGCGCAATATATTTTTATGGAAAAAACTCTCTGATTTTGACAACAGGTTGCCCTCTTCATATTCATCTGTCATTTCAAGGTATTCTGCTGCACAGTGGACAAGTACTGCATTTTTCGCTGTCAGTTCCACACGAAATCCATAACAGAATTTGGCCGCAATTAAGAAAGTGTCGGGACCGCCAGGAAATTCTTCCAGAACCATTGTCAGGGTCTTCTCGGAGATATCCTTGGATTCTTCATGCGCACGAGCAATTTTTCCACATTTTGATACAAGGGGGAACTGCAGTTCCATATCACAACTTACTCAGACTCCAATGCAATAGTACAAGTAATTTTTCATATCAAATACATTAATAATTTAAAAGCAATAATTTTCAGCCATCATCTTAAACAATACTAAATAACCTGAAATACAATCCATCATTAAGAATTTGATCCATGCCCTATCTCAATTTAAGCGGCATGAATTTCAACATTAAAGCCTAAAAAATAAATCATTAACAAGAAGGCCACAACATTTGAGAACCAAACAAGTGGGTTATATCCAAAAGATTAAACATGGTATTCTACTGAATTTCATTATGAAAATATAAAATTGAGTGTGAAATGTGTAATAATCCAGCTCAACTATGATGTTACAAACCAGGAGCATATTAATTGAATTGGATTATCAAACTAAAAAAAAAAAACCTTAAAGAGGAGCAATAGGATAAACTAGAAGCACAAAAGAAAAAGGCACAACAACAACTATTTACACTATGATATATAAGTGAAGAAAAGGGAACAATTTTGAATGAAGTTGAATACCTTGTGAAGATGGAAAGTGACACCTTCAATGGAAACATTAATATCAGTTGGCAATCCAGTATCACAGTACCTATCAAAACCACAAACCCAAAAAAGAAAAATCACATCAAAAAACTCTTTTTAAAACTAGAGAAATGCGTGTGTGACTTGGACTCCACCAAATAATCATTGAACAAAAAAAAATGTCATTATCTTGAAAGTTAAAAGTTCCACAGCACAGGGAAACCAATTCAAATTAATCATCATGCAAATGCAACTCAGAATGTCACTAATTTATGTAACAAAAAAAAAAGAATTGAAGTTAAAAACAGAAGCTATTGAGAGAGAAAATACCAGTCATCGCCTTCTCTACGAAATCCAGAAAGCTTCCCAGCTGGAGCCATGTTGAAGTAACAAAATAACCTCTTTTCCCGTTACTCCATCGTTGCCTTACACTGTTGCTTATAATTTTTTTTAGGAAAAAAAAGGAAAAGGGAAAAAGCAAAAAAAAAAAAGAGGGAGAATGAAAGATGGAAAGAAAGAAGGGAAGGAAGAAGAAAGGAATAGCGAATACCCACTCACCACCCACCGAGTCTAACAAGGACGTGAAGGCAACAGTGTGTGTCTTTATACGAAAAAGAAATACCCATTATAAATTAATTAATAATCTGTCAATTTAATCTATAGGGAAATATTAAGCAATAGTAGCACTTTAAAGTGAATTTAAAAATAAATAAAATTGAAAAGAAAATGAAAGGAGGAGACTTGTACCTTGTGGAAGGGAAAATGAGGGAGGGAACACGACGGCAGAAGCGGTCGTTGGAGCGGCACTGTCTTAAGCAAAACGCTTTTTATTAGTGGTAAATATTAATAGGATTTAATTTAATAGTCTCAATACAGGAACGACTACGATCAAAAACATGGGAACAAGTATTAAATCTTGATGCCCGAGCCAAAGTGTGAGCAACAAGATTAGCTTGTCTCCAGATAAAGCTAACCTAAAACTCGTAAATCTAGATAAAAAGTTTCTACAATAAGACAAAAGCACACCAAATTCAGTGTTGGATCGAATGTCTGTCTTCACACCATTTACAACTGGTAAACAATTCAGCTCTATGGATATTGATGTAAGTCCCAAATCCCCCATCCAAAGTTAAGCTTGTCAAAGTCTCATTGCCTCTGCTTCTAGTGGAGTTGGACTCCCGGTAAACCACATAGTTTTTCCTTTGTAGAAAGCACCCTTAGAGTCGCGAATGCACATGCCCACACCAAACTTGTTATCAGTAGCAAATACAGCTGCATCAACAATACACTTGTACGAACCATCAGTTGGTTTCCACCACCGAATCTGCTGCATCTGATCCGAAACATTCCTCACAACTACGTCTGTGCGTGAAACACGAACCAACCCCCATTCGTGAAAAAATCTAGCGCCTTATGAACCACTTGGAATGATGAATGATGAATGAGATGATAGTCTTAAAGAGATCTGTTCTTTTGTTCTGATATGTTCTTTACTAATGTAATCTTTTTTTTAATTTTTAATTTTAAACTATTTTATTTTAAAGTGAAATAAATATAACAAATAAAAATGTGAGTCAGCATGCCACGTGGATGTCACATCAATTAAAATGTCAATGTGGTGTGCCAAGTCATGATTCTCTTAGCCCAATCAACATGATTTAACTCTAGGGATTAATAATGAAAACGTAAAAAAAAATAGGGACCAAAACGACTATTTCATTAATGTAGGTACTAAACTTAAAACAACCCAATTATATAAGGACCAAAAACATATTTTATCCAAAAAAAAAATATGTATTTTGTCTAATTAAACCAAATACATTAGAATAAAACATGTATTTTTTGATTATATTTTGTTACAAAGAATCTATTGATAAAATAAACTAGTTTATTTATATATATAGTATCTTACTAGTAGGATACCCGTGCATCCGCACGGGTGCTGTCTTGTTTTTTTTATAAATGAGCTTAGACAGTATTTAACTAGTCTAAACATTACCCTGTGAAAATAAAGACAAATTTAAAGTAGATAAAAAATGAGTTTCAAATAAAAAATAGATAAATATTAAAATCTAAAAATGTAAACGTATCATTTAAAAACAATCTGTGCATTTATCCCGTGTTTTTTTTTATATATGAGTACAGTGTTTTTTTATATATCAGTGCAACTATCCCGTGTTTTTATATATATCAATGCAGTTATCTCCGTATTTTTTTTTATATATTAGTGCAGTTATCTCGTGTTTTTTTATGTATTAGTGCACTTATCTCATAATTTCAATTGATTATTTGAGTTGATTAGTAGATTATAATAGATAGTAAAAAATAGATAGTAGATTATCAATAAGAAATATTTATCCCTTGTTTTTTTATATATCATTGACATTTATTTGTCCTTTTTTAGGTATTAGTTACAAATATTTGTCACGTGTGTTTTAAATATTAATCAGTTTATAGTAATCTTCAAAAATTATAATTATCAATGGTAAATATTAATCTCGTGTTTTTTTATATATCGCTTTAGTTATCCAGTGTTTTTTTATATATCAGTGCAATTATCTCGTAGTTTCAATTGATTATTTTAGTCAATTAGTAGATTAAGTAGATAGTAAAAGTTAGATAGTAGATTATCAATAAGAAATATTTGTTTTAAATATTAAGTAGTAGTTTCAATAGTCATTAAGTCTTTTTATTTTTTAGATAGTAAGTTTGTAATAGTAGTCTTCCAAACTTTTAATTATCAATGATAAATATTAATCTCGTGTTTTTCTTATATATCAATGCAGTTATCCCGTGTTTTTTTATATATCAATGCAGTTATATCGTAGTTTCAATTGATTATTTTTGTTGATCAGTAGATTATGGTAGATAGTAAAAGAGATATAGTAGATTATCGATAAAAAAATTGTTTTAAATATTAATCAGCAGTTTAAATAGTCATTAAATCTTCTTATTTTTTAGATAGTAGGTTTATAGTAGTTTTCAAAAAATTTAATTATCAATGACAAATATTAATCCCGCGTTTTCTTATATATCACTGCAGTTATCCCGTGTTTTTTATATATCGGTGCAATTATCTCATAGTTTCAATTGATTGTTTTAGTTAATTAGTAGATTATAGTAGATAGTACATTATCAATAAGAAATATTTGTTTTAAATATTAATTAGTAGTTTAAATATTCATTAAGTCTTCTTGTTTTTTAGATAGTAGGTTTGTAGTAGTAGTCTTCAAAAAATTTAATTATCAATGACAAACATTAATCTCGTATTTTTTTATATATCAGTACAATTATCCCGTGTTTTTTTATATATCATTGCAGTTATCTCGTAGTTTCAATTGATTATTTTAGTTCATTAGTAGATTATAGTAGATATTAAAAGATAGATAGTAAATTATCAATAAGAGGTGATAATATTTGTCAAAAAAAAATAATAATAGGTGATAATAGACTATCAATAAGAGTGTAAACAAATTTTAGAGAAAAAAATTAAATTTTAATGTGATAACCTTTTTCAAAAACGTGATAGTTTTTTGTTTTTGTTTTTTTAGTGTAACTCATTTTCATTTTTATAGGTAATTTTAGTAGAGTAGTGTTTATATAAATTTTGAAATTTAGTTAAAAAAAACTAAAGTGAAGTGATACGATTTCGGGTGGTCTCAGTTACTTGTCCACCCTTACCTTTCATCCATATATTTTCTGTGTGATTTGTTTATCTATTTGAGTAGTTTATAAAATGCAATATTTCTGTTTATCATATTTGTTTTTTTCTATCTGTGTTTCTATTCTATTTTATTTTTTCTATTATATTTTTATATATTTAAATTTTAATTTAATTTTTTATTAAAGTATCTCAGCCATCTCATATCTTGATTTTTAGAATTTTCCCGTATCCTCATATTCATATCGTGTCGTATCCCGTATTAAATCTCATATCCGGGCTTCACGGCTTATAATTAATTTTGGAGAGAGTAGAAATGAACATAAATGGGGGTGATATAGGAGCGTCACTCACGCTCAACAACTCATACATCGGGCTAAGAAGAAGTGAACAACATTAACGAGGGGTGAGTGAGTGAGGTGATGTGTTGTGGAAATCATTTTGTGTCCCCCCCTCGCCATCCCATTCATTCTCCACTGGCACAATAAAGTTTTTATTGGTTATTCTTTTGTCTTTCTGCACAACTACTTTGCCCCCTTCGACTATTGAATCACGGTCCAACCACAACACGCGTGGTTTTGATTTCCTTAAAGAAAGAAGATTATTGATTACCTTCCAACGTGAGCGAGAGGACACTGCTTTGTTTTGTGGTTGTGGTCGTTTGGTGATCATAGGTCCCACTCCTATTATTATTACACATAAAAAGGGTAACATGTGTCCTTTTGAATATATTTCAGAAATCTTGAACTTGAAGGATCTCTTTGCTTCATTCTAGTAGAGAAAATAAGATGAGAGATTTTAATGGAGGGAGTGAGTGGATGGAGTTTAGGAATTTAATTTGATTTTATGCTTGATTGAAGGGAGAAGAGCTCTTATATGTTTGACTCGCAAGAGGAGTGAGGAATGATCATTTATTTTTGCATTGTTATTATCTTTTATGTTACAAATGCAGGTATTTAAGTAATTTTATAGTTTTCAGTAAAAAAAGTAATTTTATATTTTGTCAAAAAATAGTAAATTTTTTATATTTAACTTTTTTTGCCAAAAAAAGTAATTTAATTTTAAAAAATGTAGATTACCCTATTTTTTCCTCCTAAAAATATTGATATTAGAGAGGAGCTGCTATTATTGTGTGAGATAATACAACAAGAGCCTGAGACACTCACATGTTAAGCATTACGATGTGATGTAGTCGGGGTTGGCCAAACATTAAGTAAGATCTAAAGTAAGCTCCAAAATGAGGTATTTTTATATAATAATATTTTGTAAAAACTAAACATATTACATTTTCATCTAAATTTTTTTGAGCTCTTTTTGATAAAAAAATTATTTATCAAAATTTGAATGTTGTAAGAAAATTTGAATAATAAACTATTTTTATATGCAGAAATTTAGTTGAATATTATGCACATAAAAACGTTTTAATATAATTATTTAAAAAGCAGGAAATTTAATAACAAAACTAACATATGTTATATAAAGATTTTATATATCAATGGAATTTTTTATTGTTCCATATCAAGTTCCAAGCCAATCTAATCAACCGTAACAAAAAAAAAAGGCTAAGATAAACAATGGCATTTTTTTTGACAAATATATGGGCCAAACCAACAAATAAATGAATAAATTGAAAACAATACCAAAATTGTTATTTGGGGATCAAACCTAGGCTATTGAGTTGAGCATAATGAGCCCCTTCTCCACCAAATGAGCCGAAACTACTTTCACGATGTTATACGAATTTGCTTTTTAATATTACATCACAATAAATTTTGGGGCTATTTTTCTTTAAAAAAAAATTGGGGCCTAAAACCCTTGCTTTAATTTCTTGGGCATTGGGCGAGCCTTGGATTTAGCTAAAGAATATGGGTTTTTTTTTTTCTACCCCCACATAAAAGTGAAACACGAAAATACCCCTGCCCAATTTTCAATTCGCTCAGATTTACCTCCATTTGAGGTAAATCCGCTTTGTTATTTTTAAAGTCGGATTTACCTCAGATGGGGGTGCCCAATAGGTAAATCCGATTTCAAAAATAACAAAGCGGATTTACCTTAGCTGAAGGTAAATCCGCTTTGTTATTTTGGAAATCGGATTTACCTAGTGGGTACATAAATCCGATTTCCCTAAAAAAAGAGAAAATCGGATTTATGTAAATCCGATTTCCCTAAAAAAAGAAAATCGGATTTATCCCACCTAAAGTAAATCCGATTTTGTTATTAAAAAAATTGTTTTTTATTTAATTTTTTAAAAAGGTTATAAAATGCTACTAAAAATTCGTTAAACAGCCAAAACTAATCCAAAAATTATAAAAACACCACTAAAAATCTAATAAAACCAAAATAAAGTTATGCAAATTTTTTCAGATTTTTTGGAGATTATGAAAAATTAAAAAAATTAATAAAAAATAGTAAACGATGGAATTTGGGATTTTTCGGATTTAAAGAATGTGGTTTCATTACAATTTGAGTAGGTTGCCCGAAAACTGAGTTTTTAGCCTAAATTATTCTCCCGACATAGAATATCGTCACGTGTTAACGAACTACACACTAAACAGAACCAAAAGACGGTCGAAATTTGTTTCTTAAATTTTAACAGATTTATTTATTTATTAATTAGGTTAACAAAGCGGATTTACCCCCCACATAAGGTAAATCCGCTTTGGTTATTTCTAAAAGCGGATTTACCTTATATGATGGGGTACATCCGCTTTTAAAAATAACAAATCGGATTTACCCCCACTTAAGGTAAATCCGATTTGTTATTTTTAAAAGCGGATCTACCCCATCTTAAATAAATCCGATTTAAATTTTTTAAAATTTTTAGTGGAAATCGGATTTACCTAAATCCGATTTCCAAAAAAAAAATGAAATCAGGATACGTTCGGGATTTTTAAATTTTGTTAAGGGCAATTACGTCTTTTCGCAGGGTCGATGGGGTAGCTAGGGAGATGATGGGGGTAAAAAAAAACCAAGAATATGAAGACGAATTTGTATGGGTTTTGTGTGAGACTATAGGTTGTGAGTGTCAAAGTATGAATAAGGTGATTGTCTATTAGAAGAGGGGATGAATGAATAATCCATAGAGGGGATAACCAAACAATATTTTCGTCGGTGGCAATCTACATATAAACAGAGCGACCGCCCTTAAATGCTACAACCCGATTTCGTCGGTGGCTCTGTTTATATGTAGATGCATGTGTTAATTTGTCTTCTTCCCACTAACGACAAATGAGTTAAATATGTTTTTATTCTCTAAAAAATTTGGGAATTTTGTTTTTAGTCCTTATAAAAAATTTCACTCACTTTTGTCCCTAAATTTTTCTCCGTCGCTGCTTTCGGTCCCTCGTAGCTTTTAATAGGTGCTAGATAAGGTTTAAAAAAGTGCTATTAAAAGTCCTAAAAAAAAGCAATGATAGATGAGAATATATGGATTAAAAGTGAGTAAATATTTTATAGAGACTAAAAAAAAATTGCTCTTGTAAAAAAACAAAATAAAATTCGCAAAATTTGAAGGACCAAAACATTTTCTTTCCGATAAGCAATGATTCATTGATCAGAGCATTAGGGATGCTCAAAACCACAAATACAAAAGGAAATCAGAAATTGTTGATACAAGTAAGAGCATTGTTCCACCATAGTGGCTGTTAGCCTAGAATTTCGACAAGGCTTTTGAGTGGTTAGTTAATAGGGTTTGACTCTTCATTAAAGATCATTCATAATGCCTTCAGAAAGAATAACTGACATTTAAGTCATCTCAGCATGGTTTCGACAGAAGAAGTCTTCACCAATTCGACATGGAAGAGTTTTCGACAGGACAGTGTATTCACGACTTCGTCAAGCAGTTATTGGCAAACAGTTGTGTCGAATTTCAAGACTACGGTTAATACAACGTAGGCAGCATGTGGCATCGTGCGTGGCACGAAGTCCATCACTGGTTAACGAGACGTAGCCACGTGTCCATAGCAGTTTATATTTCAGTCATTTTATTCTGTATAAATAGGAGTTTCGAGGGAGAAATGAGGGTGGCAAATTATTATACCAAACACACAGTTCTGAAACTCTAACTTCCAAGTCACAGCGAAAACAGAGTAAAATAATTATTGTACAACGTATGTGAATTTGTGCACCATTTCTCTTTACATTTAATGCAATTTATTGCTTTCAATACAAGTCATTTTATATTTCTGCGTTCCATTTTACTACTTCTTTTTCTTTGATTTCCATTTTCATGGTGAATTGTCTCCTTTTTTAAAATATATTTGTTGACAAACTGCGGTGTTTAAAGGCAATTGCTTTGGAGATTTCTGGTTTAATCTCACAAACATTTCTAATAAAACCAGTGATTGTTTGCTAAAAACACCAGCAAACAAATTGGCACGCCCAGTGGGACAGTTTGCCTTTAAATACGTAATTTTTCTACGTTCTTGTATGTGTTTGTATTTGCATGCACTTAAGAAGTGGAAAAATGGTTCGTCCTACTAATAATGCGTCTAGTTCTACTCCTGTGATTTCACAAGAACAGGGAACAATAGTAGACTCTGCAAACGTAAATGCAGGGGTGGTTGTAGGAACAATATCCCCATCATCATCAACAACCGTTCCTTCAGTATCAATGACTAACGTTGGATCAACGCAGTCAAACATGGCATCTATGCCTATGCCTTTGCCGTCACATATGGGACTTCACAGTCCTTATATGGCAATAGGAAGCGGTTTAAATCCACATTTTCATAATGTAAGTTTTCCTGCATTTCCTTCTGGATCATATGGCATGCCTACTGGAATGCCACATATTTCGACCATGTCTCCTGTACATGTTTCTTCTGAAAGTGTAATGGGTCGAAATCCCACTGCATTAACCAATGAATCTTTGTTTGCCTTACGACAACAAGTTGATGAGAGCAATCATGATATGGTTAATATGTTAACCCAACAAATTGGTACAGTTTTTAATCCATTGATTCAAAATACTAACACTAGTTACCAAATGTTAGCTAATCAAATGGGTCGAATTGCAGATTTCTTTGGGACTTCAACGGTTAATAATAGGCAAATTCCCAATGTGGTGGGTAATATGCCTGGTAACCCTCAAAGAGCGGTTACAGTCGAAGCCCAGGCAGTTGTAGGCGAACAACAAGGGTTAGCAAATCATATCCCTGAAGTAGTTTTGGTAAACCGAAACCAGAACGCTGACGAGGTTGTTCGACAAGTGCAACGAAATAATGTTGGCGCTCATGATAATATAGCCACTTTAGTAGAAACTATAATGGCGCAAAATGGTCTTAACATAGGTTTGCATAGGCCTAATTTTATATCACCATTGTGTGAATATGTGTTGCAAACTGAGTTACCAAGGGGCTGGAAAGTTCCTAAATATACTAAGTTTGGTGGTGACACAAAAGAGTCTACTGTCGAACATATTGCTCGTTATTCGACTGAGTCTGGGGATATAGCCCAAAATGAGAATTTGAAGATGAAATATTTCCCAAATTCTTTAACAAAAAATGCTTTTACTTGGTTTACTACATTACCCCCTGGTTCTATTTTCACATGGGGGCAATTAGAAAAAGCATTTCATGCGCAATTTTACATGGGCCAATCTAAGATTAGTCTCAAAGAATTGGCCAGTGTTCAGCGCAAAATACCTGAAACTGTTGATGACTATTTGAATAGGTTTAGGCTACTGAAGGCTCGTTGTTTCACACAAGTGCCTGAACACGAACTCGTCGAAATGGCTGCTGGTGGCCTTGATTATTCGATCAGGAAGAAATTGGACACATCTCATCTAAGGGATATGGCCCAATTAGCTGACAGAGTTCGACAGTTAGAAAGGCTTAAAGAAGAAAAGTCTACGTCAAATAGGTTTCATAAAAAAGAAAAAGTGGCTTATGTCGAAGAGGAATTCGACACCACACTTAGTGATGTCGAAAGAGAGGAGATAGACGTGGCTGAACTCAAGCCTGGTCCTCCTTATACTTGTAAATTACTAAGGCCTGCTAATGGAAAAAATCCTGTCGAGCCAAAAAATGACAGATTTGTGCCTAAGACATATACTTTTGATGTTACTAAATGTGATGAAATATTTGATCTGTTAGTAAAAGATGGTCAGATATTGGTACCTAGTGGCTTAAAAGTACCAACTCTTGACCAGAGAAAGAAAAAGGGTTATTGTAAGTTCCATAATTTTTTGGAACATAACACTGACCGTTGTGTGCTTTTCAGGGATCTTGTGCAAAAAGCGATCGAAGAAGGTAGATTAAAATTTGAAGATAGAAAGATGAAAGCTCCAATGCAAGTTGTAGATGACCCTTTACCCAAAGCTGAAGCCATGTATACAGAACCTTTCGAAATGAGTATAAACATGGTAGATGCTGAAATGAAAGATCCTCCAAAGAAACTTAAATCCTCCACCAAGAAATTGGAAGGTTTTATATATGCTGAAGGGATGAAACAAGAGATAACCTTGAAAGAGTACGATGGGAAGCTACGTGCTGTGTTCCCAAAAGCTGAAGAGGAATTAGTAGACTTCCTCAACAGATGTAAGTGGAACAATTCTGAGGTTATGCTATGTCCAAGGTGCAGTGCTGTTTTCGACAATGAGGCAGCTAAAGCTGTTGAAGGGTACCAGGATCAGGAACAACGTAAGAGGAAATGGCTTGACAATAGGCCATCCTTTGATTTTGGTAGCACTGAGCTTCCTGGTTACAAGGCCAATGGTACAACTAAGCCTTCATCTAGCAAGGCTAATGTTTCGACTAGGCCTTCGACAAGCCAAAAGCCAGGAGAGAAAGGATCCATAAAACTGTTTGGTAAATCCTTCGTTCCACAGATGAATTCCCCTGTTGGAAAATGGGTTCACAACAATGCACCTGCTCAAGTTGTCCATCAAGATGAGTATTATTCCAACAAGTATAATTATCGGAATAATTATAAAGGTAAGAATCCTATGACTAAAACCCAGTGGCGTCGTTTTCAGAGAAACCAGAAGAAGAAAGCTTCTTTAGACGTAAACAAAGTTCCTAGTCACTTTGGAATCAAAGTCCAGTTGGGTGATAAGAAGGTGGCTTCTAAGGTTGAGGCAAGTACCAGTGCTGATGTTGCTAAGCCTACAAGTGTGGTAAATATGGCAAAAGGCAAGGATGTTTCGATGGAAAAACCTAGAAGGCCTGCACTTGAAAGAATCTGTCCTCCATCTTCGATATCTAAAAGGAAAGAATCTCAGTCCGACTTTGATGAGGACATAGGTTCTGGTTTTGATGATTCTGACGATGACTTCGATGTCGTCTGTAATGTGGTGTCAAGATTGCCAATGGAATATGATGTCATAACTGTGCCTAACAGTGAGGAAGAAGATTTCACTGAAGATATGGCTTGTCACAAACCCATGTGTTACTATGTGATGAATGATGGCTGTGTCGAAGAGCAGATGGCTACTTTCGAGAAGCCAGATACGAGTATGCAGAATCACCTGAAGCCTTTATATATTCAAGCTAAGGTTAATGGTATTGGCATCAACAAAGTGTTAGTTGATGGAGGTGCTGCTGTGAATCTTATGCCTGAAGTGCTTATGAAGAAGATAGGCATATCTATCACTGACCTTAAACCACACAATATTGTCTTAAGTAATTACGAAGGCAAAACTGGTTATTCTCTTGGAGCCATTGAAGTGGAATTGATTGTTGGAACTATCAAGAGGACCACTCTGTTCTTAGTGATTGCTTCCAAAGCAAACTTCAATATGTTACTTGGAAGGGAGTGGATACATGGAGTCGGTGCTATACCTTCAACATTACATCAAAAACTAGTGATGTGGAAGGAAGATGGTCTTGTCGAATACATTGAAGCAGACCAAAGTTATTTTCGTGCTGACGTGAATCACATCACCAAGGAAAATTTTGAGAAAAGATTGGTGAACATTGCGCCATGTCCATCTTCTAATGAGGCATACATTCCTGCTGATAATGTATTTGCTTCAGTTAATTTGCATCCAAACTATGGTTTTGTTTGGGAAAGGCAAATAATAGGAGATGCTACTGCCCAACCTGAGGGGTGGTATTCTGATTCTTAAAATGTTTCCTATGTCAGTTCCTAATGCATGGAATAAGATTACGGCTTATATGGCCGAAAATAAGTTAAAAGCGGCTATGGAAGCCGAATTAAATCATCAAACAATGGCTGTCGAAGCCAAAGGTTCTGAAGACGAAAATGGCATTATTATGAATGGAAAGCTTGATTGCATTTATGATAATGAGCCATTAGGGTTTGAAAAGGATCCTAGAGATTCAACAAAGCGAATGCAGGCTCAAGATCCATTGGAAGAAGTAGATTTGGGAGATGGTTCAAAGAAGAGGCCAACTTTTGTTAGTGCATACCTGGATGTTGCATTGAAAACCCAAGTTATAACATTACTAAGGGAGTTCAAAGATTGCTTCGCTTGGGACTATGACGAAATGCCTGGATTGAGTCGAGACGTTGTGGAATTGCAATTACCAATTCGACCAGAGAAGAAGCCAGTGAAACAGATACCAAGAAGGTTTGCTCCTCAAATATTAACTAAAATTAAAGAGGAGATCGAAAGGTTGTTCAAGAAAAAATTCATCAGAACTGCCAGGTATGTCGAATGGTTAGCTAATATAGTTCCTGTAATTAAGAAAAATGGCACTCTTAGAGTTTGCATAGATTTTAGAGACTTGAATAATGCAACTCCCAAAGATGAATACGCAATGCCTGTGGCAGAAATGTTAATAGATTCAGCAGCAGGATTTGAATACCTCAGCATGCTTGATGGTTATTCTGGGTATAATCAAATCTTTATTGCTGAAGAAGATGTATCGAAAACTGCATTTCGTTGTCCAGGGGCATTAGGTATTTATGAATGGGTAGTAATGCCATTTGGTTTAAAAAATGCTGGTGCTACATATCAGAGGGCAATGAATTGTATGTTTCATGATTTTATTGAAAATTTTATGCAAGTATACATAGATGATGTGGTAGTTAAATCTTCCTCAGAAAATGGTCATTTAGACCATCTTCGACAATCTTTTGAAAGAATGAGGAAATATGGATTGAAAATGAATCCATTAAAATGTGCCTTCTGTGTGCGTGCAGGAGATTTCTTGGGTTTTGTGGTGCACAAAAAAGGCATTGAAATCAATCAGAATAAGACTAAAGCTATAATTGAAACGAAAGCTCCTTCAACCAAAAAAGAACTTCAGTCGTTGTTGGGAAAAATCAATTTCCTACGAAGATTCATATCAAATCTAAGTGGCAAAAACTCAAACATTTTCGCCATTGTTGAGACTGAAGAAAGAAGTTTTCAAATGGGAATCAGTTCATCAAACAGCCTTTGAAGAAATTAAGTCTTATTTGATGAAACCACCAATTCTAATGCCTATTATTAGAAACAAAGTGCTCAAATTGTATATAGCAGCATCTGAAAAAACAATAGGTAGCATGTTAGCTCAAGAGGATGATAATGGTGTCGAAAGAGCCATATATTACCTTAGTAGAGTTTTAATAGATGCTGAAACTAGGTACAGTTCTATAGAAAAGTTGTGCCTTTGCTTGTATTTTTCTTGCACAAAGTTAAAACAATATATAAAGCCAGCTAATGTTTGTGTTTATTCGCATTCTGATATTATTAAGCATATGCTGTCGAAACCAATAATGCATAGTAGAATTGGTAAGTGGGCTTTAGCTTTGTCTGAATATGACTTAACTTATCAACCTTTAAAATCAATTAAAGGACAAGTGGTTGCTGATTTTTTAGTGGACCACTCTGTTGTCGAAGAAACATTACATTTCGTAGACACATACCCTTGGAGGTTATATTTTGATGGTTCGAGTCATAAAAAAGGAGTTGGGATTGGTGTTTTAATTATTTCACCAAATAACATTCCAACGAAGTACAAGTGTAAGATTCGAAATCATTGCTCAAATAATGAAGCTGAGTATGAGGCTCTAATTATAGGCCTTGAAATTTTACTTGAGCTGGGGGCAAGATGTATCGAAATAAAAGGTGATTCAGAATTGGTTATCAAACAAATGACCAAAGAATATAAATGTATTAAAGAACACCTTATTAAATACTTTATTATGGACAATTCCTTATTAAAGAGATTTGACTATGTTCATTTAGAACATTTACCACGAGTTGATAATCAAGTGGCGAATGATTTGGCCCAAATTGCATCAGGTTATAGAGTTTCAAAACAAAGCCTTGAAGAATTAGTCGAAATAAAAGAGAAACTCGTGTCTGATGATATTTCTTCATCATTATTGTCAACATCAAAAACTGGGGGGGCAACAAATACAGATGAGGAATGTATCGAACAACACCACATTGTTGATGAAGTTGTTTTAGCAGAAGTTTTTGCTATTGACAATATGGCCAATGATGATTGGCGAAAGCCTATTGTAGAATACTTGCAAAATCCCACAGGAAATACCAATAAAAAGGTAAAGTACAGAGCTTTAAGCTATGTGATAATTGGAAACGAATTGTTTAAGAAAACTCCTGAAGGAGTATTATTGAAATGTCTTAGTGAAAATGAGGCATATTTAGCAGTTTCTGAAACACACAGTAGAGCTTGTGGTTCGCACCAAGTAGGCCATAAAATGAAATGGCTATTATTTCGACAAGGAATATATTGGCCATCAATGTTGAAAGATTGTATAGAGTTTGCCAAAGGATGCCAAGAGTGTCAAAAGCATGCTGGGATACAACATGTGCCTGCAAATGAACTGCATGCCATAGTGAAACCTTGGCCATTCAGAGGTTGGGCTCTAGATATAATTGGAGAAATAAAACCAACATCATCAAAAGGTCATAGGTATATATTAGTAGGAATTGAGTATTTTACCAAATGAGTTGAAGCAATACCTTTAACCAATGTTGATCAAGAAGCAGTAATACGGTTTATCCGAAATCATATTATTTGTAGGTATGGAATTCCAGAAACCATAACTACAGATCAGGGTTCTGTTTTCACTGGTCGAAACCATATTATTTAGGTTATTAACTTCGACACCATATTATGCACAAGCCAATGGTCAAGTGGAAGCTGCCAATAAGATCATTATTAACTTGATTAAAAAGCATGTTGGGCAAAAACCCAGAAATTGGCATAACACTTTAGATCAAGTTTTATGGGCTTGTAGAAATTCACCCAAATAATCTATCAATGCTACTCCATATAGGTTGACCTTTGGACACGATACAGTATTGCCTGTTGAAATCTGTTTACAATCAACAAGAATTCAAAGACAGTATGAAATTCCTTTTGATCATTACTGGAATATGATGCTTAATGAGTTAGTTGATTTAGACGAAGAAAGGTTGTTAGCTTTGGAAATGCTTATTCGACAGAAGGAAAGAGTAGCTAAAGCTTATAACAAAAAGGTTAAGTTAAAAACCTTTAATTCAGGTGATTTAGTTTGGAAAGTGTTGTTACCTATGGATAAAAAAGATAGAGTCTTGGGTAAATGGTCACCCAGTTGGGAGGGCCCATTTCGCGTGTTGCGGTGTTTTTCGAATGGCGCTTATGAAGTCGAAGAACTAGGTGACGAAAACAGGATATTTAGAATAAATGGCAAGTACTTGAAACAGTATAAGCCAACACTGAATGAAATAAAATTTGAACAAAAGTAGATAAAGGAAAGTTGTTCAGAAATGGTAATGTAAAGTACGAAAGAAAATTACAAAACCATTGTCAAATCTCTAAAACTATTACAGAACTTTAAAAATTCTTCAAAGAGGCCTTGCACCTTTCAAGAATGCTAGCACTCAAAGAGATAGAAGTCTCAAGAAAGTTCAAGCTTTTGTCGAGTTCAGAAATAGCAACTTGGCGTTGATTGGCGTTTTCCAAGTGCTCTATGGCTGTCAATGCTTCAGTTTCTTGTTGCGAAGAGGAAGAGTTTCTCATTCTTTCTTCGACCAAACCTTTCTGGTACTTAGCATTCGACATCTTTGTTTGAAGAATTCTCATCTCTTCATCGTAGCGTTGGATTTTTAGATCTCATTCGGTAATCTCTTTTTTAGCCTCTTCTGCTTGCGCCTCAAGAGCTTCAATGTTACTCTGAGCAACATTAAGAGAGTCAAGCTCCTTCTCACGGAGCTGGACTTCTTGTTCTTTCTTCTTGAGAGTACTAGACTGCTGCTTGAGTAGAAGAGAGAGCTGCTCGAAAAGAGAACCAAACTCGATTGAGAAAAGGAGGAATTCTTGAGAAGGACCTGACCTATTTATCTTCTGAATGAGGGTCTTGATCTCAAAATACTCAGCAGGGTTTTGAGAAAGCCTCGTCACAAGATCCCCATTTAATATCTTAGCCTTCAATTGTCGGATCAGGTCTTCTGTCGATTCTTGATTAATAGAGGCCAAGGAAGTGGTCGAAGAGCTGTTAGTCAAGTGTGTTGACGAACTTTGAAGACTCAACATAATTTTTAAAGCAGCCAAAGGGCTCTTTTTCTTCATCTCAGAAAGTTCTTGTTCACTAACAGCACTACTAGTCGACTCTTTAGCAGAGGTGGTCGGGGTTTTAGATTCAGCCTGGCCAAAATCTTTTTCTCCTACATCAGCCATAGGTGCGTCGAGTTTTTCTCGAGAAATGACTTCCTTTTGTTGTGGTTCCTCTTTTTCTGGATTGTTGGCTCCTTCTTGGGCTTTGATGTTTGTTTCAGCAAGAACTTTAGGTTCAGAACTACCAGCATTAGAAGTGTCAAGATCAACAATTGGGAGTTGTCCTTCGGTAAGTGGGTTAATGGTCTCCACAAAAGTGGCTTCCACGTTTGTTGTCGACGGGGTTTCCATTGCAACGAGTTCTTGGGCCACATTGTCTATCGAAAGATTTGGGAGAATTTCTTCGACAGCTATATCAAGTGTTAGTGTAGGCGAAGAAGGCTTAGCGAAAGAAAGCTCTCGTGCTACAACTTCAGTTAAGGATTCGACAGCAGGAGCTTGGACAGGTTTATCTACCTGTTTGCATTAAGTTACGCTATTAGTGTCGAAATTAACGCAGTTGTAAAACAAATGAAGTTTAAGATAAAATTCAAAGAAATGCTTACTTTACGCTTCTTGCCTAAAGGGGAAAGTTGAAATTCGGAAGGCTCTTTGATAGTAATGCCTTTTGTTGCCCTTTGAGGGTCAAGTAAAGGTCTCTTCCTCGACCTCTGTTTAAGAGGAATATCATCCTCACTTTCGGTGTCCTAAAGAAAGAAATCAGTTTACAATGCAGGCAACATCGTAGAGTAGGTGATGAACTCGAAAGAGTTTTCGAGTAAAAGAAGAGGTTTATAAATGTTACCTCAGAGCTAGAAGGGACAACTAGTTTTCCTCAAATTTTCGTCTTCTGAAGAGGGCTTGGTGCTTTGGGTACTTTCTGAAAGAAGAAATGTTTTCGACATGATTGAGAGCCCTTACTCAGGAAAAACTTGGAATGAGGTGATAACAATGTACCTTTTGTGAGGTAAGACTCGAAGCAGGGCTTGCTTCAATTTTCTTCTTGATTTTTGGAGAGGGACTATTTGTTGTTTTCTTGCTCCCTTTTCCCTTCGACTTGGCTATAGTTTTTTCTGATGTCGAAAATATTGGAAAGCAAGCAATAATTAAACTTGACTACAAATAGTGAAATGTTAAAAGACATACAAATATCGAAAAGATACATACCTTTATGTCGGGAAGGGAAAGCAGACCTCAGTTTCTTCAAGAGCTTTTCATCAAAAGTATCGATGGTTCCGCCAGCAGCGTTAGTGTAATACTCAAGCCACCAGCCATGGAACTTTCTAGTACAGGAAAATTTGGGATTGAAGTTGAGAGGCTCGAAATCCAGAGCTTTGTAATGAAACTCTTTGAAAGACCGTTCATAGTTCCTCTCGGTTTCTGGAGTCATAAATTCTCGCCCGTGAAGATGCATGGGCGCAGGTCGAATTTGGCAGAGGCCAAATTGCCTTGCAAAATAACTTGGGAAATATCTGCTAATTCTGAAGTTCTCTTTCTTCCTGTTGGGAGTGAGTCTAGTAGAAAGGATGGCTGGAGAAATGTATGCTTGCCAAATTCTGTTAGTTTCTTCGACATGTTCAGTAGAAATAGAGGGAAATGCTCTTCTAAACCAAGTAGGTCCATGGGGTCGGTCCAAAAAAGGGGCCATAGAATCTTTGAATTGGGTGCAGTTTAGAAAAATCTCGAAGTAAATACAGAAAGATTCTTCTACAGTAATGCCTGTTTCTCTTGACTTCAACTGGGCTAAACGGATACCCTCGGTCCTTCTTGTCTCCATGCCTGGTCGAGCTAGTTTTGGAACGAACAGGCCAAGTCTAGATTCAAAGGTGGCTATGAGCCACAACTGGAACAACCACATAGGACCAGAGACCAGAAAGGAAGTGGTCGATTCATCTTCCTTTAACTCTGCAACAGCATTATCGAGTTGTTGGTGCAAGGTTCCTAAAATTAATTTGGCCAAATTGATGTCTCTCCCTGCGTGGAGTTGAGTGGCTAATGGTACATAAGACCTGGTAACTTGAAGAGAACGAGTGCAAAGGACGAACATGGATAGCCAAAGAGTAAGAAAGGCTATATGTTCTGAATCAGATACTTCTTCGGTATCAATTTGGTGTTGTTCACTAATATAAGGGGCAAAAGCAGCATTTTGGAAATCGAAACCATAATCCTCAGTGGGAAGCTTAGGGTCGAAAGTTTCACCCAAAGGCTTTAGGCCAGTAATGGCAGCCACGTCTAAGAGAGTTGGGGATAGCATACCACATTTGAGATGGAGACTGTGGGAGGTGCAATCCCAAAATTGCATGGCTGCCAAAATCAAAGTGCTGTTATACTTAGGCCCATACCTCGACAACTGAATTAGGTCGAAAATTCCTTGCTTCTTCCAGATTTTGGCTTTCTTGGCTTCTACTTTGTTAAGCCAATCTATATAGATTTTTTGGTCAACCCTAGGTGCAGACCTAAAAACCCTATAAGGAATGGCTAGAAAATCTAAATGGAAAGGTTTTTCAAAGAAGATTCTAGGCTGAAGCTTACGAAGACTGGGGAAAATCTCTTCAATTTCTTCATTTTCTAGCAAGATGTTAGGAAAAGGGCCTAAAAAGGCATGGGTATAAGGTTCAGGAGGAGGAATTAGTACCTGCTTTTGCCAATCGAGTATTCTTCCGTCAGTAAGGGCAGGTTCATCAACAAATTCTTCAATTGGTTGAACATCTTTGAGTTCGTCGGTTTCTTTCGGGTTGTCGATGAGTTTCGGAGCAGCGTTGGAGGATGAAGCCATGAGTTCAAGAAAAGAAATGGAGAATACAAAAGTTCTTGTTTTTCAGAAATGGTTCTAAGGTTTCAAGCGAGTAAAGAGAAAAATGAAAAGACTCATTTGCTTTTATATGTTGGCTTGTACAGTGGTTCCCACGATTACCACAACGCACACGTTTATGACCTTTCAAGGACGTGATGGCCCACCAACTATGCCACGTGGCCCAATTAGGCAATTTATGTTATTCGTGCCATTTTAGCTGCGCCACTTTATCTGTGCAAATCATGATGGCGTTTTTCTCTCACCATTTAATGCAAAGTTGTTGGAGGTGACGTTTCGAAATCTTTAAAAATATTCTTTTTCTTCCTTAACACTTGTACTGTCGAAAAAGATATTTTTGGGGGGCAATTTGTTAGCCTAGAATTTCGACAAGGCTTTTGAGTGGTTAGTTAATAGGGTTTGACTCTTCATTAAAGATCATTCATAATGCCCTCAGAAAGAATAAGTGACATTTAAGTCATCTCAGCATGGTTTCGACAGAAGAAGTCTTCAACAATTCGACAGGGAAGAGTTTTCGACAGGACAGTGTATTCACGACTTCGTTAAGCAGTTATTGGCAAACAGTTGTGTCGAATTTCAAGACTACGGTTAATACAACGTAGGCAGTATGTGGCATCGTGCGTGGCACGAAGTCCATCACTGGTTAACGAGACGTAGCCACGTGTCCATAGCAGTTTATATTTCAGTCATTTTATTCTGTATAAATAGGAGTTTCGAGGGAGAAATGAGGGTGGCAAATTATTATACCAAACACACAGTTCTGAAACTCTAACTTCCAAGTCACAGCGAAAACAGAGTAAAAGAATTATTGTACAACGTATGTGAATTTGTGCACCATTTCTCTTTACATTTAATGCAATTTATTGCTTTCAATACAAGTCATTTTATATTTCTGCGTTCCATTTTACTACTTCTTTTTCTTTGATTTCCATTTTCATGGTGAATTGTCTCCTTTTTTAAAATATATTTGTTGACAAACTGCGGTGTTTAAAGGCAATTGCTTTGGAGATTTCTGGTTTAATCTCACAAACATTTCTAATAAAACCAGTGATTGTTTGCTAAAAACACCAGCAAACAGTGGCTGAGACAAGTTAGAATTTTTTCCCACCCCAAAAATAAATCAACACCAAGACAAGTACTTGATATGCGCCACAACCGAATCAATCTTAGCTCCTCTAAAATAAACTACATTCTGGGCTAACAGAGACACGTTGTCAACCAAAGTAAATACCACACCTTCTTAACTTTTTCCCTCTACAGAAGTTGCCAAACAAGATAAAGTGTTCAGTTAAGTTATAGGAGAAGGACCAAAACATATTAAACCCTTGACAAATTTTGTTTTATATATATATATATATATATATATATATATATATATATATATATATATATATATATATTTCCCTTGAAAAAAGACATTATGTCTCAAGAAAAAAACGCACACATCGATTCCGCCTTATTATTACGACTGATATCATATTTTCAGTGATGTCAACTTTCTTAATTTCCAAATAACTTTACATTAAAGTATATTAAATAATAATAAAATATCATATTTGACTGCAGTAAATAAGCCAGCGCCCGTGGCCTAATGGATAAGGCATCTGACTTCTAATCAGGCGATTGTGGGTTCGAGTCCCACCGGGCGTGATTTCTCTTTTAGTGCTTCTAAATCAAATTTTAAATAGTTTTAACGCATGTAATTTGTTTTCTCAATGTGTGTTTCTAAAAGGATATTATTTGCAATGTTTTTTTCATTCTTATTGGTGTATCTGAAATTCTCAATGAGGCAAAAGAGTATATATAATAGTCTATAATATTTTTTAAAAAAGCAATAAAAAAATTACTAAAAAAAATAATCTATTTTTTTGTTACTCCCCCAGCTTTGTCGGTCCGGGTGATTCTTCTCTCTCAAGAGAGTTTTTACTACACCCAAGATTTGAACCCGAGACTTTAAGGTGAAATCTAAACTCAATTATCACTCAGACCAAACCCTTATTGGTTAAAATAATAATCTATAATACGTAAACTTCTACGTATAACGAAGTATAAAAGGTAAAATTATGAAAAAAATGATCTATAATAGCTAAACTTTTTTGTGGAACCCACACCTTTTGGTGGCCTTCCTAAACAGTGAAGAAATGGTGAAAAAAAAAGAAATGGTGAAGGAAGATGCATAATTTTTCTTTTCTTGTTTTGGTATCATTATTTCTTACACAAGGATATTTTTTCCTTGTATAAAGATATTTTTGTCTTGACAAAAAAAAGATATTTTTGTCCTTTCAAAATAATAATAAAAAAAAACACTTGTAGACACATTTTTCCTCTCCTCTCAACTTCTATTTCACAACCAATCACTCTCTTAACTCCCTTGAAAACCTAATAAAAAGACAAAATATGTTTGGTTAGGATTCACATTTCACAGGTAGACTATTTTTTTTTGTTTTAATTTTGTATCCAAAACCAAACTATTAGGAGTTTGTTCAGGTTTAACCCGAACAAGAAAATTTTCTGATTGTGAGTTGCTTTCGAATTTATCAAGCTGAATATCCACAGGAAAACGTGCACAAAACAAAAAAGAGACAAATGCCAATCAATCAAATAATATCCTTCTTGTTAAAAAAGTTATTATTTAAACCTCTCAAGAAAAACTTACATTTAACCACCCATATATTTCATTTTACTAATGAAATTCTATTGTGTTCTATTATCAAAGAAATACAATAAGTTTTTGCTACTGTTTTGTTCCCGTGAAGTAGCATCATTACATTAATCTAGTTGAACTAGCATTAGGGAGGTAAACATATTGTTTTTGCCAATTTATACACACAATTACACCCGGATTCGAACTCATGACTCAAATGCAGGCGCCCTCATGCAGTGGGAGACTAGGTAGGTAAACATTTTGCCGCAAAAGTTATCCATAATAAATGAATTAATGACAAATAATTTAGAAAACATATGGTAAATGCTACAACCGAGTCTGGAAAGACAACAGGAATAACTAAGACATCCCTTCAACACAAAACATCTTTCCCCGTATGAAAAAGGTATCTGAATATGTCCCATATCCCCAACCTCTGCATGAAAATTACATAGCTATAGCACAATTTTCCATTGATACTTTCCTACTTCTCCACATAAATATGCAATAAAGTAGCCATGGCCTCTATATTGGCTACCAAAACAAACGAAGGAAAAATTACCATTACCATTTATGTCAAAATCAACCAATAAATTATATGTAATAATGTAAATACTCCTATGGATCGAACACTCCATCAACATCACCATGTAAGCTTAACTTGCCACAGGCTTTGCAATGACCTTCTTCATGGCTTGAGCATAAGTTCTGTGCTGATAGGTTAGAGTTGATTCAAGCAGGTCCCAAAGTGAGGTCTTAGGATTCCAGCCTGACAAAGAAGAAACAACCCATTAACATATAAATTATGTTAATGATGTTGAAACCTACTAAGCTGAATGCATGAGGTAAAAGCATCACAGAGGGGGGGCCCTCGAAGGGAAATGGATTGCACATAGTCGTATAATGATGACGTTTTCGCTGTTGTGTGATCTCGGTTTTCCGAGATCTCAATCAGACAGCTCATATTTTAAGTTTGATTTTAAAGCCAAAAACATGATCCGTTTGATTGAGATCAGATGGCAAGAGATAGTATAACTGCATATACCGCATCAAATTTTAATTGCAGTGAATCGTGATCCGTCAAGTAAAGCGAATTAATGAGGAAACTTACCAAGTTGTTTATTGATTATGGTCATGTCAGGAATTCTCTTATCACTATCATCGTATCCCTCGCCATAAAATTCTTTAGAGCTAACATCTATAGTAGATTGTTCCAAAGATGGTTCTCCACTTACCTTTGAATAAACCTGAAGAATTGAAAAAATAAACAAAATTGAATGATCCCAAATGAAATGTTGAGCATCTAATAAGGGTCAAAGAACCAAATTTAAATTATTTAACCTGAGTCATCATTTCAGCAAGCTGCCTAACTGTAACCTCATTGTTTGGGTTACCCACATTAAAAATGTGTCCATTGGCCCTGGCTGGATTTTCCTGTAAAAAGGTTATCATTCACATTTAGTGGACCAGCCAATAAGAATGATATTTTAAAGATGAACTTCCACAATCAGAAAACCAGTATTAAAAAAATAGTGCCATAAAAGATTAGATATGGGAACCTACAATCATCAACAAGACAGCTTCAATAGCATCCTTAATATAAACAAAAGTCCTTTGGGATTCACCACCATCCACAAGCTTGAGGGGCTCTCCGCGGAGGAGGTTCTGCAGAAAATGAATGAATGAATGAAGAACTTAAAACTAATATTCGAGAAATTCGACAGAAATATATAAAAGGTTAACCAAAGTCTAAATCAAAAAGTAGACTGACATTGCTAAAGCATGCAAGAACACGAGGAACACCCTCACTTGGACCATCAATGCCAGGAATGAAATCCATGCGTGGTCCAATCCAATTAAATGGTCTCACAATTGTGAACTCCATCCCATTCTCAGCACCCTCAGCTGTCAATGATGGCATCTCGGTGAGACAAATCAAGACTTGAAAACAGAAACAGCATATACATACAACCAAATAAAAAACAAACAAAGAAAATCAGCTCACCAAAAATGAGCCTCTCAATCAACTGCTTTGCACAGGCATAGGACCATCTCTGCTTTTCAATTGAACCAAAAATGCAAGGGGACTCATCTTCTTTAAGAACATAGTATGCAGGATCCTGACACAAGAATCAAAACAAAATAACTCAGCTCATTGCAATAAAAAAGCATCCAAACCACTCCTTGGTCCCAAATCCTAATACAGAAGCAATGAACACAGCAGCAAAAGGAAAACAGACACAACAAATATAGGAACTTTTGATTGTGTGTTTGGAAAACAGGATTTCAACATTAGGTTCTCAAGTCAAACCGGAAGATACAGTTTGTAACATCTTATTTCCACATTAGGCCAAAATTGACACCTCTAGTTGGCAGTGAGACTATCGCTCTCCCAAACATATACTTAATTGCAAAGATCCATCATCACAATAGACTTGAAAGGACATTTCCATTTACCCAACCCCCCTAAAGAAACTAAGAAGAAACATTTACAAGTGTGTGGATATGTGATGACAATTGACAATGCCTTATATAACTCACATACCAAACCAAATGCTAGTAATCAACCAAATTCTCAATACAGGAAGTAAAAATAGAAAGATTCAATCAAATGCATCCATGGCATCACAAAACCATGATTGGATTGGGACAACCAACTGATTCTAAAACTAACGGATGCATTGAAAATTCAAAACAATCATTGTCAAATCACAGATCTGTTGTGATTTAGTCCATGGAAAATGAAAGTTTACCTGACGAAGAGGACTATCCTTGGGAAGAAAGCTACCAATCGTTTTCCCATACACTTCACAAGTTGAGAAATGAATCAAACGCTTGTTGTTTTCCGTACAGTACTTTACCTAAAAATCAAATCAAATCAATTGAATTCCACCGAATACACCAATGAATTAAATCGAATTGAATCTTTTCACTAAAACAATAAAAAGAAAAACAGAAAGCATACCACAGGAAGCGCGTCAATGAAATTACTGTAAATGGTATCCAAAGGGCGCGTGTTGTAATCAGCAGGAGTACAAATAGCAGCGAGATTAATAGTCTAAGAAAGAAAAAACAAAGAAAGAAATTAGAGAGAAAGGAATAAAAGAGATGGAAAAACTCAGATGAGGAGGGAAAAGAAAAGAAAGGAAACGAAACGAACGAGATCTGCAATCTTAATGAGTCCTTCGAGTCGAGAATCTTGTTTAATATTGAGACGGTGGAATTGGATGCGACCAGCCCAAGGAAGCGTATCAGGTTCCAAAAGGTGTTTGATTTTGTCATTGTAAACATCCAAAGCCAACACCGTATGCGGCGTCTCCGTCATGAGTTTCTCGCATAGGTGGGACCCAATGAAACCTCCAGCGCCTATCATGCAAATCGTCATTGCCTTTATCGGCTTACCGTCCAGATCCACTCGACCCGCCATGTTGATTAACTAACTCTGTAACGTTTGGGTGAGGCAGAGAGAAGGAAATAGAGTGAGTGATTTTGTGATGGGAAATGGATTGTAGAAATAATATAAAGAGAAGGATTTGTTTTGCTGCTGCTTGTGTTGTGTTGTTATGTTATGCTATCTATCCAACCTGTGATTGATTCTTTGATCTTGTGGCTCGCTGGCTTTCCAGTACTTCTGTCACACTGCTGTCCATATTTTAGATTTGTACTGCAAGGTATTTTTTTAATTTATTTTAAGGCAAATTATTATTGGATTTTTTTACTATGACTTGTGTTTCCTGTATTTTATGTGGTACCCATCCATAATAAAGCTATTTAGCCAAAATTTTTTAGATAAAAATAGACAAAAACCACATTACAACATCAATTAACCAATTTTTTTAAGCCACTAACCAATCTACTTTTTCACAGTTTTTAGTCAATGGCCTAGAAAACTGTGAAAAAGTAGGTTGGTTAGTGACTTAAAAAACTTGGTTAATTGATGTTGTAATTTGGTTTTTGTCTATTTTTGTCTAAAATAATTTGGCTAAATAGCATTTCTCTAATTTATTAGACATAAATGTGTTATAAAGGCTGTCGTTTGTCTCCCCGAAGAATAAGCCGATCTATTAGCGTTGCGATGGAATTTACTCCACGCAGCAAAATTATTATTTTTCTTGAAAAAGCAAAATTATTTTATTAATTAAGGAATTTTTTTTCGATAAACAATTAATTAAGGAATTTGATAGTATCGAGCCCTATGGACCATCGTAATACGTATAATTCCTTAAATTAAAAGACCTCTCAAAATACCTCTCAAAAAATTAAAAGAAATTTGATTTTTTTTTAAAAATTTTGGAATTATCTCAAAAGAAGATAATTTTCGGAGGCCAATTTTTTTGAGTTTTCCGGAATCACCTCAAAAGAGGTATTTTCGGAAGCCAAATTGGCTTCCGGAATTATCCTCTTTGGAGATAATTCCGGAAAATGGGGTATAAAAGATTTCAGGAATTATACCAAAACACATAATTCCGGAAGTCAAAAAATTGGCTTCGGGAATTATGTGTTTTGGCATAATTCCGGAAGTATCATGTTTCACTACAAGAATTTCGCCGGAAATCGATACTTATTTACATGGTTTTAACCAATCTATAACTGAAATCGACACTTACATGATTTTAACCAATCTATGGATCACTTATTTTATAGTATTTTAACCAATCTATAACTGAAATCGACACTTATTTACATGGTTTTAACCAATCTATGGATCACTTATTTTATAGTGTTTTAACCAATCTATAACTGAAATCGACACTTATTTACATGGTTTTAACCAATCTATGGATCACTTATTTTATAGTGTTTTAACCAATCTATAACTGAACTCGACACTTATTTACATGGTTTTAACCGATCTATGGATCATTTATATTTTATAGTGTTTTAACCAATCTATAACTGAAATCGACACTTATTTACATGGTTATAACTGAATTCGACACTTGTTTTGTTTGTTGTTGTAATCTGTTATTTTCAGTCAATGTAGACGGCGTTTTTAATTAATAAAATAAATGTTTAATTTCTTATTTTTGAATTCCGGAAACACATTAATACGGTATAAATCTGGAACTCAACTTATTGGGATTTCCGGAAATACCCTAAAATGAGATATATTGTGTAATTCCGGAAGGTATATTGTGTTCCGAAATTACACTAAAATGAGATAATTTAGGAAATCCATATTTTTTTTATTCCAGATTTATCTCATTTTAGGGTATTTCCAGAAATCCCAATAAATTGAGTTCCGGATTTATACCTATGGATGTAATTCCGGAAAAAAGTTTTGAAGTCAGGGGTAATATCGTCCGTTTTGTCAATTTGGGGGGTACGGGGTATAATGGGGTACCAAAAAAAACCCTTTTTCTTTCATGTGTTTTGTTTGATTTTCAAGGCTCACCGGCTTTTCTAACGAGTGACACTCAAATCATACTAGATAATTTTCTCTTCTCATTTCCTCTTCTTTTTGACTCTTTAGACCCTAGAGAATCCTTTCACACCTCTGTATTGCCTCACCAAAAATTAGATGGAAAATAATTTGGCTTAAATACGTTTTTACACTTTGTAAATATGGGGTGTTTTACTTTTACCCCCTAATTTTTTTAAAAAAAAACCTTGCAAAATACACGTTTTTGACGTTAGTCCTTCTGTTACTTGCCGTTACAAAAAAAGCCTACGTGTCACACAGATATCTGATTTGGCATTTATATTTAGTTTTATTTTATTTTATTTACCGAGTCAGATTAAATCGATAACATTACTGAATTCATCTCCTTCTTTTATTTTATTCTTCTTCTCATTTCCAAAATTCATCTCCTTCTTCTTCTGCCATTGATGAATCTCAGAAGCAATATACTCTCACTATAATAAAAACACGTGCTAGCAAATAGACTCTTTTAGACATTCCAATAAGCCGCCACGTGTCCATTTTTTTTGGATATTTTCGTCATTTTACCGCTAAAATACAAAAACAAACAGCTTTTTTAAAAAAAGTTGACAACAAAAATCGCAAGCTGACCAAAAAGCAGGAAAAGCTGGAACCTGCGCAGGCTGACAAAACGCAGGCCGACAAAAAGCAACAAAAAACTGTTTCTATTTTTTAAAAAAAAAAACCTGTGCATCAATGAGGCTACGGTTTTTATTTATTTATATTTTTTAAAAAAACTCTATCTCTTTTAAAAAAAAAACTGTTTTTGTATATAAAAATAGTTTTTTTTAAAAACTATTTTTTTAAACTTTTTTTTTTAAAACTTCCAATTTTTTTTCGAGTTTTTTTGTCATAAAAATTTAAATTTTTTTCCTGTTTTTTTTTAAAAATAATTAGTCACGAATTTTTTAATTTAGTCAAACTACTATAATAAATTATTTTTTAACAACGGTAAAATTAATGATTTTAACCATTATCCATTGTCAAAAAAAGATGTACTCTAACAAAAGTTTAAAGTTAAATTTTTTCAAAAAATTCAATTATTAAATTAACATGATACTCAATAATTAATTAAACTAATATTATACTCTATGAATTTATCCTCTAAGAATTGTAAAAAAAAACTTTAACCACTACAAAAAATTACAAAATAACCGCCACATAGCAACGGGAGCGACAATGCGAGACTGGCAATAGAATAGACAACGAGAACAGAAGTGGGAACGAGAGAGCCAACAGAGCGCCAACGTGAACAAACCACTAAGAATTGTAAACAAACAACTTTAGCCACTACCAAATATTACAAAATAATTTGGTCAAAAAAAAATTACAAAATAACTTACTTATAATTAAACGAATATGATTTAATTAATATTAAATCATATAGAAAAATATGAGTTAACATGTGGCAATGGGAGCGGCAACGAGAGACTCGCAATGGGAGCTGCAACGGGAGTGGCAACGGGAGTGGCAACGGGAGAGGCAAATGGAGTGGCAACGAGAGAGGTAACGAGAGCGCCAACGGGAGTGCCAACGGGTGTGCCAACGAGGATGCAAACGTGAGGGTCAACGAGGATACATATTTTTCCTAAAAAAATCAATAATTAAATCTCATTTTCTTTTTTTCGTGCACCGCACAGGAGTGGCAACGAGAGCGGCAACAAGAGCGGCAATGAGAGCAGAAACCACAACGCCAACAGGAGCGCCAACTGAAGTGCCAACGAGAGCGCCAACGGGGGTGCATATTTTATATTAAATCTCATTTTCTCTATATTTTTATTTTCTTTTCTTTTATTAAATTTTGCAACTTTCAAACGAGAGACTGACAATGGGAGCTGCAACAGGAAGTGGCAACGAGAGAGGTAACGTGAGCGCCAACTAGAGTGCCAACGGGAGGGCCAACGAGGATGCAAACGGGAAGGTCAACGGGGTTGCATATTTTACCTCTAATGTTCTGATTGTTATGACTTCATGGCAATACACCGACCATACAATATCACTCGTGCATACTCGTGCGTATGCACGGGTAAATTACTAGTGGATATGAAAATTACAAAACCAGAACATCCAAATCTATCTCCAAACCAAATCCATGCTTCTTCTCCTTTCCCCTTCGTTTTTGCTTGCGGTTCACCTACCATTGAACCCTAAAAACACCACAACCAGATCTGTCACATTCTCAAAAATAAGAATACCAAAATTGAATGTGAAGAAGAACCAGATCTGTCACATTCTCAGTTGTATTTATGCTACTTGCGATCAAATTTTACCAAAAGCTACTATACTATGATTAATTTGTCTTTAACAAAATCGTTCAAAACAAAATCACTTCAATTCTCAGAATCTCTTTTTGTTCTCTAATCCATTTCTGTTCGCAGTTTCTTCATCAATTTTCGTTAACGCTCTTCTCGTTCTTTATGGTTTTGGATTTTATTTCACGCTTGTTTCCAGATCTGGAATGGAAATAATCAAGATCTGGATTTTATTTCACGCTCGGTTCCAGATTCTGGATTTTATTTAAAAATAATCAAGATTTTATTTCGCTTAATTGATTCTGGAATGGAAATCGAAATCCAACCCTAAATCGAAATAAAAAATGAATCAAAAACTGAAATCCTGTTGTCCTGAACATAGAGGGAACGAAAAAGGGATAATGGGTTTTGTGATAAACCTTTATTCCAATGAACTGAAATCTTCTGTAATGAACTGAAACACCAATTATATTGGCTTGAGAAACTATGGAGTTGAGGAAATTGTGGTAATGAGGTGAGAAAGGTTTTCCTACGATGAAACCACCGCCGTGGAAGTAGATAAGGAGAGGAATGAAGATCCTTGCATATATGTCTTCGTCTTCTTTTGAGATTATAATAACGTCTTTGGATTCAACGTTGGTTGTAGGATCAAAAGATGTGGGAACGGCGTAGCTTTCGTAGAATCTCTCTATGCGACCGTCTTTGTAAACTTTCATCATGGGTGAGAAATCATGGGCTACTTCGCTAGAGCTTGAATCCATGGCGGAGTGAAGAAATTCCAATGGGTTTGACTTTCCTGGTTATAGAGAAGAGAAGGAAGGAGAGGACAGCCTTATCCCTCCCACCATATTTAAAATTAAAAAAAATTAAAAATAATGATTTGGCAAAGTCAACTAGCAATTCCGTTAGACACGTCAGCAAACCACTAACGGAGACTTGACAGAAGGACTAATATCAAACAAAAAATATTTGCAAGGAGTTTTTTAAAAAAATATTGGAGGGACTAAAATCAAATGACCTCTATTTGCAGGGGCTAAAAACATATTTAAGCCAAATAATTTTTGTACCCCCAAATTAGATACGAATATGGTGTAGATGTAAATTTTGGGTGTCAAAAGAAAATTTATGAGGGAAATAATTTTTGTAGACGCAAATAGATATGGATATGGTGTAAATGTAAATTTTGGGTGGCAAAAGAATATTTATGATGTTTTTATATACCTTGAGAGAGATATGGTCAGCTCAATGAGTAATAATAATGATATTTTGTTTAAATTATTATGGTTATTTAAATTTTATATTTTAAAAATTAGATGTTTAAAAGATTAGTAGTCCCTAAATTTTTGAAGTAGTTCTTTACGTAGAATAATAAGATGAATTTCGCAAAGTTTTAGTGACTATTTAAAAGATTTTAGGGGCTAATTTAGTTTATGGACCAAACATGATAGAAAAGCAGTGTTCGCTTTTAGACTAAAATAAAAATTTACTCGAATTTTTTTATAAAATATGCAATAAAAAAATAAATAAATTAGACAAAAGACCATCTGGGGTCTCTTAACTTATTTTCAGTTTTCATTTAGGTCTCTTATGTTTTAGTTGTAAAAAATAGCTCTCTTATGTTTTAAAATTGTTCCACTGTTATCCTTTTTTTGACATTCTGTTTAACTCCGTTAAAAAAAGCATACATGTCTATTAGGATGCCGACGAGGATATAATGATGCTGATGTTTTAATTTCAAATAGACTTTTAAATGAAAAATTATATTTTTAATTAAAATTTTATTACAATAAAAAACTCTAAATTACGTTCTTCTTCTTCCCTAATCTGCGTTCTTCCATGCCCAAAAAAATCTGCGTTCTTCTTCTTCAATCATAAAACACAAACTCTGAAACACAAACACCAACCCTAAATCCTAAATCATGAAAATTCCAAATTTATACTTAATCTTCATTTTCAACAATGAAACTCATTAACCCTCCATCTTCAAATATGAGACATTAATTAACCCTTCATTTGAAAGTGGGAAAGAGATCTAAATGAGTCTGAGGTTGCTAATGAATTGTTATTGAGGGCTATTTTGAGAGATGTTCATCTTTGCGAAACCGCCACGGATGATTGGAAGTGGATCGGGAATAACATAAATCTGTTTTCAGTCAGTTCTTGTTATTCTAATATTATGTCATCTATTCAACTTTATAACCAAGACATCTCGTTAAAGAATTGTTTGGCAGGGCTTTGGAAGACACATGGCCCATCTAAAGTTATTTTGTTCGGCTGGCGTCTCTTGTTAGGCAAATTACCGACTAGAGATAACTTATCCTTTAGAGGGATTAATCTTCAATCTTTGTGTTACCCGTTATGTAGGGATCAAGATGAATCTACTTCACATTTGTTATTTGGTTGTTCCTTCTATACTAGTGTCACTACAAGAAAAACGGGGATTTCCAGCGGAAAAAATCCGCCGGTAATGACCAAAATCCGCCAGAAATTGGACATTACCGCCAGAAATCCGTCGGTAATTTACCGGGGGACCCAGGCCGTTGGTAATTTACCGACGGATTTATTTCGCCGGAAATCGCCCGCCGGAAATATCTTAAATTCTTGTAGTGTGTTTGGCAGGGTTTATGCTCTTGGATGGGGGTACATCATGTTTTGGAGTTGGATTCTTTAAAGAACTTTGCCTGGATGGGCATGACTGTTACGGGAAATCATAAAAAGAAGGTTAGATATATTATTTGGTTGGCCGCTGTGTGGGCTTTATGGTTGGAAAGGAACCGTCGAGTATTCCAATACACCTCATCAGATGCTATAGTTGTTATCAATATTGTAAAACATAGTTCTTAGGGATGGTTTATTGCCAAAGTGGGTGGGAGCTCTAATTTGAATGTATCTCAGTGGTGGCATCATCCACTGGACTGTCTAAACTTTTGACACGTTCTTTGCTTGTATTGGGTTGGAGTATCCCTTGTGCTCCTCTTTAATACAATTTTCCTTATAAAAAAACCCCCTCATTTGAAACAGATTTGGAAACAAATCTGAGACAAAATCAGATTAGGATTCATCATCTTCCCTTCTTAATCTCATATACCTGTTTTCCATTTTCCAGAAACGAAAAGAAATTAAGAAACACATTCCAATCCATGATCTCAATCAAGAAATGTTGAACCAAGAAATGAAATCAAGAAACGAAACCAAAAAAAAGATAATCAAGAAACGAAATCAGTGGTGCAAATTGAAATCCCTAAAAGGATTTCCCCCAAAAAGAAAATGAAATCCCTAAATCCATGTTATCATGTCTTCCATTTTTGTGTTCTTTGAATGAGCACGCAAACTGTTTGTTGTTTTGAGGGTGAGAAGACCGATTGAAAAGGGGGGTGTTAGTGGCCTGAGATCTGGAAACGAATTGGGGAAGATGATGATGATGATGACCTGTCAATTTTTTTATAAGTCATGTCAGCATTGTCTGCCACTTAAGCTTTTTTTTTAACGGAGTTAAACAGAAAATCAAAAAAAGGACAACGATGCAATGATTTAAAAAGTTAAGGGGTACAACGAAACATAAGGGACCTAATCGTAAACGAAAATAAGTTAAGGGACTCCGGATGGTATTTTGTCAATAAATTATGAGGATTTTTTCTCTTGATAAATTATATATTTTTATGAGTCCTAAAGCCCTATCAATATAAGTATGCAATGTGATAAGAAGAGAGAAATAGAAAGAATTAGGGGGTGTGAGATGGGTGTTAATTTTTTGTGGGAATGTGGGGTGTTCAAAAATCAACACCCAAATTGGATTTTCACAACAAATCTTTGCAAACTTGGAATTCTCTCTTTAAATCTAAGGGTTCTGTAGCTGACTGAACCATACAACTACTATCTGCATTCTTCTACCATAACACCCTCCCAATCACCCCCCCTAATCTCCTACCATTTGTCACTCCACTCTAACTCCTAATCTCCTACCATTTGTCACTCCACTCTATAACTGTCCCCATCCCTCAATCATTGATAGCTCCTCCGCGGCAAGCCATGTCGTGGGATACCCCCACTTCTGCCCGTTGGGT
This sequence comes from Astragalus membranaceus, assembly GCA_039519185.1. Classification (NCBI taxonomy): domain Eukaryota; kingdom Viridiplantae; phylum Streptophyta; class Magnoliopsida; order Fabales; family Fabaceae; genus Astragalus; species Astragalus membranaceus. The sequence goes on from CM076846.1 coordinate 215,238,446, forward strand.
ATCTCTAGTATGAGATAATCTCACATCCCTAAATAATGAATAATATTAAAAGTATATAAGAGACTATATTCATTAAGCTATGACTTTAAGTTTTTAGGAATAAAAGTCGTATATGCCTTTATTATACACCTTAAAATTATAAAAATACAAATAAATATAAAAATCTAACAAAGTGGTATTTAGAGTTTTTATTCTAAGGGACCTATGAGTGGAAAGAAATAATGGAAGGAAATATTATGTTTTTGTAATTCTGTTTAGTTACCTAATTGTTGTAATTAAGTGTTTAAAATGTAATTAGGCAAAAGCCCTAAATATAAGTACAACAAAAATTAGGCCTTAGGAGATTAGGTCAAGGTGACAATTTGTAACAAATCTGTTTGTAAGTAGTTAACAGTCAAGCTAAAACTGTTATGGTTGTTATGTTAGACTATAGTATAACCTTAGAGGGGGGGGGTGAATAAGGTTATGTGTAATTCTTGGATTCTTTTCAAAATAAATGATAAGTTTGTTTAAATCAAATGCGGAAAAAGAGATTTGAACTTATCAGATATATGCAAGTAGGCAGATTAGGCACAATGAGATATTATTCTATATTCAATATTTACAATAAGGTTGTTTTATAAGTAATGCAATGATATTGAATATAGCAGATCTACAGTAGTGATAGAGAAGATGATAGATAAACAGATCTGTAGTACAACGAGTATAACTATAACCAGATTAACAGATTCAGATCAGAGTAGGGATATAGTTATACAACCAGATTAACAGATTCAGATTAGAGTAGTGATATTATAAACAGATATAAACAGTAAATAAAGTAAAGAGAGAGGGATAGAGATACACCAGAAATTTTACGAGGTTCGGGATAAAAGCCCTACGTCCTCGGCCTCCGGCTTTGCAACCTTTGGACTTTGCTGATAACCACTATATGAAGAATGTTTTACAAACAGGCAACTTCAGATAGCAAATCCCAATTCCCCCGAACTGAGAACCCGAGCACCTAGCTAAGGATTTCAACCCGCTTCAATCTCCTGATTGAACGACCCAAGAGCACCTCCCAGGATTTCAAACCAACTCAATCTCCTGATTGAGAGACCCAAGAAAACTTCCCAGGATTTCAAACCAACTCAATCTCCTGATTGAGAGACCCAAGAAAACTTCCCAGGATTTCAAACCAACTCAATCTCCTGATTGAGAGACCCAAGAACAATTCCCAGGATTTCAGAGTGACCCCCACAATAGTAGATTACAATATAGAAGCTATGATCTAATCACCTCCGATAATATGACAATATAATAGCTGAGAGAGATGAGTGACTAGATCTATAAAAAATGATATGAAAGTGATAGCTCTATTTTTCTCTTTCTCAGATCTAGAAAATGTACGTGAGAAGTAGAGAAGATGTGATTTTTGGTGTGGATGAGTGAATTGAAAAGTGTTTCACACCTGCCTATTTATAGGCTTAGGAAAGCGTAGGATTTTCAAAAAAACATTTAATGAAATGATGAATCGATTGTTTGATGAAGTTAAAATGTTGATGAATCGATTCTTATCATTTTAGAAGACATAAGAATCGATTATATGGCTAGTTAAAAAATTGAGGAATCGATTCTTTACATATGGAGAACATAGGAATCGATTGTTTGTTTCTTTAGAAATAGGTGGGAATCGATTTTCAGGACATCCTGAATAAGGTAGGAATCGATTCTTACTTTGTTTAAAATGAGGAGGAATCGATTCATAGCCTATAGGATTGCTTGAAAATCGATTTCATAGTCTTTTGAAATAGGAGGAAATCGATTCTTACCTTTGGCTTGAGAATATGTAGAAATCGATTACATGCTTCAAACATAGGATAAGGAAATCGATTTCAACCTTTAAAATAGGATTAGGAAATCGATTTCATGATTTAGAAAATGATAGAAATCGATTTCTAGCTTTCCACAAAATTATTTTTAGGTTTAGGGCTTTGCCATGCATGCATAAGATATTTTCCAAAGCTTGCCATGCATGCATAACATATTTTCAAAACCCTAATTTTGATGCATGATGCATGTTTTCAAAAGTCATCTCTCAGCTACTAAAATGTCATAGACCTTCAGTGATAGGACCTTACACAGTGTCCTAAAGAAAGCGGATAAACAAATAGGTCTTGAACTGCTGAGGTGGCTTCTTCTCCAAGCTGCTCCACTTTAATATTTCCTGCTCTTTGATTCATGTCCTGTACTTTATTTTGTCCCTGCACTTTTATACACTGCAACCATTAGTAGACTAAATGTAATTTGTTATCATACAAAACAAAGAGTGTTTGTCCTTGGTTCAACAAACTCCCCCTTTTTGATGATAACAAATTACATTATGCATAGGGAGACCATAATAGAGAAACAATGGCAGAAGCTCCTCCTAAGCATAAGCAAACAAAATAAGCAGTATGACAGCAGGATAGCAGCAATTATTTTCTCCCCCATTAAATAATAACATGCATATTCTCTCCCTTAACATGCATATTCTCTCCCTTTTGCATACAATTTCTCCCCCTTTGTTTTCATCAAAAAGGAGGTGGGGTGAATACATACAACATAAGCACTTTATAAACTTGCATAATAAATAAGCAGCATTGCATAGCATATGAGTTTTTCAAAAACAGTAGTTCATGCTATGCTCCCCCTTACTTGGTGATCCCCCTTAATAATTTTAGAATGCAAAGCTTAGAAAAAAGAGGGTGGATCATCATGGTTTTAAAAAAGATATTTAGAGAAAATAGGATACCCAAGATAATATGCCATACTTGGTTCAACAATATAGGTATCATATTTAACTTAAAAATATGTTGCATCAGAGATCCATCACAATAGAGAGAAAAAAGACTTTGATGCACACAAAATTTTTTATTTCACAGGAGTGACAAATTATTCTTAAGGTGAATAGAACTTTACCAATCTAACCTTCACCGATGATTTTTCCTCTATTGTTGATATTACTATTCACATGACTGCTGTTTCTGAGTATTAAGGATCTTTTTGCGTCTCCAGTCATGAACTTTGAGTCTCTGCTATCAAGGTATCGATCTGACCCCCATACCCTGTAGCACACCTGCACTAAGATCAAGTAGAAAATTTTGGTACCCAATTCTCTTTGGGTCCTTTGGGGTTAGTTATCAAGGGGGTTTTCACAATCCACCTTGGTTTCTCACAAGCAGGTATAAGGGTACCAAGCTCACATAATTTACGGATAGGACATCTAGGTGAGCTATGGTTTCCCTTTTGACAGTAGGTGCATGAGAAAACAATGGGTTTATAACTTGAAGTAGCAGCTACAAAAGTCATTTTCTTTTTCAAAATAGGGGAGGTGGAATTACCTTCATACCCAAGACCTCTCCTATCAACATATTCATGTTGGGAGTGCAATATCTTGGTTAAGGTATTTTCACCAACCTCAAACCTTTTTAAAGTTTCTTTCAAAATTTCATTTTCAACCTTGGCTTTTTCAAAATTTTGTTTAAGCTCAAGAAACTCAAGGTTGAAAGGTTTTATTTCATGTAGCTCATTCTTCAACTTAGCTACCTCATTTTCTAGAGTCTCAATTTGAGTGAGCATGCTTTTGTTACTCTTTGCCAATTTCTTAGATTTTAATAAAAGAGTTTCATGTTCAAAATAAAGAGCTTCAAAAGCCTCACTCAAATCTTGACTACTACAACCATCATCAAGTAAATCATCATGCATAGAGGAATCAGAAAGACTAGGGTTATTAAGGCTTACCTCGGAAGTGTCATTTGCCATAAAACAGATATCATTTGCAACCTCCTCAGATTCACTGTCAGTGTCAGAATTGTCCCATTTGGCCTCCATTTGGCTTGTACCGTGTGTGGCTTCCAAGTACTCCCAAATCTCTTTTGCTGTCTGACAGCCTTTTACTTTTCCATATTCTTCTTCACATAGAGATACGTGAAGAACGTTCATTGCTCTGGCGTTCTGAGAGATCTTGTCTAACTCAGACTTTCTCAGCTCTTTCAGGTCAATGGTGTAGATATCCTCAACTGGCACTTCTTCTTCTTTGCCGGTAGCTTTACTTTTGATTTTCATTGGGATCAGTGGTCCATTTGCAATGATCCTCCATAAGGTGAAATCTATAGCCTGCACATGACATTTCATTCGACTACTCCAATAGTCATAGTTAGTCCCATCAAACAGGGGTGGCCTAAATAAAGACATCCCCTCTTTCAAAAAAGAACCCATAATCACAGATAGATAAATAAAATTTAAATTGCGAGATATTAAGCTCTATATGCAATTTCTAGCTTTGATACCACTTGTTAGACTATAGTATAACCTTAGAGGGGGGGGGTGAATAAGGTTATGTGTAATTCTTGGATTCTTTTCAAAATAAATGATAAGTTTGTTTAAATCAAATGCGGAAAAAGAGATTTGAACTTATCAGATATATGCAAGTAGGCAGATTAGGCACAATGAGATATTATTCTATATTCAATATTTACAATAAGGTTGTTTTATAAGTAATGCAATGATATTGAATATAGCAGATCTACAGTAGTGATAGAGAAGATGATAGATAAACAGATCTGTAGTACAACGAGTATAACTATAACCAGATTAACAGATTCAGATCAGAGTAGGGATATAGTTATACAACCAGATTAACAGATTCAGATTAGAGTAGTGATATTATAAACAGATATAAACAGTAAATAAAGTAAAGAGAGAGGGATAGAGATACACCAGGAATTTTACGAGGTTCGGGATAAAAGCCCTACGTCCTCGGCCTCCGGCTTTGCAACCTTTGGACTTTGCTGATAACCACTATATGAAGAATGTTTTACAAACAGGCAACTTCAGATAGCAAATCCCAATTCCCCCGAACTGAGAACCCGAGCACCTAGCTAAGGATTTCAACCCGCTTCAATCTCCTGATTGAACGACCCAAGAGCACCTCCCAGGATTTCAAACCAACTCAATCTCCTGATTGAGAGACCCAAGAAAACTTCCCAGGATTTCAAACCAACTCAATCTCCTGATTGAGAGACCCAAGAAAACTTCCCAGGATTTCAAACCAACTCAATCTCCTGATTGAGAGACCCAAGAACAATTCCCAGGATTTCAGAGTGACCCCCACAATAGTAGATTACAATATAGAAGCTATGATCTAATCACCTCCGATAATATGACAATATAATAGTTGAGAGAGATGAGTGACTAGATCTATAAAAATGATATGAAAGTGATAGCTCTATTTTTCTCTTTCTCAGATCTAGAAAATGTACGTGAGAAGTAGAGAAGATGTGATTTTTGGTGTGGATGAGTGAATTGAAAAGTGTTTCACACCTGCCTATTTATAGGCTTAGGAAAGCGTAGGATTTTCAAAAAAACATTTAATGAAATGATGAATCGATTGTTTGATGAAGTTAAAATGTTGATGAATCGATTCTTATCATTTTAGAAGACATAAGAATCGATTATATGGCTAGTTAAAAAATTGAGGAATCGATTCTTTACATATGGAGAACATAGGAATCGATTGTTTGTTTCTTTAGAAATAGGTGGGAATCGATTTTCAGGACATCCTGAATAAGGTAGGAATCGATTCTTACTTTGTTTAAAATGAGGAGGAATCGATTCATAGCCTATAGGATTGCTTGAAAATCGATTTCATAGTCTTTTGAAATAGGAGGAAATCGATTCTTACCTTTGGCTTGAGAATATGTAGAAATCGATTACATGCTTCAAACATAGGATAAGGAAATCGATTTCAACCTTTAAAATAGGATTAGGAAATCGATTTCATGATTTAGAAAATGATAGAAATCGATTTCTAGCTTTCCACAAAATTATTTTTAGGTTTAGGGCTTTGCCATGCATGCATAAGATATTTTCCAAAGTTTGCCATGCATGCATAACATATTTTCAAAACCCTAATTTTGATGCATGATGCATGTTTTCAAAAGTCATCTCTCAGCTACTAAAATGTCATAGACCTTCAGTGATAGGACCTTACATAGTGTCCTAAAGAAAGCGGATAAACAAATAGGTCTTGAACTGCTGAGGTGGCTTCTTCTCCAAGCTGCTCCACTTTAATATTTCCTGCTCTTTGATTCATGTCCTGTACTTTATTTTGTCCCTGCACTTTTATACACTGCAACCATTAGTAGACTAAATGTAATTTGTTATCATACAAAACAAAGAGTGTTTGTCCTTGGTTCAACATGTTAGAGTTCTAACAACCCAAAAAATCTATAAATGAAAAGCTTGTATACAGAAAGCACATATGAAATATCAAGAAAAATAAAAGTTACAACATATTCCTTGCGTTCGTCTTTCATTCTCTAAGTTCCCTTTCTCTATTGCTATAGTTTCTACACAACCTTGCTTCGTTTTTTCTTCTTCACGAACGCAAAATCAGTCACCTTCGTCAATCCTCTCGCCCTTCGTTCGTTCTTTGCACAGCAACGTCGTTTTGATTCCTACACGAACAAACAGTTGCTACAGAAGAAGAAGAAGAAGAAGAAGAAGAAGAAGAAGAAGAAGAAGAAGAATATATTTGGCTTTGTCTAGAGAGAAGTCAGAGAAGAAAAAGACCAACAGGGAAATAGAGAGAGAAGGGTGTTTACCGTATGAAAAGAGATCTTAGGGTTATCAGAGTTTAACCCTCCACTTCATTGCTACCTTGGAACGGGTCATAAGCCCATTTTCGTAGCAAGTGCACGGTACCTGAATATAAAGATTGAGTCAGTATTAGTTTTTAACAATTCCGAGCCTATTTCTCTATCAATTACACCACCACAATTTCATATAATATACCAACAAATTGGTATCTTAGAGCATAGTTACGTTCTTGGGGGATCGAGAAAATTCTGGGAAACACAAGAGTGTGTGAGGTGTGTGAATTTTTGTGAGTTTTAGTCAGAGTGACAGATTCTTGGGTTAAGGGAAACAGTGTGTGAAACAGTTTTCAGTCCTTAACCATGGAAACAGGAAGTCTACCCACAAACATACCTAAACTAGATAGCAAAAGCTATGACAGATGGTGTATCCAAATGGAAGCAATATTTGGCTTCCAAGACATATTTGAAATTGTGACAGAAGGGTTTACCGAGCTGCCTGCAGAACCAACAGAGGCTGAAAGAGCCACATACATTGAGAACAAGAGAAAAGATTGCAAGGGTAAGTATCTCATTCATCAAGGATGTGATGAACCAAACTTTGACAAAATCAGAAATGCCAAGACTTCTAAAAAAGTCTGGGATATCCTGAAAACCAGTTTATTGGATGATACTTAAGTCAAAAAGGTCAAGTTGAATGCTTTGAGAAAGCAATATGAGAACACTAAGATGAAGGATCAAGAGAAGATCTGTGATTACATTGCTAGACTTAGAGTTATCACTAATACAATGGGATTGAATGGTGAACAACTCACAAATCAGCAGATTTGTGAAAAGATCATACGTTCTTTAACTCAAAGATTTGGCTATATAGTCAACTCTATTGAGGACACTATGGATCTAGCAGCAGTGACCATTGAACAACTTCAAAGCACCTTATAGGCCAAGGAAATTCATCTAAATGAGATGGAAGGAGGTGATAAAGGGAAGGAGACAACCTTCCAAGCAAAACCCTCTATGTCAAATTGGTCTAAGGGCAAGAAGAAGCCTAATGGTAAGGGAAATTGGAACTCTAACAAGGGTAAGGGCAAAGATTCTGAATCCTTGTAAAGGAGGAGGGTCTAGTAGCTCTAAAGGTAAGAAAGAACCTACTGATAAAAAGAAGATTCAGTGCTGGAACTGTGAGAAATTTGGGCACTATGCATTCATGAATATACCTCAAATGACTTTGAGGAATTCTATTTCAAGGAAGGAATCATTCATGAAGTAACATCTCCTTATACACCACAACACAATGGCTTGGCAGAAAGGAGAAACAGAAGAATCCTGGACATGGCCAGGAGCATGCTTAAACAGAAACAGTTACCTCATAAGCTACGTGAAGCTGTGATGACAACCACTTACTTGTTGAATAAATGTTCTACTAAGAAACTGAATGGGAAAGTGCCTGAGGAAGTTTGGCTAGGAAAAAAGCCTAGTGTATCTCACCTAAGGGTGTTTGGTTCTTTGTGCTATGGTCACATTCCTGATGCTACTAGAAAGAAACTTGAAGACAAGAGTAAACCTCTTATCTTAGTTGGTTATCATCCTACTGGTGCTTATAGGTTATATAATCCTACTAATGATAAGGTTGAAATTAATAGAGATGATGTTGTTGTCTTGGAGGATGAAAGCTGGGATTGGCAAAATATAAACCAAACTAGCTCTCAACCCTTTGTGACAGTGAATCTGGACCCTATTGAGGAGGGGGCAGAACCTGGAAATGTTCCTAATGGTGAAGACAGTGAAGAGGAATAAGTTGAGGAGGTGTCAGAACCTAGATCTCAAAGGCATAGACAGATGCCTAGAAGATTTGATGACTATGAGGTGAATAATGATGATGAAATCACCAATGAAGGTGATTTAGTGCAGTTTGCAATGCTGGTTGATGCAGAGCCAGTTAGTGTCAAAGAGGCCTTAGATGACAAGGCTTGGAAGGGTGCAATGGTAGAGGAAGCAACAAGGCCTTAGAAGAAGAGGATTATATTTGTGTTTGCCGTATGAAAAGAGATCTTAGAGTTATCAGAGTTTAACCATCCACTTCATTGCTACCTTAGACCGGGTCATAAGCCCATTTTCGTGGCAAGTGCACAGTACCTGAATATAAAGATTGGGTCAGTATTAGTTTTTAACAATTCTGGGCCTATTTCTCTATCAGTTACACCACCACAATTTCATATAATACACGAGCAGGAAATACATCATTCGTGACAATTGCACCACTGTTTTTATTGGTGAGGAGTATGACGCATGACTGTAAATATATTAGTTCACCTTGAAGCATTGGATCTCTAGGAGATTGTAGAAGATGACTATGAAGTCTTCCAATTACCCGCAAATCCTACGATGGCTCAATCGAAGAATCACAAAGAAATTAAGACAACAAAGGCAAAGACTAAAGTTTGTGTTTTTTATGGTGTTAAAAATAATATTAACAAGAATTATGAATTTGAAGTCTGCGAAAGACATTCGAGGGAAGGACTCAACTACTGTGAATATGGACTTGGATCTAGACACCAATAAGTTCCGGGTTTGAATCTATTTTTGTTTCCAATAATAAGGATGATGTTATGTTATGACATTTAAGGTGAGGCCACCGAAGATTCAAATATTTATTTCTTAAGTTATTTTTTAATCAAGACCCTGCTTTATTTAAATGCGAGACTTGCAAATTTGCAAACAGCTATGCTATTTACTAGTATTCCTACCTAATAGAGTAAAATAATGGTGTGATTAGTAATCAGGTGCATATAGTAAAATGGTGGTGCAACCAGCAATAGATGTAAAACTAATTCAGTTTCTTCACTTGCCATGCTGGCATAGATAGTTAGGCTTGAGATCCTCTATATATAAGCAAATTGTACAAACTGATTTCAATCAAGCTATTCACTTTTACAATAATCAAAAGAATGATTTCATCACTTCTCTCTCTAGTTCTTAACATGGTATCATTCGCTTCTCCTATCCTGGGCTTGTAACAAAATTCTGTTACAGTTATCTTCTTCTTCTTCCCCATTCTTCTGCTTTCCCTGCTAATTCTCTGCAATTCAGAGCAAGATCTCAGCATCTTGCATCACTGCGCCATTGTCATCTACGGATCTGCTTCTGCAACCTGTGTTCATCAACATCACAAATCAGTTAATCTTGCACATACTCAACAATGGCAACTACATCAGCAACAAATGAGATATCTCCTAATTCTGAGCAAACTCAAGTATTTTAAACAGGTTCTGTTTTACATTCTGGTTCTAATTTTGTTTCTGGTCCTAAGCTTTCTTTCAAGCTAGATGATAAGAATTTTTTACTTTGGAACCAACAAGTTGAAGGAGTCATTCTCACACACAATCTTCACAGACTGCTAGTTAATCCAACAATTTCTCAGAAATTTAACTCACCTGATGATGAGAAACTTAATAAAGTCTCTCTAGAATACTCAAAAATGGATTGTTCAAGATCAGGCTCTATACACTTGGCTTTTATCTACTTTATCTGATTCAATACTACCTCGTGTGCTAAGTTGTAGACATGCTAGTCAAGTGTGGGATAAAATTCATAAACATTTCTATGCACACCTAAAAGCCAAGGCAAGACAGTTGAGAACTGAATTAAAGACTCTCAAGAAAGGCACTAAAACTATCTCTCAATTTGTTACACAAGTTCATACTATTGCTGATTCTCTAACTGCCATAGGTGAAGAGGTTAAAGATCAAGATCTTATGGATATTGTTTTAGTAGGCTTGCCTGAAGAATACAATGCTTTTGTTATGGTGTATTATGGTAAACCAGACAATACATATCTGATGGAGTTAGAATCGCTGCTACTGGTGCAAGAGGCTCAGTTGGATAAGTTTCGTCAAGAATTAACCTCCCATGCTCCCTCAGCTAATGCAGTTCAGGCCAGTGTTCAACAACAACCTCAAGCTAATGCTGTCACTGCAAACAATTCAGCATACCAGAATGCTAATCCTTCCTTCATCAGAGGTAGATACAGGTTCAACAGAGGCAGAAGGCCGTGGGAGGTACAGAGGCAGTTCCAATACCTATCATAACCTCATAACCCTAACTACACTCCTCCTACAACTGGTTCTAAGCCTACTTGTCAGTTATGTGGTAAATATGGTCATGTTGTAGCCTCATGCTGGTATAGATATGATGAGCACTTTGTGCCTGCACCAGTTTCTACTCCTGCTGCTCCTGTCTAGGCTACACCTGCTGCAGCAGGCTCTTCCAACACTGCCACAGACTCCTCAGCACCACAAGCATGCTTTGCAGCCTTCACTGCTAATGTTCCCGGCGCTGTCACTGTTGAATTCCCTCCAGAATTCACCTCTTCAGGTTGGTATGCTGACACATGTCCTTCACATCACATGACACCTTTTGCTCACAATTTGCATACTAGTTCTCCTTATACAGGGCATCAACAAGCCAAAATGGGCAATGGTCAAGGGACAGTTATTAATGCTATGGGTTCCTCTAAACTCTTCTCTAAACTTAAACCTATTTCACATTACACACTCACTAATTTACTACATGTGCCAACTCTCACTCGTAATTTATTGTCTGTAGGTCAATTTGCTCAAGATAACATTGTTTATTTTGAGTTTCACTCTTTTATTTGTCTTGTGAAATCTCAGGCATCTGATGAAGTGCTCCTTCAAGGCTTTAGAGGCTCTGATGGACTGTTCTTCATGCCTAGTCTTACTTTGGTTCCTCCCGGCAGCTCTCCCAGTGTTGTTACAGTCACAAGTTTTCCTGTTTCTACTAGTTCTTCCACTTCTATTTTAATTCCATGTAATAATTCGGCATCTAATGTTACTCCATATACTTTGTGGCATCATAGACTAGGTCATGCAAATAGTCATGTTGTTCATTTTGTACTAAAACATTGTAATATTTCCATTTCATCTAATAAAACTTTTGATTTGTGTAAATCTTGTTGTCTTGGGAAAACACACAAGTTGTATGCCCCACCCTCCACAACTATGTATAGTACTAAACCTTTTGAATTAGTGCATGCTGACCTATGGGGACCTTCTCCCACACCTTCTAGTGGTGGCGACCTATACTTCATTGCCTTTGTAGATGCCTACTCTAGGTACACCTGGATTTACTTCCTAAAAGCCAAATCAGAAGCCATTCAAGCCTTTAACCAGTTTCACAAAATGATCCAAACCCAATTCTCTGGTCAACTTAAACTCTACAGTCAGATTTTGGTGGTGAGTTTCGCCCCTTCACAAATCACCTGACATCCCTAGGTATATTACACAGAAAAACCTGCCCTTACACCTCATACCAGAATGGAACAGTATCTAAACCTGGCAGTCTCAGAAGAAGCTTTAGTTGCCGTTCTGGTGCGCGAGCTAGAAACCGGACAAAGCCCAGTCTATTTCGCAAGCAAAGCTCTACACGGAGCTGAGAATCGTTATCAAAAGGTCGAGAAGATCGCCCTGGCTCTCATCGTCGCAGCTCGACGCTTCCGAGCCTATTTTGTCGCTCACCAGGTGGTCGTCCGGACTAACTACCCCATCAGACAAATACTCCATAACCCCGATCTTGCAGGAAGAATGATTAAATGGGCCGTGGAACTCTCAGAATTCGGAATTAAATATGAAGCTCGAACAGCACTAAAGGCACAAGTTTTGGCGGACTTCATGGCCGAAATGACCCCTGCTAACATCGAATCCGATGTATGGATCCTATATGTCGATGGATCCTCTAACCCAAAAGGAAGTGGTGCTGGAATCATGTTAGAAAGCCCAACGGGGATCATCATTGAAGTTTCCCTAACTTTCGGTTTCCCAACATCGAACAATCAAGCAGAATACGAGGCTTGCATCGCCGGACTACGCTTGGCAATTGACCTCTGAGTTCCGCAAATAAAATTACATACCGACTCTCTATTGGTGGTCTCCCAAATCGGAAACCAATACGAGACGAAAGAATCGATCTTGCAAAAATACTTGCTTCAGGTACGGGCGCTATTAGCTAAATTTGAAGCAAGCGAGGTAATTCATGTGCCAAGAACGGAGAACCAACGAGCTGAAATCCTCACCAAGCTCGCAAGCACTAAAACCCCAGGAAACCAGAGAATAACCATCCAAGAAACACTTCACAAACCCAGGTGTATCTCTCGAGCCTCTTTTTAACTCGACCATCTGCATGCTCGAAGAAACTAACAGCTGGATCACTCCAATCTTGAAATACATCGTTACAGGAGCTGAACCCCCAGACACGAACGATGCTAAATACGTCAGGAGAAGGGCTTAGGCTTTTTCAGTCATCAATGGAACGTTATACAGAAGAAGCCTCTCTTCCCCCTTGATAAAATGCATCGAGGGAGAGGAAGCAGCCTCTGTCTTGACAGAAATTCACAAGGGAATCTGCGGCCAGCACATGGGAGCTCGGTCTTTAGCTCGGAAAACTCTTCGAGCCGGATATTACTGGCCGACCATGGCAGGCGATGCTAGTGATTGTTGCGCCCTGAAAAAGTCCCCGAGGGAGAACCTTCATCGTTCACAACTTTTCCTAAGACAATGAAGCCGCCACCAATATTTATTAAGGAAAATATTAGGAAAACCTTTTTCTGGAAAGCGATTGGTCTTTTGAAACTAGAGAATAGGGTTCGGGGGTCGGTTACGCGCAGGGAAGGTGTTAGCATCCCACACGTCCTCTCTACTGAGAGGGAACCTTTAATTAAATGTGTGGTTTTAGTGTGTTGACTTGAAAATACTTAATTTTGCCTCTCTACTTCTTATTGAAAAATTCTTAATGGAAATCTTTATTTATTATGAAAAAGAAAAGGGGGAAGAATGGGTTTTTAGAAAAAAGACGCTTGACGGGACAAGGCCCGCTCCTACGTATCTTCCGGTGCGATGGAGAACTCAAAGCTACGTAGTTCTTCTTTATCCTGAAAAGTTTTTTTGTCTTTTATCTTTTTAGTGAGTTTTCGAAATAGGACGAGCATTTAGTGAATGATTAAACTAACCATGGTTATGGGTAATCACTGCTAAGTACTCTTGAAAATGAGAGTCACTACCACCAGTCAGACGAACAAAGGTTCTGATTGACTATTAGTAGCAACCCGTTTTTTATTTGCCTTTTTGAAAGTGGTTTTCGAAAGAGATTGATTGGCACGAATGATCAAACTAACAAAGGTTATGGGTGATCATCGCTTGTTGTTCTTTGGGGAAAAAGACATCGCCACCAATGGCTAGACGAACAAAGGTTCTGATTAACCACTAGCAACGATGGGTTGAAAATGATTTTAGAAAGGAAAAGGTTTTTGTTCTTTCATCTTTTTAGTGAGTTTTCGAAATAGGATTGGTTTTTGTTTAGGGAAGAGAAAATCTGTTACTTGGAAAAGAAAGGTTTGTGAAAAATTAAGTTTACTTAGGGGAAAGAAATAAAATTTAAAAAGAGAAACAGAGGGTGGAATAGTAAAATAGGGTGCCAGTGGCAGGAGGGCTGCATTATCAAAACTGGGGTGCGTGAAGCAGAGGTCCAGTTCGTTTTTGCATTGTGGGCTGGGTTTATAGACAGGGGGCTGTGCGAACTGAAACCTGGGGTGTTAATAGAAATCTGAAAAAATAAAAAAAAGGTGAAAAGACGAAATTGTCCTTGGGTCCATACTATAAAAACTAAACCTAAATTGCTAAACCTAAAAATTTCCTCTCTCTCTCTTCTCCACGGCGCTTCTACCCTCTCCTCCCCTCCTCTCCATTTTCTTCCTCTTTCCTTGCTCCGATCTCCCTTCTCTCTCAACTCCGATCTCGCCTCCTCTCCCTCTCATAATCATCAGCCCATTATTCCTCTCCTTTTTCCACGGCTCACCACCCCCAAATTTGCAAAACCTAAATTTTTTTTTCTCTCTCTCTTGCTTGCTGCGGCCGATCCCCACTCTAATCTCATCTCTTCTCTCCTCACGAAACTGCACTACCGTTTTTTCGCAGTGAGAGGGTGAGATGTGCAGAGAACGAGAAAGGCGGTGGTGAGAGAGAGACAGACTCGACGAGGAGAGAGACGAGACGGTGGAGGGCTGACTGCGACTGTGCTCACGGCGAGGAGGCGGGTACCGGCGGTCTAATAATCGAGACTGGTATGGCAACGCGACGGAGGTGGTGTGAAGGTACAGTGGTGGGCCTGAACTTGCACCGTTTCCGGCGACAGTGGTACTGGGAGAAACGCGAGGACGGACGCGAAGAGAGGGGGAAAATGACTGTGATGGTGATGAGGGTGGTAGTCATGCAAGTGTCCGACTGATTCTCCAGGACGACCACCGTGGAGGGTGGTCGGAGTTCGCTTCACGGCGGCGCAGGTCCGCATTTTATCCCTTTCCGCATTTTTTGTTCTTTCTTCATCTCTACTCTAATCTCTTCTACTGGTTCTGATTTTGTTTTGCTTTCCTATTTTATTTCTAGTTTGATTTTTGTTTACCTAAACCATTTCAACAAACCTGTTTTTACTAAGCTTATTTCTAGTAGAATACTAAAAACAAAATACTATTCACAGTACAAGGCTCAAAACAGAGTACTAAAGAAAAACCTAATTCATTCTTAATTTTTCCCTTTTTTAAAAAAAAGACTCTAGCCTATTTACATATTAATATTGAGCCCTAATTATTTCTAACAAAACATAAACTCAAGACTATTCTATTTTTTAGTTCATATATACCATCATACGATTTTGATGTGGACTTAGATAAAACCTAAAAGAACAAAATTAAGACGCAAAACCAACCTGTAGTCCAGCTTTTGAAAATGCTCCTTATGTTTTCTTATCACTGCTCACTGCTCTGCCTACTTAATGCTCTCTGTTGCCTCAGAATATTTGAACCAAAGCTTTTTAATGATTAGGGTTCTGATTTTGAACCACCAACCCTTTTGATTATTTCTCAAATTTTCCCCCCTAATTTTATTCTGCTTTTTTTGTATTTGTGTTTGCTGTGCCTCTGCCTGTGTTGTTTTTCAGAATTGTTCCTCTAACACTATTTATGTTCATTGTATTTATAGGCAAAGGATTGTGGTGTAGATGTGGTGTTGGAGCAGGGAATCAAAGCCCTCAGAAGACCAAGCTGTTGCTGTTAGTGGAGCAGCAAGGGAGCAGCAGGGGTGGAGCAGTGGAGCAGTGACTGCAAAAAACTGTGGTGTTTTTGCCTCAAATGAAGACCAAACAAAAGACAAGAAGAAAGGAAGTTGAGCTTTGAAGCTCAAAATATTTTCTGCTGGCAGAAGCGCACAGCCCTCTTCCTTTTTTTGTTTGACCCTTCAAATTTTTTGTCTCAAATGTAACAACCATTTTATTTAATATATTTTATTTTTTGTAAAAAAAAGGACAGATTTGAATAAAAGACATTATACTTGATTATTTGGTTATATCTACTAATACCACTAATATTAATAATAGCAATGATAATAGAACAGCAATAATACCGCTAAATTGCTAATGCCGATATGCTTTTGAAAGCGAGAAAAATACTCGTTAAAAATGAACGCTTGCAGAATACATTATTTATCTTTTATACATTTTGAATTAGTCGGACAAAATTGGGGTATGACAGCTGCCCCTCTTAATTCGGATTTTATCAAGAAATATGAATTGGCCGAGACATATTTCGAAGATAAAATACGAATGAAGAATTCAGAAATTATACCAATTTTGTCTACTTGGAGAACATCGAACTTCCTTTTTCTGTTTCTTCTTTTTCTCTTTTTTTTTGAATCAACACTTGGAGCGTTGATGAGGAAACGATAAACGAAATGGTTAACAACATGCACGCTAACTGCGAAAGGCAAGGAAAGCGCTAAATGAAGAAAACGATAAAGAAAGCGGTAAAATGCCAGGCTGCCTAAAACCTGTAAACGAACCCTTGCGAATCCGAGCTTGCACGTGGCTTTGAGGAGCACGCATCCTGAGAATCTCTGGTCTTTCGAGCGACCGGTGGGATCGTTATCAGCTCCGGAACTGATATACTGATCAATGCACGGCGTCCACTGTATCTTAGGCTGATACAACTATTCCGTTGAACCTCACATGGGGCTGCGGTCCATCGCGTTGCTCGTACACGATGTGAGACCTGGGCAAAAGGGATCGATGATCTCTCTGGGCTCCAATCCGCAGTACGCGCCTGAGCGCTCTCTTTTTTCTTTTCTTTTTTGTTTCTCTCTTTCCTTTTTTTTTTGAACTCCCAACTTGGGGAGCATTTCCTGGAATCTGAAGGCGAGCATTAACACTGCGGTGTTCATCCTCTCTCACTTGTCTGCAGCTGAAAAATGCACCAACGCATGCAATGCAAATGCCATGATTGCTATTTTCTTTTCTTTTTCTTATGATGAATGTAATGCAAATGTCTGAATTTTCTTTTCTTTACTTTATTATTATTATTATTATTATTATTATTATTATTATTATTATTATTATTATTATTTTCTATGTTTGAGGAGTGCGTGATTTTATGCTTGGTGAATGTAATGCATGACTTTATTTGTTTATTGCTCTTTTGCTTTTTCAACCTTCTTCTTTTCTCTTCTTCTTTTTTATTTTTATTTTTTCATATATATTTTTCTTTTTGTGCTCCTTTGCTCTTTTGGCTTTTTCTTTGCTGGTCCGACCCACTCGCGGGACTTGCGTTATGAGACACCATGATTATCTATGATAATTATTCGGGAGCCGAGCTTCGTCCTCTTGTTTTAATGCAATCAGCGCTTCTTATTTGATTTTTGTGAGCTTACTTGACTGAAAGATCGTCTCTTTTTGTTGTCATTTTCAAAAATTTCGCAATGATCTTAATGCTATGACTTATGCACATTTCCATGATTTATTTATCATCTACCATAAAACGTAGTTTAAAATCAAAAATGAAAAGAAAGCAACGATAAGACAACAAAACTGATAGAGTGAAAAGTCTAGACTTTTATTCACATGGAAATCAGACATGCAGAATGTCACGCTGACTGAAAAGAGCACATTGGAAACTAAAAAAAACAATAGAATTGACGCAGCAGATCTTATGAATATTCTTTGTCTCTGGAGCGTTCGATGCCAACCGCTCATACTTGCAGCCTTGATCACCCTTTTATCCAAGCTTTTGGAGGCGCTGCTTGCCTCTTTTACTTTTTTAAGTCCAACCTTTCTGACCCTAATTTTTGCCTGGACCGCTCTTTGCGAGTTTTCAGTCCACCGGGTCGCTCTTTTTTGCCTAGGCCGCCCTTTCGGGTTTTCAACCTAGCGAGCTAATTCTTGCTTGGCTCATCCTTCTCTTTTTCTTTTATTTTTCTCAGGCGTAATATTTCTTGACTGAATCTGAATTGACTGGGTTTCTGAGTTCTTCACCATCCATGTTGGTGAGTATCAATGCTCCTCCAGAAAAGGCTTTCTTTACCACATATGGTCCATCATAGCTAGGAGTCCATGTCCCACGGGGGTCACTCTGTATAGGCAGGATCTTCTTGAGCACAAGGTCTCCTTCGCTGAATTCTCGGGGACCATAGCGACACACCAGAAGAAGCTTGAGTTGCCGTTCTGGTGCGCGAGCTAGAAACCAGGTATATCTTTGGGAAAACTAAAGCTTCTTCTGAATTCTCGGGGACCTATAGCGACACACCAGAACGGCAACTAAAGCTTCTTCTGAGACTGCCAGGTATATCTTTAGGAAAACTAATCAATATTGGACCGAACCTACTGATTGTCTCAAGCTTAGATCAGTAACTGATCTATCTTTAACAAAGCAAAAAGACCGAACCTATGTCCAGCGTTAGGAATAATTTTGAGATATAGTGGTAACTGATCTAAGCTTGAGACAATCAGTAACTGATCTATCTTTATGTATTTCTGAGTTGGCTTGTGAACATGTTGACTTTGGTTCACACACTTGATCTTCTTCACTGGAATGACAATCTTATAGCATATAATAATATGTAACAAAGAAACTAACAAATAATATGCAATTACGTACTCATTGCAAAGCGGAGCCAAATATACTTTCTTATGATTGCTGGCCATTTTGTTTTGAATATAGGCAGAAACAATGCTTGAGGAAGAGCCCTTCAAGGTAATCTTATATGGACACATAAATCCATATAAGTCACCAACACTCCTTTCAGCACATTTACGATGTAGATATCTATTATCACGTAAAAACAGTTTTATCAAATTAATATATATATATAGAAACACGAGAAATTTAATTACGAAATAAATTATACTACTTACGTGCACCATATAGCCAAGTGGGATAACTCAAGCCACCTATCACCGGAAGCCATGTCGCTCAGCTCTCCGAAAGAGGGAAAGCAATAATGCTCTTCATGCTCCAACATTATTTGGACGCTCCCCTCATCATAACCCTTGACGACTATCTCTCTCAGCCAATCTGTTAAAACCAGCTCCTCCACATGATCAGATGGTGAGCAGCTACCCTTAGATCCGATAGTGCTTATGTGAGAGGGAACCTGGACAGCTGCATTTTGACTGCAACTGCCCATAGCAGCCATTTGCTGTACATCAGTTCCAAATTCAAATCAGTTTCTTTATCATGTATCTCATAATAATAATATAACAGAGTCAGCAAAAATAATGGTTCTAATTTGCACCACATTATTCAAGCACCTAATAATAATAATATAACATATACCTTTGCCACCTCCTTGCTAACTCGTTCTTCCGTTTTCTTCTCGAACAATTGCTCCATTTGTTTCATCATCTGCGTTGGATCAAATTGTGAACTGCTCGAGCTCGTCCGACCAACACCTCCAAAGTATTTTTTTAGCCCAACTCCTCTTCCAGCTGTTCGAACACAACCGGGATGGTCAGGTTTTCCGATGGCAGTGGCTAAAATATCATTTTTTTCCTCTCGAAACAAAGGATCCTTGGCTACTCAAATCCACAATATCATCCTACAATAAAAGAATGTTCGCATGTTAGGATTAAATAAATTAAAATCAGGGTCAATTGAATATGTGATTAATTGAAATTTTACTTACAATGTTAGATGCAATTGATTCTAACTCCTCAGTTACATAAGATCCCGAATTCTTTTTATGGGCAGCCTTCCACAGCTCATGTCGCTCTGGAGATGTAGGCACCACCTCCAAATTAGGATCACCGGACTCCTCCCGCATTTTTTGTACTTGCTCTTCCTTCATATCTTGCTTCAACTTTTTATAACTGCCCCGCCCTACTGTGCGATAGTATTTATTATTACTTTGATTTTTCTGAGCAGATTCTCTTTTCACCTGTTACAAAACACACACCATCATATATAATAAATGAATAATATTTAAGAAATAAAAATAGTTGTGGTGAAAACAATACCACAAATTCCGAAGTAAGGCGACTTTTAACAAATGCGGTCCATGTCTTAGTAGATATACTAGGATACTTGTGAAATGGGGTTGTTTCGCCGGACTTATCCCCCTTGCCAAAGACATATTTGGTCGTGAGTCACTACAAAAAAACAGCGCATTAGCGACGGATTTTTCCCTCGCTAATGCATGTTTTTCCCTCGCTACTGACTGTTAGCGACGGAATTAGCGACGGACCAATTCCGTCGCTAAACACTGTGCACACTGAGCGTTGCAGTTGATTTGACAGTGACACTGACCAACTTTAGCGACAGAAATTCGTCGCTAAAATCCGTCGCTAATCTCTTTTTTTTTAAAAAAAAACGCTAATCTCAGATAGAGAGAGGGAGAGATAAGGGGTTGGGGAGGAAAATGGAGAAGGAAAAGAAATGAAAGAGGATGGTGTGGTGGTGGTGGTGGTGGTGTGGTGTTGAAGGGAGAAGATGAAGATGATGGTGGTGGTAAGAAAAAATGAAAGAGGAAGAGGAAAATGGAGAAGGAAAAGAAATTAAAGAGGAAGAGGAGGAAATGAAAGAGGATGGTGTGGTGGTGGTGGTGGTGTTGAAGGGAGAAGATGATGGTGGTGGTGGTAAGAAAAAATGAAAGAGGAAGAGGAAGAAATGAAAGGGGAAGAGGAAAATGGAGAAGGAAAAGAAATGAAAGAGGAAGAGGAGGAAATGAAAGAGGATGGTGTCGTGTGGTGTTGAAGGGAGAAGATGATGGTGGTGGTGGTAAGAAGAAATGAAAGAGGAAGAGGAAGAAATGAAAGAGAGGAAAAACGGAGAAGAGGAAGAAATGAAAGAGGAAGAGGAAGAAATGAAAGAGGAAGAGGAAGGATTCGGGTTTATAAAAATAAAAAATTACCCGTTAGCGACGGATTTAGCGACGGATTTCCCTCGCTAATGTCTGTCACGTGTCAAATCAACTGCAACGGTCAGTGGCACAATTTTCCAAACATTAGCGACGGATTTAGCGACGGATTTCCGTCGCTAATTCGAACCAAAATTTTCAAGTTTCGCGCCATGTTAAATCCGTCGCTAATTTAGCCAATTTCCGTCGCTAAAGACATTGTTTTCAATCCGTCGCTAATGCTGTGAATTTCCGTCGCTAATTTTGATTTTAGTTGCGTTAAAAACACACTTAGAGCAAGTGTACTCTCTCGCAGAAGTAGTATAAAATATTATCGTGTCCACAGGGATTAATTAACAAGTACCAAACTAATCAAGATTTATTATTATTTAGACGAACGAATATTTGAATTGTAAGAACAAATAAAAAAGAAATAAATAACAATAATTAAAATACTAGATTTAATAAATGGAGAGGCCTAGGATCACAGTTTCACTTGCAAGCTTCGATTCCCCCTATGTCTAATCCTACATGAATTCCCTTATTTTACTTAATTACCAATCCATTTACTAAAACTATTAATCCGTTTGGTCATTCGCGATTAATATTCTCGTGTAAAACCCCTTTTATAATTGAAGCATAGGGTTCCTTAGTTCATCAATTTAATGGGCTTGTTAATTTTCCTTCCTTTCCAATAGCTCACTGTTGGGCTTTCCTTCTCTTGGGCCCAACTTCAATCCAACTTGGCCATGAGACATGATCCTTCGATCTTTCAATTTCCAGCCCATAATTTGGATTCTTATTTTTTTTCTTATTTTCTTCTTTTCTGTAAAATAAAGAGCAAATTAAGCTAGTGATTTATATAATTAGTATATAATTGCTCTAAAAGTGACTCAAAAATATCTCTAAAAAATGCACTAAATTGGAGTTTATCAACTCCCCCACACTTAACTTTTGCTTGTCATCAAGCAAATTTCCTGGCTCAATAAATTTTTCAAATAAATAATAGAGACAGTCAAATAAGGAACCCAAAATTAGAAGCACAATGACAGACAATAGACAATATAACACATATGAGGTGTCAAAAGGCTGCCCAATTAGAGTCTCCTGTCCTTGAAGAATACATTTCCGTGAACAAAGGCACTCGCTCACAATCTCTCTAAGTGTTTAGGGACTAGGGAAATATACACTCAAGTTTCCACAAAATGCACATTACCATAAGCTTGTAATTTGACCAAATCTCTACTAAATAGTTCACATGCATGCAAAAGATGGGATTTCATGGGTTATAATAGGGCCAGGGTGAGTTCATGCAGGGTAGGAAATAAGAAGGAAGGGATAATCAACGGGTTAAAAACAACAAGCACATAGTAACATTTGAAATCAAATATGGAGCTCCTATCTATTTTACAATTTTTGTCCAAACTCCAAATTAATTTCACTTCCATTCTTCATTCTTCTTTTTCTTTTGAATCGACTCTTTTTTTTTTGGATTTGCCCTTTGGCTCTTTCATTCTTTTGATGTGCATTTTCCTCCTTCTTGCTTTCTTTCTTCTTCTTTTTTTTTCCCTTTTTCATTTTTCTATATTTTTTTTCATGAGAAGAAGGTAAGTACATGATTCACTCCTTTTTTTTCTTCATCCTGACAAGATAGAC
The DNA here is from genome assembly GCA_039519185.1 of Astragalus membranaceus. NCBI lineage: Eukaryota > Viridiplantae > Streptophyta > Magnoliopsida > Fabales > Fabaceae > Astragalus > Astragalus membranaceus. The sequence continues at coordinate 215,260,944 of CM076846.1, forward strand.
AACTAAAGTATAGGACGAAATTGCAATTTTCAATAGTTGCTCCACATTTAATTCCAAATGGTTACCACAAAAAAAAATTATATCTGGGTACCAAAGAAAAAAATATAACAAATAGGCTCAAAGGGGGCAACTAATGGATAAATTCAAAAAACAACTCTGAGGCCAGAAAAATACCTAAATTCCCCAAATCTTTTTACATGATGTAAATCAATTTTCGCCTTGAAATGGTCAAAAGACAAATTCTAGAATGTAGCAAATTGGGAAACACACTCATAGAAAGAAAAGAGGTAAAAATTTATGATTTAGTATCAATCCCCTTATGAAAGCTCAAATCTCACATTTAGAAGCTAATTCACAAAAAGTACTCAACAGGCACAATGCTAATTATCAGCTTACTAAGGACAACCTCACAGTTACAATTAAGCACAAGTCTGACAAGTAAATTAATTATGGGATCCCCTAAAGGCATCTCTATTTTTTTTTTCAATTTAGCATAATTCGCAAAAATAAGCCAGAAAAAATGCTATCAACATATACGGTGGGTATGTGCATTAATAAAGATTAAGTGACAAAATAACTTTCCTCCCCCACACTAGCATGAAGCATGGTCCTCAATGCAAAATGATCAAATAGAAACTAAGAGAAATAAATGAGAGAGAGAGTAATAGTGACTTCCCTGAGAGAGCTTGTAGTCCGAGCTTATTCCTAAAAACAAAATGAAACAAATTAAAAGTAAAAATAAAAATAAATGAAAAGAAAACACAGGTTGCCTCCTGCGAAGCGCTTGTTTAACGTCGTGAGCCTGACTATAGTTGGCGCTTAATCAGGGGGCTCTCCGAGAGAAAATTTAACATCTAATGCTGTGCACCTTCTTAGCTTTCTAACCATGTGGTTCACATTATTCTTTCTTTTTCCACGTGGTGGATGAACTTCAAAGAATGGTGAAATTTTTATTTTATCTTCATCCACCATTATGCTAGGATCCTGCAAAATAAGATTTTTTTCCAAAAGGTCCTGCATCTTTAATTCACTAAAAATGTTAGTTTCAACCACATCATCAAAATAAGGAGAAGTTAAAGAAGAGAAAATTTCATTGGAATTTAAAGCTTTAATAACATCATCTTCTTTACCACTCCTCAAAATTACCTTTCCCCGGTGAACCTCAATCACAGCATCACCAATGGTTAAAACAATTTGCCCAAAAATGGGCGCTTTCTCCTCTTTCTCCAAATCAAGAACCAATGGATCTTGCTCATTCTCCTCACAACCGCTCTCATTAATAGGATCTTTTGTTTCAATATGACTCCCTTCAGTAGGAGCTACTATTTTGATTTGACTCCCTTCAGTAAGAGTCTCCTCATCTTTCTTGAGAGCTTCTTCCTCCAAATTATATTCCATGGAGACAACTTCATCTCTCGTAGGAATACTTTCTTTGTATTGCTCAGCTTCTTTATTTTGGGTCGACTTAGTTTGTGAAGGAGTTTCTTGGGCCACTTGAGATAACAAAGCAATGAGACTTGAGATTTGACCATTCAGGCTTCCAAATTCGTTGTTCATGGCTCTAATTTGGCTCTCCAAGCTTTCAAAATTTTCATGTGTCTGCTGCATAAATTTGGCCAAGACCTCATTGACATCCGACTTTTCCTCCTCTTGCCTTTGCACTTGTAGTGACTCATAATTATCCCAGTGGGAGGAATAAGGAGGTGGCTCATAGTCATCCCAATAGTCTGAATAAGGTTCATAAGGAGGAGGAGAAATTTGAATCTGGCATTGAGACATATACCAATATGACTTCTCTAAATTTCTTTGTGCCTCTGCCTCTCTAATGTAGTCTCCAAGAGTTTTAACCATGATTTATACTTTTCTCTGCAAAACAAGGTAAATTGCAGTGGTCTCTTGGGAGAGTATTAGTAACTTTTTTTTATATATTTTTTCAATAAGATAAATAAAAAAAAACAAAACTAGTGCATAAAAAAATGTCTAAAGCAATAAAAATCTTTTTCGTTTAATATTGCTAAATTAATCCCCGGCAACGGCGCCAAAAACTTGTTGCGTTAAAAACACACTTAGAGCAAGTGTACTCTCTCGCAGAAGTAGTATAAAAGATTATCGTGTCCACAGGGATTAATTAACAAGTACCAAACTAATCAAGATTTATTATTATTTAGACGAACGAATATTTGAATTGTAAGAACAAATAAAAAAGAAATAAATAACAATAATTAAAATACTAGATTTAATAAATGGAGAGGCCTAGGATCACAGTTTCACTTGCAAGCTTCGATTCCCCCTATGTCTAATCCTACATGAATTCCCTTATTTTACTTAATTACCAATCCCTTTACTAAAACTATTAATCCGTTTGGTCATTCGCGATTAATATTCTTTTTCCTAAATTAACCCTCGTTTGGTCATGCAAGAATTTAAATTCAGGAAAAGCATAAAGAGCAAAAAGGTTGAATGATTGGAAGACTAAATTATGGTTTGGTCATGCCCTAATTATAGCCCCAATTATCCTATAGGTCCACCAACTAATTGCAGTACGGTCGCTGATCAACTAATTGATTATAAACATGCAACGGGTAGCTAATCCTAATCATATGATAAAAACAATAGGACAATATTAATTAAAATAAAAACAGGAATTCAAACCAGAAATTAGAACATAAAAAGGTCTCTAATCATGCAAGATCCACCTAAGACCCTAGAAGAGGATTTAGCTATCCAAAATCATAAAGAACAATAAAATAGGAATTAGAGTCATGAATTACAGAGATAAAAATAACCCGGAAATTAAAGAAATTCTTATTCTGAATATTCAGTCTCTTTTTCCTGCTCTAAAGCTCTCTCACGGTGTCAAGAACGGGTACTCAAAACTCCACTCTCTCATTGCCGGCGCTACTGTTGCGTCTTTTTTTCTTTTCTTCCGCGGCACTGTTTCCTCTTCCGTTAATTCTCGTGTAAAACCCCCTTTTTTTTTTGGTCAACCCCTTTTATAATTGAAGCATAGGGTTCCTTAGTTCATCAATTTAATGGGCTTGTTAATTTTCCTTCCTTTCCAATAGCTCACTGTTGGGCTTTCCTTCTCTTGGGCCCAACTTCAATCCAACTTGGCCATGAGACATGATCCTTCAATCTTTCAATTTCCAGCCCATAATTTGGATTCTTATTTTTTTCTTATTTCTTATTTTCTGCAAAATAAAGAGCAAATTAAGCTAGTGATTTATATAATTAGTATATAATTGCTCTAAAAGTGACTCAAAAATATCTCTAAAAAATGCACTAAATTGGAGTTTATCAGCGACGGACCACATATCTGTCGCTAAAATCCGTCGCTAAACACTGTTTTTTTTGTAGTGAGTGTTGTCTTGAACTGTTTCCAACAGAGACCTATATAAACCATCCAAGTTTTCTTGAATTCCTCATCATCGGGAACATCAAATGTTTCCTTAACACAAGAAAAATGTGGTGTTAGCACAAGAAATAAGGAAAGATAAATAAACCCAAGATTTCTTTCATTAGTGTATATACATACCAAAACACTATCCCAAACAATCTTCTTTGTCTGCTCATCCACTTCATCCCAAGCCATGGGCAATATGCTTACTTTTGTCCGCGCAACCACCCCTAAATAGCTCCTGAATTTGTCACCATACGGACCAATAGGTTCGCCAAACTCCATTCTAAACCTTTGACCAGTCGGACGCCTAGCAAGGAACCACTTTAATGATGTCGGACGCCTAGTCATCTTCTTTTTGGGAAGGTCAGTGTTGGAGTCACCCATGATATCTGTTGAACAAAGGAAAAAACACAAATATAAATATGAATTAGGTAAGCAAGTATAAATATAAATTAGATAACCAAATATAAATATAAATCATATAACCGTGAATAAATATGAATCAGATAACCAAGTATAAATATAAATTAAAGAACCAAATATATGTACCCATACTCATTCATGGGTTAAAGAACCAAGTAAGTACTTCATGTCAGACACATATAGGGTCAGTTACTAGACTTGGGTATTAAAATGGAAAAAATAAGACTCGGTCATTAAAATGGAAATAATAGTTCCTTCTAAATTTACTATGAGTTTAGTGACAATAACTAACAACAAAGCAAACTTGACACAAAATTCATGTTAGTTAACTCCATGAGGGAGCATTATTGATTCAATAATAGTCCCTTTTGTTTTTGAAAATTATCATTACTAGAAGAAATGCATGTAGAATTCACCCTTCAACTTCAATCAAAGTCCCAAAATGCACCTTTCTATGTGCAATATAACCAACCATTTTAGTTAAAATCAAAGTAACAAAATGCACCCTTAATTATTGAAATCCAGTTCAAAACTAACAGCTCAATTATGTAAGCTTGATAACACAATCTAGTCCTAAAATCAAATGAAACAGAATTATCCAACATCTATTTAGATGTATTATATATCAATTATAGTTTCATCAAATGAAACTGAATTATCCAACTAACAACTTTGCCAAAATTAAAAACACGTTTAACTAGACTAAGATTTCAATAGTAACAGAATGCTTTCTCTTGAAAACCAAACATATCAATGATTTCATACAGCCAAAAATCTTAGTACTAAAAATAAAAGACGAGGCGAACCTGGTAGCAGCGAGATGAGGGAACGGCGTGAGGAAAACGTGTGACGGCAACGTTCTACACCTGAAGACAGCAACTGAGGAAGTGATTTGAGAAAGAGAACGCGCTATAAGGGAACAAATGCTGAGAAGAAGAGAAATTCCTGTGAGATAAGACGACCAGAGGACATCATCAGAAATATCAAAAAGCCGCTACCCCGTAGCAAAAGCACTAAATCAAAAATCATAACCAAATACAGGCATATATTGATCAAATCTAAAGCTAATGAACAAGTAATCTAAACATAATTGCAATTTTACATAGGTCTGTGGTTCATGAGAATACCAGTGATTTCCTTAATCTAGCTACTTATAATTGGAAAGTGCAAACAAAACAAAGGAAAAATCAAGGCACTGCCAATCAAAACATAAAATTTAGAAAAGGCCACCAATAATCCTATTCTAAAGGCCCCTAATTATTAAAGCATCAACTGAAAACAAATGTTCACCAAAGCAAAACTAAGCATAGAACATAAACATAACTGCAAAACACAGCAAGAAATATTACAATTTAAGCATAACGGCCTATGATAAAGATATTAAATTGAATTGAAGTACGGTTGCATGTATTTATATAATCATTACCCCGAGAGTGTGCGGCTTGGACTCAGTTAAAGCTAGCATTTTATCCCCGAGTCTTCTCTTTAGCAAGCTCAGCTTCCTAAAATAAGTATAACCAGTCAATTCAACCATATTGAATTATAGAAAAATAGTTTAACGAATCCCAAATATACTAAATTTTTGAAACATGTTTGAGATAAAGAAAACATTAACCTGAGTATTGTACTCAATGAAGCAGTAACCTAAGGTCTTCTCACTCAAGGGATCAACAGGCATCCAGAGACGAAGGGGATCATTGCACATAACTCTCAATCCAAAACTGAAAATCAAAAATATATGAAAACCACAAAGGGATATGACGGAGTGAAGAGGGATGCGACGGAGTGGAGTGAAGAGATGCGACAGAGAAAGAAGGAGGAAACTGAGAACGAAGAGATGCGACGGAGTGAAGAGGGATGCCAGGGATTTGCTGAGAACGAAGGGGATTTGCTGAGAATGAAGGGGATTTGCTGCGAACGAAGGGGATGAGAACGAGTGAGCTGCGAGGGATGAGAACGAAGAGGTATTTGCTGCGAGTGAGCTGCGAAGGAGGGATGCGACGGAGTGTGAGAGCTGTGTGAGAGGGAATGAAAAGGGTTTGCTGCGTGTGAGATGAGAACGAAGGGGGAAACTGAAATGTGACAGAGATGCGACAGAACGAAGGGGATTTGCTGCTTGAGGGTTTGAGAGGTAAAGTGTGAGATGAGAACGAAGGAGATGCGACAGAGAACGTGTGAGAGGGATGAGAACGAGTTAGGGTTTGAGAGGTAAAGTGTGAGAGGGAAACTGAAAAAACAAGGGGGATCGTGAAAATTGTAATGAAACAGACACTATGAATCGGTTGTTTAAAGAACCGATTTTGAATGTAGCTATTCGGAATCGGTTATTCAGTCAACCGATTCCAAATGTCTAAATTGGCACATTTAGAATCGGTTGTTTAAACACCCGATTCTAAATGTCTAAAAAAATCTGTCACAATTCCATTTACTTGCAATTTTGCCACCGCGTCCACATTTGGAATCGGTTATCCAAACAACCGCTTCAAAATAGTGTTTTTTAAAGCTAATTTTGCACTAGTGCACACTTCTAAATATTTCCAGTTATAGAGAATAAAAAAAAATTCTTCATTCTCTGAACAATTTTAATAATCTCATATGGTAAGGAGATATACCTTACCTCCATGCTCAAGTAGAGGAGTTCTTCATTAAACAAACTCAATTTGTCTGAGCCCATCAAACAGAGAATTTGCATCTTGCGTTATGCGGTTTGGACAAGGCCTTCTCACCCACCGTAGAATTATTCTCCTCAGCGGATAAACCTCATCAAAAAGAAGATTTGTTATCGCATATAATAATAATTAAGAACAATTTAACATAAAATTGGCTCGCAGTATTTATTGTCAATCCCAAACATATCGACCAAATAATCAGAAGGTTATTAAAACCAATAAACTTCATAAATAGCTTGAATCAGCCTATTACACATCTTTAAGCATATAATTGCATGAAAATCCAAAGATTTACTAGGCAACTAAATAGGACCTTCTTGCTAGAAGTATTTGCTAAATGTTTACACTATATATGGCTTTTTGGAAGCCTATTCGGTCTACATGAATATGGTGATTGTATCATTGAAAAGTGACCTTTTTTTTTCGTACAGAACCTTGTATGCCATTACAAAGCCAATAGTTATATATATAGGCAAAAAAAAATCTTCTGTGTGTTTTGTGCTCGAGTTGATCACCACTGCAGTTTTTTTGTCAAATGGATAGTCATATGAACGATCAGGGCCGTCCCAAACAATTTGGAAGCCATGTTCAAATCTTAAAAATTGGGCCCATAATTTTAATAGCACTGAAAAAGGTTGTGTACGAAGCAACCACATATTGAAGATGTCTTGTATTAATATGACAAAATATAACAATAGTTTTTCTAATGATCAGGAATACATTTCAGAAAGACAATTCAACTAAAGCCATTTTTTATACGATCATCGAGATTTCAATACCAACGATATACTTAATAATTCAACTTACTGTAATTATCAAGAGTCTAAGACCTTTTATAACATAAAAGAGGCTCAATGACAACTTTGACATAGCTTCAATAGCATTGGAGTCCACGATTTTAGTAAGAGGAATTTAGAGGCATTCCTTTTGATTTTGAGCAACTAATTTTGCAGAACTAACACTCGACATACGCAACACAAAACAGATGGGAGAGACCAATCCAATTCAGAAACAAATGAGATGGTGCTGACATTCTTCAGACATTCTTCAGCAATTAAATTTCTTCATAAATAACATATAGTATATCCTACGGCAAAATAAACTCTTGGAAGAACTGTGTCATGTGCTATCAAATCATTCAATGATTTACTGAGCATAAATATTAGATTGACAAGTATTCTTAAGGCTCTTCTCAGTATGTTATGCACAAAATCTAACCAAAAAAAAAATTCCAATCCCTACGTTTGTATCTTCAGAAAACCAGACAATACTCAAAGTGATCATAAACATCAGTCAAAAGAAATATATTTCCTCAATTCAACAAATAACAAGGAAGAACAAGATGAAATTACACAGAATTCACTCAAACACCAGAGAAACTAATTTTGCGAAACAGTGTCAAGATCAACAACGGGTTTCTTCACAACTCAAATCCAATAATCCAAGACCAAGACGAAACAAAAATCATCGAGATAATAACTACAAAAATTAGAGTATGAAAATTAAATAGCCAAACGTATCAATTGAAAAAGTAAATCGACTTCGGTAGCAAAATTGCAATCGAGTGAAGGAAAAGGGAAGACTAACCACTATCCTTACTTACATATTTAGCATCAAAACTGTATTTGATTGTATGTCACTATCGCAACCGAACAACCGTCGAGCTTACACCGAATCCAATTTAATATAGAAAACCAAAAATAATGGTAAATCAAAATCTATGAAGTTCGTATGAGGTATCGTCGTTTTTGTTGGTCTCATCAGCCATGAGGATAAATCCTTAAGATTGTAGGAATTTCGACCTGAAACAACGATCGAGCAACCTTAAAGAACAACGAACAGTACCTGCAAAACAACGAAGGTTAGGAAAAGCAACCGGAGGGGTCTGACGACGCGCCCTTAAGGATTTATCCGCCTCTACAGCGCAAATCCCCCGAGGGTACAACCGGTCTCGTCTCAGATTGCAATAGCCACTGAGATTTAGGAGGCGCCAAGTGTATTATTGTATCCACTTGGAGGCTGAAATGTCATGCTGAGAAGAAGAAGATCAGATTGATGACTCATCACTTAGCAAGTGGCTTCACAAATATCCAAGTGTCCCACCGTCATATAGCGCTGTAGCGCTTACCGCTGGCTTACCGCTGCAGCACTCAACAGAGACATTAAAATACTCAAAAAGGCACCAAATGTGCCAAATGATAACAAACAAGCTCCTAACCCTTCTTTCCTCTAAATAACTAATATTTACCTAATAAATCACGAATATTACTTGAGAACTTGTATTGATTTAAGTGATAAGAGCATAAATAACCTATATAAATATGAGTTATCAGTAAGGCATGAAAACCTCGAGACCCCTCCTAGCCCGGAAGCTGACATGTTCCCATATCTCTTTTGTTCCGTCCTCATGCCGCCGGTTGATCTCGAAAAGGTTGAAGAAAAAATTGTAAGAGATCGGCCTCTTTAGGTGGATACACATCAGCTCAAAAGCCCGCATGAAGGCCCATGCATCGGGATGAAGCTGGAAGGGGGCGAGGTTCAAGGTCGCCAGCACCTCTTGTTGAAAGGAGGTAAATGGAGGGTTGATGTGCATATCAAACATCGTCACCCTATACATGACAAATTTTAGGGAGTCGGGCCAAACGGCTGCATGTTGATTCTCGCCCATACCCTCTGCATTCCATACCTGGGATCTTTTCCGAGCCATCCGACGACAAATGTAACTCAGATCGTCCCTGTTCCGGTATAAAGACCGGATCTCCCTCAATTTCTCCGATACCCACGAGTATTCTCGGGGGGTGCTCAGGGGCATGGCCAGTGAAACATCTATAGGACCAACCCCGAGACTGGGGTACTCCTCAGAATCATCTTCTTCCTCCGCGGGGTCCCCTTTGTGATCGACCCCCTCTCCATGGTTCCGGCTTTCAACAAAATCATCGTCACTATCTCCAGAGCTCCAGCTAGTACTCCCCTGCTCCTCGGGATTCAACTCGACTTCAGACTCGTCCGATGTAATGAAAACTACGCCAGGGAGAGCCTCCCCCAACATCTTGTTGCTTTGAGGCACATGAGAACGCTCCTCCGCTTGGAAGCTGACTGGGGCGGAACCCGGATCGTCTTGGACCTCGGGCCCACTCGACCCAGAATGAGCAGAGCGAACCTCAATCGACTCTCTTGCATCGGAATCCATCAATTTCGCGATGTTCGGGCGATCGACTACAGCAACCCGGCGAGTTTGTTTGGTGACGGCCAGTTCGGACCTGCAGAAATGGGGGTTGGCCACGTCAAGTTGAGTACTAAGCAGTGGGTTCACAACCAAGTAGGAACCCGACCTGACGACCCCCACTCTGTACTAATAATCATCAGGGTTGGAAAAACCCCGGCTACAACGTAAAACAAAAGCGAGCGAATTAAAGGACTAACCTCGTAAGTAGGAAAGTGGCCAACATGAGACGGGATGAAATGCTTTGGCGACCTTAAACCGGTTGAACAGTGAATCAAACCGCTGGTGGACGACTTTAAGATCGGATGCAGAGCAATTCACAAAAGAACCAGTGCGAATGAGAGGGGTCCCCTCTGTATTTATAGGCAATCAACATCTACGATCTGAACATTAAGCCTAGAAGCCTAGAGGCGCGTCGTTCCAAGCGTCACCATCATTACAATCATCCTCGAAAAATGCGTCCATCAATGACATTAATGTTAGATATTGGGATCGATGCGTCACTTCACGCGAAACGCCTCGAGTCTCCCAGGCTATCCGAAGCCCGGTTTTTCATGAAGCACTTAGACCGCCGGAGGCATTTTTCTTATCTCGCCCACTCAAATAGCCGCTATTCCACCTGAGTTCCTCAGGGGTTGGGGGCAGAACCCCAACAGTAAAGGAGCCCGGTTCGTCATGAAGCACTTAGACCGCCAGAGGCATTTTTCTTATCTCGCCCACTCAAGCAGCCGCTATTCCACCTGAGTCCCTCAGGGGTTGGGGGCAGAACCCCAACAGTAGAGATGCCCCGTCATCAAAGCCCGCCGCTTTCCACCTAGGTAACAAGTCTAGCTCCCCCCAAGGCAACCCGACTTGGGGGGCAACTGTTATGGATTGGGCCTCCTATGACTTAAGCCAAGGCCCAATACCAAAGGCTTGATCCATCAGCCTTTGGTTGAGATCAATGACCTAGATCCAATGGCTCCCATGGATCTAGAAAGCTTATAAATAGGCATTCAATGCTAATCATTTAAGGTACTCACTATTCACTACCTAACTTGCAATTAACTCACTAACTGACTTGAGCGTCGGAGTGTCATTGCATGTACCAACCACCCCGGATCGGAGACCAACTCGGACTGACCAGGAACCCGTCTACCAACTATCTCGGCCTAGATAAGTATTCAGGATCGGATACCAATCTAGAGATACGGTACATAACAATATTTATCTACTTATTGTTTATCTTTATTTATGGCGTTGAATTGGTGATCATGTGTAACATATCTAATTATGATTATATTATGCAGACAATGCAGAAGAAGGAGATGCTAATTATTTTCTAGTTTCTAAAGTATAAAATATAATCGCTCTTTAAAGAATAAAAGAATAATTTTATTTTATATTTCAAATTTGATTCAAAAAAAATTATATTTCAAATAATCATTTTTTTAATTAGTGGTGGCGTATTAAGCGGGCTAGCCCGAAAAGTCCGCAGCCTACATAGGGCCGTGCTTGGGCCGCAAAGATTGTGCCCGAATTTCAACCCGGACTTTTTGGCCCACCCATAAAAGCCGAGCCTGATGTGGGCCGGCCCGGTGTGGGCTGGGTAGTCCATTTTGCCAGCTCTAGTTATATCTTTATTCATCCTACAGAAGATAGGATTACGAGAACGAAAAAACACACCATCGTGCCTGTTGGTGTTCCACAGTGATGCAGGACAGTTAGGAATTTATCACTTGAGTACTGGGTTGGGCACAACTGCCATTCCATTAGGTCTTCCATTTCAGCGGGTGGGGTTAGGGTTTGTGAAGAAGAAGAGAAGGTGAATCAGAAATGGGCAAGGTGTTTGTGTGAAACTCAGTGAAGTGTGAGATCGAACGCGAGCCGTTGAATTTGAACGATCAGAACCGTTGAAATTCTAACCGTTGGGCACAATTTCCAATGGAAATATCAGCCACTCGTTTTTATGACACGTTTGACTGCTAATTGACTGATTTTAAGCCGTTGATGATAATGGACGGTGGAATCTGAACCGCTAATTTTTTAAAAATATCTTTTCACGCGTTTAGGGGGTGTTCACTGAGTAGTTCCGAAGTATGTGTCTCTTCATTTTATAATCAAAATCATAATAATTGGGTAGGTTAGCTTCCACTCAAATCAATTGGCCGTGTGCCAATTCCTTTGCTTAATGGGCTGAAGATGGACCTTTTTCTTTTGCTTTTTTTAGCCCGCACCACACACGCACACACACACACACATATATATATATATATATAACTTTGAGTGACATTAAATTCGGACTTTTATTCTTTTTATCTTTCTGCAAAATAAAGAACAAATTAAGTTAGTGATTTATATAATTTATATATATAACTTTGAGTGACATTAAATTCGGACTTTTATTCTTTTTATCTTTCTGCAAAATAAAGAACAAATTAAGTTAGTGATTTATATAATTGATAGTAATTGCTCTAAAAATGACTCAAAAGTATCTATAAAAATGCACTTAATTGGTATCCCCCCTTACTCCTTAACATCCAAATTATCTTCTGGCCACCTGTTACATTTTGGGATCTAAAACCTGAGGAACAACACTAGACCAGTGTTACCCAAACCGACCCGGTAGGGCGGACTGGTTGGACCGCGACCTGAGCCCGTTCGGGTGTTGCATTGGATCACAAAATATAGGGGTTAAATATGCCTTTTTTACTGTAAAATTGGAAATTTTAAGTTTAATTAGTTCCAACTATTAAATGGTGATGTTCTTTATTGTGTACCCATGTCTCCACAAAGTACTTACAATAAGGCATGTTATTTTATAGTGATGACCTGCAATGCAATTTTCAGTACCTTGGAGACACTTTAAGGGTTTCAACAATGTGTTAACTTAGTACTATGTCCCCATTTGGATTCGCAAGTGTGAATTTATTTCTATAGAAAGAAGACATATAGTTTGAAGGATAACTATACATACTACATATCCAATATTTTGATGGGGGCAAATAAAAGACTTATTATGTGTTTGTATATAATTTTTTTTTGTTGGTACTCAATAGCCTGTATCTGCCAATGCCACAGACCCACCTAAATTCCACATATACCCTTTTCCTAAAGTAGAACAGTCACGTAGTAGTAGTACCTTGTACCACACCTCCACAATATATAATACCCCGAACAATATTATATCTGATCAATAGACTTAATGTTTGCAAATTATGTTTAATATTTTACAAAATCTTTTCATTGATAGCATATGCCCACCATTGAAATTAAGTTGAAACAATGTCGAACATACAAGTTTGCGCGTGGCATCATGTGTGGAATGAAAAATCATTACTACATCCTATATATAAGCATAACGTTAACATGCATGACTAACAGTGACTAGCACTGGAGTTAAGCTCAAGTTAAAAGTGTAGCGCTTATATGGCTAAATGGAAAAGGAAAAAGGAAATTTTGGAACAAGCAAACGTAGCAGTGATAATAAGACAAAAAAGACAAAAGGATTTGCAGAGCTGGTTTTTCCATGATGGTGCTGTGCTGCCAAAACGGCTACAGCACACAACAACACAACCAACGGCAACAACCAAAACCTGCGCTCTCTCTCTCTCCCCCACCTTTCACCTGCATCATCACAAACGTACGAATCCTAAACCAATCACCATTCACTCTCTCCATTCCACGTGTCCCTCTCCATGTAACCTCCTTTTTTCATCTACTCTACTATCTACCATTGCAATCACTCCCTCGCTCTACCTTTCTCATTTTATCTTTTTTTTTTTGGTTTGAGGACCATCGTTGGTGACCCACGGTGTATCTCAATGTTTTCAACGAAGAATTAATCACCGCTCGTGCGTAGTATTCATTTGGCACTGGCCAACATGATGTTTGACGTGGGCGGGCTCTCTCATTTTATCTACTAATGGATATACTACTACTCTTTAAATTTTGAGTAGCTTAAATTACCAAAATTATAATTTAAAATGGATATCAATTAAAAATAACATTAAAAACTTAAAATTTGATAAAATAGACTACCAAAATACTAAATGAGTATATAAAATATTTAAATTAAAATTATAATTTGAGACTATAACTTAAATTGCAATGCAACTTAGTGAAGAACATTTGTGAAAAATGTAAATTTAGTAAGGAGCAACTATGGAATATCAAAATTTAGTGAATGACAATTATGGAAGATGAAAATTTAATATAATTTAAATATTTTCATATAATTTAAATTATAGTTAGAGAATTGTTGTATAATTTTTTTAAAAAAAAGTAACAAAGATAAATATAATGAACGGTAATTATGGAAGTTAAAAATATGCAATGGTAGAATCGATTCCATGTTACCTTAGAAGCTACAAATTCTAGTTTCAAGTAGAATCAATTCTAGACCAATAAAATTGATTTTAGGTGTAAGAGCCAAACACCAATTTATCACACCAAAATTACTTTTAGCCTTCCAAAAGCACTTCTAACTTTCTAAGTGCTCCCACCGCCAAACCAAACATGCTCTTTCTAAGTACTACTAAAAACATTTCAATAGGTTTTTTAGAAGATAAACTGAAAGTCAAAATAATACAATACTCCCCATGTTTTTCATCTTTTGGTAGTTTTGGTTTTTTATTTTTGTTTCAAAACAATCGTAATTTTAAAACTCAATGTACAATTCACTTAATTTTTCCAAGTATACCCTTTATATTTATTAACGCTTTTAGAATTTCAAAGTATGAATTAATTATCTCAAATCTCTTTTATTTTGATTTCAATTATTCTAATGAGGTAGTTTAATACTTAGTAATACAAATTAATGATACTTTAATTTGTTTGCAATAAACAAAAAGTACAAAAAATTCAGAAAATATTTTGAAATGGACGAAAAGATGAAAAAGTAGGTGGTGAAAAGAGACATTTCCTTATAAACACGCCAATTGCATCAGCTCCTATGTAAGGTGCAACACCACCATATCTGCTGCTGATTCGTATAATGCACATGTTCAAGTTTTATTATTTTATTATATTTTTGTTTTTATTCACTTTATTTAAATTTGATTCAGCCACCTTTCAAGCCCCACACACACATGTCACTATGTCACTATAAGGTTTTTTTCATGAGAATTAATATGAAGGTTTTAGACCTTCTAACCTACCCAAAATTTGCACCTCTTGACGTGGCGTCTTAAATGTCATTGCTGATGTGCATTTCAAAAAACGACATGACATTTCGTTTTTTTTAAATCAAAGAAGTAAAATTGTTTCATTTTGCATTTCTTATTTCAATTTCATGTTTGATTTTTGCATCAATTTCATTGAAATGTCTTGATTGCGTTCACTTACTACCGTAATTTCGAGCATTTTGCAATTGGTTTTGTGCAATTTGGTTGAGATTTGAGCATTTTAGCCTCTCAACAAAATCCAAACCCGTTATTTCGGCCAAAAACATATTTTCAGATAAGTTGTGCTACATTTTGTGCAAATCGATGGTAGATTCGTGGTCCTTGTGAAATTTCATTCAAGTTAGGCACAATTTTCATTTGATTTGTTGTTTTTTGAGCATTTTACCATTTTTGACTTAAAGCTTTTGAATCCACCATTTTACCAGCTTGGTCCTTTTTAAGTGTTTTCCATCGATAAAAGTTAATAAACATCACGCTGATAGTTAACTGCTGACGTGGCGTCTTAAGTGTCATTGCTAATGTGTATTTCATTAAATGATGTGGCATTTTGTTTTTTAAATCAAAAAAATAAAATTGTTTCATTTTGCATTTCTGATTTCAATTTCATGTTTGATTTTTGCATCAATTTCATTGAAATATCTTGGTTGTGTTCACTTACTACGGTAATTTTGAGCATTTTGCAATTGGGTTGGTTCAATTTGGTTGAGATTTGAACATTTTAGCTCTCAACAAAATCCAAACTCTTTCTTCCGGCCAAAAACGTGTTTTCAGATAAGTTGTGCTACCATTTTACCAGTTTGGTCTTTTTAAAGTGTTTTCCATCCATTAAAGGTAACAGACGCCATGTTGACAGTTAACTGCTGACGTGGGGTCTTAAGTATCATTGTTGATGTGTATTTCATTAAATGACGTGGCATTTCGTTTTTTAAAATCAAAAAATAAAATTGTTTCATTTTGCATTTCTGATTCCAATTTCATGTTTGATTTTTGCATCAACTTCATTGAAATATCTTGGTTGGTTCACTTACTACAGTAATTTCTAGCATTTTGCAATTGGTTTGGTGCAATTTGATTGAGATTTGAATATTTTAGCCTCTCAACAAAATCCAAACACGTTTTTCCGACCAAAAATGTGTTTTCAGATAAGTTGTGCTACGTTTTTGTGAAAATCGATGGTGAATTCGTGATCTTTGTGAAATTTCGTTCAAGTTAGACACAATTTTCATTTGATTTGATATTTTTTTAGCATTTTTACTATTTTTGACTTGAAGCTTTTGAATCCACCATTTTACCAGTTTGGTTTTTTTAAGTGTTCCATCCATTAATTAGACCGCTACATGTGTTCTTCAGCAAGTGAGGAGATGCATTTCCTCATCCCCTCACTCCATTTCTTTGATTTTTATCATCTCTTCCTTCTCGTTCTCCCAAGTGATTTAATGATCACGTTGGATGACGTCCGAGTGCACCAAATAAGTGTAAGAATAATGTCTCGGGTTAAAACTCTGGAAACTAGTATTTCCCAAAACCCGACTAACATTGCCTATAAAAAAGAATAATACACTGAAAAATATATTTAATTATATTTAAAATTGCTTAATAAAGTAAACATAGAAATGCTAATAATAGCTTATTTATCTTGATAATGGAATTCTTTAAAAGGCAATATTAATGTTATCTACCATTTATACGGTAATTAGTAATTTGAATAAATAAATGTTGATAAAAAAAGTCTTTAATTTTTTTATACGTACGTACATGGAAACATTTTTAAGACACATATTATAAAACAAATAATGGGACTAGGCTTTTGGTCAAAAGTATGCGCGAACGTTTCCACTCCTTTCCTCTTTTCTAAATTGTCTAATAAAGAACGGAAAAACTTTACTGATCTTTTTTTAAAATACTTTTTCTAATACTTCTGCAAAGTGCAAATTAACAAGGTTTTAGAAGAAAAGGCAACTCGATTATATGTTTTTCTTTTTGGTGAAGGGCGATTATATGTAACTGCTAGAGATGAAGCCAATCTAATGAAATAATATGTAACTTTTTACTAAAGTATATCCTCATGCATCCATTTTTTTCCTATGCAAAAATTCCATTTTTTTGTAAAATATGATGGGGTCTTTTGTAAATCTGACTGAAGTTCCCGTGAAATACATAGGTATCATGCATGGTTTAATGAACACCACCAATAAAATAGAAGCATCCATATAGAGTTGAAAGAATATGATGAGGGGTTCTTTTGTAAATGTGGTTGAAGACTGAAGTTCCCATGAATAAAAATTACATTATGACTATCAATTAAATAAGAAGCATTCATAAATAGTTGAAACAATATGATGGGGCTTATATTGCAAATATGGCTGAAGTTTCCGCAGATAAACCGATACTTAGAAAAGAAAAGAAGATAACACAAATAGAAAATGAAACACATGGTTATTATGCAGGGTTAGATAAAAAGCACCAATAAAATAGAAACATCCATACAAAGTTGAATGAACATGAGAGAGAAAGAATGAAAAAAAAAGGAAAAAGTACTATAAAATAGTACTTATTAACATGCATAGAGCCTACAATTTGAAGAGGTGGGATCGACAACATGTTTGGTTCTCTTGATAAGAATATAGAAATTGAAGAGGTGGGACCCCTAGTTAGATAGGGTCCACTGCAGGTAATTGATGAGCAAAAGCTGATAATTGTTGCGGTGTCAATGATATGACAATACAAAGTGATGAAACGATGGAAAGAAATAATAAAAAATTAAAATGCAGGGCCTACCGCACATATGGATGAGTAAATAATTGGATGTAACGCGCATATTTAGCGGAAATCTAATAAAATCGAAAAAAGATTATACAATTTAATGATTATTGACAAAAAAATGATTTAATGATTAAAAAAGTGAATGTCAAACTTTTTTGAAGAACAAAAAATGGATGATTAGAAGGGATCATTTGGAAATTTTAAAATCATTATCATAATTTTGTATGTATTATAATTTTGAAAACAGATTTCCATTAAAACAAAAACAGTTTTTTTCTTGTTTATCTAAATTAATGCAGAGGATATAATTTTTTATTAAATAATTAATTTATTTTTGTTAGATGTTGAAGAATAGCTTTATAATCTTTTAATATATTTTCCCTATTTTTTATCTCATGTTATTGTAAAACAAAACACTTAAAAGTATTATGTGTATCAAGTATTTTATTTTAAATAATTGGATTAATCAGTTTAATAGAAATAGTAATACATATCTAACAAGATTGATTTTAATGGTAATTAGACTCGGATCCCACCCTGAAGTATCGAGTTCGAACCTTGGGTGTAGCAAAAACTTTGTTAGGAGGCACTGGTCGTTATAATAGCTAAAAAGTATCTATATATTAGTGTAAATTTGTACTGCACTAAAAAGTCCAAACTTATCAAAAAAAAAATTGAAATTTAGATCATTGAGTTCTATAAAATATAAAGATCGAAATGATATCAGCAGAATTTGTTTTACCTAAAGATATGTCTTTTATTATTACCAATAATACATGACTAACATGGTTGATTTTAATGGTAATTAGACTCGGATCCCACTCCGAAGTATCGGGTTCCAACTTTGGGTGTAGAAAAAACTTTTTTAGGAGGCACCGGCGGTTATAATAGCTAAAAAGTATCTGTCAGTGTAAATTTGTATTGCACTAAAATTCCAAACTTATCAGAAAATTTTGAAATTTAGATCATTGAGTTCTATAAAATATAAAGATCGAAATGATATATGCAGAATTTTTTTACTTAAAAATATGTCTTTTATTATTACCAGTAATACATGACTAAAAGGATTGATTTTAACAGTAATTAGACTCGGATCCCACCCCAAAGTATCGGGTTCGAACATTGGGTGTAGCCAAAACTTTGTTAAGAGGTACCGGCGGTTATAATAGGTAAAAAGTATCTGCCAGTGTAAATTTGTACTGCACTAAAAAGTCCAAACTTATCAGAAAATTTTGAAATTTATATCATTGAGTTCTATAAAATATAAAGATCGAAATGATATCTGCAAATTTTTTTTATACCTGAAAATATGTCTTTTATTATTACCAGTAATACATGACTAAAAGTGTTGATTTTAATAGTAATTAGACTCGGATCCCACCCCAAAGTATCGGGTTCGAACCTTGGGTGTAGCAAAAACTTTGTTAGGAGGTACCGGCGGTTATAAGAGCTAAAAAGTATCTGTCAGTGTAAATTTTTACTGCACTAAAATGTCCAAACTTATTAGAAAATTTTGAAATTTAGATCATTGAGTTCAATAAAATAGGCTTAAATATCACTTACCCCCCCTGCAAATATCACTGTTATCCATTTACCCCCCTGCAAAAAAAAACTCTCAAAACAAACCCTGCAAAATGTAACTGTTTCCAGTTACCCCCCTGCTGTTAAATTTTCTGTTAAATGTTAACAGTGATGACGTCAGCACCACATGTCACCATATTATTGGGCCTCTGTGACACGTGGCACTGAATGCCACGTCAGCTCCTATGTCAACAATGCCACGTCAGCAACCAATAGATGGCTGCCACGTGGCACTATTGTTAAATCAAAATAAATCTTCAAAATTGCTGAATTGGGTGTTGAACTCGTGACCCCTTACTCACACCTACACCTCCTAACCACTGAGCCACCTTAGTATCTGTGAATATTAACTCACCTACAAATATATATTACATTATTCGTACTTAATTTTAAAAAAAAAAATCCAGTTCATCTTGCTGTGTTCATCTTCGCAAATTATTGAATCTGTTCATCTTCATCTTCGCAACGAATCCAGTTCATCTTCATCTTCGCAAGTCGCAAGTTTCCTTTTCTTCGATCTGTGTTTCTGGGTTGGTTTTCGTGTTGAATCAAACAAAGCTTTTCTGCATAATTGAAGAATCGAAACCCATAAATCAAACGAAGATTTTATGCATCTGTATAAAAAATGAAGCTTACATCTGAAGAATCGAAACCCATAAATCGATTGTTTACATCCTTCGTTTTCCTCTTTCTTCGTTTCCATCCTTCGTTTTCCTCTTTCTTCGTTTCATCCATTGCGAATCCTTCCATCCTTCGTTTTCCTCTTTCTTCGTTTCTTCTCTGCGTTTTCCATCAAATCGTTTCTTCTCTATTTCGTTTTATTTTTATTTCGTTTTCGTTTTCGTTTTCGTTTTCTAGATCTGTTTCGTTTTCACTCCATCTAGATGTGTTTCGTTTTGAGTCAATCTGGATCTGTTTCGTTTTGATTCCATTGAAACGATTTTGATTTCATTTTCGTTTTCTAGATCTGTTTCGTTCTGGGAATTTCTTGGAATTTGATTTAGAGAGGAATTGATCTTTGATGATGAATTTGCGTTCTGTGATGAATTTGCCATCTGTGATGATTTTCTTTTATTTTTCTTTTTGTTTTTTAGATGCTTACCCAGAAAGATGATGAATGATGAATGATGAAGATGAACGTGAATGCTTACCCAGACTTTTTTTTTCAATTTTCGTTTTCAATGTTGTAATATATATTTGTAGGTGAGTTAATATTCACAAATACTAAGGTGGCTCGGTGGTTAGGAGGTGTGGGTGTGAGTAAGGGGTCACGAGTTCAACACCCACTTCAACCATTTTGAAGATTTATTTTGATTTAACAACAGTGCCAACGAGGCCCAATAATATGGTGACACGTGGTGCTGACATCATCACTGTTAACATTTAACAGAAAATTTAACAGCAGGGGGGTAACTGGAAACAGTTACATTTTGCAGGGTTTGTTTTGAGAGTTTTTTTTTGCAAGGGCGTAAATGGATAACAGTGATATTTGCAGGGGGGGTAAGTGATATTTAAGCCAATAAAATATAAAGATCGAAATGATATCTGCAGATTTTTTTTACCTGGAAATATGTCTTTTATTATTACCGGTATAACAAATATTGACCGAATAAAATAAAGAATTGATATATATATATATATATATATATATATATATATATATATTCTTTAAAGGTAAAGAAATAAAATAAAACAATGAAGTAAATGCATTGAAGTTAATAAATTGAGAAAAATAATAAGGTGGGCCATACATAAGTGAAAGAGTATACAGAATCTAAACCTATTAATCCTAGATGCAAATTCTGCATTTGAAGCGGGAAAAATGGCAAGCATGTAGCATTTTCACGTAGGTTTTCATGGTGCTAGGCGGGAGATGAAATTTTCCATGCAGGTCTCCACGTAAAATGGGGTTGAGCTTTCACACTTACAAAGACAATTTTATCCCTGGAGATCTACTAACATGACAAAATCTATTAATGTCAGTGTTGACAATAGCTATGTGTTTACACCGTATTCCCCCTATTCATAATGTCATGCCCTGTACCAAAGGAAAATGGGAACCAAATTAAAAGCAGATTAAAAAAACGTATAAACAGAATCAAACTAAAATCAGATTAGGTTTGTAGAAACTCTAACAAAACAAGTTACTTTTTATTAGTTATAAATTAGCAATCAGTTTTAAAATTAGCGATTAATAGTAAAAAATTAGGGATCAGAAGTTAACAAATCTGATTTTTTTTTGTTTTTAATAAAATTAGGGATTAGTTTTTTTTTTTTTACAAAATCAATTTCGAATTTAGGGATAAAATTAGAAATTAGGTTTGAAAAAGTAAGTAATTAGTTTATAAATTAGGATTTAGATGAAAATCAATCAAAAATTAAATAAAAAGAAGAAGAACAGGATGAGAAGAAGAAGAAGATCTGGGATGAACGAGGAAGAAGGAGAACCGAAAACATACCTTTTTAGTTTCGGTCACCGTAGACGGTGGCCGTTCGCCCGAAAACTCCGTCGTCGTTCCCCCAAACGCCGTCTTCACCGTCGAATCCCCATCGTGTTTGTCGCCAACCAATGAGATTGAACAACCACCGTGAAAGCATGTCAACGCCGTCACCGTCATCGGCCGGAGTCACGCCGTCTTCTTCCTCCATCGATCTTCACGATCGTATCTCCCCCCTCTCTCTCTCTATGATCTCTCACGACCCCTCCCTCTCACTCCCTCCGAATTTCTCGCCTCTCTCTCCACAAATCACGCAAAGAAACACTCCCTCTCCTTTTTGGGTGTAGCGGCGACGCTAGAGAGAAGAATAGGATAAATGAATTGCTCCATACAGCCCCTGTGCAACCCCTTTTCAAAATACACCCCACTTTTTGCTGCCACACCCCTTTCGTTTCCTTTTTTTACTTTACCAACAAAAACAATTTCTCTCACAAAAACTATAAAATGCATAAGTAAATAATTTCAAAAATGGGGGACTAAGTCAGTCGTACGATCGTATTAGTCAGCTTTTTTTAAAGATATTTTTAATAATTTAATGCATCATAACTGTAGTTACACCTTCCCTCTTCCACTTTCTTATATTAATTACTCTTGAAATGTGATCAAAACACTTTAGCATATCAATACAGTTCCTACAAACTTGTAAACAATCTTTTAAAATTTAGATTCATACATTAATAACTGAATTCCAAATGACTTTAACACCAATAAACAATAACATAGCAAACAATTATCCATCATTTTAGCTCAACCATAATAATCTATTAATGCAACCATTTTCAAATTTTTTAGTCAATCAATCATTTATGCATAGCGCTGATGCATCCACTAGAGGAAAAAAGGCATTTTATATCAGTAATTTATATCGGTTAAAAACGACCCGATATTAAAAGTGACGCGGTGGTAGTTTTGTAAATATATTTACAAAGTTACATCAGTTGCTTCTTGAACCGATATAGAAACACAATTCTGAAGGTGAATTTGACTCTTTCATATCGGGTCTACGCTACACCCGTTATAGAAAATGCTAATTTACATTTTTTTTTTCATATCGGGCCAATGCTATAGCGTTATAGAAAACGAAAAAAAATTCGTGTTGAAAGCTAATTTCTTCAGCGTCTCTCACTCTACTCGCAAAAACATAAACCCATTCGCTGGAAAACGTAAAAACGTAAACGTACATCTCTCTGAATCTCACCTTTCGCTGGAAAACGCTGAATCTCACCTTTCGTTGGAGAACGCTGAATCTCACCTTTCGCTGGAAAACGTAAACGTAAACCCATTCGCTAGAAATCGCTGCAACTGACTGGAAATCGCTGCAACTGACTGGAAATCGCTGCATCTCACCTTAAACACGATGGAACTCGGTGACGAAGTCGCCGCAACTCGCTGAATCTCTCTTCTTTGCTCTTCAACATTTCGTTTCTGCTCCTATTGGTAGTGTTTCCTCTACTAAATTCTTCTCTTTCATTCTTTTCTTCCATTTTGTACATTTGTTAGGGTTTTCGTTTTGATGCTGCCTCTACACCCATTTCGTTTTGCTGTCTGAATTGGAGTTTTGGGTTCTCTGTTTCCCTAATCGCACATTTGTTAGGGTTTTGGGTTTTGATGCTTCCGAATTGCTGTCTTAATTGGGATTTGGGTTTCATACTATAGTTGAAATTTGTTTTTTGGGGTTGTCTTTTAATTATTCTAATCACCAGATGATTTTAAAATGCTATGCTAGTTTGAAATGTTCTGATTTTGTTTGTTATTTAGGGATTTTATGCTTTCTAGCATATTTTTTTTCATTTTTAGGGCTTTTCTGATTATTATAGATTTTTTGGGATTTTAAGATTTTGGTTTTGTTTGCTTTTAGGGATTTTATGCTTGTGTTGGCCACTGGTCTCCAAGTAGAACTTGTGTTGGCCACACTGATTAGTTTTATGGGATCAGCATGTGGAACTGTTGGTGGTGTTGGAGGAGGCATTTTTGTTCCCATGCTTAATTTTCTTCTTGGTTTTGATACTAAGTCTGCTGCTGCTCTTTCTAAATGTAATAATAATAATAATAATAATAATAATAATAATAATAATAATAATAATAATAATAATAATAATAATAATAATAATAATAATAATAATAATAATAATAATAATAATAATACACTTTCTCATCAAAATTTGATTGATTTTTTGTGACCCCTTATGTGAATTTTTTGTCTCATATTTTTTTATTGTGTTGTGACTTGTGAACAAGTTTGGATTCGTTGGTTTGTTTTAGGTATGATAATGGGGGCATCAGCATGTGTTCCATGCGTCCACTTTTTGGCTTATTACAATCCTCATAATCATTCTCTTCATTGGTTAGTGTCATCACTAAAATTATTACTAGTTGTAAATGAAACCAGTGTCTTGAGACACAGAACACTGTTTTATTGGTTTTTATTTTTATATAGGAACTTCCTCAAGATCCTTCTTCAAGGGAATCGGTATGTGGAGGAAGGAGACTCTTCTCAAGGTTAAACAATCTCCCTGGTATCATGTGTTGGCAGAGGATTGATGGGTTATCTTGGAAATAAGGTAAATTATATATCAATCTTATGATTGTCCTTTTTTATATATCAATCTTATGAAAGTATCTTATGTATATTGACATTCCTGGCAGTTGAGAATAGAGCAGAAGAGAGGTCGTGCATTAACACCCAACGCTCTTGTTTAATTTTACTGGTGAGATGTATTTTCCTTTGCCAATATACATTTTCGCTGCCCCAATATTAATTTTTTTGGCCAACAGAAAGAAATGGCCGAAGCTGATGATGTTTTACTCTTTTAGTAATTCCTTAATTCTTTTTCATATTTCTAAATCTGTTACTGTTACTGTTACTGTTACTGTTTTGCTCTTTAATACAGACAGGGAAGTTCATCTATGATGATGTTGAAGATCAGACAGAACAGGTACAAGAATATAACTCTGAACTTCATGCCTTTCCTTTCGTTATTATCTATGTGAATTTTCTTAGTATTTGCCCACTGTTACATATCACTTAGATTTGGGCTTGTGAGGTATTGTTCGGTTCAATGATTACAACTTGGGCTTGAGATGTTTAATTGGATGACTTTACTCCTAAATCTTGAGTGATTATAATTGGAATGTTCTTCATATTTCTAAATCTGTTACTGTTTTCTCTTACTGTTGATTCAAAAAAATAAGTCTTTGTCTTGGGTTGCTCTTTTGTTTAGGCTTAGTAGTTAATAGAGAAACTGACCATGTGCAGCAATAAGCTCCAAGTTAGTTGAGCTTCCATTAACACAAGCTTGAAACGGCTCAATCATGTAGCTGATTTATTAATGGATTCTTTTCACTGGAATCATATATCTATTATGCCATGCTACATAATCTGCATCAAAACAATATCTACATGAGCTGCTGATTTTGATCCCTATCTATTCTGGCTTTATGAAATTGTCTTAACGTCCAAGGCATTGCTATAGGGATTGTCTTCGGATTCGTTGAATTGGGAGCATGTGGTTTAAAATTTGTTTATACCTTTAAAGCAAATTTAACCTTGAAATTCCATGCTAGCTTATTTTTCTGCTGATCTTTTGTTAATTGTGGCAGAGTCACGGTGGAGGAAAAGCTTGCTTAATGAAGACTTGAACCACTTCTTAATGATGAAAGCTTGCTTAATGAAAGCATGTGGTTTACAAAAGCTTTCTTAATGAAGACTTGATTTTTCATGATTTCTCTGTATTCAAATTCAAATCCTGATTTTGGCATATGTTTCAGGGAGAGAGGCAGAAGAAGTTGAGCCCATACTGGATGCTCTGCCTAAGCTAGAACAGTAAGTTGTAGTAGTACTAGTCATAAGTATTAATTACCACAAAATGCACAAATTTTGTGCTGCTATAGTTATAATGTTTATATACATATTTTTCATACTTTGGATAAGGTTTTTCACTTATAGAATTCTTATATGGCAAGATCTTACTTAAAATAAAGGATATCAAATTATGTCCCAGTGGCATGATTTGCCTTAAAGTGTCACATTGCTGCAACATCTCACAGGCTATCAGTAGACAATTGAAATCATTAGAAATAGTATTGTGATAGGAGGGTCTTATTTAATCCCTTGGTTAGTTACACAGAAAGTTGCTCTTTTCAATCTTATTTTATACACATGATGTTCTTTCTAAATCTTTTCTCAATTTACAATATAAATAATTTCGCTTAACTCCCTGGTTCGGTTCCTGGTGATAGGTCGATGCAGTTGATCCTAAGAGCAGGCACAAGGGAAAGCTTGAAACAGAGAGCTTACTGCAATCAAAGGATGTCAATTGGACTTCTATAAGGCCAGTGTACATTTATGGACCTTTGAACTACAACCCTCAGATTGACATTCTCATGAAGAAATGCTTCAATGGAAGTTGAAGATCAAAAAGACCTTAAGTAACAGATATGCTGTAATGAATGGTATTGAAGCTGAAGCTATCTCTTCACAATATTTAGTCTCAACAAAAAGACATTCAATGATTTAGTATAACCAGATTTTTTAATCATTTAGTTTTGGTGATGTTATTATATACAATTCAGTATTGTGTTGTTAATTATATACAATTCAGTATTGTGCTGTACAGATTCAGTATTGTGCTGTACAATTCAGTATTGTTAATTATATACAATCTAGTTTTGGTGATGTTATTATATACAATTCAGCATTGTGCACTACAGATTTACTTGTTCCTGGTTGTGAATTTAATGAAGGACATCACTTTTTTTTTAAAAAAAAGAGACTTTTCATATCGGTTCCTATATATAACCGATGTCAAATATAAGCGAAAACAGACTTTTCATATCGGTTCGCATATATAACCGATGTAAAATATAAGCGAAAACAGACTTTTCATATCCGTTCGCATATATAACCGATATAAAAAAACTTTTCATAACGGTTCAGGAACCGATATGAAATGTCCCATTTTTTTATATCTCTTTTTTCGGCATCGGTTCAGGAACCGATATGAAATGTCAATTTTAACCGATATGAAATGCCTTTTTTCCATTAGTGATCATATTATTGACCACCCTAGCCCGTGCGTGCACGGGTAACCGCCCTAGTAAATAATATATGTGTTGAGTCAATTAAATAGGAATTTGCAAGTTGCCACAAGGGGTCCTACCACACGCTTTTGGAGGTGAAGTCAGGCGCACTTTATGGAAGATAATATAGTACTAACAAATGCAGAGTAGCCGAAAATTAACTCTGAATTTAGATATAAGATAAATACTCATAAAACTTCAAAAATGAATACCGAATTGTTCTATTTGGTCACCACTTTGGTAAATAAGCAATGAAAAGACCTCGGTGATTTTCTATATGCTACGAGCAAGGATGGAACCCATTCCAAATATTCCCGAAGCCGGTCCTATGGAGTTGTATGTCAAAACCATACGGGCCCCTAACGAGACAATTTTCCTCTTGTCACTGTTAGAGTGAACTCTGGTTGATTGTTGCAAAACTGTGCAACTACCTTTCTGATTTTGTTATTATTCACAACGGTTATTACAGTATATGTATCAACAGATTTTGGTCCTAAGTGATACATCTAATTACAATTGATAATGGGCCCAAGTGGATACAAACTGATCCAATACATGATGGGCTTGTTGCGCCCGAAAAAGTCTTTGGGAGAGAACTGTTCTCGTTTACAACTTTCCTTAAAACAGCGGAGTCGCCACCAATATTTATTTAGGAAAATATTAGGAAAACCTTTTTTGGAAAGCGATTGGCCTTTGAAAACTGAAGATTTGGGTTCGGGAGTCGGTTATGCGTGGGGAAGGTACGAGCACCCCATACATCCTCTCTACTGAGAGGGAACCTTTAATTAAAAGTGTGGTTTTAGTGTCTTGGTTTGAAAATACTTTGATCTTGCCTCCCTACTTCTTATTAAAAAAAATGCATTGAAAAAGACTTGGTGAAAATCTTATTTATGTGAAAGAAAGGAGAAAAAAAAAGGTTTTTTAGAGAAAAGTGGAAGCAATAAGGTAATTCATAATGTGTGGAAAACAGTGGATTGGTGCATTTGTGTGTGTTCGTCCCCTATTTCGCATTTTTATTGAATTACGCGCGCGCGCCAGTAGTAACTGCGTGAGCTGCCCTGTGCCTCCGTCATTTGGCACGTGTCTGTATTTTCATCAAAAAAGAAAAAAGGGCCATTTATTGATCATTATTAATTATTGGCACCCAAAAACATTTTTCTTAATTTTTAGGAATTTTAGGAAATAAAATAGTGCATATTTTTGCATTTTTGGGCATTTTTGGGCATTTAAATAAAAGTGAATTAATTATTTTTGGACCAAGACCAGGTCAAGGACGTGGCATACATGTTACTCTACCAAGGGTAATTTTTTGTATAATTTTTGGAAAGAAAGTCCTAGTCCAAAATAATTAAAAATGCATTTTCCCCATTTTTAGTGCATAAAAAACCCAAAAAAGCTTATTAAATATTCCCCAATTACTAAATGACAATTTTTATTGCCTAGAATAATTAGAGGGAATATTTTATGGTGCTCAAAAATATGTGACACTTTTTAATAGGTGCACCTTCACTTAGGCATGGCAACGAAACCCATACCCGCGGGGACCGAACCAAACCCGCCCCAATTTGACGGGTTTTCCCCGCTTTGACTGGGTTTGGGTTTGGGTTTTCCCCGAAATTGAAAAACGGGGATGGTACGGGTAATGGGGATATAGGTCCCGTCCCCGAACCCGCCCCGAATATGGGAATTACATTAATGCCCCTCCAAAATTAGAAACCCTAAAAACACAAACACCTAACCTAACATAGTCAGAGCGCCTCCATCCCTCTCTCTCTCTCTCTCTCTCTCTCTCTCTCTCTCTCACTCTCACAGCGCCTTATACGTTCTCCGATCTCTCGCTCTCTTCACTCTTCAGCCGTGAGTCACATCTCACAGCGCCTCCGTCCGTCCCTCACTCAGCGCCGCGGCTCAGCCTTCTCGTCTTCTCGCGCTTCGTTCCGTCCGTCCCTCACTCAGCGCCGCGGCTCCGCCTTCTCGTCTTCTCGCGCTTCGTCTTCTCACTCAATGTAAGGGTTGCAAAAAAGAAACTGGGGAAGAGCTTGAGTCAAACAGAGTTAGTATGTTAAAGAGAAAAATTATTATGTTAAAACAAAGTTGTGACAAAGGATCTACATTTATTGAATCCTGTTGTTGTTTTGCTTATTTATTCATTTGTTTGGGTTTGGAACATGATTCCATGTCCTGTTCGCTCTTTCCCTGTTACAGATTTTTTGAATGTCCTTGTCCCCTGTGCTTTTGTATTTTACATGTCAATTATTGGAGTATATAGTCATGAGTACCTGCTGACATTTAGTTCTAGTGATTTTATTTTTGTCGACTAAATTTCTTGACTTTTGTCCAGAGGCTGTTTCTGATGCAAACAAAGCAATTGAGTTGAATCCTTCTCTGTCAAAAGCATATTTGCGCAAAGGGTAAGTACATCACTACCTTGTCTTTACATATTTGGTGATAGTCGCTACACGCTTTGGATTTTTTCTATATAATATCCTGAAATTTTTCCTCCAATAAGCTCATGGTTGTAAAAATATTGTGTCTTTTGGAGTTGTTAACTTGTAACTTAAGCTTAAATTGTGAATTTGTGACTTCTGAGTTGTAGATGACATTCTTATCCACACCCAACACCAAAATTCTCCCTAGTGCTTCTTTCTATACTGGTACCCCACCTCCCCAAGTACGGCATATTCAAAGCATGGCCTCTTAAATCATAAGTTCTCTAGCACTAACATTCTAATGGTCAGGAAGGAAAATCCGCGATATGTAGCAAGGTGATTGTTTGAGATTGTATCACAAGTTTCTATATTTTTATGGCCTGGAAAAAAATGAATTGATGAACCCCTTTGTAAGAAGTTTAACCTGTAAAACATTGTCAAAGTATTATTCACAGAATACCAAACACACACTCAACACAGTACGCTTTCTAGTCTCTCTGTCTTCACATGCATTCACGTATTGCAAACTGTTCTGTACCGTATCTCTGGACCTGTACCCGATCTTAGACACAAGGTCCGATCCGAGATAGTTGGTAGGGGTTGGTCTTGATCAACCGAGCTCCGCTTCCGATCCGGGGCAGGTGGTACCTGCAGGGACACTCCGACGCTCAAGTCAGCCAGAGAGCTAATTAGAGGTGAAGAGTAGGAAAGAGTGTGTACCTTTAATGAAGCATTCAATGCTTATTTATAGAGTTTGGTGGTGTTAGACCTTATGAATCAGGACCGTCCGATCTTGCGCTGCGATCTCAACCATTGGTTGATGGATCTGCATTTGGTGTTGGGCCTCATTATTGTGGATTGGGCCAATCCATAACAGTTGACCCCCAAGTCGGGTCGTCTTGGGGCGAGCTAGACTTGATGCCTTATATAGACTTCGTGAGAGTTTTTGAATTTGAGGTCAGACCTTCGTGGCGACCTTCTCTAAGGTCGGGCTTATAGCTACAAATAGGGCTGCCCCCAGCCTCGGAGTGTCCGAGATACGGGTCTTGTCAAAGATCTTCGAGGCCGGGCTTATCCCAGCAAGGGTGTCTGCCACCAGCCTCGGAGCGCCCGAGATACGGGTCTTGTCAAAGATCTTCGAGGCCGGGTTTATACCAGCGAGGGTGTCTACCACCAGCCTCGGCAATGTTAAAAACGTGACCACCTGAGGGACTCGAGGTGTCAATTTAAAGTCGCCTTCAGGGTAGTTTACCAGGACTCGGCCCAGATCGAACTCGCCCTTCAGGGGTATGGCAACCTCGGCCATTTAAAACGTGATCACCTGAGGGACTCGAGGTGTCAATTTAAAGTCGCCTTCAGGGCAATTTACCAGGACTCGGCCCAGACCGAACTCGCCCTTCAGGGAAATGGCAACCTCGACCATTTAAAACGTGATCACCTGAGGGACTCGAGGTGTCAATTTAAAGTCGCCTTCAGGGCAGTTTACCAGGACTCGGCCCAGATCGAACTCGCCCTTCAGGGAAATGGCAACCTCGACCATTTAAAACGTGATCACCTGAGGGACTCGATGTGTCAATTTAAAGTCGCCTTCAGGGCAGTTTACCAGGACTCGGCCCAGATCGAACTCGCCCTTCAGGGAAATGGCAACCTCGGCCATTTAAAATGTGAACACCTGAGGGGCAGCTGTTATACCCCAATTTAGAGTCTATCCTATCTTTATTTTTATTTCTACTACGAAAATCTGAAAACCATTCACCTTTTCTGGTAAAATATAAACAAAGAGGGGCAGCTGTTATACCCCAATTTTGCCCGATCTTTTTATCGTACTCGTTCTAGTCTCATATCACAAGCTCATGGGTTTCGAACCCTGTTTTGCATTTAATTCGAACCGGTTTGTCCAATTGGGCCTATGCCCAACCTTTTGGGCCCAATTTTGTTAGCTTGCCTAATTGGACTTACGCTTAGCGTTTGGAACCAGTTTTTAATAATTGGGCTTATGTTTGCCTAAATGGACCTATGGGGCTAGATTGGACCTAATCTTAAATTAGTTCTAATTGGGCTTCATTTCAGCCATTTTGCTAATTTGGGCCTATGTTTAGTTTTGATTGGGCTTGGCCCAATTTACTCATTCTCTTTCATTTTTGACCCAAAGAAAAACAAACAGTGAATCTGTCCATAACAAATATAATCAACAAAAAAATCAATAAAAATTAATTTACAAATGTTTACAATAATCCAAAAAATCAAAATTAATTTTAAAAAAAAAATATAATACAAATCCGAAAATAATAAAAAATACAAAAAATAGAAGAAACGAAAAAGAGCAGCAACAGCAGCTTCCTAGCTTCCTTGGGCCTGTTCTTGCTGAGCAAGTTTTCTCAACAAGTCCAAATACCTGAAAATGGAAAGAATTGGAGAAGGATCAGCAGAAAACCCTAATTTTTTACCTATATAAACAAGCTCAGTCCAGAGAGAAAAGACAGACGGAGATAGAGAGAAAATACATAGAAATTCAGAACCCAAAAGGCTAGGGTTTTCACACTGAAACCCTAGTTATAAAGCAACAAATCTAGAGGTAGGAACAAGTAGCAGTGGAGACAAACAAAGAGAACCAGCAGCAGCAATAGAGCAAGAGAGACAAGGATTAACAACAGTTTTGCTTTCATTCAGGAACCCAGATTGGTTTTGTTTTTTAATTCGAACATGCTTTAGGTATGAGATGTTAAATAATTGAAATTTCGAGCATGCTATTCTTAAACATGGTGTAGTGTTAGATGTTATGCAAACAGTGAACAAGTAATGTGTTGTTGGTAGGATTCCAGAATACCACAAGCAGCTTAAATAAAAATTAGGGCTTCAGATTCAATTTGTTCAAAATAAAACGAAACCAGGAAATTAGGGCTAAGTTAGTAAGAATCAGAATCGGCTTTGCTGCTTAAAAATGGACTAGAAGATTAGGTTTTGTTAATCGGTTTCAGAAAAAGAAATTAGGCAAAGGCTTTAGCTAAAATTGGGGTTTAAATTGTTTTTGTCTTCTAAAGTATCAGAACCCCAAAATAGGCAAAAACAGAACATCAAAATGAGAAAAGAGACAGAAAAAGCAAATTAGAACCGAAGCATACCTTTTAGTTTCGGCCACCGCCTACGGTGGCCGTCAGCTCCAAACAGAACACTAGCGGAATACCCTTTCCCCCCCACCGTGAGCTCACGGTAACCATCAGAGCCGTCCCTCGGTCACCGCCACCGCACCAATAGCCACCTAAAGAAATACCGAAAAACCAAAATCAAAAATAAGGGTTAGAAACAGAGGAGAAGAAACTAAAGGTCAGAAAAAAAAAACGAACAGGAACAGAGTAGAAAGAACAGAGGAGGATAAGAAGAGGAAAATTGCAAAAACAGAGCCATACCTTTTAGTTCCGGCCACCGTAGACGGTGGCCGTCCGCCTCAAACCATCGCCTCCCCTGGCACCTTTGCCGTCGCGAGCCACCGTTAACGCTCGTCTCGCAGTCGCAACGCATCACCATCGCCGTCGCAGTCGCAGCGCATCACCGTCGCCTTCACAGTTCCTCAGCCACTGTTGCCTCTTCCCCTTTCGCTCTCTCTTTCTCCGGCCATCTCTCTCCCAGTCGCAAACTCTCGCCGGAAACCCTTCTCGCATCCCCTCCTCTCTTTTCTCCCTGCGAACTCTCTCTCTCTTCTCGTTCCTCTGGTTGCGGTGCAAATGGAGGGAGGAATTGGGAATTAGGGTTGAGGGGGTTGAAGTTTGGGACGGCGCCGTGAGAGGAATGAGGGAATTAGGTTTAGGTTTTTTTATTATTGCCTTATATAGTGTGGACATCCAGGGTCATTTTGGTCTTTTCATTTAACTCAATACTACTTACACCTCTCATTTTCATACCACGCCTCCCCCCTGAAAAAGCCCATGAATTCGTGGACCAGTCCATAAACTGGGCTGCTGCTTCTCACACCCCAGTTTAATAATGCAGCCATCTGCTCTAACTGCACCCATGTTTTACCAATGCAGCCCCTTTTCGTCTTTCTATTTATTTCTTTCCAAAAAAACAATTTCTTTCACAAATCCATTTTTTAGAATAGATATTTCATTTTCAAAAAATGTAAATAGGGGACTAAGTCGACTGTACAGTCGTGTTAGTCTGCTTTTTAGGTCACTAATGAACCGTTACGGATCATGGCCTGAAATCCCTATTTAAAACAAACAAATTTCTAAGTTAAGATAACACAAACACGCTTCTTCCTACCAATCAAAATTTCAAAATAGGGGACTAAGCCGACTGTACAGACGGGTTGGTCAGCGTTCTAGGATAAATGAGCCGTACGGCTCAGGAACCCTAAAACCCCTATTCCAATAAAACCAAATAAACACACTTCAAACCGTTTCCAAAACTCCAAAAAACTCTATTTTCACAAAATAGGGGACTAAGCCGACTGTACAGTCAGGTTAGTCAACGTTTTAGGACAAATGAACTGATCACTCAGGAGTCCTAAGACCCCTATATTAAAAAATGTCAACCAACAAACATTTTTTTTTTACAAAGAACTACGTGTGATTTGATTCTCTACCAAGAGATACGTAGGAGCAGATGGGGGCCCACATCTGTCAATTGCGCTAATAAAAAACCTTTTTCAGTCTTTTGCTAAATAATCTCTTTCTCAAATACAAATAAAATACCATTTTTCTTCTTTCTTTTAATTCACAATAAAAGGGTAAAAATAAATGTTTTTTTTAAAATTAACTTTCGCTTCTACAACTAATTAGCGGGTAACCTTCCTTACGAAGGGTGTCATGGGGTGCTAATACCTTCCCCGCGCATAACCGACTCCCGAACCCTTATCTGGTCTCAAGGACCCTTATCCATTCAAAAAGGGATTTTCCAATGTTTGCCCTTATAATTAAACTTTGATGGCGGCTTCATTTTTGAACCTTCGAGGAATCCTATCCCGGATTTTTCGGTCGCTACAGCTGGCGACTTCACTGGGGACACTTAGAGAGTCAAGCCTAGTTTAAATTAGTTGTAGGATTAGTTGTTAATTTTATTTTATTTTTACCCTTCCCTTTCATCTTTTATTCTTGTTGCATGTTATGTATTTATGTGATATGTAAACCTTAGGATAGAAGACCACTTTTTTGTATCTGTATTTGTTTGTTTTGCAGATTGGGGGTATTATTGATATTTTGCTCCTTCACACACTCCACTATCACACTTTTGCACACACGTGAGAATAGTCCTGTACCCGGACTGGAGGATAACCTAAGTTAGAACGAGACTGCGTAGTGATGGCCTACTGGATGTGCGTCCTGTTGGGTGGTCACGAAAGTCTCACCTAGAGTTTGGTCCCTCTTGAGAATGCTGGCACTCCTAATAGCTTGCCTATTGTTGTTGATCAGTGTTCTTAATTGGGGTCATTGGCTCTAGGAACCTCATATAGGACTCTTTAGAGCTACCCTATGAAAGATTCACTCAATAGACGAGCCCTAGACCTATTCCCTAAGGAACCCTCGTAGGACACAAAGGAGCCTCATACCCCTGCATTCAAACAAATAGATACATTTTTCCGGTCTTCTTAAAAGAAAAAATTTTTCAAAAAAAGTCATATGTTATTTCGACAAATTATTTAGCATACCTCATGCATTTTTTACTTATTCCTGTTCTTTTTTGCATGACATAAATTCCTTTTACATCAACATTTCATGTACCGCCAGGAAATTGTAAGGCTTTCTTTCAGACAAGATGGATCAAAAGTTAAGACAGACCATACATATGAAAATCAAGCAACCAAACCTACGAAGTCTGCGAGACCTAAGCAATAAAATGGCGCCATGGCTTCGTGACTCCTTCACCGCCAAGTATGGGAATCTTTTAAGTCTGCTGAATATCAAGGTACAAGCTGAAGCTCTCACTGCATTAGGACAGTTTTATGATCCACCGTTACGGTGTTTCACCTTTCAAGACTATCAGTTGGCCCCGACCTTAGAAGAATTTGAAAATATACTATGCTTCCCTCCAGCAAACAAAAAGCCATACCGATATGTGGAAAATTATCCTATAGCTGAAAAACTGTCTGAAATATTAAAAATTCCAACATCACACTTGGCCAGGAAGATAATTGTAAAGAAGGGGGTAGAAGGTTTGACAAGATGGTACTTGGAAGAGGAAGCCTTGTTCTGGGCTGGTAAAGAAAATTGGGCTACATTCATGGACGTCTTCGCTCTCATCATCTATGGGGTTGTTCTGTTTCCCAACGACGACGGCTATATTCATTACACTGCAATAGACGTTTTCTTAGCATTCAAACTCCGAGGACAAAATCCCACCTCAGCTGTTCTTGCTGACGTGTATTACACCATGCACGAACGTCACAAAAAGCGATCAGGCTTGATCCTATGCTGTTTGCATGTATTGTATCGCTGGTTCACTTCTCACATCTTCAAAAGAAATCATCATATAGAGGTCAGGGGCAAGACAGAATGGGCCCAATACATCGCCGGCCTCAAAGGGAGTGACATTTCTTGGTATTCCCGGGACCAAAACATAGAAGAAATCGTCTATCAATGTGGTGATTTCCCAAATGTCCCCCTCATAGGGACTAAAGGCTGCATCAACTACAATCCCGCCATCGCTTTGAGGCAGTTGGGTTATCCTATGATGAATCCACCCCCAGAAGAATCTTTACTCTCATTTGTACTGGAGAAGAGAGGTTCGGAAGATCTTGATACACTAAGAAAGATTAGTCGGGCTTGGGGCAAAATATCCAGAAAAGGTCATGAACTAGGGCCCAGAGGCATTGATGCCAAAGAAAGCTACATCCAGTGGGTCAAAACTAGAGCCCAAGAAATTGGACTACCATTCCGTCTGGCAACTCCAGTCACCCCCGAAGTTCCTCCGCCTATCCCTATGCTCGATGAAGATCTAGAGAAACTCCAAATCGCCTTATCCAAAGCAGAACAAGAAAAGGCAGGATTGCAAGCTAAGCTAGAGAAAGTGCTCCAAGAAAATGCTGATTTGCAACGGGAAAGTATCTCGAAAAGAAAACGCCTAGCTGAATGTAATGAAAGGGAGCGGGCCGGAAAAGAAAAAATGCACCGCCTGCAAGAAAGTCTCATGGGCGCAAACGAAGAGCTCAAAGTGCGCAATCGAGAGAGAGATCGAGCCATAGACAATGCATATGAATGGGAAAAACAACTGACCAAGTGTGCCGCGAATGAGAGAACACTACGAAGCCAGCTCGAAGATATGAAACCTCAGCTAGAGGGAATGACTGCTGAATGTGAGAATAGGCTGGTAATTGAAAGAAAGGCCAGAGAAGTGATACAAAAGAAGCTTGAAGAGTATCAAGAAGCTCTGCAGGAAGAATGCAAGAAAACCATCGACCTAAAGGCTTATGCCGAATATCAAGACAAAATCTACGATGACCTTAACAAGGAACATGTGTTTTTGAAAGAGCATTATGTGAAGCTGAATGACGACTATGAGTACTGGAGGAACAAATTCTCCCAGTTAGCCGAGCTAGCAAATGAGGCTGTCAGAGAGATCCCCAGACACCTAATAGCAGCGGACTTTGCCAGAGATAAAGACACGCCCATCGAGATTACAAGATTCATTGATTTTTGTAAGCGTCTTGTTACTGTGTTAAAAATTAAAGGACGTTATCCTGGTTTCATGGAAAAAAATGTAGTCCGCCAGTTTGCTTGATTGTTTTTCATATATAAGACTCGTTCGTTCTATTTTGAACTTTGAATCTATTTTGTGTTGAATAGAAACTTACAATTCTCCTGGCGTAACACGAAAGCATACATTTGCACTCCATGCATATTCATTCATTCATTCATGTACTTACGTCGAAAAACTTGAAAAAAACAGAGTGAAAAGGCAAACTGGTTCATCAACATCGCTACCGGACTCGTTCTCAAACAAAGAAGATGGCCGAAGAAGATAATCAGGCTCTGAGAGAAGACATGGCAAAACTGAAGGATCAAATGAGCGAGATGATGGTATTGAAAGATCAAATGGCCGAACTCATGAAACTCCTCGAGAAAAGAAGCGCAGACGAAAATGCCTCGGCAGGGAATACCGAGAACAATGCTTCGAGCCTTCCTCCTCCCAGCTCCGAGCCTCCATACACCGCTGGAGTGAGCATCCAGGGCTGCCCATGGCCCCCTTACGGTCTCCCAGCTGGTTATACTCCTCCTACCATGGAGGTCAATCTAGAGGGGGGACCTTCGGGAGTCGCTGGACCTTCGGGAGTCGCTGGACCTTCAACTCAAAATACAAATGCAGAAATATCGCAAGCTCACTTCTCAAGTCCTACGACTGCACCTCAGGTCATTCCACAGGGTTATACTCCGTCACCAGTAGTAATTCATCACGCTCCTACTCCCAATTCGCATATCTTGAATGCGAACTCCGCTGCAATACCAATGGTACCTCCTCACTACAACATGAGAGGACCCACTCATAACTACTCAATGGAGGACTCTCAGCCCAAGGATAAGTATCAAATGCTTGAAGAGCGCGTGAGAGCAATCGAAGGATCCAATGTCGGTGCAAGGGACGCGTACGACCTATGTCTTGTCCCAAATGTGGCCATTCCTCCTAAATTCAAAGTGCCAGACTTCGACAAATATAGAGGTTCAACCTGTCCAGCAAGCCATCTGACCATGTACTGTAGGAAAATGGCCGCATTCGCACATGATGACAAACTGCTCATCCATTACTTCCAGGACAGCCTAGCTGAGTCAGCTTCGAATTGGTACATGCAGTTGGAACGTGCTCACATCAGATGCTGGAAAGACCTAGCAGACGCTTTTCTAAAGCACTATAAGTACAACACCGATATGGCACCTGATAGGACACAGCTACAGAATATGGTGAAAGGGGATAACGAGTCCTTTAAGGAATACGCTCAACGCTGGAGAGGGTTAGCAGCACAAGTAGCACCGCCTTTGCTGGAAAAAGAAATGGTAACAATGTTCATGGATACTTTACAGTCGCCCTTCTACGACAGATTGGTAGGGAGTGTATCCTCAAGCTTCTCGGATATGGTCATCATCGGAGAGAGGTTAGAGAATGGTTTAAGGAATGGAAAAATTGCACACAGCTTCACCGGAACTAATAGCCAGAAAAAGCCTTTCGCTGGTTTTCCCAAAAGAAGAGAGGGGGAAACTAACGCAATCACTGGAGCCGGAAAACCCTCCTACACTAAACCGCCACAAGCCTATCAATTCCCTACCCAAACACCACCAGCCTCACCTCACCAAAACCTTCCCAGCTACAGACCACAAAATTACCCCGAGAGGAAGCCTGTTAGCTTTGACCCGATACCCATGTCGTACACAGAGCTGTTTGACCATCTCATCGGTCACAACCTAATCACTCCCCGTCCGATGAGACCTATTCAGCCTCATTTCCCAAAAAACTACGACCCAAATGCTGCCTGTGGGTTCCACGCTGGAGCAGTCGGCCATTCCACTGAAAACTGCAAAGCTTTGAAATATGTGGTACAAGACCTAATCGAATCCAAATGGCTGAATTTCAAAGAAGACGGCCCAAATGTTGCCACTAACCCTCTGCCAGGGCATGGGAACTCCTCTATTAATGCTGTTGAAATTTTTGAAGAGGAGTCCTTAATCAGAAAGGTGGAAGATATCAGCACACCTCTAAGCATTATCCATGCTGAATCATGCCACTTCGGAGTTGTTATGAAGGGATGCGCTGGAAAAGATTTATGTACCAACCCTCGCTGTGCCGGGACATGCGAAGCATTCAAGCCAGTCCTTCAAAATCTGCTGGACCGACATATAATACAAGTGGGATTTCAAAAGAGGGAGGATCAAGTGTCAACCATCCTATCAAGCAACGGCCAGGACAAGGATACCCGGAAGCCGCTAGAGATCCGCTACACTAAGGACTCGAAGTCGTCCCTGGGTACACCTAAACCAATCACTATCCAAGTGCCTACTCCCTTCCCCTACAGGGACACCAAAGCAGTCCCCTGGAATTACAGCGCGAAAGTCCAAGTGAAAGGTCCTCAGAACAGCCCTGACGTCATTAACATCTCAGGGGTTAGTGGAATGACTCGTAGCGGGCGTATCTATGCCCCTGAAAGACTCGATGGAGGGAAAACAAGAGAAGAAGAAGAAAGAACCCGCAAGGGTAAAGACAAAGAAGTAGAACCTGTTGATAAGAATGCAGGCCAAAGGACACTGTCTGAACAGGAAGCCAGTGAATTCTTAAAGCTTATGAGGCAGAGTGAGTATAAGGTGGTTGATCAGCTGAATCAGACCCCTGCTAAGATATCCCTGTTATCATTATTGCTCAGCTCAGAAGCTCATCGTGCGGCATTGATGAAGGTATTGAACGAGGCCTATGTCACTCATGATATCACAGTGGGTCAGTTTGATGGGATCGTTGGAAACATTGTTGCAAGCAACTACCTCACTTTTACTGATGACGAGATTCCGGCCGAAGGGAGAGGGCACAACAGGGCTTTACACATCTCCGTGAAATGCGGAGAGTACTCACTTGCTCGAGTGCTCATTGACAATGGATCGTCCTTGAATGTGTTACCCAAGTCGACCATGGAAAAGTTGCATGTGGATTGTTCATATATGAGACCCAGCTCTATATTAGTCAGGGCCTTTGATGGATCAAGAAGAGAAGTCGTCGGAGAGATGGAGTTACCTGTACAGGTAGGTCCAGAAGTCTTCGTAGTGACTTTCCAAATAATGGATATCAATCCATCTTACAGTTGTCTTTTGGGGAGACCATGGATACATTCTGTCGGGGCTGTTCCCTCCTCTCTACATCAGAGGCTTAAGTTCATAGTGAACAACAAGCTAGTAGTTATTTTTGGTGAAGAAGAAATGCTAGTGAATAGGTCGTCTGCTGCCCGCTGCATTGAGGCTGCCGAAGAATCGCTCGAGACTGCCTTCCAAGCATTAGAAATTGCAAATGCCACCTCTGTGAAGGGAGAAGTCCTTCCACTGAAGCCTAAATTGTCCAAGGCTGCCTTAATGGTTGCTAAAGTCATGCTAGGCAAAGGTTACCAAGCTGGAAGCGGTTTAGGGAGGACTGAACAAGGGATACTGACCCCAATACAATTGCAGGGAAACAAAGACAGACATGGGATAGGACACTGGCCTGGTCGTGCTGACAATAGAAGAATAGCTGCGGAAAAGAAGGAGCGGAGGATAGCCAAGCTTGAAGGTAGAGAGGAAAGCATGAAGAAAATCATCATCGGCGACATCAAGTTAAACTTTCGGAGCGCGGGAATGCTGAATCCAAATCAGATCGCAGCCATTGAAGATGACCTAAATGCCGGAGATGGCGTCGCCAGCCTTGTGCGCCCTTGTCCTGCAAGTGAAAGACTTAATAATTGGGAGATTGTTGACTTCCCCGTAGTTTTTAGTCCAAAGTAATTTTCCTGTAATACAATCCTTTGGCTCTGCCCAAGGCCTTAGGACATTTCATTAGGGCACACATGTTTTCTTTTCAGTATCATCATTAATGAAACGTTATTTTGAGTTCTCCAATGAATTTCCACTTTCCTTTTCATTTGCTTTGGTTTTTTTTCTTTTATTCGTTTTTATTTATTCCGTCAATTTCGCTAAATGCAGATCTAAAAAAATTATCTTTGAAAATAACGACGCTGATAACTCATGCTGTAACTTTGATCACCCTATTAATCAAACTGAGGAAGATATTGAAGATAACTGGGAAACCCCTCCAGAGTTGATGAGAATGATGGAACAAGAGAATAAGGTGATCCAGCCCCACGAGGAATCGACCGAAACAATTAACTTGGGCACAGAAGAAGACAAGAGAGAG
This sequence comes from Astragalus membranaceus, assembly GCA_039519185.1. Lineage (NCBI taxonomy): Eukaryota > Viridiplantae > Streptophyta > Magnoliopsida > Fabales > Fabaceae > Astragalus > Astragalus membranaceus. The sequence continues at coordinate 215,302,021 of CM076846.1, forward strand.
GTCAAGATCGGCACCACAATGAAAGACAGCGAACGGGAGAAACTGGTACGACTTTTGTTCGAATATGTCGACATTTTTGCGTGGACATATCAAGACATGCCCGGACTAGACACCGACATAGTTGAACACAAACTACCAGTGAAACCCGAATGCCCACCGGTGAAACAGAAATTAAGAAGAATGAAGCCGGATATGTCGATGAAAATCCGGGACGAGGTTAAGAAGCAATTCGATGCTGGATTATTAGCAGTAGTCAAATACCCTCAATGGGTCGCCAACATTGTTCCAGTTCCGTAGAAAGATGGGAAGGTTCGAATGTGTGTCGATTATCGAGATTTGAACAGAGCCAGCCCTAAAGATGACTTTCCTTTGCCTCACATTGATGTCCTGGTAGACAGCACAGCACAACACTCTCTCTTCTCCTTCATGGATGGGTATTCCGGATATAACCAGATCAAGATGGCCCCTGAGGATATGGAGAAAACCACCTTCATCACTCTCTGGGGTACATTCTGTTACAAAGTAATGCCATTCGGGCTGAAGAATGCTGGTGCAACTTACCAAAGGGCAATGGTAGCATTATTCCATGATATGATGCATAAAGAAATAGAGGTCTACGTGGATGATATGATTGCAAAATCCAAGACTGAGGAAGAACATGTCGTTAATCTGCAAAAACTCTTCGAACGTCTAAGGAAGTTCAAACTCAGATTAAATCCTGCCAAATGCACTTTCGGTGTAAAATCAGGAAAGCTCTTGGGTTTCATAGTCAGTCAAAGGGGAATAGAGGTAGATCCAGCCAAGGTACGAGCAATTCTTGAAATGCCGGCGCCAAAAACCGAGAAGGAGGTTCGTGGATTCTTGGGAAGATTGAATTACATTTCCAGATTCATATCCCAATTAACATCCACCTGTGAGCCCATCTTCAAATTATTGTGCAAGAACCAAGAGACAAAGTGGAACGATAACTGCCAAGAAGCCTTTGAGAAGATCAAGAGGTATCTCCAAAATCCACCAGTCCTAATGCCACCTGTATCTGGCAGGCCTCTCATCTTATACCTAACAGTGCTAGACAAATCAATGGGTTGTGTGCTGGGGCAACATGACGAGTCCGGAAGGAAGGAGCATGCCATTTACTATCTCAGCAAGAAGTTCACTGAATGCGAGACCAGATACTCGTTGTTGGAAAAAACGTGTTGTGCTTTGGCCTGGGCTGCACACCGTCTAAGGCAGTATATGCTAAGCCATACTACTTGGTTGGTATCTAAAATGGATCCAATCAAATACATCTTTGAAAAACCCGCACTCACAGGGAGAATTGCTCGCTGGCAAATGCTGCTATCGGAATACGACATCCTGTACGTCACCCAAAAAGCAATCAAAGGTAGTGCATTGGCTGAATACTTGGCACACCAACCCATGGAGGATTACCAATCAATGCAATGTGATTTCCCCGATGAAGATATAATGGCTCTATTCGGAGAAGGAAAGTCTCCAGGCGACGAAAGGTGGAGAATGTCATTTGATGGCGCTTCCAATCTATGGGGGCATGGGGTCGGAGCTGTATTGATTTCCCCAGATAACCGCTTCATACCGTGTACTGCTAGATTGAGTTTCTATTGCACCAACAACATCGCAGAATATGAAGCATGTATTCTGGGCATCCAAGCGGCCCTCGAGTGGAAGGTTAAGAGACTCGACGTATATGGAGACTCGGCCTTGGTCATCTATCAAATAAGAGGTGACTGGGAGACCAGAGATTCCAAGTTGATCCCCTATCGCGATCACGTCCAAAAGATGATCGAACAGTTTGACGAGATCACCTTCCACCATTTCCCTCGTGAAGAAAATCAGTTGGCAGACGCCTTAGCAACTTTGTCGTCAATGTTCAATATCAATGACAACAAGAGTCTGACGCTCATCCGAATTCAACATCGAGATCTGCCAGCACATCATTGTATGGAAATTGAAGAAGAACCCGACAGTGAACCTTGGTATTACGACATCAAGCAATATATAATAAACAGAGAATACCCTCCTGGTGCCACAGAGAATGATAAAAGAACGCTGAGGAGATTGTCAATGGGTTTCTTTCTAAATGGGGAAGTACTTTACAAAAGAAATCACGATATGGTCCTCCTCCGATGTGTGGCAAAAGAGGAAGCAGAAAGGATTATGAAAGACGTCCACGAAGGCTCGTTCGGCACTCATTCTAATGGGCATACAATGGCAAGAAAGACCTTGAGGGCTGGCTACTACTGGTTGTCAATGGAGACCGATTGCTTTAACTATGTGAGGAAATGTCATAAATGTCAAATCTATGCTAATAACATTCATGTGCCGCCCGCTTCTTTGAACGTTTTAGCAGCACCATGGCCGTTCTCAATGTGGGGCATGGATGTCATTGGTCCTATCGAACCTAAAGCATCGAACGGTCATCGCTTCATCCTGGTTGCCATCGACTATTTCACCAAGTGGGTCGAAGCCGCTTCTTATACCAGTGTAACGAAATCTGTGGTCGTCAAGTTCATAAAAAGGGACTTGGTCTGCCGTTACGGCCTTCCAAATAAGATCATCACAGATAACGGGACCAATCTGAATAACAAGATGATGAAAGAGTTGTGTGAGGATTTCAAAATTCAACACCATAACTCTTCTCCATACCGTCCAAAGATGAATGGGGCGGTCGAAGCGGCAAACAAGAATATAAAGAAGATCGTGCAAAAAATGGTAGTGACATTCAAGGATTGGCATGAAATGTTTCCCTTCGCACTGCACGGATACCGAACCTCAGTTCGCACGTCAACAGGGGCAACTCCATTTTCGCTAGTATATGGGATGGAAGCAGTTCTGCCCATCGAAGTTGAAATACCCTCTCTGCGAGTGCTGATGGAAACAAAGTTAGGAGAAGCGGAATGGGTTCAAGCTCGTCTCGATCAGTTGAATCTCATTGAAGAAAAGAGAGTAGTCGCTCTGTGCCATGGGCAGTTGTACCAGCAAAGAATGAGGAAAGCTTTCGAGAAGAACGTCCGTCCTCGACAGTTTCAGGAGGGAGACCTAGTGCTCAAGAAAATCCTGCCTATCCAAAAAGATTCTCGGGGGAAATGGACCCCTAATTATGAAGGACCTTACGTGGTGAAAAAAGCATTCTCTGGAGGTGCATTAATCCTCACAAAAATGGATGGTGATGACCTCCCACTCCCAGTGAACTCAGATGCAGTCAAGAAGTACTATGCCTAAAAGAAATATATGGAAAAAAGAGAAAGATGATCCAAGCAAAAATGAGCTCGCTAGGTCGAAAACCCAAAAGGGCGGCCTAGGCAAAAATTAGAGCGACCCGATGGATTGAAAACTCTAAAGAGCGATCCAGGCAAAAATTAGGGTCAGAAAGTTGGACTTTGAACAGATACTAAGGCAGTTCACGCCTCTGGAAGTTGATCGATGAGTGGTCAAGTTTATGTGTATGGGTGATTGACGTCGTTACTCCAAAGATGCAAACAATCAAGGGATCTGCTCTTCCTTTTTCTTTCTTTTTAGTTTAAAAAAACCCTCAATGTAATTTCCGGTCGGTGTGACATTCTGCGCACTTGGCTTCCTTTGAGTATTGAACCTTGGTTCTCAGTTTAAAACACTCAATGTAATTTTCGGTCAGTGTGACCTTCTGCACACTCGGCCTCCATTGAAATATTAAACACTTGCTTTGTTCCTTTGTTTCCAATCCACTCGAAAATGATGTTTTATGATACATGATACGAAATTGCAAAACATGTGCATAATCAAGAGCATTACAATCATTACGAAATTTCTGAAAATTACGGAAAGGAGATGATCTCTCATAAATAAAACTTGCAAAAGGACAAATACATGCACGATCACTTCAAACAAAGAATCATAATAGCCTGTGCTTCAATTCGGCAATGCCATTACTCGGGGCAACCCTCATATCTCACACCGAAAGTCCCGCGAGTTGATGAGACCAGTAAAAAGAAAGCCAAAAAGAAAAGCAAGAAGCAAAAAAATGAAAAATGAAAAAAGAAAGCAGGAACAAACCATTCCATATTTCATCCCACTCAGCATTAATCATTACACAGGCATACATTGCATGCATGTCATATGCATAACACATGTTGCATACCGACCTCAAGTGTCGACCCTTTCAGTTTGTTTTATTTATTTTTTTAAAACACGATAAGTGCTGACCTTAACTCAGCAAACCAGATCGTAATGTTAACACCGCGAGCCCCAGCGCTCCTTAGACCTCCAACGGTCATCCAATCCAGATCGCACGTCGACATCGAGCACCGACGGATCATCCGGCCCCAGGTCATTCAGACTAGCTGTGTCAGCCTAAGACATAGTGGACGTCATTCGTGATCAGTTCTAGACCTGATCTTATTAGCGGCCGCTCGAAAAAGGCCACCATCGGACCCCGGCAGTCCTTCAAAGCCCCAGTGCACTTTCGGACCCCAATTGGTCCTTTAGGGTTTAGGCAGCCCCTTTGAGCCCCAGTGCTCCCTTAGAGCCCAAATGCTCTTTTAGAGTCCCAGTGCTCCGCCAGATCCCCAGTGTTCGTTTCTTTATTGTTCTCGGTTAACACGCCAAGTGTTAATCATCCCTCTTTTCCCTAACTCATCTTCCCCCCAAGCGGGCAAAATTAGAGTCTATCCTATCTTTATTTTTATTTCTACTACGAAAATCTGAAAACCATTCACCTTTTCTGGTAAAATATAAACAAAGAGGGGCAGCTGTTATACCCCAATTTTGCCCGATCTTTTTATCGTACTCGTTCTAGTCTCATATCACAAGCTCATGGGTTTCGAACCCTGTTTTGCATTTAATTCGAACCGGTTTGTCCAATTGGGCCTATGCCCAACCTTTTGGGCCCAATTTTGTTAGCTTGCCTAATTGGACTTACGCTTAGCGTTTGGAACCAGTTTTTAATAATTGGGCTTATGTTTGCCTAAATGGACCTATGGGGCTAGATTGGACCTAATCTTAAATTAGTTCTAATTGGGCTTCATTTCAGCCATTTTGCTAATTTGGGCCTATGTTTAGTTTTGATTGGGCTTGGCCCAATTTACTCATTCTCTTTCATTTTTGACCCAAAGAAAAACAAACAGTGAATCTGTCCATAACAAATATAATCAACAAAAAAATCAATAAAAATTAATTTACAAATGTTTACAATAATCCAAAAAATCAAAATTAATTTTAAAAAAAAATATAATACAAATCCGAAAATAATAAAAAATACAAAAAATAGAAGAAACGAAAAAGAGCAGCAACAGCAGCTTCCTAGCTTCCTTGGGCCTGTTCTTGCTGAGCAAGTTTTCTCAACAAGTCCAAATACCTGAAAATGGAAAGAATTGGAGAAGAATCAGCAGAAAACCCTAATTTTTTACCTATATAAACAAGCTCAGTCCAGAGAGAAAAGACAGACGGAGATAGAGAGAAAATACATAGAAATTCAGAACCCAAAAGGCTAGGGTTTTCACACTGAAACCCTAGTTATAAAGCAACAAATCTAGAGGTAGGAACAAGTAGCAGTGGAGACAAACAAAGAGAACCAGCAGCAGCAATAGAGCAAGAGAGACAAGGATTAACAACAGTTTTGCTTTCATTCAGGAACCCAGGTTGGTTTTGTTTTTTAATTCGAACATGCTTTAGGTATGAGATGTTAAATAATTGAAATTTCGAGCATGCTATTCTTAAACATGGTGTAGTGTTAGATGTTATGCAAACAGTGAACAAGTAATGTGTTGTTGGTAGGATTCCAGAATACCACAAGCAGCTTAAATAAAAATTAGGGCTTCAGATTCAATTTGTTCAAAATAAAACGAAACCAGGAAATTAGGGCTAAGTTAGTAAGAATCAGAATCGGCTTTGCTGCTTAAAAATGGACTAGAAGATTAGGTTTTGTTAATCGGTTTCAGAAAAAGAAATTAGGCAAAGGCTTTAGCTAAAATTGGGGTTTAAATTGTTTTTGTCTTCTAAAGTATCAGAACCCCAAAATAGGCAAAAACAGAACATCAAAATGAGAAAAGAGACAGAAAAAGCAAATTAGAACCGAAGCATACCTTTTAGTTTCGGCCACCGCCTACGGTGGCCGTCAGCTCCAAACAGAACACTAGCGGAATACCCTTTCCCCCCCACCGTGAGCTCACGGTAACCATCAGAGCCGTCCCTCGGTCACCGCCACCGCACCAATAGCCACCTAAAGAAATACCGAAAAACCAAAATCAAAAATAAGGGTTAGAAACAGAGGAGAAGAAACTAAAGGTCAGAAAAAAAAAAACGAACAGGAACAGAGTAGAAAGAACAGAGGAGGATAAGAAGAGGAAAATTGCAAAAACAGAGCCATACCTTTTAGTTCCGGCCACCGTAGACGGTGGCCGTCCGCCTCAAACCATCGCCTCCCCTGGCACCTTTGCCGTCGCGAGCCACCGTTAACGCTCGTCTCGCAGTCGCAACGCATCACCATCGCCGTCGCAGTCGCAGCGCATCACCGTCGCCTTCACAGTTCCTCAGCCACTGTTGCCTCTTCCCCTTTCGCTCTCTCTTTCTCCGGCCATCTCTCTCCCAGTCGCAAACTCTCGCCGGAAACCCTTCTCGCATCCCCTCCTCTCTTTTCTCCCTGCGAACTCTCTCTCTCTTCTCGTTCCTCTGGTTGCGGTGCAAATGGAGGGAGGAATTGGGAATTAGGGTTGAGGGGGTTGAAGTTTGGGACGGCGCCGTGAGAGGAATGAGGGAATTAGGTTTAGGTTTTTTTATTATTGCCTTATATAGTGTGGACATCCAGGGTCATTTTGGTCTTTTCATTTAACTCAATACTACTTACACCTCTCATTTTCATACCACGCCTCCCCCCTGAAAAAGCCCATGAATTCGTGGACCAGTCCATAAACTGGGCTGCTGCTTCTCACACCCCAGTTTAATAATGCAGCCATCTGCTCTAACTGCACCCATGTTTTACCAATGCAGCCCCTTTTCGTCTTTCTATTTATTTCTTTCCAAAAAAACAATTTCTTTCACAAATCCATTTTTTAGAATAGATATTTCATTTTCAAAAAATGTAAATAGGGGACTAAGTCGACTGTACAGTCGTGTTAGTCTGCTTTTTAGGTCACTAATGAACCGTTACGGATCATGGCCTGAAATCCCTATTTAAAACAAACAAATTTCTAAGTTAAGATAACACAAACACGCTTCTTCCTACCAATCAAAATTTCAAAATAGGGGACTAAGCCGACTGTACAGACGGGTTGGTCAGCGTTCTAGGATAAATGAGCCGTACGGCTCAGGAACCCTAAAACCCCTATTCCAATAAAACCAAATAAACACACTTCAAACCGTTTCCAAAACTCCAAAAAACTCTATTTTCACAAAATAGGGGACTAAGCCGACTGTACAGTCAGGTTAGTCAACGTTTTAGGACAAATGAACTGATCACTCAGGAGTCCTAAGACCCCTATATTAAAAAATGTCAACCAACAAACATTTTTTTTTACAAAGAACTACGTGTGATTTGATTCTCTACCAAGAGATACGTAGGAGCAGATGGGGGCCCACATCTGTCAATTGCGCTAATAAAAAACCTTTTTCAGTCTTTTGCTAAATAATCTCTTTCTCAAATACAAATAAAATACCATTTTTCTTCTTTCTTTTAATTCACAATAAAAGGGTAAAAATAAATGTTTTTTTTAAAATTAACTTTCGCTTCTACAACTAATTAGCGGGTAACCTTCCTTAGGAAGGGTGTCATGGGGTGCTAATACCTTCCCCGCGCATAACCGACTCCCGAACCCTTATCTGGTCTCAAGGACCCTTATCCATTCAAAAAGGGATTTTCCAATGTTTGCCCTTATAATTAAACTTTGGTGGCGGCTTCATTTTTGAACCTTCGAGGAATCCTATCCCGGATTTTTCGGTCGCTACAGCCTTCAGGGAAGTTTACCAGGACTCGGCCCAGACCGAACTCGCCCTTCAGGGAAATGGCAACCTCGGCCATTTAAAATGTGAACACCTGAGTGACTCGAGGTGTCAATTTAAAGTCGGAGGATCTCAGTGAGCGAAAGCGCCGACGTTCCTGCCTCGGGGAATTTTCCCGCTTTCTGGAACGTCGCCTCGGAGAAGAGGAAGCCAGAGATGAGCCGGGCCGAGGGGAACCCTCGGATCAGTAGGAATCATCAGGAGTTCCGATCCTAGGTGGAGTTCCGGTCTTAGCGTGAAACTTTAAGGCGATCGCTCGACCGATCCCAAATCCTTCCATCCAACCTCGGAACTTACTTTTACTAAGCAATAAATGTGAGGAAAATTGTAGTCGACCCATATATATTAGATGGTTAAACATTTACAAAGTCGGATTACATCACGCCCGTAGGCTCATTCCGAGACCTAGGAGAAACGTGGCCTTCCTGCGTTAATCCCTTCTTCATGATCGATATACTTCTGAGATCGCTGGAGGAACTCGGCAAGCGACTCAACTTGGTTGACCCCGACGTCTATCTGAAATAGACTTCCTTCACGAAGGCCAGCCTCCATGAAGAAAAGACGGAAGGAGTCGTCGAGGTTCCGAACTTGAGCAGTTTCTCTGTTGAATCTCTCTATATAGTCCCGGAGGAGCTCATTTTCTCATTGCCGAATTGCCTGCAATACCTTCCGAGATTTAGGCTTCATCTTCGAGTGGGCGAAATGTGCAGAAAAGAGCTTGGCTAACTGATCCCAAGAGGAGATCGTATTCGACTTAAGAGCCCTGAACCATTCCAGAGCCGCCTTCTCTAGAGTAAGGGGAAAGGTTCGGCACTTTATCTCCTCTGGAACGTTACGGTATTGCATAACCGTGTCAAAGTAGTCGAGGTGGCGGTCCGGATCGCCAGTCCCATCATGCATTTTCAAACCTTCAGGGGGGTTCTCCAGGTGCTTTGGCACCGGGAAGTAGTCGATTTTCGCTGTGAAAGGTCCTTTACGCTTTGCCGACCTCTCAAGGGGTGGAGACCGTCGGTAGCCATACTTGCCGGGGGATCCCCGCGAGCTAGGGCGCTGACGTTTCTGCCTCGGAGACCTTTTCAAATTTCCGGTACGTCGCCTCGGAGAAGAAGAAAACAGGAACGAGCTAGGCCGAGGGGAACCCTCAGGACCATAGGAATCATCGGTGGTCCGACTTGGGGGAGCCGCTGACCCTCGCCCTCCTCTACATCGAGTGGAGTGCAGTGATGGTATCTCCTCCAATTGGTGGCGGACGCGGCCATGAGTCGTTCCACTTGAAGAGTTGCGCAGAGAGGAACTCCGATCCGGGATGTTACGAGCCCGGATCTCAGCAATCTGAGCTTCTAACTGGGTGTAGCGTTGTCTTTCCTGTTGGTCGGCCTCGGCTTGCCGATTTAGGAACAGGACGAGCTGTTGAACAGCATCGACCGGTACCTGGACGGTCGGAGGGGGAGGTGGAAGCCGGTTCCGAGATGGGCTCCCATGAACCATAGCCGTAGCCGAGCTTCGAGCATGCACCGGGCTAAGGGGTAAGATGACCGCCACTCCTTCCGAAGTCACCTGCTGCAGGACCGGCCCTTCACCGACATTCAGGACAGTCCTATGATGTAAGGTCGGAGCCATCGTCAATCAAGGAGATGGGAGAGGAACTAGAGTACAAGATCCTCCCACTGTGGTCGCCAATGTTCTGTACCGTATCTCTGGACCTGTACCCGATCTTAGACACAAGGTCCGATCCGAGATAGTTGGTAGGGGTTGGTCTTGATCAACCGAGCTCCGCTTCCGATCCGGGGCAGGTGGTACCTGCGGGGACACTCCGACGCTCAAGTCAGCCAGAGAGCTAATTAGAGGTGAAGAGTAGGAAAGAGTGTGTACCTTTAATGAAGCATTCAATGCTTATTTATAGAGTTTGGTGGTGTTAGACCTGATGAATCAGGACCGTCCGATCTTGCGCTGCGATCTCAACCATTGGTTGATGGATCTGCATTTGGTGTTGGGCCTCATTATTGTGGATTGGGCCAATCCATAACACAAACTAATTTGAATTGATATTGGCATGTCATTATATTATGTGAGAATTAGATGTTACAAAGATTTCTGTGGCTAAAGTTGACTGATTTTCTTTGCAGTGCATCTGATAACATCATATCTTTTAATTTCATTGAATTGTTACTATTGCCTTATTGGTTTTATTGCTTATTGCCTTATTGGTTTTGTAATTTGAACAACTTAACAGGAAATTGACATGGACAAAGTTGGTAATTCTCAACCACTCATTTCACAAGAAAGTGCACACCAACTAGCTCCTGGTTTGGAAGGAAGTTCCAACCCTACACCTAATGGTCTCAATATATCACCAAATGAAACAGTTGAAACACCTAATCCGGATGAGGCACCTAATGATGAGACAGCTGATAATACAGAGGCATTGACACAAATAGGTAAAGGTAGACTTAGGAGTAAGGTATGGAATCATTTTACAAAGGTTCAAGTTAATGGAGAGGATAAGGCTCAATGTCACTATTGCAAGAAATACCTTGGTGGAAAATCATGCAGTGGAACAAAACATTTGCATGATCATCTGCCTAAATGTAATGCTAAATTGCTTCTCGATAACAAGGCAAAAAAAGGGCAAACATTTCTCATGCCAAAGAGTTTGCAAGGAAAGCAAGAATTAGGAGTTGGAACTTATAATGCTGAAAACTCAAGGAAAGAGCTTGCTTGTGCAATAATTATGCATGAATATCCACTTTCGATTGTTGATTGTAATACCCTAATTTTGTCCGATCATAATTGAGAGATTTTATTTATTAAAAATAATAATCTTTTTTATGTCATGTATTATTTTCTTGTTTTTATTGCTATGAGTTTTAATCATCAAAAAATATTTTATTTAGAAGTAAAGAAACAAAAAATAAGCCAAGGAGGAAATAGGGGGGTTTGTTAAAAAAGATTAGAGGTGCAATCGGGATTGGGCCATCTAAAACCCAATCCAATTCCAAAACCCTAGCCCAATTCTCATGACCCTAACACTCCTTCACCAAAACCCTAACCCATCCAACCAACCCATAACCCATGACCCAACTCACTCCTCCACTAAAACCCTAATTCGACCACCCCCCCTTTACCCTAAAAACCATCCACATTCAATCCCCCCTTTCCCTAAAAAATCATCCACATTCACTCACCTTTCCCCTCCTAAAAATTCGCCCCACTCCCCCTTTTTCCTCCTTGGAAATTGCATTTTTTTTCCTTTCCCACTTCCCCACATTTCTCTTCCCTATACACGCCTTTCCCCTCTCTCTTCTCTTCCTACGGCTCACTCTCTCTTTCTCACACCCACTCACTTCACTTTCTCTTTCTTTCATCTCTCACATCACTTCCTCTTCCCTTCTACGACTCTCACTCTCCTTCTCTCACACTCAACCTTCATTTTCTCTTTCTTTCTCCATCACACACAACTCACACTCAACCTCTCATTCTTTCACCAAACACAAACCATCATTTCTCACCTTCTCCATGCCCATACCTTCGCATACTCTCCTCTCCCCTCATCTCACATGTTTTCATTTTTTATTTTCCCCTTCAACAACTACCCCCAAACCCCCATATCATGTCAGAAAATTACTGTGCAAGTTGATGAAGAAGGAAAACGAAGGAAGCAAATTTTTTGTATAAATAGGGGTCCTTACCTTAGAAGGGGCTACGGTTTTTGGGCTAGGGGGAAACGAAGAGGAAAAATGAAAGAAAACGGCGGGGAAAAATTTCGTAGAACAAGTCATGGAAGTGTGAGAGCTTGAGAGTTTCATTTTTCTTGCTTCCTCTTCGTTTTTGTATTTTAAACACCTTCTTTAAGATTTTTGTTGTTGTTCATTATGTGAGGATTGGAGGAGGAAGATTCACTCTCCAGAAAAGTCATTGGTATTTTTCCATTATTGTTCAAGTCATTTTATGTGATGTAATTTTTGTAATTTCATATTGTTATTTTTTTTTTATTATTTTCGTAATTCTGTTTTTTTTTCATATATATTTATTTGTTTATTTTATATATTTGTTGTTGTTTTTATTTTCATATTTGTTGCTGTTTTTTTATATTTTTGCTGCTGTTTTTTATGTATTTTTATTGCTGTTTTTATTGTTGCTTTTATATATTGATTTGTTGCTGTTTTTATATATTTTTATTGCTGTTTTTAATTAAAATAGTTGCTGTTTTTTTTATTTATAAAAAATTGCTGTTTTTGTACATATTAAAAAATTGTTGTTTTTTTATTTAAATATTGCTTATTTTCGGATTAAATAAAGCCCCTATTTTAAAACACTAAAAAAAATGTTTTTTAAAATAAATACTAATACCACTACCCTTTTCAAAAAAAGATAATAACAATAAAAATAACAATCATTTTCCAAAAAAACAAAAGCACCTTTTTTTTTTAAAAAAACATAACCATGACAATGTTTCAAAAAAAAATAGAAAACATTTCCTTACAAATTTACAAATCTTTTCTCACCAAACGCTTTCTTCTAACGTAGGCGAGAATCAAGTCAATCAAAACCGTTTTTTAAAATAAACAAACACAATTAGTCAAAGAAAATCAAGCAATCGTTTTTTGGCGTCAAAACGCTATTTGCACCCCCAGCACTCGTTTTGGCGTCAAAACGCTATTTGCACCCCCAGCACTCGTTCTAGCGTCAAAACGCTGTTTTTACCCCCACCTTTTAGTAATACAGCTCTCCCCGCTTTCAGCCCAATTTTCGCGCAAAGGCCCAAAAACCCAAACAATATTATTGTGGGCTGATGTTAAGCACACCCCCATTTTTGATACAACACTCCTCTATTATTTGCACCCCCTTTTATCACCTATTCCGCTTTTATTCACAACGTGATGCTTCCAAACCGTTTTTTTTTTCTTTCTCTCGAATAATCGAATTCGCGTAAAAAAATAGGTTGTTACTAGTGGTCACTCTGAGCCTTGCTTGTTTGACCGTTAGGACTAACCTTCCTTTTTATCACAGTGGATTAGTAGCGGTGATCACTCTGAATTCATTCGTTTGATCATCGCAAACAACCGCCTAAACTTCTAGAATTTTTCAGTTAATAAAAGAAAAAAAACAAACGTAATCTCAACTCCCCTTTCTTTAAAAAATCACGCTTCCCAGTAAACTTTTTTTTCAAACAAACAAACGCTCAATCACAAACCGGTTGTCTATAGCGGTCACTCTGGGCCTCGCTCGTTTGAACGCGGTAAACACCTTCTTTTTTCGAATAAGCCATCAGTGGTGACCACTCTGGATTTATCTGTTTGGTCACCATGAACGGCCTCTAGTTTTCGCAAAAACTTTTCAATAAATAAAAAAATACCAACACACAAATTTTTTCTACCCAAGAACTACGTAGCTTTGATTTCTCCATCGCACCCGGAGATACGTAGGAGCGGGGGCCCACTCCCGTCGAGCGCAAAAAACTAAAATTTTTATTAAGTCTTCCTTTCTTTTTTTTTTCTTCTTCGCAAACAATCAAAATGGGTAAATAAAGTATCTTCTTTTAAAACTAACTTTTTCTACACATTAAATTAAAATGTAACCTTTTTAGGATGTTGCGGGGTGCTAGTACCTTCCTCGCACTTAATCGACCCCCGAACCCAAAAACAAAGGTTTTTTCAATGTTTTCCTAAAAATAAATATTGATGGCGGCTCCATTGTTCAAAAGCAACGAAGAATCCCTCCTCCGGATTTTTCGGTCGCTACAGCTGGCGACTCCGCTGGGGATTATTTAAGAGGGTCAAGCCTAATTTAATTAAATATGTAGACTATTGTTAGTTTAGTACTTTGTTTACCCTTAGTCCTCCTATTAGCATGTCTATTTCATTTATCTATTTTTTTGCTTTATTGAACCTTAGGGTAGAAGAACTATGCACTATTATCTGTATTTCTTTTGCAGCTTGGGTAGTTTAGGTTGCTTATATCACACACATCAATTACACTTGTTTGTTCACACACTTCTGAGTGGGGCCTTATACCCGGATCTAAAAAAAACCTAGGGCGAGTGGAGACGATTAGTGTCAGTCATTCTGGATTTTATCTGTCTGACTCTCATGAAAGTCTCAGCCAGAGTACGCTCTTTTGTGGTATTCCATACCAGGTAGCTTGCTATCATTGTGGGTCATATCACGAAGGAGATTTCAGCTCTGGAGACCTTTGTGAGGAAGTGATTAGAGCCACCTGAGAGATTGATCACACAAGTAGCCCTAGACCGTGACCTATGTATAAGACATCACCTGTTTAGGACACAAGGGCAATTCACTTACCCGCTGCATCATCGCAGATATTGTTTTTTTTTAAAAAAAAATCATCAAGCCATAAAAAAAAATCATCTATCTCCTTTTCCTTTTTACGTGTATATGATGAGACACATAGTTAATGTTTTCTCAAAGTTGAATCACCAAAAAAAAAAACTTCTTTTTTTAACACGTGCAACATCATTCTTCTTTCATCCATCATACAGAATCATTATTTCAAAAAAAAATGATAAAAGTCCTTACATGCATTAAGCATACACATACATGTTCCCATTCATTCAATTGTCCATGCATCACTCATATTTTCATCCATTCATATACTCATATCATGTACTCTATCAACAGAGCGTAAAAAAAAAAAAAGAAAGCAAGCTGGTGCGTCCACATCGATATTGGACTCGTTCTCAGGCTAGAAACATGGAAGAAAATCAGGACAATCCGCCTCAAGATAACCCAGATCAAGGCAATCCACATCAGAACCTAGGCAATCAAGAGCTTAGGGGAGAAATAGATGGGATGAAAGAACAGATGGTTGAAATCTTAAAGGTTTTACAAGCTTTGAGGGGCAAAGACACAAGTGAAGATGTCTCCGCTGGGAACACAAAAAATCAAGTTACCAACCCTCCTCCTCCCAATGGAGTCGGGATCCCGCATACAATGCCCCCTACTGGGCCAAATGGCCAAGGTTACATATGGCCTCCTTACGGACTTCCACAAGGTTACGCACCTCCGACAGTCGATGCTAATCCAGAAGACGGTCCCTCAGGAGTCGTGGGCCAACAACAGCTTACACCGATGGGTCACGATGGTAATTCGGGGGCACCACAAGTTCAAAACCCGAACCCCGTCATCGCACCACAAGGACTCCCACTTAGCTGCCCTCCACTGCTGGTAGATAACACTCAAGCTCAGAGTCCCACTCTCAGGAACCCCACTCATTCACATACCCCAAATGTGAACCCAGCCATGGTACCGATGATTCATCCTTACTATGGTATGAGTGGACGTCCTCACAATTACTCTATGGAGAACCCTTAAGCCAAAGACAAACTACAAATACTTGAGGAAAGGTTGAGAGCAGTTGAAGGATCCAATATTGGGGCAACCGGCGCTTATGACTTGTGTCTCGTCCCTAATGTAGTCATTCCTCCCAAATTCAGGGTGCCAGATTTTGATAAATACATGGGTGTAACCTGTCCTGCTAGCCATCTGACCATGTATTGTAGAAAAATGGCTGCCTTTGCACATGATGATAAACTGCTCATTCACTACTTCCAGGACAGTCTAGCTGGGGCAGTCTCAAGATGGTACATGCAGTTGGAACGCAACCACATTCGATGTTGGAAAGACCTGGCCGATGCTTTCCTCAAGCAATATAAATACAAGATCGACATAGCTCCTGATAGAGCACAGTTGCAGAATATGGTGAAAAGAAACCATGAATCATTCAGGGAGTACGCCCAACGTTGGAGAGGACTAGCAGCGCAGGTGGCACCACCTTTACTGGAAAAGGAGATGGTATCCATGTTCAGGGACACTTTGCAGTCACCCTTCTATGACAAGTTGATTGGGGGTGTATCCTCTAACTTCTCAGACATGGTCACTATAGGGGAAAGGTTAGAAAGCGGAATGAGAAACGGGAAAATTACTCACGGTTCAACCGAAAACGATGAAGGAGAAACCAATTCCATAACAGGACCAGGGAAAGCCTCTTACGCTTCCAAAAACCGTCCCCAAGCCCTGCGCTTCTCTACCCAAACAAGTAGAATCCACGGGCCACCAAACTATCCAGAAAGGAAACATGTACCGTTTGATCCAATTCCCGTATCCTACTCAGACATGTTCAACCACCTCACCAGTCACAACTTAATCTCCCCCCGCCCGATGAGACCTATTGAACCTCCTTTCCCGAGGGGCTACGACCCAAATGCCACATGCGATTTTCACGCAGGCGCAATTGGGCATTCAGTGGAAAACTGCAAGGCGCTGAGACATGTGATTCAGGATCTGATCGAATCCAAATGGTTGAGCTTCAATGAAGGCAATAACCCCTTTCTAGGGGCATGAAGAGTCATTTGTCAATGCTATTGAAGGCGTTCAAAATGCTAGAGAGGACATCATCATCCTTGTGCGCCGTTATCCTGCATCTGAAGCACTTATGAATTGGGGGACCGTCGATTTTCTTGTGATTTTTAGTTCAAAGTAATTTTCTTGTAATGCAATCCTATGGCTCTGCCCAAGGCCTTAGGACATTTCAATAAGGGCACACATGTTTCTTTTCAATATCAATATTAATAAAATAGCATTTTGAATTTTGCCATAAACTTCTTCGCTCATTCGCTCGATTCGCTTCTTCCTCCATCCTCTTTCAATTTCTACTAATGCAGATCTAAATAATTTGTCTTTGAAAATAACAACATCGTTGACTCATATCATAACTTCGATCAGCCCAAACTAAGGAAGATGTAGAAGATAAAACTCCTCCAGAGGAAACGAGAATAATGAAGCAAGAAGATGAAGTGGTCCAGCTTTGTGTGGAATCAAGTGAGATGATTAACTTGGGAACGAGAGAAGGCAAAAGGTGTTAGAATGAACATCACACCAAAAGGGCAGCGAATCAAGAAAATTCGCTCGCATCACCTTGTCTGACACAAGATACCCACCGGTGTAAGAAAATCAGTGATTATTAATGAATTTGGTATGTCGTTACAACCTTCCAAGTAAGATCATCGCGAACAGTGGGGAAAAGTTTGTGTGGAGACCCCAAGTCGAACATCATAACCCCTCCCCGTACCACCCAAAAATGAATGAGGCAGTTGCAGCAACAAACAAAAGAATATCAGAGATGATAGTAACCTTCAAATGCTCCTTTTTACCTTACATGGAGATCAGACCTTGTTTCACACTTCAACAGGGGCAACCCCGTGCGATGGAAGCAGCACTTCCATTAAACCTTATCAAGCAAAAGGATGGTTGTTTTGTGTCATATCAGAAAGGAGCAAAGGAAGATTAACAGAAAAGGGTTCGTCCCCGACAATTTCAAGGAGACTTGGTGCCCAAGAAAATCATACCCATCCAAAAGGATCCCCGTGGAAGATGGACCCTGAGCTATGAAGGACCTTATGCAGTAAAGAAATCATTCTCTGGAGGGGCCCTAACCCCCATGAAAATAGAGGGCGAAGACGTCCCACTCCCGATGAATTCTGATGCGGTCAAATACTATGCCTAAAAATGCATATAAAGATAAAAAAAATGAGCCAAGAAAAACAAGCTCGCTAGGCTGAAAACCCGAAAGGGCGGCCTAGGTAAAAATTAGAGCGACCCGGTGGATTGAAAACCCAAATGGGCAATCCAGGCAAAAATTAGGGTCAGGAAGTTGGACTAAATAAATGTTTAGGCAATCAACAAAAGCCGGATAATGAATTGATCGAGGTCATGAATATGGGCGGCCAACGTTGTTACTTCAAGGACACTAACTACCCAAAGATCTGCTTAGTATTTTTGCCTTTTCGTTTCTTTCAAAATTCTTAATATGCTCTCAAGCCAGTGTCCCTTTCGCACACTCGGCTCCAGTCTTAATGTCAAACACTTTCCCTTCTTCTTTATTTTCCCTTGTTTTGAAATGACATTTTATGGTAGTTGATATTGAATTGTGAAACATGTGCATGACTACAAGCATTACAGATTATTACGAAATTTCTAAAGGTCACATAAACGAGGCGATCTCTCATAAATAAAATTGCAAAAAAGATAAATACATGCAAGATCACTTCAAAAAGGCGAATGATAACAATAGGCCGCACTTCGATAGCACTACCTTGGGCAACTCCCGTATCTTACGTCGAAAGTCCTGCGAGTTGATCAACAAGAAGGGGCAAGAAAGAGCAAAAGAGCAAGAGCAAAAGAGCAAAAATAGTCAAAAAAAAAGAAAAGGAACAAAAAAAAAAAAAAAGTCATCCATTACATTTCATTCATCATTCCACTCAAAACCAATCATCACACATGCATACATTACATGCATGTCATATGCATAGCATCTGCTGTTTTTCAACTTTAAGTGTCGGTCCTTCCAGTTTTTAACGAGCAT
Organism: Astragalus membranaceus; assembly: GCA_039519185.1. NCBI lineage: Eukaryota > Viridiplantae > Streptophyta > Magnoliopsida > Fabales > Fabaceae > Astragalus > Astragalus membranaceus. Next base: position 215,320,390 of record CM076846.1, read on the forward strand.
CGATCCTACATCAAACCAAATCACAATGTTAGCACCAAGTCTAGCAGAGATCCCTCAGACCAACAACGGTCCTTCAATCCAGATCGCATGTCGCGTTATCGAGCAACCGACCGATCAACCGACCCCAGGTCCTTCAGTTCAGTTTGAATCAACACGTCCAAGCAACGACTTCAAACTCTACCACCAGATCACTACGTCGACACTGAGCACGACGGATCATCCGACCCCAGGTCCTTCAGGTCAATTCGAATTAACACGTCCAAGCAACGACTTCGAACCATACCACCAGATCACTAAGTCGACACTGAGCGCGACGGATCGCCCGACCCCAGGTCCTTCAGACTAGCTGTGTCAGCCTAAGACTCAGTGTATGTCCTTCGCGGCCGCTCGAAAAAAGGCCACCCCACAAACATACCGTATTACTAGTACCATAAGCTAGTTGCGCTCCTTCGGACCCATCGGTCCCTCAGGCTTAGGCATGCCCTTCAGACCCCGACGGTCCCTCAGTCGAACTCAAGTCGATGCGTCAAGCATTGATTCTGAATTAGACCATCAGAGCCTCAGTGCTCCTTCAGATCCCCAGCAATCCTTATTTACTTTCTCTCCAAGTCAACCCAGTTTTCATAAATTTCAAAAAAAAACCAAAAGTCTCAGTCTGGACAAAATTAGCGTCTTGTTATCTTTATTTCTATTTTCCTCGAGAAACTCGGAACCCCTCCGATTTCCTAGCAAAATATAAATAAAGAGGGGCAGCTGTAATACCCTAATTTTGTCCGATCATAATTGAGAGATTTTATTTATTAAAAATAATAATCTTTTTTATGTCATGTATTATTTTCTTGTTTTTATTGCTATGAGTTTTAATCATCAAAAAATATTTTATTTAGAAGTAAAGAAACAAAAAATAAGCCAAGGAGGAAATAGGGGGGTTTGTTAAAAAAGATTAGAGGTGCAATCGGGATTGGGCCATCTAAAACCCAATCCAATTCCAAAACCCTAGCCCAATTCTCATGACCCTAACACTCCTTCACCAAAACCCTAACCCATCCAACCAACCCATAACCCATGACCCAACTCACTCCTCCACTAAAACCCTAATTCGACCACCCCCCCTTTACCCTAAAAACCATCCACATTCAATCCCCCCTTTCCCTAAAAAATCATCCACATTCACTCATCTTTCCCCTCCTAAAAATTCGCCCCACTCCCCCTTTTTCCTCCTTGGAAATTGCATTTTTTTTCCTTTCCCACTTCCCCACATTTCTCTTCCCTATACACGCCTTTCCCCTCTCTCTTCTCTTCCTACGGCTCACTCTCTCTTTCTCACACCCACTCACTTCACTTTCTCTTTCTTTCATCTCTCACATCACTTCCTCTTCCCTTCTACGACTCTCACTCTCCTTCTCTCACACTCAACCTTCATTTTCTCTTTCTTTCTCCATCACACACAACTCACACTCAACCTCTCATTCTTTCACCAAACACAAACCATCATTTCTCACCTTCTCCATGCCCATACCTTCGCATACTCTCCTCTCCCCTCATCTCACATGTTTTCATTTTTTATTTTCCCCTTCAACAACTACCCCCAAACCCCCATATCATGTCAGAAAATTACTGTGCAAGTTGATGAAGAAGGAAAACGAATGAAGCAAATTTTTTGTATAAATAGGGGTCCTTACCTTAGAAGGGGCTACGGTTTTTGGGCTAGGGGGAAACGAAGAGGAAAAATGAAAGAAAACGGCGGGGAAACATTTCGTAGAACAAGTCATGGAAGTGTGAGAGCTTGAGAGTTTCATTTTTCTTGCTTCCTCTTCGTTTTTGTATTTTAAACACCTTCTTTAAGATTTTTTTTGTTGTTCATTATGTGAGGATTGGAGGAGGAAGATTCACTCTCCAGAAAAGTCATTGGTATTTTTCCATTATTGTTCAAGTCATTTTATGTGATGTAATTTTTGTAATTTCATATTGTTATTTTTTTTTATTATTTTCGTAATTCTGTTTTTTTTCATATATATTTATTTGTTTATTTTATATATTTGTTGTTGTTTTTATTTTCATATTTGTTGCTGTTTTTTTATATTTTTGCTGCTGTTTTTTATGTATTTTTATTGCTGTTTTTATTGTTGCTTTTATATATTGATTTGTTGCTGTTTTTATATATTTTTATTGCTGTTTTTGATATTAATTGTTGCTGTTTTTAATTAAAATAGTTGCTGTTTTTTTTATTTATAAAAAATTGCTGTTTTTGTACATATTAAAAAATTGTTGTTTTTTTATTTAAATATTGCTTATTTTCGGATTAAATAAAGCCCCTTTTTTAAAACACTAAAAAAAAATGTTTTTTAAAATAAATACTAATACCACTACCCTTTTCAAAAAAAGATAATAACAATAAAAATAACAATCATTTTCCAAAAAAACAAAAGCACCCTTTTTTTTTAAAAAAACATAACCATGACAATGTTTCAAAAAAAAAAAAAAACATTTCCTTACAAATTTACAAATCTTTTCTCACCAAACGCTTTCTTCTAACGTAGGCGAGAATCAAGTCAATCAAAACCGTTTTTTAAAATAAACAAACACAATTAGTCAAAGAAAATCAAGCAATCGTTTTTTGGCGTCAAAACGCTATTTGCACCCCCAGCACTCGTTTTGGCGTCAAAACGCTATTTGCACCCCCAGCACTCGTTCTAGCGTCAAAACGCTGTTTTTACCCCCACCTTTTAGTAATACAGCTCTCCCCGCTTTCAGCCCAATTTTCGCGCAAAGGCCCAAAAACCCAAACAATATTATTGTGGGCTGATGTTAAGCACACCCCCATTTTTGATACAACACTCCTCTATTATTTGCACCCCCTTTTATCACCTATTCCGCTTTTATTCACAACGTGATGCTTCCAAACCGTTTTTTTTTTCTTTCTCTCGAATAATCGAATTCGCGTAAAAAAATAGGTTGTTACTAGTGGTCACTCTGAGCCTTGCTTGTTTGACCGTTAGGACTAACCTTCCTTTTTATCACAGTGGATTAGTAGCGGTGATCACTCTGAATTCATTCGTTTGATCATCGCAAACAACCGCCTAAACTTCTAGAATTTTTCAGTTAATAAAAGAAAAAAAACAAACGTAATCTCAACTCCCCTTTCTTTAAAAAATCACGCTTCCCAGTAAACTTTTTTTTCAAACAAACAAACGCTCAATCACAAACCGGTTGTCTATAGCGGTCACTCTGGGCCTCGCTCGTTTGAACGCGGTAAACACCTTCTTTTTTCGAATAAGCCATCAGTGGTGACCACTCTGGATTTATCTGTTTGGTCACCATGAACGGCCTCTAGTTTTCGCAAAAACTTTTCAATAAATAAAAAAATACCAACACACAAATTTTTTCTACCCAAGAACTACGTAGCTTTGATTTCTCCATCGCACCCGGAGATACGTAGGAGCGGGGGCCCACTCCCGTCGAGCGCAAAAAACTAAAATTTTTATTAAGTCTTCCTTTCTTTTTTTTTTCTTCTTCGCAAACAATCAAAATGGGTAAATAAAGTATCTTCTTTTAAAACTAACTTTTTCTACACATTAAATTAAAAGGTAACCTTTTTAGGATGTTGCGGGGTGCTAGTACCTTCCTCGCACTTAATCGACCCCCGAACCCAAAAACAAAGGTTTTTTCAATGTTTTCCTAAAAATAAATATTGATGGCGGCTCCATTGTTCAAAAGCAACGAAGAATCCCTCCTCCGGATTTTTCGGTCGCTACATTGATCATGTTGGTTTTAGGCGATTTGCGGCTTCTCTACAACCATTGTTTCAAGTTCCTTGTAGAAACACTATCAAGAAGGAGATATTCAAAGTGTATGAGTCTGAGAGGTCATTAGCTACAGAGTTGTTTGATAATCTTCAATCAAGAGTGGCCATTACATCAGACATGTGGACTTCGGGTAATCAAAAAAAGGGGTATATGGCTGTTACTGCACATTATATTGATGGTTCTTGGAATTTACAGAGCCGCATTTTGAGGTAATAACAATTTATTATAATTAAATATTATAATTATATTGATGGCTGCTACAGCACATTATATTAATACTTTTTACATGTTAGGTTCATTTATGTCCCTGCTCCTCATTCAAGTGAAAGACTTTGTTCCGCTTTATTTAACTGTTTACTTGAATGGAACCTTGATACAAAATTGTCAACTATCACCTTAGATAATTGTAGCACAAATGATGCTATGATTGACAAAATTAAGGAGAAGTGTGAGACAAGTACTTTGTTGAGGGATGGATCTTTTCTTCATATGCGTTGTTGCGCGCATATATTAAATTTGATAGTAAAGGATGGTTTAGAAGTAGTGAAAGATGGGATAGAAAGGGTTCGGGATAGTGTAGCTTATTGAACTGCAACTCCTAAAAGGAAGGAAAGATTTGAGGAGACAGCTAAACAATTGAGAATTCCTTGCACTAGAAATTTGTGTTTAGATTGTCCAACAAGATGGAACTCCACATATAAGATGCTTAGCATTGCTATTTTGTATGAGGATGTATCTAGTAGGTTAAGGCTGAAAGACACTCAATACACTAGTGTTCCAACTAGTTCACAATGGAAATTTGCAAAGAATGTTTGTGAAAGATTGGAAAAGTTCAATAAAATCACTGAACTCATTTCTGGCACTAAGTATCCTACTGCCAATTTATTTTTTCCTGAGATTTGTAAGATCAAATTGGCAATATCTACTTGGATGGTCTCCTCTGATACATTGATTAAAGAAATGGCTAACAAGATGATGCAGAAATTTGATAAATATTGGAGGGTCACTCAGGATGTAATGGGAATTGCTACTATTTTGGATCCTAGATACAAAATGGATTAACTTGAATTCTATTTTGAAAAATTGTATGCACGTGACTCTGTTGAGCAAGTTGTGAGGATCCAACAATTGTGCTATGATTTAATTGTTGATTATCAAATGAAATTCAATCAAGAGACTTATGGTAACTCATCAATGTCGGAAGCTGGTTGTGAGACTAATGATGGTTTACAAGATTTTGATGATTTTGTTCAAAGGAGAAAAAGAGCTAGAACATCATTTTATAAAACAGAATTGGATCATTATTTGGGAGAGGATGTCTTACCTCGAAGTCCCGATTTTGATATTCTGTTGTGGTGGAAGTTGAATGGGGTTAAATATCCAACACTTCAAGCAATTGCAAAAGATATATTAGCAATTCCTATTTCTACGGTAGCTTCCAAATCAGCATTCAGCACTAGTGGAAATATCTTAAGCCCGCATCGTAGCCGACTTCATTGGACAACCTTAGAGGCTTTGATGTGTGCTAGAAGTTGGTTATGGAGTATCGAAAACAATGGTATGGTTTTAAATTGTTTTATACTTAAAGCTTCACAATAGAGTAATTTGATGATTTACTGTTGTATTGAATTTCATATTTATAGGTGGTATGAGTTCTCAATTGAATGAGTATGCTACTTTACTCAATGAAATAGACCCCGATGATGAATGTGAGATTTACTATCCATTTATTTAACACCACCTTCCAATTTTATCAACTTTAGTGTTTATATTTAACATTTATTTTTTATTTTGTAGGTGAAATATTGACTAGTTGTGTCACTTCCCACTTTGAAGAGTGAAGACGTCAAAAGCATTTAGTGAAGACAACATTGATGTGACTGTTGAGAACTTGAGAAGCATGCTCAGACACATGTTATAAAATCAGCAGAACCAGTTTTCTCTGTCATATTTTCATTTGTTCATTTCTTCCTATTGTACTTGGTTGTTCATTGGCTGCTGTTACTGAAGTTTCTTTCAATGTACAAGGATTATGGTGTGCACTTACTAGTAATGTTGGTTTTGTATTGAGGAACATTTATTCCAAAAAAAGTTTGCAGAATTTTAAGGAAGTTGATGGTTTGAATTTATATGGTTGGATTACTATACTTTCATTGTTTTATCTATTTCCAGTAGCTGTTTTTGTTGAAGGATCACAGTGGATTCCTGGTTATTATAAGGCATTGTGATCCTTCAAGCTTTGGATGAAATTAGTCCATTGTCTTTCTCTGTGGGAAATACTATGGTAGAGTTCGGGTTTGGTGTGGGTTTGGGTTTGGGGGCGGGTTCGGGTTCGGGTTTGAGTTTGAGACAGGTAAAAACTACTTTTGAATTTTAAAAAATGAAGTCCACTGCGAGGACGGGGTTGGGACGGGGATCCCCAAACCCGTTGGGTACGGGGATGGGGATCAATTCTTCATCCCCGTTGGGTTTGGGACGGGGAACGGGGATGAATATGGGTATCGGGGATGGGGATGGGAAATGTTAAACCCGTCCCCGCCCCGCCCCATTACCACTTCGCATCAAAACTTTTTACCACATTTCATTAAAAGTTTTACCACCTTCCATTCTCATTTCACCACTTTGCATTCTCATTTCTTATCATTGCATTGTGTTAAATAAATGTTTGCAAAGGAGAGACCACTTGGAGTCTTGATGCAATTCCTTTAGTTCATGTTATTGAGAAATCATTGCTCACATGTTCACTAGCTTAACTAAGATCATTCTATGCCTGTGATCAATTGTTTAATTGCTCTTGATGCAACTTAAATGTCTTGATTTAAATGTGTGCCATCCTCTCCACTTGTATGACCTCCTAATGAAGACGTAAGTCTACTTGCTTGTTGTAGCATAGAGTCATTAGGGTAAATAAACTCTTTCTTACACACACACACACACACATTTGTCTTGAGAACCTTACTTTGCATCCTTGACATTTGAATCTTTGATTGTATTGGCATGTTTAGTCTTAGTTGACGTTCAACAAATGCGTGATTGCTCGATTAACGAATGTGCTTGAACTTTGTAACCAATCATTGATAATAACTTCACCCTTTTCCCAAAAATCTTTCAAACTCTTTTCTAACTAATGCAAGTTATTAGTGACTATCACTCAAAGCCTTGGCTTGTTTGATTGTCATGAACGCCATCAAGAGTTATTAGTAATGATCACTCAAAGTCTTTGCTTGCTTGATTATTATGAAAGCTCTTCCCCTTTCCAAACCCTTTCAAAAACATTTTCACTAGAACTACGCCGCCTTTGATTCTCCACCCGGAGATACGTAGGAGCAGGGCCACGCCCCTGTCAAGCGCAAAAATAAACAATTTCTAAAATTAAAAAATATACAAGCACATCTCTTTCATTTCAAAAGTCAAAAAATCTTATTTTCAAAGTAGGAGATTAAGTCGGTCGTACGGCCGGGTTAATCATCGTTTTAGGATAAGTGAACTGTGGTCCTTCAGAGCCCCAGCGCTCCTTCCGACCCCCCGTGGTCCTTTAACACAGATCACACAATCCTAAAACCCCTATATTAAAAAACACCAACACACAAACATTTTCTACACAAGAACTACGTTGCTTTGAATTCTCCATCGCACCAGGAGATACGTAGGAGCGAGAGGCCAACTCTCGTCAAGCGCAAAAAATAAAAATTTTCATTAAGTCTTCTCATTCCCTTTTCAATTAAGGCAATTTAAGGCAATTTAAGTATTTTCCAAATCAATACTTAAAACCACACGTTTAGTTAAAGGTTCCCTTTCGGTAGAAAGGAGGTGTGGGGTGCTAATACCTTCCCCATGCCTAACCGACCCCCGAACCCAAATTTTCCGGTTTCCAAAAGGCCATTCGCTTTCCAAAAAGGTTTTTCTTCAATATTTTCCTGATAAAAAATATTGGTGGTGACTTCATTATTTTAAAAAAGTTGTAAACGAAGAAAGATCCCCTCAGGGACTTTTTCGGGCGCAACAGCTGGCGACTTCACTGGGGACCAACAGTAATGGCTAGGCCCAATACAGTAAACCCAAAGACAAACATCAACAATTCCCCTCTTGAACTGAGTACTGATAAGTATTCAGTTCAGTTCCACTGCAGAATGCATTCCCAAACATCTCCTGAGTTTCATGAATGTTTCATTCTTCAAAGCCTTGGTCATAATGTCTGCAAACTGATCCTTTGATGCACAGTGCTTCAGTTCCAGTTTGCCCTCTCTGCACATGTCTCTTAGGAAGTGGAATCTCACATCTATGTGCTTGCTCCTACCATGCATAATTGGATTTTTTGAAAGTTTGATTATAGAACTGTTGTCACAGATAACAATTAAACAATCAGCTTGCTTGAGTCTTAACTCCTCAAAGATTCTTTTCAGTCACACACCTTGGCAGATGCAATGAGCAGCAGCCACAAACTCTGCTTCAGTGGTGGAAAGGGTCACTATTGGTTGTTTCTTGCTTGACCAGGACACTGCTGCTCCACTCAGTAGATAGACAAATCAGAAGTACTTTTCCTGTCGTCTAGGTCTCCTGCATAGTCACTATTACAATACGCCTTGAGTTCCTGTCCATCTTCATCTTCTCTTTTGTACAGTAACCCCATGTCACAAGTACCCTTTAGGTATCTAAAAATTCTCTTGATGGCTACCAGATGATTCTCAGTGGGTCTCTCAACAAATCTGCTCAAGAGGCTGACTGAGTACATCAAGTCAGGTCTTGTAGCATTCAAGTACATGAGGCTTCCAATCATTTGTTTAAAACATGTTGCATCTATCTGGTTTCCTTCCTCATTTCTACAAATTTTGGTTCCTGCAGTGACAGGATTAGCAACTGGTTTGCTGTCAAGCATGCCAAATCTGTCAAGTATTGTTCTAGTATATTTCTGCTGGGTAATGAAGATGCTGCCTTCTCTTTGAGTTACTTCAACTCCTAGAAAGTACCTCATCCTTCCTAGATCAGTCATGTCAAATTCCAACATCATTGATCTCTTGAATTTCTCAGTACTTCCTGTATAAATCAGGTCATCTACGTAGATGCTTACAACCAGCATATCATTGTTATCATCAGTTTAGAGAACAATGTGTATTCATGTGCACATTTCTTGAAACCTTGCTTGTCAAAGTAGCTTTCTATCCTGCTGTACCATGCCCTAGGGGCTTGTTTCAGCCCATATAAAGCTTTCTTCAGTATGTAAACCTTGTCTTCTTCTCCCTTCCTTTCATACCCTTTTGGCTGCTCCACATGGACTATTTCTTCAAGTTCTCCATAGAGAAAAGCACTCTTCACATCCAGTTGATATACACACCACTGGTTGTGTGCTGCAGTAGCAAGGATACATCTAATTGTATCCCACCTTGCTACAGGAGCAAAGACTTCAGCATAGTCAACTCCACGTTCCTGTGAGTACCCCTTGGCTACTAGTCTGGCCTTATATTTTTCTACTTGACCTGTCTCATTCAGCTTGGTCTTGTAGATCCATTTAACACCAATTGTCTTTCCACCACTTGGTAGAGACACTAACTCCCATGTGTCATTCTTGATAATGGATGTAATTTCATTGTCCATAGCCAATCTCCATTTGTCTTCCTTTACTGCCTGTTCAAAAGTCACTGGATCAGCTGTCTCGCATATCATGACAATGTACAGGTCATCATCATCAAGTGGCTCTTCAATATCATCACTTTCACTCAACATGTGGTATTGGTCAAGCCAGGCAGGTGTTTTTCTAATTCTGCCTGTTCTTATCGCACCCTCTTCAATGTTATCTTGACCAGAATTGTTTGGTTCATCAACTGTGACAACAGCAGCAGTGTTATCTGCACTGCTGGTGCTAGCTTCACCAGTGTCTGCAGTGGTGTTTACAGTGACATTAGTGTTAGACTATCTGATAACCTTAGAGGGGGGGTGAATAAGGTTATATGCAAAACTTGAGTTCTTTTTCGGTTTTCAAAAAACTTTTGCAATGCTTGTTTAAATCAAATGCGGAATCTGAGATTTAAACTTATATGATGCAGGCAGATCAGGCACAATGCACTATTACGCTATTATTAGAGTAGGATAGACAGATATTATAAGCAGCGTAATAACAACTATAAACAGATCAGCGCAGTGATAGTATAATTATAAGCAGATATAAACAGTAAATAAAGTAAAGAGAGAGGGATAGAGATACACCAGGAATTTAGCGAGGTTCGGGATAAAAGCCCTACGTCCTCGGCCTCCGACTTTGCAACCTTTGGACTTTGATGGAAACCACTATATGAAGAATGTTTTACAAACATGCAACTTCAAATAGCAAATCTTAATTCCCCCGAATTGAGAACCCGAGCACACAACTAAGGATTTCAACAACCGCTTCAATCTCCTGATTGAACGACCCAATAGCACCTCCCAGGATTTCACTACCACTTCAATCTTCCCTGATTGAAAGACCCACGGTATAATAGCTGAGAGAGATGAGTGACTAGATCTATAGAAAATGATATAAAAATGATAGCTCTATTTTCTCTCTTTCTCAAATCTAGAAATTTGAAGGTGAGAAGTAGAGAGATGTTGTTGTATTGAGGTGTGGATGAGTGAATTGAAAAGTGTTTCACACCTGCCTATTTATAGGCTTAGGAAAACGTAAGATTTTGAAAAAAAAAACATTTAATGTAAATGAAGAATCGATTGTTTGATGAAGTTAAAAAGTAGGAGAATCGATTCTTTGCATTTAGACAACTTAGGAATCGATTCATTTGTCTTTGGAAGAATGAAGGAATCGATTTTCAGGACCTCCTGAATAGGTAAGAATCGATTTTAACTTTGGTTTAAAGAAGGAGGAATCGATTCTTTAGTTATGCTAAAATATAGGAGCAATCAATTCTTGGCTTCTCAATTGATTAGGCAATCGATTATGAAGCTTTAGGAAACATAAGAATCGATTGTGAGTGAAGTGCACAAGCTTAGGAATCGATTCTTTGCTTCACAATAGATTGCCAAATCGATTTTATAGTCTTTTGAAATAGAAGGAAATCGATTCTTACCTTTGGCTTGAGTATATGTATGAATCGATTACATACTTCAAACATAGGGCAAGGAAATCGATTCTTGGCCTATAGGTGAGCCTAAAATCGATTTCATAGCCTATATAAATTTGTATAAATCGATTTCATAGCCATTGGAACAAAATAGAAATTGATTTTTGATTTCCACAAAATCGTTTTTAGGTTTAGGTGCCACCTTATGCATGCATGCAAAAATAATTTTCAAAACCCTAATTTTGATGCATCATGCATGTTTTCAAAAACTCATCTCTCAGCTACTAAAATGTCATAGACCTTAAGTGATAGGACCTTACACCGTGTCCTAAAGAAAGCGGATAAACAATTAGGTCTTCATCTTCAAAGGTGGCTTCATCATGCATGTTTTCTAAGTCATTTACTTTCATTGCCCTTTAATTTCTCGCTCTTTACTTTCTCGCTCTTTACTTTCTCGCTCTTTACTTGTCCGCTCTTTTATTTTCCTTATTATTTACTTTTTCGCCCTTTAAATTTCCAAGTCAAGTAAATCACTGGCAAGTCAAGTAAATCACTGGCAAGTCAAGTAAATTACTGGCAAGTCAAGTAAATTACTGGCAATTTTCTTTTCAAGCAATTTACTTTCTTGTCATTTACAATTCTGCTATTTATAATTTTGCACTTTACCGCTTTCTTTTATTTCTCGCTATTTAACTTTATGTTTTCTTCTTTTATTTTCCTTTTCTCCTCTTTTGTCTACAATGATCATGAGTGAGTAGACTTTACTAAAACATTCCTTCTTTCTAAAAACACTTTCTTTTCAGTTAATCAAACTTTGAAAAATTAAATTGGTATTCACTTAGGCTCTCCCTGTGGACCGATACTCTTTTATTACGCGATACGACCCGTGCACTTGCGGGGCTATCAAGTTTTTGGCGCCGTTGCCGGGGAGGCAGTGATATTGATTAAATTTTTCGAAACCGGTTAGATTGAAATTTTATTTCCTTTATTTTTTTTACTTTTTCTTCTCTTGTCCCTCGAATGCGAAGAACCAGAAGTTTCGGAGAAACTGTTCAACAAATTCCCGAAATCGAAAGGTTCTTACATAGAAGGAGGAGAGAAATTCCCGATAACTAAATGTCGGCTAATGAAAATCGTGCTCTCAAAGAGTACGCAACACCTTCAGCAGAGCCATCGGCTGCCATTGTACATCCAAATGTGGAAGCAAATAATTTTGAACTCAAAACATCTCTGCTTTCGATGGTACAACAAAACCAATTTTCTGGTTCTCCCACGGAGGACCCAAATCTTCATATTTCAATTTTTCTTGAATACTGTGGAACTCTCAAATTAAACGGGGTACCTCCGGATGCCATAAGACTAAAACTCTTCCCTTTTTCATTAAGGGATAGAGCTAGAGCATGGCTACATTCTTTGCCTTCGGAATCCATTACCAACTGGGACCAGCTAAAACAAGCTTTTCTTACTAAACTCTTTCCCCCGAGTAAGACAGCTCAAATGAGAAATCAAATTACTCGATTTTCTCAAAACGACGGGGAATCTCTTTATGATGCTTGGGAACGTTTCAAAGAAATGTTAAGGCTATGCCCCCATCATGGACTAGAGAAATGGCTTGTTGTTCACACTTTTTAAAATGGATTACAATATGCAACAAGAATGACTATTGATGCAGCTGCAGGTGGAGCTTTAATGAACAAAAATTTTACCGAAGCTTATGCTCTCGTTGAAGATATGGCTCAAAACCATTGTCAGTGGACAAGTGAGCGAGCCATAACGAATAAACCAGCATCATCAAAAGAGCCAGGTAAGTATGAAATATCCGCTGTTGATCATCTTGCCTCAAAAGTGGACGCACTTTTTCAAAAATTTGAAAAATTAAATGTAAGTGCCGTTTCACAAACTTTTTCTCCTACTACTCCACCATGTGAATTATGTGGGGTTGTTGGCCATATTGGAGCTAAATTCCAGCTTGAGGCATCTAGTACTGGAAATGAGCATATTAACTATGCTCAAAAAGAAGATCCGTTTTCAAATACTTATAATTCTGGGTGGAGAAATCATCCAAATTTTTCTTATCAAAATCCTCCACCCAATCCAGCACCTAGACCACCTCCTGTTTTTCAAAATCAAAGGGTTTTTAACAACCCACAAAACAGCCCGCAAAAGTCGAACTTGGAATTTTTGATGGAAAAATTTGTGTCATCTCAAACAAAACAAAATGAAGAATTCAAAAATCAAACTGGTTATTTGAATGACACACTTATCAAATTAGAATCAAAAATCGACTCTATTGCCGCTCATAGTGAGATGCTTAAAAATCAAATAACTCAAGTGGCAACACAGGTGGCTTCATCCTCTAAATCTTCGGGGGTATTTCCCGGACAGCCTGAACAAAATCTAAATGGCCAAATATATGCTGTCACCCTTAGAAGCGAAAAACAATTAGAGGAACCAAGAGCAAACCAAGAAAAAATTGTGAGTGAAAAACATAATTCACCGTGTGAGCAAGAAGAGAAAGAAAAAGAGAAGGAACCAGAAAAAGAAAGAGAAGAACCATACATCCCCCCACCACCATACAAACCATCTCCTTTATCTTATTTTTCGCCTTCCTTTGTGAAAAAAATAACATTTGATTTGGGGGGAATTGTAAAAAAGATCTTATTGCTTACACAACTTCCATTTTACAAGCCATGGGATCTAGGAAAATGCTTTCATTCTTCATATGTCACTTGATCTCTATGCTTCAAACAATGGGACCCAGGAATAACTTTCTAAAGGGAAAAGGTCAAGCTAATGACCATAAACGAGCGCTGCGTGGGAGGCAACCCACGGCTTAATGTTTTTTTTCGATTTGTTGAAAAATAAAATACCCCAGGGCCGAGTATCCTGAACCAGACAGCCAGGTGAGCTCTCCTAACCCCTTTTGTTTTATTTGAAAAATCATTGAGGACAATGCCTAGTCCAAGCATGGGGGGTATTTTATTGCTTTTATTAGGAATGTCTTTATTGCTTTGCCAAGTTTTTATCTTTTTTGTACTTTGAGTTGTATCTGCTCCCTCCATCACGAAACTTTGTGAACCCTAAGCATGTTTTAGATAAGCCATTTCTGGACAAAAATAATTTTTCAATTTTTCATTAGCGATTATCTAGGTGGACTGGTTGGGAACAACAAAAATTGTATCATGGTTCGATTTCTACTTATAGGGCTTTTTCACACACACACTACTGAGACGGTTTTCAGTTGTTAATACAATTAGAAGGACTGAAAAGAAACTAGTAACCTGGTTCTCTTGGTGACATTTACTAGATGCGCGGTTACTGGAGAAAAACGTCTGAGTTGAGGTATTCAAAAAAAAAAAAAAAAAATTTACATATGTATATATGCAAAACCAATTCAAAAATGCAAAAGTTAGTGCATTTTAAATATCAAAATAAATGGTTAGCATATAAAATCAAAAAGAAAAGAAAAATGCTTGAATACCCAGCGTATAAAGACCCTCCTTTGAGACCCGGTCTTAGTAAATGGAGGACCCAAGCTTAAGAATGTTGGGGAACCGGTTCTATGATAACATGGATATCCTCTCTAATGTATTGATACTTTAAATTTGTCTCCCAATTCCACAAGAAGCCCAAAATAGTAGCTCTCAAACCAAAGTGTTAGAATTGCCCCACAGTTCACTTAAGGTTTCGATATGAAAATAATTTTCCTTCAGAATGGGCCTAAAGATTTACACTGTTTTTGCTTGAGGACAAGCAAAGGTTCAAGCATAGGGGAGTTTGATAAGTCTATTTTTAGAGTCTTTTTAATAGTTATTTTATTAAGTCTTTTTAGTATTTTAATTATATTTTTGTTCTATTTTACTGCAAATGTTTACTTTTTATCTTCAGGTTTTATTTTGAAGCAATTTGGGCTGCCTAAGTCTCAGCAGGTCAGAATTCGACTGCATCTTCCAGATTTCGACTGGATCTCCCAGAATTCGACTGGATCTCCCAGAATTCGACTAGATCTCTCAGAATTCGACAGCATCTGTCTCAGCAGGCCAGAATTCGACAGCATCTGCCTTCCAGATTTCGACTGCATCTGTCAGAATTCGACTGCATCTGTCTTCCAGAATTCGACTATGCCTGCTTCTGCTAGCCAGATTTTGACTGTGCCTGCTTCTGCTATCCAGATTTCGACTGTGCCTGCTTCTGCTATCCAGATTTCTGCTGCATCAGTCGAAATTACCTTGCCCACTTGTTGTTGGATATTTTTGCCCACTTTTTGATGACCATGTGCTTTGACCACTTGCTCATGTGCATTGTCCACTTGAGGATGGCTCTTTGATGACTACCTTGGCCAACTTGATTTGCCACTTTTTCCTCTTTTGGACCATTTTGCCCCTCATATTTTCCTATAAATAGAGGCTTGATCCTCACTTGTACCTAAGCTTGAATTTTGTTAGAAAATCAATGACAAAGGCTCTCTAATTATTCATGACTTCAATTTACTCTTCATGCTTTTTATGATTCTTGTTTATTTACTTTCTTGCCCTTTAAATTCTTGCTATTTATTTTCCAAGTCATTTACTTTCATTTCCCTTTAATTTCTCGCTCTTTACTTTCTCGCTCTTTACTTTCTCGCTCTTTACTTTTCCGCTCTTTTATTTTCCTTGTTATTTACTTTTTCGCCCTTTAAATTTCCAAGTCAAGTAAATCACTGGCAAGTCAAGTAAATCACTGGCAAGTCAAGTAAATTACTGGCAAGTCAAGTAAATTACTGGCAATTTTCTTTTCAAGCAATTTACTTTCTTGTCATTTACAATTCTGCTATTTATAATTTTGCACTTTACCGCTTTCTTTTATTTCTCGCTATTTAACTTTATGTTTTCTTCTTTTATTTTCCTTTTCTCCTCTTTTGTCTACAATGATCATGAGTGAGTAGACTTTACTAAAACATTCCTTCTTTCTAAAAACACTTTCTTTTCAGTTAATCAAACTTTGAAAAATTAAATTGGTATTCACTTAGGCTCTCCCTGTGGACCGATACTCTTTTATTACGCGATACGACCCGTGCACTTGCGGGGCTATCACCGTCCTGTACTTTATTCAACTTGAACTTGTACTTTCATACAGCTGCATGTTGACTCCCAGTCATATGATGTAAGTTAGGCATTTTTAGGACCAATTGTGCAGGGTTTTTATTGTATAACAGTCATTATCTGGGATTTAGTTTAGTTTAGATCATTGTAGTAGGAAGTTCAATTGTAAGTTATTCCTTCACTTTTGGAGCTAAATGGGACTTGAAGACCTCTTAATTGGTTGTGGCATATTTCGGCGAACCAGACACTTGCCCGGAAATGCAGCAATCTAGAGGAATTTTGGTAATCAGAACTTTCTGTCATTCTTCGCGTCGCGACCAGGAGGGTTCGCGACGCGATTTGGAGGAGTCTTTACAAGCCAAAACTTTCTGTCATTTCTCGCGTCGCGACCAGGAGGGATTCGCGACGCGACCTGGAGCTGTTTTGCGAGGCCAGAAGTTTCTGTCATTTATCGCGACGCGACGGACACGGGCCGCGTCGCGATGGTACGCGAAAATTAGGGTTTTAAAGCAGTTTCAGGAAAGTTTTGGGAGACACTTCGTTTTTGGGGATTGGAGCTACGTTTTGGAGCAGCTGGAGGTGCGAATTTGGAGCCTTCTCACCACTTGGGAACAAGGGATTGAAGGTTCTAAATGTCTTCCTTTATGTTTGTTTTCTATTCTATGTTGGTTTCCACCTTTAGGATGATTTGTAACTAATTCTTTAGATTAGGGAGAGATGAATCTCCCAAACCTATCATGTGAACCATTGATTTAGTTAATTCAGTTGTTATTCGATTTGCTTGTCTAATTACCTATGTTCTTAACGCTTTTCAATTACATATGATAATTGCGATGATCCAGGCTAGTGATTGCATAGGGATATGAATTAGTAGCTGGAAATTGGGTATTTAGATCACATGCTAGTAATCACCATAGGAATATGTGATAGCTTATGTGAATTCTTATTAATTCTTAATCTTAATGCGTTACCCTCTGGCACGACTCACCTAAGGAATTAGGGTAACTCTTAGGGTAATAGGGGTCTTGAGACAAGGAATTGCCCT
The DNA here is from genome assembly GCA_039519185.1 of Astragalus membranaceus. Taxonomy (NCBI): domain Eukaryota; kingdom Viridiplantae; phylum Streptophyta; class Magnoliopsida; order Fabales; family Fabaceae; genus Astragalus; species Astragalus membranaceus. The sequence goes on from CM076846.1 coordinate 215,337,368, forward strand.
TGACCTAAATTGGTGAATTGAATCTAGAAATTGAATAATTAACTTGAATTGGCTGAGGTTCATGTGATAGGCGAGGTGAGAGGATTCGATCCCTAGTCGTCTTTCTTGCATTATTAATTCACGTTCGTATTCTGTTACCAAATACTCGATTAATCACATATCTACAATCTACGAATTTACAAATTTGCTATTGTTGTCAACGCGCAATCCCTGTGGATCGACCGGTTCTTACCGATAAATTGTATTACTTGCGACAATTGGTACACTTGCCAAATTGTTAACAAGTTTTTGGCGCCGTTGCCGGGGATTGTTGACTTTGTTGTCGACAAGGCAAACGCGTTAATTCTAGATTTTTTTTTTGTTTTGTTTGTTTTTGGTTACTTAATTTTGCTATTTGTTGGTTTCTTGAATCTGTTGACGTCTGCTTGGTGTTCCCAAAGAACTGTTTATACAGGGGCACAGGTACGTTCAGTTGAATTAATGGCTGAGAATCCACTGGGCAGACGCACTCTCAATGATTTTGGGAGAAGAACTCAAGGCACACATACTCACACCTTCCAACCAGTGTGGGCGGCTACTTTTACTATCAAGTCGTCCGTCCTCTCGGCATTAAGGTCAAAGCCGTTTTCTGGGGCAGATACTGAAGACCCAAATCAACACTTATCCTGCTTCCATGAAATTTGTGGGACCACCTATCCTGAGGGAGTAGACGAGAACTCAAAGCAGTTGCGATTGTTTCCTTTCACTTTAACAGGCAGGGCAAAGGATTGGTTAAATACTCTTCCACCAGGAACTATCAATGCCTGGAGTGAACTTGAAGATAAGTTCCTATCAAGGTTCTTCCCAATTTCTAAGTTTATTGAAAAAAGAACAGAAATCTTCAACTTCGCACAAGAGGATGAAGAGTCCTTGTACGATTCCTGGGAGAGATTCAAACTGTCATTAAGAAAGTGTCCTGGGCATGGTATTGATGATTTTGTGCAGGTACAAACTTTCTATCATGGATTAAAACCTCCAACCAGGATGATGCTAGACACCTCAGCAGGAGGTTCTTTGGGTCACAAAACCTGGGAAGAAGCAACACGATTGATAGACGATGTGACCTCAAATGACTATAGAATGCCGAATGAGGGTATAGCTGTACAGAAAAGAAAAATTTTGGAGCTGGATTCTAATAGCGCGGTGTTAGCCCAACAAAAGCTAATGTCCCTTCAAATCGAATCCCTCACCAAACAAGTGGCAGCTGCATTGGAGAGTAGGTCCCGGAATCAAACCATTACCCAGGTAAAACAACTCCACGACCAGGGGACGCAACTGCATGATGTACACTCTCAATTTATGCAAACGACTCAGACCACATTGAAATCTCAAGAACAAGTCATACTAGGCATGGAGAGCCATAAGGAAGAAAATTGCGGAGCTATTTCATTGAGGAATGGCAAGCAACTTAAACCGGTTGAAGCGACCAAGCACAACTCTGAAGGGGAAGGTAGTGAAAGTGAAGTGCGGAAGGAAGAAGTCGAAAATGAGTTGAGTAAAAAAAATGAGGGAGTGTTGAAGTCTAACCAAAAATATTATTTGTTTAATGAAAATTTGCAGGTGGACGAGAAGCCTAAGGCAATGCCTTCCTACATTAAGTTGCCATACCCTCAGCGGAGTAAGAAGAATCCGAAGGATGAGCAGTTTTCAAAGTTCATGGAGATCTTCTCCAGTCTCCAAATTAGTATTCCTTTTGCAGAGGCATTGGAACAAATGCCTATTTACGCGAAGTTCATGAAGGAGTTGTTGAGTAAAAAGAGGAAGTTCAAAGAGGACGATATGGTGACTCTGGCCGAAGAATGTAGTGCCATTATTCAAAGGAAACTTCCTCCAAAGTTGAAAGACCCTGGGAGTTTCACCATCCCCTGCACCATTGGGAACTTGACTATAGGCAAGGCCCTTTGTGATTTGGGAGCAAGCATCAACCTGATGCCCTTGTCTATGTTCAAAAAGCTAGGTGGAGGTGAGGTGAAACCCACTAGGATGAGTCTGCAGCTTGCCGATAAATCAATCAGACAACCCTATGGGATCTTGGAAGATGCTCTGGTAAGAGTTGACAAGTTTTTATTTCCTGTTGATTTTGTGATTCTTGAGATGGAAGAAGATGCAGAGGTTCCACTTCTCCTTGGTAGACCATTTTTGGCCACGGGTAGGGCCCTCGTAGATGTTCAACAAGGACAGCTACGGCTAAGATTCCAAGATGAGGAAGTGATCTTTAATGTTTTTGAAGCTATGCGCCACCCGAATGACCAAGAAAAATGTTTTAAGGTGGACGTGATTTAAGATTCAGTGAGAGAAGCCTTTAGACACAATTTACCCTCTCCTCCTCTTGAGAAAGTAATAGTGAATTCGATTGAGGGCGTGGACGAAAACTTGGGAAGTGAAATAGGGGACTGCGTTCGCCAGTTTGAAGCTTCTCAGGTAGAAAAGGTTTTCAAGAGAAAAGAAGAGCTGAATAGGGGGGAAGGCACAGACAAGGGAACTCCCGAATTGAAACAACTCCCCTCTCATTTAAAGTATGTATTTCTTGGGAGCGATGACCAATACCCAGCCATCATCAGTAGTTCTTTAACTAAGCTGGAAGAAGAAAAGCTAATGAGAGTCTTGAGATCAAATAGAAATGCACTTGGTTGGACTATCTCCGATCTGAAGGGGATTAGCCCAGCTTTTTGCATGCACAAGATTAAGCTCGAGGAAGAGTTCAAGCCAGTGATCCAACCTCAGCGGCGGTTAAATCCCACAATGAAGGATGTGGTGAGGAAAGAAGTGTTAAAACTCTTAGATGCCGGAATGATCTACCCAATCTCAGACAGCTCTTGGGTGAGCCCGGTCCATGTGGTGCCCAAAAAGGGAGGTATGACCGTTATTAAAAATGAGAGGAATGAGTTGATCCCTACTCGCACAGTCACCGGGTGGAGAATGTGTATCGATTATAGGAGACTGAATCAAGCCACTCGAAAGGACCATTTCCCGTTGCCATTCATGGACCAAATGCTTGAAAGGTTGGCCGGTCAGGCCTTTTATTGCTTCCTGGATGGATACTCTGGATACAATCAAATAGCAGTAGAACCAGAAGATCAGGAGAAAACGGCCTTCACATGCCCATTTGGTGTTTTCGCCTATCGGAGGATGCCCTTCGGTCTGTGCAACGCTCCGGCAACTTTTCAAAGGTGCATGCTTTCTATCTTCTCTGATATGATGGAAAATGCTATTGAGGTATTTATGGATGACTTTTTTGTTTTTGGTTCATGCTATGATTCTTGCTTGGCTAACCTAAATGCAGTATTAAAAAGATGCATTGAAACCAATTTAGTCTTGAATTGGGAAAAGTGCCATTTTATGGTTCAAGAAGGAATTGTTCTGGGCCATAAAATCTCGTCAAAAGGCATTGAGGTTGATCAAGCCAAAATAGAAATCATAGAAAGGTTACCCCCTCCTATGAATGTAAAGGGGGTGAGAAGTTTTTTAGGACACGCCGGATTTTATCGACGTTTCATAAAGGACTTCTCCAAGATTACAAAACCTCTGTGCAATCTACTTGTTAAAGAAAATGAATTTGTCTTTGATGCCGAATGCCTGCATGCTTTCAATGTATTAAAGGAAAAACTGATTTCTGCCCCGGTCATTGTCGCCCCCAATTGGGACATTCCCTTTGAATTAATGTGCGACGCGAGCGATTATGCAGTGGGAGCAGTGTTGGGGCAGAGATCGGAGAAGTTTTTTCATGCCATATATTATGCTAGCAAGGTTTTAAATGAAAATCAGGTAAATTATGCAACAACGGAAAAGGAATTGCTAGCTATAGTATTTGCATTGGAAAAATTTCGTTCCTATCTGGTAGGGTCGAAAATAATTGTGTTCACTGACCATGCTGCGATAAAGTATTTGCTAACCAATGGCGAGTCTAAGCCTCGACTCCTTAGATGGATTTTGCTTTTGCAGGAATTCGACTTGGAGATAAAGGATAAGAAGGGGAGCGAGAATGTGGTAGCAGATCATCTGTCCCGGTTGGATAATAAGGAAGTGACCGCACGGGAAAAAGAAATTCTTGAAGAGTTCCCCGATGAAAAACTATTTGCAGTTGAAGAGAGACCGTGGTTTGCCGACATAGCAAATTACAAGGCAGGTGGAACGGTCCCTCAAGACCTTACTTGGCAACAAAAGAAGAAGTTCCTCCGTGATGCCCAACACTACCTGTGGGATGACCCCTTTCTTTTTAAAGTTGGGGTGGATGGAATCCTTCGGAGATGTGTTTACGGTAGCGAAAGTCAAAAGATTCTATGGCATTGTCATGACTCTCCATGTGGAGGACACTACAATGGGGAACGCACAGCGGCAAAAGTGTTTCAATCTGGATTTTATTGGCCGTCCATTTTCAAAGATGCGCACAATCATGTTAAAAACTGTGACAGGTGCCAGAGGACAGGTAATATTTCACGTAGAGGGGAGATGCCGTTGAACCCTATACTTGAAGTGGAAGTATTTGATTGCTGGGGCATTGACTTCATGGGACCATTTCCACCATCGAATTCTTGTCAATATATTTTGGTGGCGGTGGATTATGTTTCTAAATGGGTGGAAGCAATTGCCACTTCCAAAAATGACTCCCAAACGGTGGTCAAATTTGTTAAGAAAAACATTTTCTCAAGATTTGGGGTTCCGAGAGTTTTAATCAGTGATGGTGGTAGTCACTTTTGTAACACTCAGCTTAACAATGTGTTATCCAAGTATAACGTCAAGCATAAAGTATCGACACCGTATCACCCTCAGTGTAATGGCCAAGTGGAGGTATCCAACAGAGAAATCAAGAGGATATTAGAAAAGACAGTGGGAAACGCAAGGAAAGATTGGGCAGTGAAGGTAGACGATACCTTGTGGGCATACAGGACAGCTTATAAGACACCCTTAGGTATGTCCCCCTACCAATTGGTTTATGGCAAACCTTGTCATTTGCCAGTTGAGCTGGAACACAGAGCATATTGGGCGTTGAAATTCTTGAATTTTGATCCTGGATCAAGTGGAGAAAAGAGAACACTTCAGCTTCAAGGATTAGAGGAGATGCGTTTGAATGCATATGAGAACAACAAGATCTACAAGGAAAAAATGAAGGTGTACCATGACAAACATATTGCAACAAAAGAATTTTACCCTGGACAACAAGTCTTGTTGTTCAATTCAAGGCTCAAGTTATTTCCGGGGAAATTGAAATCCAAGTGGTCAGGACCCTTTGTTGTCAAGGAAGTAACACCGTACGGAGCAATAGAAGTGGAGGAGCCAAAGTCCCAGAGATCTTTCAAGGTCAACGGACAAAGGCTCAAGCATTATATGGGTGACGGATTGGAAGAGCCTCAAATGGTTCTCATGCTGAGAGACCCATAAGAGTGACAAAAAGCGTCAAGCTAGTGACGTAAAAGAAGCGCTTGGTGGGAGGCAACCCACTGGTGAGCGCCACTTTTCATTTCCTTAAGCAGGAGGCTCATTTATCATTTTCGTGTTTATTTCAGACATTTTATTTTGCACTGTTGGTTGTATTTCGCCCTATTTTTACTTTATTTCGCACATTGGTCTGTACTACTGATTATAACTTACTCTGTGATAGTGGGGCAACACTGCCCTATATTTTGTTTTGTTTTGTTAAAGCAGCTTCAATAGTGATGACCTGTGGCATTTAGGGTCGCATGTTGGCATTCCCCTTTTGACGCTCGCACTTCAAGTTTTATCATCAAGTAATAGCAGGGATCATGACAAACGTTGCGGAAGTTCTTTATCATCTGTGAGCAGCATCTCTCAAGTTCCATCTCTATGATCCCAACTGTGAGGTTTGAGCCTAAACACGTCTTATATATATTGTGTGTGTATTCCTTGCTTGCATTAGTCTGCAGAACTTGACATTGTGCTTAATTATTTTTGCATTTGATTTTCATACACACTGAGGCAATTCTTTTGGCACCCCTGAGCCTTTCAAGCCAACCTATTAATGTTTATCCTCTGCTAGCCCCTCTGAGCCTGTTGTTAAAAATTGTATGTTGCTTCTCTGACAATCATAGCCTCGTTAATTCTTAACTTGGAGTTAGGTAACAAAAGCTGTGAGAGTGGGGAAAGTCTTAAGTTTGGGGTTGCTCGTGGAATAGCAACGTACTAAGTTTGGGGTGGTATACAAGAGAAGGAACAAGAAAACAAAGAAAGAAAAATATATGTATATATATACATATCAAAAAAAAAAAAGAAGAGAAAAATAAATAAATAATTTCCTTCTCTTGTTTTGTTATATGCTGTGGGGAAAATGGGTGAATATTGCGTGAAATTGACAAAAAGAGAGGTAGGCCTAACTCCAAGTGCAACCTACTTATCCAAATGTATCCACCCTTACCTAAGCCCCGCTACAACCCTTAAAGTCCTCAAAATGTGTGTATGCATTTCATTTGTTTAAGATGATATAGAACTCTGTCAAGCCTATGAAACGATGATGCAGGTACTGTGAATTGAGTGAATACCCAAAACACCTCAAGAGTGAAACACTGGTGAGATGTGCGTACAGAGAAAACTTGAGAATGCTGCCTGCCTATGATTCGGTATTTCCAATTCAGTTGTCATGCCACTGTATTAGATTGATGATGATAATTGATGTGCTGATGTGTTTTAAGGTTGATGTATTATATGTAACAGCTAAATAGAAAAACAGCCACAGTCTGAATTGATTGTTTGCTTGAGGACAAGCAAAAGTTTAAGTTTGGGGTTGTGTTGACTCCCAGTCATATGATGTAAGTTAGGCATTTTTAGGACCAATTGTGCAGGGTTTTTATTGTATAACAGTCATTATCTGGGATTTAGTTTAGTTTAGATCATTGTAGTAGGAAGTTCAATTGTAAGTTATTCCTTCACTTTTGGAGCTAAATGGGACTTGAAGACCTCTTAATTGGTTGTGGCATCTTTCGGCGAACCAGACACTTGCCCGGAAATGCAGCAATCTAGAGGAATTTTGGTAATCAGAACTTTCTGTCATTCTTCGCGTCGCGACCAGGAGGGTTCGCGACGCGATTTGGAGGAGTCTTTACAAGCCAAAACTTTCTGTCATTTCTCGCGTCGCGACCAGGAGGGATTCGCGACGCGACCTGGAGCTGTTTTGCGAGGCCAGAAGTTTCTGTCATTTATCGCGACGCGACGGACACGGGCCGCGTCGCGATGGTACGCGAAAATTAGGGTTTTAAAGCAGTTTCAGGAAAGTTTTGGGAGACACTTCGTTTTTGGGGATTGGAGCTACGTTTTGGAGCAGCTGGAGGTGCGAATTTGGAGCCTTCTCACCACTTGGGAACAAGGGATTGAAGGTTCTAAATGTCTTCCTTTATGTTTGTTTTCTATTCTATGTTGGTTTCCACCTTTAGGATGATTTGTAACTAATTCTTTAGATTAGGGAGAGATGAATCTCCCAAACCTATCATGTGAACCATTGATTTAGTTAATTCAGTTGTTATTCGATTTGCTTGTCTAATTACCTATGTTCTTAACGCTTTTCAATTACATATGATAATTGCGATGATCCAGGCTAGTGATTGCATAGGGATATGAATTAGTAGCTGGAAATTGGGTATTTAGATCACATGCTAGTAATCACCATAGGAATATGTGATAGCTTATGTGAATTCTTATTAATTCTTAATCTTAATGCGTTACCCTCTGGCACGACTCACCTAAGGAATTAGGGTAACTCTTAGGGTAATAGGGGTCTTGAGACAAGGAATTGCCCTTGACCTAAATTGGTGAATTGAATCTAGAAATTGAATAATCAACTTGAATTGGCTGAGGTTCATGTGATAGGCGAGGTGAGAGGATTCGATCCCTAGTCGTCTTTCTTGCATTATTAATTCACGTTCGTATTCTGTTACCAAATACTCGATTAATCACATATCTACAATCTACGAATTTACAAATTTGCTATTGTTGTCAACGCGCAATCCCTGTGGATCGACCGGTTCTTACCGATAAATTGTATTACTTGCGACAATTGGTACACTTGCCAAATTGTTAACACTGCAACCATTAGTAGACAAGATGTAATTTATTATCATTCAAAACAAATAGTTTTTGTCCTTGGTTCAACAATTAGTAGCAGTGTTATCTGCACTGCTGGTGCTAGCTTCACCAGTGTCTGCAGTGGTGTTTATCTCTTCTGTGTTGTCCTGTATCTCAGTGGCATTTTCCTCAGCTAAGTCAGTGATTATTTCTTTCCCTTTTCTTGTATCAGAGGTACTCCATGTGGCTCTTTCATCAAACACAATGTCTCTGCTAGTTAGAATCCTTTTGGTTATAGGATCATATACCCTATAAGCCTTGGATTCATCACTCACTCCCAAGAATATTCCTTTGATACTTTTATCATCCAATTTTCTTCTGCTGACATCTGCTACATGGACATGGGCAATGCAACCGAATACTTTTAGGTGTTTCACAGAAGGTTTTACACCACACCAATCCTCCTCAGGGGTCCTTTCTTTTACTGAGATTGTGGGACATCTATTATGGAGATAGAATGCCCACCTAACTGCTTCTGCCCAGAAGTTCTTCTCCAAGTTGGCCTCATTCAACATGCTTCTAACCATGTTCATCACTGTCCTGTTCTTCCTCTCAGCAACTCCATTTTGTTGAGGTGTATAGGCTGCAGTGAGTTGTCTTCTAATTCCATTTATATCATAGTATTCAGAGAATTCAATGGAGTTGAACTCACCCCCCCTATCAGTTCTAAGACAGCTAATGGAACATTGTGATTCCTTTTCAACCATCATTCTAAACTTCTTAAACACTTCAAATGCAACTGATTTTTCTGACAAGAAATACACCCAACTCTTTCGACTATAGTCATCAATGAAGGAAATGAAGGACCTCTTTCCACTGCTTGATTCAGGATTGATGGGGCCACATATGTCACTATGAATCAGCTCCAATTTTCTGGCTGCTCTCCAATTGCTCTGCTTGGACATTACTTCTCTGTGCTGTTTTCCCACTTGACATTCAATGCAAATCTTGCTGCTCTCCTTTAACTGTGGCAGCCCTCTCACCATATCTTTTTGTGCTAGTAATTGAAGACCTTTGTAGCTAAGGTGGCCATATCTTTTGTGCCACAGATCAGTCAAGTCAGTGCAACTGCTTGTCACCTGCAGACAGTTGTAAATGATAGGTGTACCCATTACAACAAACATTCTATTATTAGACATATACGAAGTAATGATTAGGCCCTTTTCCTTGTGATACAACTTGCAAGTGTCGTCCTCAAACACCACTTTCAAGCCCTTCTGCTGTAGTTGACCTATGCTGAGTAGATTGTCCCTTAGGTTAGAAATGTAGTACACATCATTGATAGTGAGTATTCCCTCAACCATGATCTTGACACTACCTATGCCAGTAACTTGTATCCTTCTGTCATCACCCAGTTTTACAGATTCTCTAAATGTTTCATCCAACTCAAAGAATCAACTTCTTTCACCACACATATGGTTGCTGCATCCTGAATCCAAGAACCATACTCTCCCTTTCTCATCCAGAACCCACACCTTGTCCTTCTTAGAGTTTTGAGGTTCAAGTGTGGCCATGAGCATCATCTCTTCTTCCTCATCAAATTCAGCATGGTTGGCAATCTTGCCTTCAAGACTTGGACATTCATACTGGAAATGGCCCAACTTGCCACATTTGTAGCATTCAAGGTGCTCCTTGAACCCCTGTCTTCCTCTGCCTCTGCCACCAATTCTTCCTCTGCCTCTACCTCTACCTACTGTGCTCACATTGAGGGCCTGCTCTTCTTCTTTCTTTTGACTACTCATGCGATGCTCTTCTACAATTATACTACTCTGCAATTCATCTATTGTCATGTCCTCCACATCATTTGCTTGAGCAATGGAGCATGCCACATAGTTGAATCTTGGAGTCAAAGATCGCATGATCTTCTCAACTATCACGCTTTCTGCCATATTCTCACCGCGACTCTTCATTTTATTTGCAATAGCTAGTGTTCTTGCAAAGTAATCAGATATGGACTCACCTTCTTTCATTTTGAGAACTTCGAATTCACACCTCAGCGTTTGCAAGTGAGCGTGCTTCACCTTCTTCGAACCCTTGGGTTTTTGCTTCAGTGAGTCCCAGATATCTTTAGCGGTGTCGTGCTTCAGAATCGTCTTCAAAACGCATCTGTCAATGGCCTGGTATAAGTAGTTCTTCGCCTTGAGGTCTCTCAGTTTCGCATCGTCCACAACCTTCCTCTGATCTGGTGTAGAATTTGGGGCCAGGGCTGGAATCCCATTTTCCACGACCTCCCGGTATTCCTTCGATCTTAGTAGGTTTTCCATTAGAATTGTCCAATGGTCATAATGACCATCAAGCTTGGGTATCGCCGCTTGTACGAACGCTCCGTTCTCTTTGTCCGCCATGAATGCTGCAATCTTGCTTCGTTGCTTTGATTTCTCCGACGATCTTGATTTGCTCAGGCCCCTTTGATCGGAGCTCTGATACCAATTGTTAGAGTGAACTCTGGTTGATTGTTGCAAAACTGTGCAACTACCTTTCTGATTCTGTTATTATTCACAACGATTATTACAGTATATGTATCAACAGATTTTGGTCCTAAGTGATACATCTAATTACAATTGATAATGGGCCCAAGTGGATACAAACTGATCCAATACATGGTGGGCTTATACAAGACTAAGTAATGGCTAGGCCCAATACAGTAAACCCAAAGACAAACATCAACAGTCACAGTAGACAAATATGTCTCAGTTAGATAATGTTTCTGTTGTGTCTTCTTTTACTTGTAACCGATTGCTTGTCAATGGTGTTTTGTTATGTTTGTTTTACGGTTTCGCATTTTATGAATAAATTTTCAACTTAAAATAATCGTAGAAGAATATATAAAGAACCCAAAATAAAGTAATGTAGGAAAGAGGCAAAATCATAATGTCAGAACCACAATGAAATATGAAGTCCAAAATTTTCTTTTGACATAAGTAAAAATACATAATATGTAGACAAAATGAAATTCAACATATTAGGAAAATAATGAATATTCCAATTGGTCCCTAACAAAAAATATAGAGACCAATATTTAAGTTTATACTAATATTAGTATAATTTATTTAAGAATTACTTTAATTTTTTTTAAGATTGTTTTTTATTCTCTTGTGAGAAAGTTATGTCAAATTTTGTTAACTATTTATAATTAACAAATACAAGTGTTTAAAGGTAAGGAAAAGATAACCTCGATTAAAAGTAGTCCATCCGTTTCACAATACTTGTCACTTTTTAAGAAATTTTTTGTTCACTTTGATAGTTTAACTATATGTTGTGATTGTTATACCCTTTATTCTTGTTTATTGTCTTGCACATCTTCCATAAATTGACTAATTAAATTTTTAAAAATTCAAAAAACCTATAGAAGACTAAGAGAATGAGGAGTGTGGAACAGGTGTTTCTCAAAGTATTGCTTTTGGGGTTTTGTTTTTGTGATTCCTGTCCTCTTCTTCCTTCCTGTCTTTTGTTACTTATAATCCCAATGTTTCTCCTTCTTCTACAATACAATCTCTTCTTTGTCTTGTTTTCTTTTGGTTTTAACTTTAAATTTCACGCTAATTAAATAATTTTGGTTATTTCATAATCTCTCCACATGTGCGCACACACCACTTTTTTTTACCTTTTTATTATGTGTGATATTTTGACGCGGGTCAATGGGCTAGCGAATGAAGTCATCAGTTATGAATGGGTAAAAGTTGGCGAGTTAGATATTCTAAAATAATTTTGTCGTCATCTGAACTTGCTTGAAGCATAATGTGTCAATTTCTTCTTGTGTTTTGTAATGCTTTGTTATGTAATTCAAGATCGACTAGAGTTTAGGGTTAGGCATTTCAAATCTAAATTTCCTAAGTTTTGAATACCTAGTATCGCTAAGCTCCACGTTTCATTCCATATTCTTTTGTCGTTTACAAAGGCCCTAACATTGATACCTTTTGCCTCATTGTTGTCTTCTCTGATCAATTGCATCCTTAAACGCCCACATCACCGCCCAACACCTCTAGCTCTCACTCATTTATTTCCTTCTCTCATGTTTTGTTTCTTTCTTAATGTGGATCTCAAAGTTAAGGGAGTATATACACTTAATAGTTAATACTATGATGGATCAGAGACTCGCACAACTATCTGTTGTGGTGGTCGTCAACATCTTTATAATTTTGTTCTTTTCCCCATCTTTTTAATGTTAGTTTTTTAAGTCATATTTGTTTGGTGGTCGCGCCTCCCTAAGTTTTTTTTGTCTTGTAAGCCATATTTATGTTCTTTTTTGGATTTAACTTCTCATTTTCCCATGTCACTCATCTATGTTTATTCAATTGAAATTAACCGATACGCTAGTGATGTTCTAGTGATGTTCCAGTTCCACCATTTTTAGTAATGGAAAAATGAATCTCCGATCACATTTTTTACAAGATTAATTCCCTACACTTATATGAAAGTAAAGAAAAAAAGTACTCAATACTCATGTGAACGTGTCATGGAATGGGATTGTGGGCCAATGTAACAGCAGTGGTCGGAAATGTGGCATTATCCGATATCCCCTTGGCTAGGCGGTAGTAGTACCTAGAGGTGAAAAAAAAAACCGCGCCGGGTACCCGCGGGTAATACCTGTGATGGGCACGGGGCGGGTCCCTTAACGGGTACCCGCGGGCAAAATAAACGGACATTTAAAATACCCGTTAATAAACGGGCTGGGGCCGGGTAATGAGGTACACGTACCCGTAGCATATATTTATTGATGAAGTGAATTTCTATCATTGTTGTTGTTTAAGTGGATTTTTATTGATATTTTGTTATCATTTTCGATAACTTGTGTTGTATATTTATCCTAATATTTTGGATAATTAGTGGGCTGTTGTTTTTAAAGTTTTTCTATTGTAATTTTAGTATTTTTTATCTCCATTTGTTTACGATTATAAGTTAGTAAAAGGTTTATAAAATTTAATAGGTTAATTTTGTATAGTATTTCAAATTTTATTTTATAAAAAATTATTTGTACAACACTAACAAGTATCCGTGAGTACTAGAGCTGTCAATTTGGCCCACATGGGCCAGCCCACCCTAGGCCCACATGGCCCATGGGCCAAAAAGCCCGTGGGCCCAAAAGCCCACCATCCTAAGGCCCCACATAGGCCCCAAGCCCATAAGGCCCATGTGGGCCCAGCCCCGCCCATAGGCCCTGAAGATTTATTTTGCAAAAAATGACCCACTCAACTTTGATGGCCTAGTTCAGCCCATGGGCCATGAATATTTATTTTGCAAAAAATGACCCACTCTTGGTGGTGGTGAGTGTGAGATAGTGATGATGGTGGTTCTGGTGAGAGGGAGAAGGAGGTGGTGGTGAGTGAGGGAGAAGAGGAAGGGGGTGAAAGAATGAAAGTGGATGTGTAAATAGTGGAAAAATAGTTGTTGGTGGTGGTGGTGGTGAGAGGAAAAAGGAGGTGGTGGTTATTGTGTGATGGTGGTGAGAGGGAAAAGGAGGTGGTGGTGGTGAAAGAAAAAAGAAGGTGGTGGTGAGTCGAAGATAGTGGTGGTGGTTGTGGTGAAAGGGAAAAGGAGGTTGTGGTGAGAGTGAAGGAGAAGAGGAAGAGGGTGAAAGAATGAAAGTAGAGGTGTAAATAGTGGGAAAATAGGTGGTGGTGGTGGTGGTGGTGGTGGTGGTGGTAGGAGGGAAAAGGAGGTGGTGGTGGTGGTGGTGGTGAGTACAAGATGGTGATGGTGGTGGGAGTGAGGAAGAAGAGGAAGTGGGTGAAAGAATGAAAGTAGAGGTATAAATAGTGGAAAAAGAGGTGGAGTGGTGGTGGTGAGAGGGATAAGGAGGTGGTGGTGGTGGGAGGGAAAAGGAGGTGGTGGTGGGATAAGGAGGTGGTGGTGGTGGGAGGGAAAAGGAGGTGGTGGTGGTGGGAGGGAAAATGAGGTGGTGGTGGTGGTGGTTGTGGTGAGAGGGAGAAGAAGGTGGTGGTAAGAGGGAGGGAGAAGAGGAATGGGGTGAAAGAATGAAAGTGGAGGTGTAAATAGTGGGAAAAGAATGAGAATAAAATTTGGGGGCCAGCCCACAAAGCCCTGGCCCTAACCCACTAAAAAATTTAAAAATGTGGGCTGGGGCTAAAAAAACCCCATTAATAGGGGGCTTCAATTTTATGGGGCTTGATTGGGGGCCAATGGGGCTGGGCTCGGGGGCTTGGGCCAAATTGACACCTCTAGTGAGTACCCGTTAAGAAAAAATACTCATTTAATACCCGCTATACGGGTACAGGGCGGGCACAAGTCTCACAGGTATCTCGCGGGTGCGGGTAGCGGGTACCGTGCCCGCCCCGCCCCGCCCCATTTGCATCACTAGTAGTACGGGGACTCGGGGGCTTGGGCCAAATTGACACCTCTACTGGTACCCTTTGTAAAATGAGAGGTGTCAGTTTTATCCGAATTTGAAGCGTATCATTAGCCTTTTACAATGTTCATTTTGAAAAAGCCACAAACTTTTTTGCCTTTTGAAAAATGCAATATGTATGTGTTCCTTTTGTACAATAGTTGTATAGGGTCAAATTGCACACCTGGTTGATGTTTTGGAGAACGATATAAAGCAAAATCAAAATCTAAACAAATCTGAATCTGGAGCAAAAACACTTGGCGGTATAAGAAAATAGTCATAAATTTAGGGGACTAAAGTGTAAACTGCAACAGTAAAATAATGACTTAAAGTAACTTTACCTAAAAACAAAAAACTATTAAAAAAAAGAAGCTTTTAAGCTTGCTTCTTCTCAGATGCGCTCAGTTGTTGCTTGCTTCTTCTTTCCATGGCTTTTTTTCTTCTCCGCTGAGCTCACTTGCTGCCCTGCTTCTTCTTTCCATCCTTCTCCGGTTTGTCTGTGGCGTAGCTTCGAGGGGGTGTTAATTTCTCATTCCATTTTGGCCTCCTTTTCTCCGGCACCGGCACCGGCACCACGGGCGGCGCTATGGCGCTAGACCGCCCTTCTATGTCCTTGCCGTCATTTATCTGGTCCCAGGACCAGTTGTGCTTCGAACTTTTGATTATCTGGTGTTTTTTTTCTAGGTTGCCGGAAAGCATAAGAAATACGTCAACCTCCTTGTTGAGGGCCTCCATTGTTCCCTTGAACCGGCAACCTTCATCCTCTATTAGATATATAGCTTGGTAGTTATTGTTAGTTTGTTAGGTAAGTCGGTTAGAGTTAGTTTTATAGTTACTAGTTTGTTACATATTAGTTAGGTGAGATTGGATCTATATATATAAGGTCAAACTCTCATTGTAATCAATCACCTCATTGTAATTAATCACCTTTTGTATCAATTTCATTTTGATGAATATTAGAGTCTCTTAATCTTTTCTCTCTTATCTTCCATGGATACCATATCCTTCAATATGGTATCAGAGCAAATATGGTATCCTCCATGAAGATTGCTTCCGTTGCACTTCACTCTAGGTTCTTTATTTTTCTTTAATCAATTTCATTTTTGTTTCAAGTTCATTTTACTTTCATTCTTTCTTCTTCTCGGTGTCTCTCTAATCTTTTCTATGTTCTTGTCTAATATGTGATTCTTTGCATTTGTGATTCCTCATTTGCGACTTTCGTATCTTCATATCGCAATCTTCCTTGATTGCTCTTTTGCGTTTTGCAATTTGAGTTTGTGATTCTCGCATTTTCGATTTCACATGCTTTTTGCTTTCCTCTCTGTGAATCGTTCTTGAGTCCGATTTCATCTCAGTTTCGTTCTTCAATTCTTGTTCGAAACTCCTCCTATTTTTGTTACGGTCTTAGGTTTTGCTCTTCAATTCATGTTCAAAATCTCTTCAATTCTTGACCGTTTTTTTTTCCCTCTCGCTTCTTTGAGAGTTTCTGTTTGTGCAACTTGCTTTCGTTTGTTCCATTTCTAATTCGTTTGACACAAATTGTTTGTCATTCTTGTATCGGTAATCATCTTTTCCGTTTGCGATTCTTGCACATCAGTTTTGCGATTTCGCTTCATTGTCCTCCTTTCATTTTGATTTCCAATGACTGTGATCTGAAGCGGAGTTCCGATTTGATTTTCGATTGAGTCGATTTTGGTTTTTTGCCATTTGTGTTGGTTCTTTATGGCATATGTTGTGACATTTGGATGGACTTATATAGCATCAGAACTTTTTTTCAACTGTTTCCACTTTTTTACAATTATGTAAAAAGAATTTTTGGTGGAGAAAGTGATTTTGAAGCACCATCAATTCCTTACCACTGTGAAATTCCCAAGATTCTTTTCTTTGATCTTCTTGGTGTAATATACTTCATCCTTGCTCCTCTGATACTACCATTTCTCTTGGTCTACTTTTGTCTGGGATACATCATTTTCCGCAACCAGCTGTTATATGTTTACGTGCCAAAGTACCAGACTAGAGGAGAGTTTTGGCCTACAGTGCACAATTACACAATTTTTTTCTCTGTGCTGACCAAGCAATTCAAGAAAGCATTAGCATGTTGCCGTGGATTTCACTTTGCTAGTGGCAGACAAGATTGTTCTCTTTGTTGCCTTCATGGCTTGTTTCTTTGGCTTATGTCTTAGTTAGTTTATTGATAGTTTTGATTTTTCGTCGATGTATTTCCGGCATTTCTCGATGTAATTTTTTTTTTTTTTTTTTTGAAATTTTTTTAACTTCTATTTTTTAAACATTATATAACAACATAAAGGTATCATAATCAGAAGATAAAGTGATGGATAATTACAAACACTATGATTGAATCTCTGAAGGAGCAAGAAAAGCAGCTCTTACAACAGCCCACATATAAAAGAAAAGAGCAGGGGCCCCTAAACCCTCAAAAAACCCTAGCTGCTCTACGCAGGCTCTTTCTCTTCTCTCTGGCTCAAACTTGAGTCGCTCTCCTCCCCTCATTTCCTCAACCACTCTTCTGTCTTCTCTTCAATATCCAACCACCCCCAGTCACCTTCGACCGCTCCGTCCACCACCACAGTTCCTTCTCCCTTTCCTCCCTGTAAACAACAAAAGTGCCGCTTCTTCTCCATTCCAGCCAGCGTTTGCGACTTCTACTTGCTGCGTTTCTTCTGCTTCTGCTCTCTATACTCCAAGCAAACCCTAAAAATCTTCAACTTCATTCTTTCATTTGATGGAAGGCGGCAAGTACGTCCACCTCCTAAAAGCACAGGATGGTTTAGTGGAGGATCAGAAAAAGCACTGCATAATCCTTTGTTGTTTGAGTCGATCCGGGTGTCAGCGGAACACCCGTCTTCAGAATAATCATATGTTTCATCATTGCATTCTGCAACTATTTGGGAACCCCTGTTTTTTTCTCAACACATCAACAGTGATATCCTTAGGAAGATCTTTCTCTCGCCTTTCACTGGCCACCAGTTTCTTTATCTCAGAGCATCGGCTACTCTAGATATGAAGAGAGATAGAGGGGTTTTTAAGCCCATTCTTCTCAAGACCAGATTGGATTGTCTTGATATCCCACAAGCCTAAGCCAATTCCAGTCTGATTCTCTTCTAACAACCCGCCCGGTGAATATACTCTCCAATTCTCTCTCCTCACGCTGCACAGCACCTGCCACGTCACTCAGGTGCTGAATCCCACTACTTTTCATGATTAGTTAGTTGGTGTGACTCGGAACCAAAGAGACAAAAAAACGAATGTGAAAATAGTGCTGAATCCCTGGTTGAAAATAGTGCTGAAAATAGTGCTGAATCCCTTGTTGTTTGTACTCCCTCCTTCTTTGCCCACTCCACTCCCTCCCTAATATAAAACAACAAATCACTGTCCACTCCACTCTCTCCATATAGCAAAAAAACCACTCCTTCCATATAGCAAAAAAACCCTCCCTGTAGCACAAATATGGCAGCAATAAGGAGAAATGTGGGGAGAATCACCAGGTTGATCACAAGCACTCCACCAGCACCACACAACCATGTTAACTACCACACTTTAACCCACTGCGCTTCATCCTTTTCACAACTTCTTCCATTTTCCAACAAAATGTTCTAGTGTGGTTAAAGTGTGGTTAAAGTGTGAAGCGCAGTGGGTTAAAGTGTGGGTTAAAGAGGCTGTGAAAAGGATGAAGCGCAGTGGGTTAAAGTGTGGTAGTTAACATGGTTGTGTGGTGCTGGTGGAGTGCTTGTGATCAACCTGGTGATTCTCCCCACATTTCTCCTTATTGCTGCCATATTTGTGCTACAGGGAGGGTTTTTTTGCTATATGGAGGGAGTGGTTTTTTTTGCTGGAGGGAGTGGAGTAGACAGTGATTTGTTGTTTTATATTAGGGAGGGAGTGGAGTGGGCAAAGAAGGAGGGAGTACAAACAACAAGGGATTCAGCACTATTTTCACATTCGTTTTTTTTGTCTCTTTGGTTCCGAGTCACACCAATTAACTAATCATGAGAAGTAGTGGGATTCAGCACCTGAGTGACGTGGCAGGTGCTGTGCAGCGTGAGGAGAGAGAATTGGGAGTATATTCACAGGGCAAGTTGTTAGAAGAGACTCAGACTGGAATTGGCTTAGGCTTGTGGGAGAGATAAGGCCTCTACAGTGCCTAGTATTATTTTACATTCTGTATTTTCCGGTTATTTCCATATGTAATCAAAGTAGATTCACTCTGTTTCTACTATATTTTCACTACATTGAATCAACAGAACAGTTCTGCTACCTTGGCAAATTATCTTATTCTATCAGCTATAGAAAATGTCCTTGCGTTTTTACTCATTTTCTTAAAGCCTAATGGAAAATTTCCTGCCATCAGTGATATCTAGTGCATTATTTCTGTCCTATTAGGAGTAGGTAAATGATTTCTAGCAGTACATATATATTATATGGTACATATTCGGGGTTATCAATATAAGGCCTCTGTGGGTTTATTTTTAAGATTGCATTGTTGCTGTGATCTGATTCACAAATTTATAAATCTGTTTAAGCTGACATTTTCATTTTTTAGTTTTAAAACTGAAACTATTAAAATAAAATATAAAGGAATTGAACCTTTGCATATGGCAAAGACTATTAACTTGGTAGTTAGTTATACCGTAGTTTGGCTTCTATGACATATCTTTTTTGAAAGACTATTAACAAGGTCAGAAGAAGATGGGTCCGAAGAGATTAAATCCCCTGGTTTGTCAAGTGAACTTATTCCTAATTTTGAGGAGGTTAGTCCATAGTAAATGTCATCATTTATTCTCTTCTCCATTTTCGCCAGCAATCAGCTTCTATAAAACAAATCCTAATTTCTGTCGACTTTATTATGCAGTTTTCATCTATATTACCTTACATAGTTCATCTAATATAACTACCATGACATAAGTCTATTTTCTACCTTGTTCCTTTATCTATGAAGATCACTTTGCCAAACCTACAACAAGTCGTGCCAAGATGTAGGCACATCTTTCTATATGCATGGACATTCTTGTTCTGAAATTGTAAAACATATATTACTTGGAATCTCTTTGCAGGTGGAATTCCTGCTCACAGAATTATGTGACTCAACTTCAGTTGGGGAGCTAGAATTAAAAGTAAGTACGATGATGTTAACCTATGAATTTTAATCTCTTCTTCAGCACAATTTATTCATGTTCTCTCTGTCATAAAGGCATTAAACTTTCTACATTGAATCTTTCTGAATGTTGTCATTTCCTTTGTTAAAATTACGCCTAATCTGAGGGATATTTTGCTTTCGGTGACTCCAAATCGAGGTACATTAGATAGTTGGAAGTGGATTCTTGAGCCAAGCAAGAAGCATTCGGTTAAATCACTTTATTCTCAGCTGATGCATCTGCGAAACAACTCTGTAATTGCTTCCGTAGCTGCTGTTTGGTGTTCTGATTTATGGCAAACAGCAGCCCCATCGAAGATTATCATTTTCGGTTGGAGGATTTTTTTCTAATGCGTTGCCTACTCGTGATTTATTGTTACACCGTCATGTGCTCGGCAATGAGGAAGCTGCTGTTTGCTGTTTCTGCTGACAGCATAGGGGGGATTTGGACCCTCATCAATAAAGAGGAGGAAAAACTGAACCATTTTGGTATGTTTCATTTCTAGTTCCAATCACTCTTGCCCAGAAAATCCCCCTTCCCTATTTTTTTACCTGCATATTTGATGTAGTTTCACCATACCTCTGCAGATGGCCAATTCGTGAAGTCTGCAATAGCAGACTTTGTCTCCTCCAACAAGCTCCCTTTGGTAACATTTTTTACAAGAGAAAGTGCCCCATCAGTCTTTGAAAATCCAATCAAGAAACAGGTAGTGATTAACATCGCGTATCTCATTATAATCTAATGGTATCAAGAAAAAAGTTGTTGAGAAATGACATCATAGGGTTCTTCAAAGGTTGTTATACGTTTGAAACTTCTTTTTTAGTTGTTGCTGTTTGCGACTTCAAATGATTCGGAAAAAGTCATCCCAATATTTCAGGAAGCAGCAAAATCTTTCAAGGGAAAGGTATGTTTTCATACAGGCCACTAATTATTACTTTCTTCTGTCAGTTTTAGGGTCTTGACAAGTTCATTCATATGTCTCACTCAGTGGAAATAAGACAGAATTTCGTGCTTTCCAAAAGAATTCAGGTGCAGGGTTTTACTTAGTGGGTAGAGGAAATAGATTGAGAGGATTTGGCAGTTGAAATTTAATTAAGATAACTCGGAATTGAGTTATTGAATGGTATATAACTGGTACAAAGAAGTATATTTTTTACAATCTCAATTGTCTGGTAATCACGTAAATTTTGAAAAACAAGTTCTTATTTGATTAGATTTAGGTCAAAATGAATACAGAAAAACCATCAGAGTTTTGAAAATAATCCATAGGTGTGTACCTCACTATAAGTTAATGACCCAGCCCCTATTTGTAAAACCATCAGAGTGGAGCTTTTTACTTGTGCTGAGTCGTCATATCTGAAAAATGTCTTTCTGGTTTTTCTAGTTGCCACATTTTACCGATGAAAATCTCATATCATCAATCCAGCTATTCATCGAAAACCGTACTTCAGTTTTTTGAGAATGTAGGATTTAATTGTGTGCAATTATCTGTTGTTGCAGTTGATCTTTGTATTTGTGGATTTGGATAATGAAGATGCTGGAAAGCCTGTTGCAGATTACTTTGGCATTACTGGGAGTGCTCCACAAGTATTGGTAATCTAACGTCTATCCATATAGTCTTCATGCTTAATATCAGTCTTTTTCAATGCCATTTTCATAACTTACACTATCGTTTTTGCATGATCAAAGCAATCACTATCTGCAATTGCAGACCACGACCCAGACAATGTCGTTGCACTTACACCTGCAAAGAGAAATATTGATGACAGCTGTAGCATTGATTTAATGAGTCCACAAAACTTAAGTGCTAAGTTCTCTTCAACGGCAAAGCCACTGAAAATCAAGGCTGAGAAACCTTGAATGTATGCAAGTAGCAGTTCTGGAAGTTGATTCACCATCAGTCTTTTATTTTGGAACAACTTTTTGTCACTTCAAACAGACTATGCCAGTTCTGTAATATCTATCAAGTGTGCAAATCTAACCAGTCTATCTAATAGCCTAATGTGTAATATTTTGGATTCCCTGTAATTCTAAGTGACCATCAGGAACAGATTAATGGCTTCATTTGTAGCCTTTTGAAAGCTCTACTTTATCTTCAAACATGTATATATTATCAATGTATCGGAACATACACACCTTTTGCATGTATGATATGGTGTCTTTTTACACACCTACTCTAAAAAAAATACACCATTCTGAATTGGTGATTGCCCAAATTTCCTTCTTTGTTTCCTGTATCATTGTAGTAGTAACCTATGATGCACCAACACCAAACTGACGCGTAGACATCGATAGAAAAATTGAGGTACAAATTCAATTCTCTATTTGCATCTAAAGTTCTGCACCTTGCTCATGTTAATTTAATGTTGTTTATTGGAATATCAGATATATGCTCCCTGGTGTGACCATTGCCAATCTTTGGAACCAATATACAACAAGCTTGCAAAACATCTTCGTGGTATTGAGTCTCTTGTCATAGCCAAGATGGATGAAGTATAACTTACGAGAGCTTTAATAAAAATAGCCAAAATCTTGTATGCAAAAACATGTTGTTCATATAATTTTTTTTCCGGTAAGAATTGTTAATATAATCTTAATCGCCACGGAAGAAAGGTGCAACAAAAGCTTTCCAGTACATATCGTGCAAGAATATACTTGTACCTTAATATGGTTTGGTAACAAACATCATTTGTTACTAGTATAACAATTGTTACTTTGTTAGTCATATTTTTGGTTTTGGAAAATATAGAAAACAGACTAAGATAAAGGCATTTTGCCATACCATTTTGGTTTCCTCAAATTGCATGCTGAAAACTACATTCAACCATACTACCATTTCCTAGCTTACTATATAGTAGTACTTTTTCTTTTTTTATAATAGTACTTTTATTGTAGCTTTCTTTAATTTCTTTTATTCCTAGCTTACTATGTTTTGACGTGTATCTTGTAGCTCAAGACATTCCTATAATTTCTTTTAAGTGATTAGGTGACATTAATAAGGTTCTATGAAACCCGACACTACAAAAATAAAAATTAATGAGTGTCAAATACGTATCATCCGATATCGATATACACAAAATACTTCATGTTACCTACCAAAAAGTATCTACCAATTTTTTATTCTTTTAAAAAAGTATCCAATATATTCCATATGTCTTACCAACTAAAAACAATGCTCAAATACATCTTCGATACATTTTATCAACTATGATAAGATAAGAAATTTTGTGATACTTTAATAGTAGAAAAAATATCTTCTAAAATGGGTGGGAAAAATATAAGTATATATAGACTATTGATATATTTGTGTTTTTTTTTTGACAAAATATATTTGGGTTATAGTAATGTGATCTGAAGCGTATATATTCGTATTTTTTTTATAAATCAATGTATCTTTTACAGCGATCTTTCGATGTATCGGAGATCCATTTAAGGGGTTTAGCTCTCTACCGAGAAATGTTTTTCCACTAAGATTGTTGATCACAACATCAACTTGTCAATATTAGTTACAAACTGTAGTGAAATAATGAAAAGCATGCAATCCCTGTTGCAAAGTTGGCCAATCAAAGAATGATGTAGTAATGAAGATGGTGAGAGTGAATTAATGATTTTTCTATGTTGACTTTGTCACCATAACAATAAAGCTGAACTATTTATAAGATTCTCGGAATTGCAACCTTGCAAAACCAGCTACATTTCAGACTACACTAAAACTTCATTTATCACTTCAATACTTCAAACCCCGTCTTCAAAACCTCCCCTCTCTCTCTCTATCTCCCTCTATCTCTCTTTGAAGAAGCTCATTTCTGAGAAAAAAATGGGGAATTCAAGTCATTTCTTGATTTCCTTTCTTCTATTTGTAATGTTGCATGTGGTTAGAGGACAACCTCTTGTACCAGCTTTGTTCATATTTGGTGATTCTGTAGTTGATGCTGGAAATAATAACAACTTGAAAACAATTATTAAATCAAATTTCCCTCCATATGGAAGAGATTTCCAGAATCACATTCCAACTGGGAGGTTTTGCAATGGAAAGCTATCAACAGATTACACAGGTTTCCTTTTTTTTTAATCATCCCTCAAGATCTTCATTTATCAACCACATTGTCTTGTTTTTAAACTATGCATGGTTTAATTTTTGTTCCATTCTCTGTAGCTGAAAGCCTTGGATTCACATCTTACCCACCAGCTTACCTAAACTTAAAGGTCAAAGGAAATAACCTATTAAATGGTGCTAATTTTGCTTCAGCTGCTTCTGGCTACTATGATCTTACAGCAAAACTATATGTAAATATATATTTGCAATTTCAAAACTTTTTTTACCCTTTAATTTTCTTTATACTCTCTCTGGTCTTATTTATAAGAGAAAAATATAGTATTAGGTTCATTGAATAACTGGTTAATCTGATCTATAATATAAATCAGATACATCAGTTTTTCAATAAACCTAAAACTACATTTTTTCTCTCTTATAAATAGGACCGGAATAGTATTTGTTAGTACTAATATGAGTGTGTGTTTTTTCTTTTCTTTGTTACCCTTTTGGTCTAGCATGCAATTCCATTGAGCCAGCAACTGGAATACTACAAAGATTGCCAGAATATATTGGTGGGAATAGCAGGAAATTCAAATGCTTCATCAATTGTATCTGGTGCTATACATCTTATTAGTGCTGGAAATAGTGACTTTCTTCAGAACTACTACATAAATCCTCTGCTTTACAAGATTTACACTGCTGATCAATTCTCAGACATTCTCATGCAAAGCTATGCTACTTTTATTAAGGTATGTTTTTCTCAACCTTAACTTTTAACAAACCATGTTTATCTTAGATTTAAGTAGCAAATAATAAAAGAAAAATGACATATTAAAGACCCAAAATGGCCCTTCAGAAAAAAAACACCTAGACATAAAATATTAAATGTCGGTCAAATTAGTTATTTAAAATAATTTTTTGAGAGATATCTATTTAACTAAGGACTAATTTGACCAATTTTTTGAAAAATACTCGCTCTGGTCTTGTATATAAAGGAAAAATGTGGTTTTAAATTCATTGAGTAATTGATGTATCTGGTCTATGATATAAACAAGGTACGTCAGTTATTCAAAACAACATTTTTCTCTTATATACAGAACCAGAGGAAATACATAGCTTATTTTCATTTCCAGTACCAAATATGTCTATATTTTCTCTAATGAAATATCTCCAAATTCCAAATATGCTTGTGACAGAATTTATATGCACTTGGGGCAAGGAGGATTGGGGTGACAACATTACCTCCAATAGGTTGCTTGCCAGCTGCAATCACTATCTTTGGTTCTGATAGAAATGAATGTGTGGCAAGGCTAAACAATGATGCTATTAACTTCAACACAAAGCTAAACACCACATCCCAAAACCTGCAAAAATTGCTTAGTGGCCTCAAATTGGTGGTCCTTGATATCTACCAACCTCTCTATGACCTTGTCACTAAGCCCACAGAAAATGGTAAACAACTACCTACCCTTATAACTAATCCTACAAAGACAATCTTATGTATACTACCTCGTATTTGTAAGAAAAAATTACAGTTTTAAATTTACTGAATAACTATTATATTCAGTCTATGAACTTAAAACTGTAATTTTTCTTATAAATAGGACAGGGGTAGTAGTTAATGAACAAAGCGTATTAATAAGTTTCATTTTGTGGCATGCACTACTCTTTTTCACAGGATTTTTTGAGGCAAGGAAAGCTTGTTGTGGAACAGGTTTGCTAGAGACATCTATATTGTGCAATAAAGATTCCATAGGAACATGTGCTAATGCTACTGAATATGTATTTTGGGATGGTTTTCATCCATCTGATGCTGCAAACAAGGTTTTGGCAGATGATTTGCTTACTGCTGGCATCTCTCTTATATCCTAATCCAAGACTTATTGGGTCATTTTCTGCTTTTTTTTAAGTGTGTTATGTGTGGTTGCTCCTGTTGAATGAGTTTGGCTAATGTAAAAGAAGATTGAATGTATTCAATTACAAAGGTCACTGTCACTGTGTTTTCATTATGTAATAAGACCAAAATTAGTATAAGCATTGTGTACAATTTCTGTTTTCGGGTGTTCAAAGCTGCTTCTGCTGGACTTTGGTAAATTATTTTATGTGAAGAGTTTAGTGTTATGTTATGTGATAGATTTCTTTTTATGTAAAGAATCTGGTTAAACAATATGCCACTGCTAGGTTGGAATACCACCATGCTGAAAAACAATTTCGCAGATGAACAGTTAAGTTTTTTTTTTTTTTTTGAGGAAAACAATTAAGAATTCTTAGCAGTCTTAGTTTCATCACGCACCATGAGCAAATCACAGAAATAACTAATACCTCAGAATATGGAGGTGACTTATTAAAGGCTAAACACAATCCAAAAAGCCAGGGGCGAAGATTCTCCCACTACCCATAGCTTTTCTGAGAGAAGGTAAGAGAAGACAATGTCAAAAATGATATTCATATAGATAATAGATCTAAATGTAAGTGTCCAGAACAAGAAAATATAAAACAGCATCAGGTACAGAACCTTCGAAGATTGTCTTAACATCTGTAATTTACAAGGAAAAGTAAAATCCTATTTGGAGATTTTTTTTGTTGATCAAAATCCTATTTGGAGAATTGATGACAACAATCCAACAACTTTTTTACATCTTTCTCACTGACAAGAACTTCAGCATTTCCACTATTCTCCACATTCTCCTTTACAGCAGTCCACTGATTCAGAATGCTGATTATTCTGCTGAGCTATTATTGGAAAGTAAAGGAAAAACATGCGTCCACATATATAATCATGTCAACCTAAAAAACAATACGTGTGGCAAACCTTTTATAGTTAGATGCACTGGGATGGCTAGTAGCAGAATTAAAGACTAGTGATCAAGATCATTAGTGTTTTATTGCCCTCAGTAACCAACATTGGCAATAATTAAATGAAGGAAATTTATAAATGTCATGAATGGATTCTACGAAATTAGGTACGAAGTAACAGCAAAACAAGGCAGAGAGTCAAAGCCACACACAACAACAGTTGGTTGCAGTGGAAATGAAATGTGAAGGGAACTTTAACAACAGTATCAGGAATTTAGAATCACAAATCTGGGGAAGGCTTTACCTAACCGGCGCTTACGACCCAACGACGCGATAGCTAATTTAAATGATTCTTTTGTTAAGTTGAACTTTGATGCCGTACTCTTGTATTAAAACCTCATCTAATGAGTTTGTTTTTGCTAACTACATGAAATGTCAACTTATTAAATATAGTACAGACAATTGAATGTGGGGTCTATTAAAACTACGTTCTTTATGTCAATAAAACTATTGTTTTAACTCTTCCGATGATGCATTATTTAGTTACTATTAATTATCACTTTTTTCCTAACCCGATTATATTACTGCAAAAGGAATTAAAATGGATTCCTAATCATATTATAGCAAGCAAACAAAGGAATAAAACTAAACCCAACATCTTATTTCTAAGAAAATAAAACCTCATTCCAAGAATTGTAACTCTTCCTAAATTCCAGTTGCTATCATCCAACCAACGGGACCTCAGCATCACAAACAACAAATACAAATAACTAAAAGAGAAGGATACAGATGTGTTTCTAGCATCTGCTGTTGAACCAGAAGATGAACTTTCTTGTTCATGACTGGAGTCGACAAATGGTTGGTTCAAGAGCTCATCTTCAATTAGATCAATTCTTTCGACAAGAACCGAAACAAAGTCACAAACACTTGACGAGCTCATTTCAGTTTCGTGTACTCTGACTAATATTCTACCAAGTACAGTCCAGAGTGCATTTCTTGCTTCCAAATCATCCGAAGCAAAAGGGAATATGTCAAACAAACCACCTAAGAGGCGCCAATCTAGAAGACATAATGTGATTTACCATTATATTAACTAATCCAAATAATGGATAAATAAATAAATAGAGCATCGAAGTTTATGGATGAAAGTGAAAGGGATATATGTTTTACCGTGTGATATTTTGGAAGCATGATCAGGAACATCAGACAAAATATTTGCAATAAGAACTACGGAAGTAACACAGCAGTTCCCAACCTACATGAGATATCATAAATTGACCATTATTCCTAAGTTATCCAAATCATTTTCATTTCTTGTCAATCTACAAGAAGCACATACTAAAATAGCAAGAGGCATAAGAGTATGTAGGTTACCAGATGACAATTTAACTTTTATTAGTTATAATTATGTCATAGCATTTTCTAGATCAATTTAGAAATCACGTATCTATTCTTAGGAACTCATTATGATATTTGCTCGACTTCTGGGAACATAATTTTTCAGATTAAGATACTACTATGACAATAGCTCACACCATAACATGGATGAAAATAAAAAATACAACCATTAGGATTTCATAATTTTACATGTCACTAAATACCAAATTATTGATATCAACCATTGATGTAGACTAAAATGCATCTATATTGAAAGTCTTGATTACAACAAAACTGTACCTCAGCTTTATCAGGGAACTTGACTAAGTCACATGCTAGTTGAAAAAGCTCTTTACTTGAACATATTTCCAGAGAATGGTCGTCTATAACAGAAAGGGCTTCAATTGCACGTAGAATTAAATCAAGAATTGAGTACCTGAAGTTTTAAGACATTAGGTTGCCACATCAATTTCCCCAGATTGTTGAATGAATAGTTACAAACTTGTGTCACTTATGTTTTTAGAATTGGAATCAAAAGATAATAGGAACCCGTGTAATTCATCAATGAGGAATGGAGGATAGCGCATCAAGGTACCTTTCAGGTATTCTTTCGGTTGTTAATTTGCCAATCTCAAAAGTCAAAAGATTGGTCAATATACTTGCCAAGCCAAGCCTCATCATGGGTGGAAGAAGAGCATCCACAACTCGCTGCTGACTTTCTAATATAGCTAATATAAGCCCTACACTCTGTTAAAAAGTAAAATGCTCTTAGATGAAACTTGCGCTTTGACTCAAAGAATGCCCAAAAAAAAAACAATCAAAACAATCATACTATTTTTCCTCCAAATTCATTAAAGCTTCTTATGCAATATTCCATAGCATGCTTTACACAAAGTGTAGTGACTTCACACATTCTAACCTCTACTACAATTAAATAGTTAAAACTATGAGCAATACAAAGTATTCTTTACCTTTTCTAAAAGCGGAAGGTTCAATGTATTTTCTGCAATCCATAATATTTGACATAGTATATGTTCAGACTGCAATGCCTCAGCCCATATAATAGATTCACCACTTTGAAGACCCACAGTCAACAGCCTGACAAAAAGTAGTATGTTACCTAATTTACAGCGCAAGACAAATTTTAGGGATAAATAAATTAAACATCACGCCACATTGTCATTCTCCTGTCCCTCACTGTTGGTTGCCTTGGCCATTTCAGCGACATGGGGACGTCGGCTCCCGGGTTCGAACCCGGGTGTGAGCAATTGTAGTGTGTGTGCGTGGTGTTTATTTGTCATTTCATCTAAGTAGACCAATTTTTTTTGTCATTCTCCTATCTATTCAGGCGGGTATATCCGTGCGTATCTTCTTTTACAGAAAAAATTTATCAAGGAAGAAGACAATAGTATAAAGAAAAGGGATGACACTACTCAAGAAAATAACATTGAAAAAGCAACACTGGAAATGAACGAACCATGTAGCAAAACATACCAATATTTCTGCATGTCTGAGAAAGAAACAGTTCTAAAAAGACCATAAGCAGAACACCAATAGGTGGCTAACAAAATAACCCTATGCAAAATAAGTCTAGAGTAAAACACGTGCCTTTAAAATTCTATCTTCCCTATCCAGCCATAAACAGACAAGAATCCAAGAGAAGACGACTCCTCGGGAGTAAAGAGTCCAAAGTATTTCATCGAGATTAAAAGAAAGATGAAATATTCAGAAAAAACAAAAGAGACTATAGGTCCGTACACTAGCATGTAAGTTCATGACAAATATGAAAAATTCGAAGAGGAAATGGACCAAATAGACAAGGAAAAATAAGATAAGCATGGAACATATCCACAGTTATCTTTGATAAAGAAAAGAAATAAAACATTTGATACCAGTAGAGTTGTTTTCTCATAAATTCTGCATTGTAGAAGCAGAGGATGCAAAATATAAGTGATAACAATAAGAAAATAGTAACCACTAATGAAAACAAGTAACTTTTATGCTCGACAAAAATGAAAGGACGAGAACTATATCTACATACGTCAAAAATGCATCATACCGACATGTTTCACATAGGCATTGAGGATCATCCAAAAACAATTTGTCCACAATTGTCTCTATCAGTCCTTTTGTCGAGACTATAAGCTTCACTGGAACTTCATGACAGGCAAGGTTTCCAATAATTCCTATACTAATTTCCTGCAGCATGTAATGAATCCATAAAAATATGTAACAAAATAACATTAGAGATTCTCAGTCTCCTGATAATTTAATTATCAAAAAACAATCAAATAATACGATCTTAATCATGATACATATTATATGTTGACATTGACTTACAGTAACACGCACAGATTTGCAAATGACAAGATTTGCAAAAAGAACTTCGAGTATGAGATTCTCTACCTGCAAGATTACACCGAGTAACCACTCCATTTCAGTTTGCACAATAAAAAAGGTTGAAAGACTCAAAGCAATACCATCTAAAATGTGCTTAGATCCCAGGTGATAGAAAGTGACAATGATGGTTTTTGTATGAATGATTGGAAGTCTGATGGTTGCTGGGCAAAGTGGGAAGGAACAGAACACATACACCAAAATACATTCATATAATCATCTATCACGAGTTAAGTTTGAGACATAAACAAGGTTTTGCAAGTACCAGAGTCTGGATGCATAATAATCAAATGAGCTTATATTTGGAGAGACTACAACCAAGCTAGAACATGTTTTGAATTGAGACTCTATAAGGCACTAGTGTGTGTTTGAGTGAGTGTTTGGAAAACTTGATTTCATTTGAACTTAATTTGAAAACTGATTGGGTTAAAATTGAGTTTGGAGTAAAGTGACTTACGTTTGTATGTTTTTACTCTAAAAAGCAAGTTTGATGTAAAACTTGACATAATGCTAATTTTCATCACTTTTAATCAAACCAAGACTTGGATGCAATAACAATTTTGATTCAAAGTAACCAAACATGTAGCAGCATGTTTGGATATCCCTTGCATCCATGCAAACATATGTTCCTTCTTCTCAAAGTCATTTTTACAACACAAATTTTCACTCAACAGACAACGTACTTTTCAGAGGAATTCAACTGGGTAACAAACACGTGCTAGATTTTTTCTAAAATCTAAAATCATTTTTAACAAGGATAAAATTAATTTCAACAGTCTCCATTATGAACCTGAACTAAACAGTAAACACATACTAAGAAAAATACTCAAATAAACACTAAAAAACAAAAACAAAGTACCATGAGTTCTGCATGTGTTTTACTAGCAGCTAGATCCCACAAAATACAACCATATTCTTCCCATTTATCCTCACCAACCGAGTCACCAGAATGTTCAAAGTCATCACCTCTAAGGTGAGAAGATTCGCGAGAAACATCAACGTCCATATTCTCAGTTTTATTATTGGATGATTCAATGTGTTCACCATTTGATATAGATGCAGAAGGAGCATCCCCTTCTTCTTTGTTAGGGCAATCCGAAGTAACTCCATGAACGGAAGCAGAACCCGAAGGTAGAAGCTTCCTTATAAGGGAAATTATATAACCGGGATCAACTGTTGTTGATAAATCAAAAAACTGCATCAGCCATAATACAAAACAATCACTGAAAAAGAAATTATTAAACAAAAAAAAGCCAAATAATGCAATCGTGCTTTCATTTCCAGTTACTACACTACTACTAATTTCGAAATAAGGAAAAAGAGAGTGTAGAGTTTGAAATAATGAATTAATTGTTAATTGCAGCTTCCTTAAATTCCCATGGATTCAAATGCAACTGAAACTAGAGTTAAGTGGAGGCGTTGATGATAACCTCATCCGACGGAGCAGAAGGATGATGCGTGGGACCATTTTTCTCGTGCTCTTCTTCTTGTTCTTGTTCTTCTTCTTCAACGGCTACCTCTTCAACTGCTAGGTCTACCGGAACCGCCATGCGCTTCGCCTTTACTTGTTCCCTCCGATTTTACGCCAGGGATCAGAGTGTGAGAGTTTGAAATTGAGACAGTCTTGCGTGGGCCTAACACAATCTCAAACTTAGGGTATTGCTTTTCCCACACCCCCTCCTACTCGAAACACACCCCATAAGGGTGTGAAAAGACCAAAAGGCCAGGCCAAACCTCTTTTTTTTCACGAATTTTCACCTGTTCGAACACGGGCATTCGAACAGGTTCGAATGACATCGTTCGAGTGTGTTAAATTTTGACTTCACACCCTTTTGGGCGTTTTTCACCTGTTCGCATGAGGTCATGCGAACCTGTTCGCATGACCTCGTTCGAACACATTCGAACGACATCGTTCGAGTGTGTTAAATTTTGACTTCACACCCTTTTGGGCGTTTTTAAACTGTTCGCATGAGGTCATGCGAACCTGTTCGAACAAGGTCGTTCGAACAGTCATAAAACACGTCCTCGCAGCGTCTCACGCGAGGTTATTTTTGGAATAAAATTTGTTAAGGGGTGTGAAAGAGTAGGAGGGGGTGTGGGAAAAGCAAAACCCCAAACTTAAGGGTGATAGGGCCAACGGGCCTTATGCGTGGGCCTTTTCTTTTAACACATCCTCATGTTCTTCACACAACCCCTACCCACTTGAAAATACTAAAACACCTCTCACTTATTTTTACTCCCATTTCTTTCCCCACCTCTTTCCACATTTTTCCAACTTCCTTCTCTCTTCACCCACCTTCTACTTCGCGTTGATAACATTTTTTTTACTCATTTACATTAATAACAGGGTTATAAAAAAGAGAAACACTTAATAGTATGATACCAAAGAATTTTTATATAAAAGCAGGCAACACAGAAAGGTGAGTGTTATGCGGTGCTCTCCAATTCAACAATCATGTATATTTCTAACATTTCGTTAGTTGCTATTCATACTAAATAACAATTCTCTATAAAAAATATACTTGAGGAAACTATAAAAATCTTATCTTATCATGCATTAAACACCGATCCAATCCAAAACTATAAAAATCTAACCGGGTTGAAATGGATCGAAAATCATTCCCTTGTTTGAAATGCTACTACGAAGGAAAGAAAACTCAAAAAGTGGTGTTTGGGTCCCACAATTTTTTAATCTCCAATTTTAGAGAGAAAGATCATAATTTGTCTTTTTTTTCAATTTTATCCTCACTTTATCAATATCATTATTACTAAGGGATATTTATGTCATTTAGAAAACATATCTCTTTCTCTCCTTTAACTTTTTATTCACTTTCACTCCTACCAAACAACTAAAAAATCATCTCACTTTTTATCTACATTTTTTTCAATTTCATTCGTTGAACATTCTTTCCTCTTAATTTCTTTCCTTCAACTTTCTTTTCTCATCCCAAACAACGTGGTGTTAATAGACGACATAAAAAAACGGATAGGACAGTCGCATTCGAATTTGGAGGCAAATATCAGCCACACAATATAATAATCTGCTAACTAAAAAAATATACATAAATTTTTCAGTTCTGCATTTTTGCAGCTTATCCATCTCCTCCTCCGTCCCATCAACTGCATCGGAACAAAAACTGCAGTAAAATTAGAATTAGAAATAATTATAAGAAAATCTGGATAAATTATTACCTGTTTCTGTTTTGATCGTTACGCAGAGTGAGAAACAGCTCCAACTACTAACCCATTCAGTTCACGGCATGCATTCCCACCGTAACCGTCACCATAGCCATAGCCATAACCATAACATAACCATAGCCATAACCATAACCAAACTTTACTAAACTAAGTATAACATGGCTTTAACTTGGCCACACCTGCAGCAGTTTCGTTTTCAGCCTTTGCTTGTGCGCACCAACTACGTCTTCTTCTCCGATCTTACAGAATTCCGCTCAATAGAACTTCAAGGACATGATTCTCTCACTCTTCGCCGGAGCAAAATCTCCGTTGCATCTCCACCGGCGTTGAAACCGGTGAAATGCCTCGGCAGATCCACGGAGGAGAAACAGTGGAGCGACGCCGAAACCGTCGTTTCTGACTCCGACGAAGCTTCGGATGATGCAAATGGTGAGGCTCGTAGCCGTACTTCTTCTGTTTCTGGAAACGACCGTGTTGAGTCTCAGACGATTGCCACCACCTCTTCCGGCGAATCTCCCTCGCTTGGAATCCGAGAACCTGTTTATGAAGTAACTTCTGTTTAGCTCTTTTGTCGTTCTATGTCTTTCTATTATCCTTAATTTTGAAATTATATTGTGTAGCGTAAGCAATTTTCTTACTTAATTTCAATATACTTCAATTAGCTCTTTTATTAACCTTGAATTAGCTAACTTAGCTATCGGAATAGGACTAAATTGGTAGCTTCTTGAATTTTATTGCAGCTTCTTATTTTGTGTTTTACTCATACTTCTGATTATATTTTTTTCCTCTTTCTATCTATGTGAATTGTGAAGGTTGTAGAAGTGAAATCAGATGGGACAGTATCGACTAGAAAAATCAACAGGAGACAATTATTGAAGTCAAGTGGTAAGTCAAATGCGACGTTTGTGCAGGAAATTGAAACTGCTCTTTGTGCTGCTAGAATCATATTGTGTTCTGTTATTCAAGCAATCATTATGTGCTTATTTTTCCTTCGATGGGCTCAAATTTAAAGGAGGTTCTTCAAATAATGTAATGTAATTTGCATAAGGATTGTATTTTGATGGCCATTAGCACCTATGTCATGTTGTCCTCTGTTATTCTCTTGCCACCCTACCCTACCATATTGAACCGTAACTTTAACTGGGTGAAGATGGCCCAAGTCATTTAACGTGATAATCTTAGCTAGAAGGAACTGCAACAGTAAATTTTGCCATATCAGAATAACCATTGACATGTAAGTAAGATAGCTTAAACGACATTACAAGAGTTGCAGACAGAAAGGACCAATATGTTATAACGTTTGTAACACGCGGGACCAAATTGAAACTTAAAATAAACATAAGGGATTATAATTTGTAGGCTTCATTTTTTACCTTTCCATTTTCTGTTTGATGAATGATGAACGTTAATTGTTCAGGTCTTCGTCCACGGGACATTCGGAGTGTGGATCCATCCTTGTTTTTGACAAATTCAATGCCTTCTTTGCTGGTATGTTGTCCATATTATTATAATAAAGTTCACAAAATGTTTAACATATGTATGTTTCAGTATATAATTGAAGAAATAGGATTTGAACTAGGCTTTCATTCTCATCCCCCCGCCCCCCCCCAACAAATTGCTGTAAAGCACTATATAGATACAATCAAGTTTATAAGTAGGTCACATGGAAAACTAGAACTGTGCCCTAAAAGCGGTAGAATAAAGACTACACAAGACATTGCTGTTAAATAAAAATCTAATCCCTATATTCTGCTGTTCATAAAAATTAATGAACTCACACTCATAACAAAGAATCTTATCCACCCACACATACCTTTTTGTTTCGGAAAGTTTACCCCATGTGTGCAAAGAGGAATGTTAAACATCAATATCTATTGCTGTCTCTTACAACAATTATTTGTTTTTTATTCAATTTTCTTGTCTTGTATTAGGTCCGTGAGTATGCTATACTTCTAAATCTGGGTTCACTGCGAGCAATAGCAATGCAAGATTGTGTACTTATATTTGACTATACTCGGTATTGTTTTAACTCTGAAATAATTCATATATTATGGATTGGAATGCATTACTGTCCTTGTTTCTTTGATAGAGTAACAAAGAACTAAAACCAACCTTCCACTTCTATTGATATTTTATCAGTAAAGGAGGGCAAGCTTTTCTTGAGTCATTGCTGCCTCGACTGAACCCCAAGAACAACAATGGAGGGCCATCAATGGCATTTGAACTCGAGGTCTGTTGGAATTTGATTTTCCATTTAACATCCTGATTGCTGAGTAGGTGAAAAACAAATCAGAATGGAGTTGTTGTCACTTCCAGGCTGTCGTGTGCATAATGCTATGTTTCCTAACTCTTAAGCTGTATCAGTATGGGAACTTATTGATTTTAGTCCTATGAGACAAAAGAAATAGAAGAAAAATGGATTTGAATTTGGTTTATTTTTTATTTTTAGGGTTGAAATATGATAATTAGACTCAAGTGTGAATCAACTTAACAGAAATATCAAAATAAAATTCATTTGATCCTAATCTTATTATGAGGAATCAGGATAAGCAAGAGAACTAATAAATTATACTGTAGTATGTATTTACGGACTGAGATTTGGAAAGGGTAAAGATAGTGGTGTGTAGTGGATGTTTAGAAATACCAGGTATAATAATATAAAATAACGACAATATTATATCAAATAAGATGGTAGCTTAAGTTAATTGTAAAAGACAAGGTAACGATCTAAAGATGGTGACAATTGCAATGGAGAAGGCGAAGAAAAATGTGGCCTTAAAGCATGTGCGGACCCTAAATGGATATGTCTTTTGGGAAGTGGATTTCTAAGTAATGGGGTTGAAGTCTTGTTACTTGTGTCAAATACCCTCTTTAAAAAACTGAAGAAATTTGAATATTACTGTCCATGCATTCACATGATCAGGTGGTTAGTGTGGGTGTAATTTTGGTCTCATTTCATATGTTGTTGAGTCATCCATTTTATTTGTCATCATAGGCATACAGTCGTGAGCTGTCTTCCCCCTAGCTATTTGGATTGAACTTTCAGGTAGTTGAAGCAGCATTGCTTTCAAGAATACAACGTTTGGAGCGGAGACTGATGGACTTAGAACCTCGTGTGAGTATGGAAACACAGTGAGTAACTGAGTATGTAGATTCTTTTTGGTGTGTGCCCGCTTGCAGATGTGTTAGTATGTCAGCGTTTTGTTTTTTTATAGCTTTCATAAGTAGTTATTTCTAAACCTGCATGTGAGCAAAAACTGGTAGGAAATTTTGGGCTTATAAATTGCATTTCATGGCACTTCATGAGATATTTCTTGAGCATGTTGCTTTAAAAATTTTAAAATTAAATGATTTTACGTATGTGCAATAGGACATTTGAAAATAAAAACGATTTTAAGATTGTTAAAAATTGATTTGTCTTTTTTAGAGATTTTATGTGATTAGAAGCTATTTTTCATATGGTTACAGTTTAAAAAACACTTTATTAACTCAATTATATATCTGTCTTTCTTTTCAAATTTTGATTTTTTTTAAAAGCTCAAAAGAACTTCAAAAAATTTAGAAGTGATCTATATCCCCAAAGTAAAAGCAGTCTTTCATGGAAAAAACTGGTATAAACTGGCTCTTTACATAGCATATGATATGGCTAATGGCAGAAACTATCTTGTTGAAATATTTTACCGAGTAGATCGATGCTTTGCCTTCATGGGTTCATAATAGATTATAAGTTTATATGTTTTTTCTGTCCCTGAATCACTCCCTGATTGGAATAACTATGTTCTCTCCCCCCTAATACCACGTCCTAGGTTCAAGCTCTTCTCGAAGCCTTGCCAAATCGGATAACTGGTGATATATTGGAGCAACTTCGTATTAGCAAACAAACTTTGGTATTCCTTTCTTATTCTTTTCCCACTAATCTTCAGTGGTCTTGGGGGAAAACACTAAATTTGTTTTCTTCCTGCCAAATTGCAAGGTTGAGTTAGGATCGAGGGCAGGAGCTCTTAGACAGATGCTGCTTGACCTTCTGGAGGATCCTAATGAAATACGCCGGATATGTATCATGGGAAGAAACTGTACACTTAATAAAGGAAACCATAATGTGGAATGCTCAGTGCCCTTAGAAAAGCAGATTGCTGAGGGTTAGCTATTAGATATTGCAATATTCTTATTTTGTTGCTGACCTATAAAATCGCTCCTCATTTTGGTTTTTCTAATGATATGTAGAGGAGGAGGAGGAAATCGAGATGCTTCTGGAAAATTATCTTCAAAGGTTATTCTCATTCCAAACTTGTGCATTGTGTTTCATAATTGATTTTTTTGTGTGCTTGTGTTGACTGTTGAGGAATGGATACACGATATTTGTTATACACTATACAGCATTATTACATGCTTTCACGGTCTTCCTTTTGTCCAGTTTAAAAAGAAAGTAGTCACAGCACTAACATGTTACAATCCTTGGATATCTAGAAAGCTCTGTGATCCATGTTACTTTATCTTGAAGGAATCTGTGTTAAGAAACAAGTCTCATGAAGCTTTCAAACTCAACAATTCATTGATGAATCTGGAAAACGCTAATTATTACTTTCTAATATGTTTAACAATTTTAATGATTTAATCTTAAAGTTGACTTCTGTGTCTAAACGTACTTGCAGATGTGAATCTTGTCATGGTCAAGCTGAAAGGCTTCTTGATTCTGCAAGAGAAATGGAAGATTCTATAGCTGTCAGTTTGAGGTTTGAATATCCTTTTTCTATCTTGGTCCCGGGGGGGTTTAGACTTGTATCAACTGATTGTAGATTACTGCATTGAAAGATTACATAATTTGATGTTAGGAAGTTTTGTGTTCTCCACTTCTCCCATAGCCATGTAATGCTAACCATGGGATTGTGTTTGGACTGTCATTTTGGATCCAATGCAAAGTCAGATTAGGCATTCAACCCTTTGATATCCCACATTGTCAATGAAGTCAAGATCATAGTATAATATTATCACATTCAAGGACCACAAGATAAGCGAAGACCAATCAAGAATTTCAAAATGAATTATTCAGAAGCTATCTCACAATTGAGAATGCATAAAATATTTTGTGCTGTTGTTGAGAAAGTTAAAAAGACCATCCAGCTTGCTTTATGCAAGAGTGTTATATATATATATATATATATATATATATATATATATATTAACTCGGATATATATATTAACTCGGAAGCATTATGCATATAATCAGAGACCATAGATTAGCTTAGCTTTAAACTGAATGCAAGAAAGGCAATTTGTTGACATCAATAGCTCTTTGTCATTACAAAGCTTATCTGTTCTAATAAATTTGGTTTCATTCAACAGTTCACGGAGGCTTGAAGTTAGCAGGGTGGAACTGCTTCTCCAGGTTGGAACATTCTGTGTGGCAGTTGGTGCCCTTGTAGCAGGTACAGATTCTGGGTGATTCACATGTGTGGGTTGTATATAAACCCACTCATAATTTTAACCCAACTTAATTCAAGTTAATCACACTCAAGTCTACAATAACTGGTTAACAAAATCAATTTCACATACCGGTAATTGAAGTGAACTCAAACTTGGTCAATCATAAATTATGTTAAATTTAATAACTCTTATCATTTAGTTCTGATGTTTGGCTTGATATTAGCATGCTATCATAATCATTGCAGAATTTTGTTGTTTTAATATACTTCTCCATGGAGACTTTCAAGAGTTATAATCTGGAGTTGCTCAATTTGATCTCGAATTTAATGTAACAAAGGAAGATTTAAATTAAATCAGAGCTTTTTGGTTATAATGGCATGAATAATTATTCCAAATGCACGAGACTGACTGATTTATTATCTGAGGGAACATTATGTACATTACCCGATTTCAGGTATATTTGGCATGAACCTGAGGTCCTATCTTGAAGAACGTGTGGTGAGTTAAATCTTACTCCATGCATGACTTGCTTGGTTCTTTTTGGAAGTTATAGCCAATCAGTCTTGTTAAAATAACCATATTTGTGGATTTAATGCAGTTTGCGTTTTGGCTTACAACAGCTGGGATAATTATTGGTAGCATCATTGCTTTTTTCGTTATGTATAACTACCTCAGAGCCAGGAAAATATTTTGAGCAGATGAAACTTCAAATTTAGGTAATTTTATTACTCTTTGACCTGTTTCTCCAGTTATTCACTAAACTAATTTTCTTCTGAGATTTTGAGTATGAGACAGAGCTCATGATATTACAAATATAACATCTCTATCCCAAGGTATGTAACTATTTCCTAGGCTTCTAATGATTATCCGAGTAAGAATGGATTTAGGTCATGTCTCCAGGTGAGGTCTCCTAGTCAGGAGACATTAAGTCTTAGACTAGGTTAGGCTCATTTACAAAATAAATGACAAGGCTTCTTTAAAAGTCTAATTTGCTATAAAGGCCAGAATTTACGCCATCCAAAAAATCTTAAGTCATAAATGTAAATAGTTTGAAAGTTTAATGACTATACATTATTCGTGTAAGTAGCTTTTAGATAGATGTTCAATCATATTTCACCATCTTGGTACATAAGAGCGTGTTTACACTGACAGAAATTTGTTACACCGTCAGACATGGTCATTAAATTCATACCCCTTAGTAATTTTATTATTACTATTATTGTTATATCATATTTTATGCGTGTTAAAATCATATGCTTATTGATCAATTTAAAGATTTGTCTCATATTAACCTACACATTAAATCTATAAGCTATTTAGCAATGGTTTTATGACTTGTTTAAATAGCAATGGCTAACTATTTAAAAAAGGTCAAGCCTTGAAAAGCCCAATATCGGGTAAATAGGCCAGATTCCTTTTTTGGGTAAAAAAATAGGTCAGATTCAAGTTTGAAATTTGAGACTCATGTAACATAGGCCTTACAAATCCCAGCTAATAGTGTATTAATATGACCATAATCGTGTATTAAATCCTCCGAACCTGAAGGGAATCTGATTCATTTTTCAGGTGATCTAAGATTATGAAGAAAAATAAGCACCCAACAAATGCAATGATTGTACATGGGGATCAATCATCCAAAATTGGTTTGGAAGTATGCGTGAATGCATGATACTGCTCCTATTACTGAGCTGTAACAAGCATTTCTTTTTATTCTTGTTTCAGAGGTGGATAGACAATTTTTTGTGCTCCAAGAGTTCACCGGGGGGGGGGGGGGGGCGGTGGCTACGAGCCGTCAACGTCAAGAGACTCTTGGTTGTTGCTTATGTGAGTGTTGTGTGCGCTTAAACATTCGACTTTCACACAAGTTTTAGGATCAATATTTTACTATATACATAAGCACTGCATGAAGGTAGTTGAATCCAGGCGTCAATCAGCATTTTAGTTGGTCATATATGATCAAGTGAATTTTTAGGGTGTCTAAAATCAGTAAACCAGGTAATTGTAGGAAATGATGTTCACAGTCACACACGGTGCATGGATGAAACCAATTCTTATCAAGAAATTGAATTGTAAAATTTACACCATAAAAACAGTGGTATATTTGGCTCCTTAAATTGTCGGGTGTGTCTACTGAGTTCTTGTGAAGGTTTGAAAGATTAGAAAGAAAACAGCAACGAACACCCTTGTTCTTTAAGAAAAAAAGAGGCGATCCAACTTCCAAGGTCCCAGTTTATTTAAGTCAGAAATCAAAGAAAAATTTCCAGAAATCATATTTCTCTTCCCTTTTCATTTCAGACCCTACCAGTTTTTTTTGTCTTCAGTACAAATGGTTAGGGGTGGGGAGATGACGAGGGGAAAAGTCGAAGGTACTAAGTTTGAACCCAACTCCCAACGTTCACGTAATACTTATGTGTCTTTTAACACGAGACTACGATCTTGGGACTGGCGGTTATTGTTGTTTTTGAGTTTCAGAAAAGTATTTCAGAAAATCAATCACCGAAAAAATTACTGGGTTGAGTTGCGGACTGGGTCGCTCTCTTTAAGACGTTTCGTGGCACTGCTCAAAATTGTGCAGGCAGGCTATCAACCACGACATCCCCAGGATAAAACAGCCCAGTCAAAACTGTTACGAAATATCACTGCACGGTGAAATTTCGCTCAAGAAATACACATTTATATTATGGTTCGAAGACCACTCAAATATGGTACTGAGACCACTCTAATATGGTACGAATACCACTCTAATTTAAGAAGAAAGGAAATTGGGGAGGGAGAAGAGAAGAAAACTCGGTACTGCTTCGAGTTTTCGGTGCAAATAATGAAGTGAGGAAAGATCCTATTTATAGGAAAAAACTCGACTTGCTACGCAAGTAAGTTGTTGGAGAAAAAGCCTCAACAGATAAGAATGGCCTACTTGTTGCACAAGTCAAGTTGTTGGAGAAAAATCCT
This sequence comes from Astragalus membranaceus, assembly GCA_039519185.1. Classification (NCBI taxonomy): domain Eukaryota; kingdom Viridiplantae; phylum Streptophyta; class Magnoliopsida; order Fabales; family Fabaceae; genus Astragalus; species Astragalus membranaceus. The sequence continues at coordinate 215,379,153 of CM076846.1, forward strand.
CAACAGCTAAATACGGCTAGTTCAGCGTATCTGGTCAGTTCAACGAATCTGGACAGTTAGCGAGCGACGCACCAAAATAAAATAAAAATAATTATTTTTCGCAAAGAATAAATTACACATCACAGTCCAAGCCTCGGCCCTGCCCGGCCCGACTGGACGACCCGGTCGGACGGCGTGCGCGTGTATGGTGGTCAGTTAGTGTGCGTGCTCTCCTTTTTACAAAACTGGGTACCCCTTGGGCCCCAAAAGTCCACACTTATAAGCGCTCTTGAAGTGCCTAGTCTTAGCAATGTGTGACTTTTTCAATTCACCAACACCAAGGTTCCAACAATCCCCCACTTGAATTTAAAAAGAAGTTTCAGAAGTAGCGTCAAACGCCTCCATAAGATTGTGCATAAGCAGAGGAGTCATTCGACCTTGAACCTTTGCATAGCGGTTAAGATTTAGATTCAACAAGAGTGACTCGTAGTCTTGAACTCTATCTCTAATCATCAAAACCACACACAACCTTTTCCATAGGTGTATTCTCAAAAGCCCGTGCTTTTATGGCCCTGCACGTCTATCCCAGTTTAGTGAATGCTCTAAAAATTTCTGCCAAGAATTCCATAGGAAGCGGCCCCACTTCCACATTCACAAAGGTGAGTCTATCAAGAGTACTCCTGTAGCTAGGTACTCCACTCCACATAGAGTGTAGATCTCATTAAGAGTTTCTATTACCTCAACCTTACATCGCTTCAGGAATTATGCTTCTTTATTTATAGTAGCATGTTCATCTCCTATCACTTTGTTATTACCCATTGAACCTAATTCTTGGGATCTCCAGTCTTTTAGGTCAGGTTACCATCGTGAGTGACTCTTGGTTCTAATGGCAGTAGTATCATCTTTTGAGATGTATTTTGGACTTTCTTTTTGGCTAATCCTTTCATCAAAGGATCACCTAAGTTCTAATCAGTGCGTACATGATCCACTCTCACAGCTCTTTTTGAGAGAATTTCTCTAACAATGTTGTTCCTACGACATATTTGTCGCATTTTATCGTTGTAATAACGATTCTTTATTTTTCAATAGTCGTGGTACTATTGCAGTGGATCAACACAACTAGCGTCGGTTTTCCTATAAGGAATCTCTGCTAGTAAACATCTCAACCAACTAGCTTCTTCATTGGCGGTTGCCAACACTATCATTTCAGACTCCATAGTGGACTGAACCAAAATGATCTGTTTCTTGGATTTCCAAGAGACAATACCACCATATATACTAAATATATAGTCACTAATTGCTTTGGAATCATCTGATAGAGTATTCCAATCAGCATTACTGTATCCTTCAAGTATAGCTGGAAATCTCTGATAATGTGATCCAAGATTCTTGGTCCTTTTAAGGTATCACATGACTCCCTCAATAGCGTGCCAATGCTCTATACTAGGTCGACTGGTAAACCTGCACAGCAATACCACGACATAGGCAATGTCGGGTCTAGTACAATCAGTGGCATACCTTAGGCTGCCAATGATGCTCGCATATTCTGTTTGTCTAACACTGTTACCAGTGTTCTTAAAAAGTTTGACAATTGGATCGTATGATGAGCAAGAAGGTTTACAACCAAAGTAGTTATATTTCTTTAAGATCTTCTCAATATAATAAGTTCGATCCAAATAAATTCCTTTCTCGGACCTAGTATTCTTAATACCAAGGATTACAATTGCTTCTCCGAGGTCTTTCATATCAAATTTGTTGCACAACAATGATTTCCCTTTATTTATAGCATGAATGTTTGATCCAATTATGAGTAAGTCGTCTACATAGAGACATATGATAATGCAAATGTCATTTTCAGCTTTGTAATAAATACATTTGTCACTTTCATTCACTTTGAACCCATTCAATATAATTAGATAATCAAACTTCTCATGTCACTGTTTAGGAGCTTGTTTAAGACCATATAGAGACTTATCCAACTTACAGACCTTGTTTTCTTGCCCAAGAATTTCAAAAACTCCAGGCTGCTCCATATAGATTTCTTCTTCCAATTCACTATTTTTAAAAAATCAGTTATGCATCCATTTGGTGTACTACTAAATTAAAAACACGGCCAAAGAAATTAGTACCCTTATGGATGTATTTCTAATAACGGGTGAACATGTGTCGAAGAAATCTATATTTTCTATTTGACTAAAACCTTTGGCTACAAGCGAGCCTTGTCGTTATCAACAGTGCCTTCGGATTTTAGTTTATTTTTCAAAAAAAAAAACATTTACAACCTATCGATTTGCAATTAGTAGGCATGTCAACTAAGTGCAAGGTCTTATTAGACTTTAGAGAATCCATCTCGTTGTTTTATGACTTCTTGCCACAAATCTGCATCCAATGAAGACAAGCTTCTTGAATGTTATATGTATCTTCCTCTAGTTTATGGACCGTATAATACGTTCCATATTCTTTAGCAACTTGTGCTTTCTTACCTCTTCGAGGTTCTATTTCCCTTTATTCGTTGTTTTCAACGTTCCTAGGCATAGAAACTTGACTAGTTCAGTGCCCCCACTATTTCTTGATTTAAAAGGGAACTTATTTTCATAGAAGTCAACATCATTTGACTCTATGATCACTTTTGCATTAAGGTCATAAAATTTGTATGTTTTGCTATTTACTGCATACCCAATGAATACACATTCATAGGCTCTACTGGCGAGTTTAACTCTTTTTGGGATTATGACATAAGCCAAGTAATCCCAAATTCAAAAATAAGACAAGATAAGTTGTCTTTTCTTCAAGATCTCCGAAGGAAATTTTGTATTTCTTTAGATTCAGCGAATCTTATTCATAACATAACCAACGGTTTAAAAAAAATTCATAAGAGAGATCGGGTGCTAGAATTCAGCAAAATAGCAAAAACCAATTCAATACAGATTTTATTTTTCTTTCTGCTTTACCATTCATTTCAAAAAAATATGGTGCAGTCGTTTTATGTACAATTCCTTAAAATTAATGGGAATCATACTCTGTTCCTCAATTGCTATAAAAACTCTTAACCTTTCTACTTAATTGATTTTCAAAAATCTGTAATGGAAAACTTTGAATATGTCAAGCACTTCACTTTTATTTTTCAAAAAGTATACTACAATGTAGTCAAAGCAATTATAAATAAAAGTGACAAACTATCGCTTTCCATTTCTGTTTAAAGTTCTATCTTATTCGCATATATCTGAGTGAGTCAAAACTAATACTCGGATTTCCTTACTGATTTATGCGAAGTCTTGAAAAATTTTGCTTGACTACAAAAATCACAATTTTTTTATTAAGTCATTTAAGAAAATAACTTTTGAAAAATGCTATCTAGCTCTTATTGAAAAGAATAGTATAGTGTACAAAGTCAAATATGTGTAAAAGTCAAACACTGCGTAAAAAATCTTTGTTTAAAGAAAACTTCCGAAGTAAACACTCCATTTAAAAAAATCATTGTTTAAAGAAAATTTTCACCAGACTCAGCATCCATTTCTTATTCTCAGCAACGGTGTATGTTCAAAACATAGTCAATAACCATCCACCAACCTTCGCATTTATCAACAATGTTGATTTCAGAAATTATAGCAACAAATTGCTATTCGGTCAGGTTAGCCTGCAGGGCAGAGCTTGGCCTGTTCATACACTTGTGTGTCATATGACCTGGTGTCTTGCAATTGAAACAATTAAATGGAGGAGCTGCGTCATTTCTAGGTGGTAGTTGTTGTGCGAAAAGTAGTTTGTGCAAGTATACACAATCGCAACAAGTAATATAATGATAAGTAGAGATCGTTCCCACAGGGATTGGAATTAATTTAAGAGTTTAAGAGATTAGCAAGTTAGTGAAACAAGTTAATTGACAATAACAAACGTGAAATTGCAAACATAATAAGTTGTGATAAAACAGTAGTGAAATTAAAGCGTAAAGAGTAAGTTGGATAGCTCATATGTTATGTAAATTCCCAAGAGCAAAGCGCTATAGCGTTAGACGCTGTAGCGTTAAGCGCTGTAGCGGTATGTAAGCGTGCCTTTCAGTCACTGTCGTCAGGGTTTTGTTACAAGACTCCTATGTCTAGGCTCTAAATAAGTTCACCCTTGTATAATGAAGAACTTACAGCTTTTACCTTATGAACTATTACTCTCCTATGTCTAGGGTTAAGTACAAGTGTTTTAAATGTCTTTAAATGACCTTTTATTCATATCAATCCTTGAGTTCGCTTCGTAAACCATGTGTGTACCTACGAAGCCCCTTATTTTAGTTGATCAACACCAAAACAAGTTTGAAAGCATTATAACACAAGGATTGAAACACAAACGTCATAACATTATATATACTTTACTCAAGGTTCATTACAAACACTAGAACAATCCAACTACAAGTGTTTAGCTCATAACAAGCTTCATCAAAACAACATAAACTGAAAAGATTATGTTACCGTATGTGAGCAAGAGAAGAATGGTTACAAAAGATGCACTCCAACAATCCCAAGTCATACACGATGGATGATGCTATGGCGTGAGCAAACCGTAGGTGAGATATAAAAAGTAAACTAGAAAATAAAGCTTAAGAGTAGAGCAACAATGGAGGAAGTCTAAAATGTCAAGTTAGTTCTTTCTCCCAAATCTAAAACTCTCTCCTTTTACGAATGAAAATCTATATATGATTAGAAGAAGATAATACTTAGATATTATCTCCAAATCCATAAAGTGGCTTTACAAAAAAGGCAATGATTAGAATTATCACCAACTATCACTTAAACTCCAATTAGGAAACGCCAAATGTCTTTTTGAATCCACTTGGAAGTCCCTATGTCAGGCTGAGAAGAAAAAGATCAGAGTGATGACTCATCAATCAGCAAGTGGCTTCATAAATATCTAATTGGCCAGCCGCTCCATAGCGCTGTAGCGCTTACCGCTGCAGCACTCAAGCAAAACATCAATATATTCACAAAGGCACCTATTATGCCCAATATTTAGGAAATCAACTCTGAACCTACATCTATACTTTTAATTACAAATTTACATATTAAAATACTAGAATTACTAGAGAACTTGCTTGGATTTAAGTGAGAAGAGCACAAATAACTCATATAAATATGGGTTATCACACCCCCAAACTTAAATCATTGCCGGTCCTCAAGCAATGACACTTGAATAAGATAAGAAAAAAAACAGAATGACAAGTACTCATTAAAACCAAATTAGTTGCAGCTTTTAAATCAAACAGATTTTTGAAAATCTAACTCATTAGGCCAAGATTTCAGATTAACATTCAACACACCCACACACCATGTTTCTCACAACATATAGAGTTATTACTGCTCATTTGTGAGTGTGTGACTATAGAGCTTAGCTTGGATCCTAGCTAGTTTCAGCATTTCTCCTAGCCTTGGAAAGAATGGCTTTCTTTTGGTTGAGCCAAAGAATTTTTCAAAAGGGAGAGTAGATTAACATATTCACACAAGGATTGGGGGGCTTCAAAGCACAACAAATGGCTTAATTAGGTTTCTTTTCAGCTTATTGGTCAGCACATTGAGCTTTTATTTTGGTGCTTTCTAAGCACTGTAGCGGTAAACGCTGTAGCGCTGCTTTTGAATGAATTTTTGCTGAAATGCCATTTTTACTGAACTCCTTATTTGCATATTTTTTTCTTTTTATGCATTTCTTGGAACAGTTCAGCGTTTGTTCTGGGCAATTTGTACTGGCCAATTTATACTCTTTATGCCTAGCCTTAATACAACCGATGCACCCCCAAACTTTGCTTAAAAACTACTCTCCATTTTTAATCAAAACTTGACCAAACCTAGGTTAACCAGGACTAACTTAAGCATTAGATTATCCCTAGCAAACTAGGTTCTTTGCCAAGCTAAGAGTTTTGTGTAAAAGCAGCAATAAACCATTCATTGTTCATACATGGCTACTTTACTCAAAAACACATAATCATCATTTAAAATTGGCCACACAAGTTTAAATTCTATTGCTAAAATATTTAAAAAGTGCAACTAATCATGTCTTTTATTTAAATATAACATACTATTGTCATTCAAAAGCATAACATGCATTAACATACATAAACATAAGGTCCTCCCCCATACTTAAGACCAAGCAGTGTCCCCACTGCTTCATGCATTCTAAAGGGAGAGTTCTTTTAGTACAAGCTAACAAAATGTAAAAAAAATAAAAAAAATAACAGAACACAAGGCTTAAACAGCGAGACATGTTTTTTTTTGTTTTAAAAGAAAAGGCTTGCCTTTTAACCCTGCCTGAGCCTTTTGCTGGCTCTTGAAGGGGATGGGGCTGGTCTTGCTGCCTTCTTTTTCTTTGGGGTGGGGGTTTTCATCTTTTCAACCGCTACAGCGGTAGCCGCTGTAGCGTCAGCTATCGTTTCTTGGGCCTCTTTGCTTGCTGCCATCTCAGCCAATTTTTGAGCTGCTTCTTTCTCTGCAGAATTTTTAGGAGATTCCTTTCCTGCTGCAACTGCTTCCTCTTCTGCTGTGGCTACCCTAGGACTTTTGTCTTTAAACGCTGCAGCATTAGCCGCTGCAGCGTCTACTGGCAGAACACCTTCTTCTGGGTGCTCTACCAACTTGACTCCAGGATTTCTTCGGGCTTTGTGGTATGATGCATAGCTCTTCTTTGGATTGATTTCTGTGGTTTCAGGTTGCTGTTGCTGGGGGCTTAGGGGTGATTGTTGAATGGGTGAATTTCCTGGTTGAGGGATGGGGGTGGGGCTTGATGGTGGTGGATTTCTTTGAGTGGGGATTTGGATGGGGATTTTGGTGTTTGAGGGATATGGGTAGGGCTTGATGGTGGTGTGGTTTCTTTGAGTGAGGATTTATATGGGGATTTTGGTGGGGTTTTCTTGGGGCTTGGGTCACAGTATACTTCTTCTGCCTCAGTACTCTCAGTTTCTTCACCAGCTGACTCCTCATCTTCCTGACTCTCCATCTCTCTCATCACAACCTTGGTTTCTTCCGCATCTTCTTCACTGATCATCTCCATTTCTTTAGAATCCAGGGTCTCTTCTTCCTCCACAATCATTTTCTTTTCTTTCTTAGCAGGGCTCTGCTTTTTCTTTGCTGCTGGGCTCTCCACTGTTTTCTTCAGTACCTTCTTGCTCTTCTCTTTTTCCACTCTGTTGCTTGGCTCTTCGTCTATTAGCCATTCTGGAAATTCTGGTGGTGGAATGGAGGATTTTCCTTTGGAGATTTGGGCATACATAGTCTTTTCTCATTGAAATTTTTCTTTTACAAAGTGGCAGAGAGACTGCTGCTGTAGCGCCAGACGCTGTAGCATCACATTGTCAACAGCCGCTGTAGCGGCAGGCTTCTGCTTGGGTATGAACATACAGGAAAAGCTCCATGTGGGGATCTCCTTTCTTCCTTTTTCTGCACCTCTACATCAGCATTCAAACACAAATCAGTGATTAAGCATGGAAAATAGATGTTACCTCCCTTTTTGACTCTACATTTCTCTATCTCCCTCGCAATCAACTTTCCCACATCAATATCCTCTCCTGCCATGATAGCATCTATGACAATCAGCCTCTCCTTCTCCACAAATGTGGTGTGGGAGGTTGGCAACAGTGAGTGCTTGATGAAGCTGCACCACAAATTGGCTTCCTCGCACAGATAGGACTTCTTAATTTTGTACTCAGCACCAAATTTCTCCCACTTGGACCCTTCTACACATATCCTTTCTCTGACTCCCTCCATTTCTTCTTTTCCCCAGGATTTTACCTTATTCTCCAACGCTTTTCCTTGATAGCCAAGATGGAATAGATCATTGATGGTCCTTGCATTGAAATTCACCGTTTCACCCCTAACCTGAGAATAGGTTTGGGGCTTTCCATCCTTGGGTTCTTCTATACCTGAGTAGAACTCTCTAACCAAAGAGACCAGATACTTCTTTCTGTGCTTAATAAAATGCTCCCACCCTAGCGCTGTAATGGTTGTCGTGAACGCTTCAGGAGCTTTATCAGTTTTAAAACCTCTTTCAGCAATAAACTCCATTTGCCAAAATTTCTGAGGATCAGAATTTACCATTTTTGGCTTTGATGATTCTGGCTCTTCGTTGGATCTTTTTCCGGATCTTTTGGAGGCTACTTGCTTCATTGTCATGGCGTGACTTAACAGTTTGAATTGGGATGGTGAGGTTTTTGGGAATGGTTTGTTTGTGTTGGAAAACAAGAAGAGAAGAGAGTTGTGGGTGGTGATGGTAACGGCGAAGGTATAAAACGTGCGTGCGTGGGGAGTTGAATTTGCGAAGTGACCGTTGTGATGTGATAAAGGAGAGAGAGAAAAGTGAAACGTGGGTTAAATGACTTGACTCTGCTGTTGGGGCAGTTAGGATAAGACTCTGAAAACTCCCACGTCACCATTTAGTGAGAAACTTTTTATTTTATTGTTTGACTTTGGTCAGCTTCCCACAACAACCGTTGACCGTCTTGGCAACGTTACACCCTGCAACGCTAATGTTCAATCTTTGTACCTTTCAACTAGATTCCTGCAAAAAGAAAAACTCAACACAACAAAAATTGTTAAAATTCTTGGGGTGCCTCCCAAGAGCGCTTGCTTTAAGAGTGTTCAGCCAGACTTCCTCTTCTTATAGATGTCTTTTAATTCAATTGTGGTTTTTCCTCTTACCACATTCTCACCAAGGTATTGTTTGACCCTTTGACCATTTACTTTGAAGGTGGTGTTAGTTGCTTCATCATTGAGGTCCACTACACCATGAGGGTATAGCTTCACTAACCTGAAGGGGCCTGACCATCTTGACTTCAATTTCCCAGGAATAACTTTAGCCTTGAATTGAACAGCAACACTTGCCCTCCTTCAATCAGCTCTCTTCTTTGTATTTTCTGGTCATGCCATACCTTGGTTTTTTCCTTGTAGATTGCTGCATTTTCATAGGCAAAATGCCTAATTTCTTCCAGCTCATGCAATTGCAGCATTCTAGCACCTCCTGCTCCATTGTAGTCAAAGTTGAGCTTTTTCAAGGCCCAATGGGCTTTGTGTTGTAGCTCAATAGGCAAGTGACAAGCTTTTCCATAGACAAGCCTATAGGGAGACATCCCTAAGGGTGTTTTGAAAGTTGTCCTATAGGCCCACAAGGCATCATCTAAGTGCATTGACCATTCTTTCCTTGTAGGCCCTACCATTTTCTCAAGCATCCTCTTGATTTCTCTGTTGGATAACTCAGTTTGACCACTTGTTTGTGGATGGTAAGCAGTGGCTATTTTGTGTTTGACTCCATATTTAGCTAAGAGGGTTTCAATTAATTTGTTGCAAAAATGAGATCCCTCATCACTAATAATGGCTCTAGGAGTTCCAAATCTGGTAAATAAAGTTTTTAACAAAAATTTGCTCACGGACTTAGCATCATTGTTGGGTAGAGCAACAGCCTCTACCCACTTTGAAACATAATCCACAGCTACTAAGATATAAAGATTTCCATGAGATGGAGGGAAAGGTCCCATGAAATCCATTCCCCAAACATCAAAGAGTTCTATTTCCAAGATGTTTGTCAATGGCATCTCATGTTTATTTGATATATTCCCTGTTCTCTAGCATCTGTTACATCTTTTCACCAAGTCCTGAGCATTTTTAAACAGTGTAGGCCAGTAATAACCTGGTTGCAATTAGAGGTGTTCGCGGTGCGGTTTGGTTCGGTTTTGAGCAAAAAAGTGCACCGAACCGCAGGGTAAAAATAGATGCGGTTTGGTTTGGTTCGGTTGGCTTAAAAACAACCAAACCAAACCAAAGCGGTTTGGATTGGTTCGGTTTTGTTCGGTTTTTGACGAGACAAAACATGATTTATACGTAATTCAAACATAATTTGGTTCGGTTTTGTCCTGGCAATATAATTCAACATAATTCAACATAATTTGGCCTCCACAGCACCAATATAATTTGTCCTGGCAATATAATTCAATCTAATTCAATCTAACAGCAAAGCACAACACCAATATAATTCCAATCTAATTCAACATAATTTGGCCTCCACAGCACCAATATAATTCCAGCAGAGCACCAATTCAACAAAGCATAATTCAACAAAGCAAATCTAATTCAACAAGTCTCCATCAATTCTCCAAATATAATTCAGCCAATATAATTCAACAACATAATACAAATATAATTCCAACATAATTCCACTCTTCAGCAAATATAATTTAAACATAATTCCAATCTCCAGCAAGTCTCCAAAGGCATTATCTGTATCCACTACTCCAGCAAGTGTCCTACAAAGCAAATCAGTAAATAAAATCAGTAACTAAAATCAACAAATGATAAAGTAATAAAATCTAACAAGATTCAACCGGATTCAAGTACATACCATTTCATTTGATTTAGCTCGAAAATACATCTAATCGTCATCTGATTCAATATCAGAAAGTCCTTCATTCAGTTGTGGGATCGGAGCAAGTTCTACGAATATATCAAATATATTAACAAACGTTAGACAAAAGAAATAATTGTAATTTCACAAAACAGAATTTACAAACCATATATACCTTCTTCCAGCTTTTCCAAGTCTTCCAAGAGCTCTTCAATATCCACCGACAAAGGGGAGGATCTTAGCCAATTTTGTGCACAAATTAAAGCTTCAACAGTGTGTGGTGTAAGAGAGCTCCTATAAGAACTAAGAACTCTACCTCCAGTAGAGAAAGCGGACTCCGAAGCAACAGTAGATATGGGCATAGCCAATATATCTCTAGCCATTAGACCAAGAGTAGGGTATTTAGTAGAATTTACCTTCCACCAATTCAAGATGTCAATAAGTAGGTGGATATAAAAAAAAAACCAAGCAACACTACATCAGTGTGTGGCAAAACAAGTGCTAGAAGAAAACACTTTTGATCAACAACTTAACAATTAACTGACTTTAGGCACTTTGCAGCAGATTAAAAAAATGATATTCAAGAAAAATAAGCTATTTGACATAGAAAGGTTATTCTGTACTTGTTTAACAATTTTGCAGATTATTTCTTAGATGGGTTTAAAAATTCAGATCTTGAGATTGACAACCCATGGACCAATTAAATTGAAAAAACATGCTTAAAAGCATTTGAGTTTACATATATGGATGAAACATAATAAATATGATGACAGTGAGGACATATTCACTTCAAGAGTAGGGTATTTAGTAGAAAGAAAGAAATGCGAACTGAGCATATATATTCCATAAATCAAGCAGTTCATTCCATAACAACAGAGCATATATATTCGAGCAGTTCATACATATTCCATAAATCAAGCAGTTCACAATCTGAGAAAAAATTTCCATAAATAAATTTAACAGTACAACAACGCAAGGAGAAAGAAAGAAATGCGAACTGAGATGAGTAAAATGAACTGAGAAAGAAACGAAAAAATGAATCAAGATGAATCAATCGGGCAGTTCATATTCACAATCAGGCAGTCCAAGAATCGAACCTGTGAGTTGAGATGAGAGATATCAGTAACGGTGACTCATAGTTGCGCGTTGAGAGAGAGATCAGTAACGGTGGTGACTCACGGTTGCGCGTTGAGAGAGAGAGAGAAAGATCGGTTGCGTTGAGAGTGAGATCAGATAGGGTTTGTGCGTGAGTGATGGCTGCGATGCTGCGTTGAGAGTGAGTGAGATCAGATAGGGTTGTTTGGTTTGTGCGTGAGTGAGATGAGATCTGATAGGTTTGGTTTGTGCGTGAGTGACATGAGATCTGGGCTGGTTGTTGTTGGGCTGTGCGCTGCCCGCGTTGTTGGGCTGGGGCCTAGTATATTAATAACAAAAAAAATAATAAATAGGATTTTAGCGGTTTGGTTTGGTTTGGTTCGGTTTCTGAAATCGGAACCGAGAACCGAACCGAACCGCTCGGTTCAGTGGAAAAAAAAACCGAACAAAACCGCTATAAATCAGTTTTTTGAGGTTTTCAGTTTGGTTTGGTTCGGTTTGCGGTTCTCCTATTGGTTTGGTTCGATTTTGAACACCCCTAATTGCAATACCTTTGCAGCTGTTCTGATCCCACCAAAATTCCCACCACAAGGTGTAGCATGGCAATGCTGTAGCACTTGGTTTTGCTCTTCCTCTGCAATGCACCTTCTCATCAATTGGTCCTGACACTTCTTGTAGAGAAAATGTTCATCCCAATAATAGTGTTTTACTGTGTGGAAGAACCTCCTCTTTTGCTGATAATTCATTTCAACAGGCACCACCTTGCTAACCAGAAAATTTACGATGTCAGCATACTAAGGTGTCGAAGGTTCAGGCGATGCAGCGTCTAGCGTGATAGCGCTAACCGCTACAGCGGTCGTTGCCTCAGTAGTTATTGCCAACAGCTTCTCATCTGGGAAGTGTTCCTTGATTTCTCCTCCTGCTGTACCTGCATTTTCTCTTTCTATTTGGGATAAATGATCAGCAACTTGGTTCTCCACTCCTTTTTTATGACGAATTTCTAAATCAAATTCTTGGAGTAGGAGAACCCATCTAATAAGCCTTGGCTTTGCATCTCTTTTAGTGATCAGATACCTGATGGCAGAGTGGTCTGTGAAGACAATCACTTTAGTACCAGCCAAGTATGATCTAAACTTGTCAAATGCAAAGACAACAGCCAAAAGTTCTTTTTGTGACTGTGTAATTCAATTGAGCTGCTATTAGTGTTCTGCTAGCATAATAAATTGAATGAAAAATTTTATCATACCTTTGCCCCAGTACAGCTCCAATGGCAAAGTCGCTTGCATCACACATAAGCTCAAAAGACTTACTCCAGTCAGGAGCTACAAGAACTGGTGCAGTTATTAAAGTTTTCTTCAGTTTCTTGAAGGCTTGCATACAATCTTCATCACATATGAAAGGGATATCATGCTGCAACAGTTGGCACAGAGGCTTGGAGATTTTTGAAAAATCTTTTATGAACCTCCTATAGAATCCAGCATGTCCCAAAAAACTTCTGATGCCTTTGATGTTTGTTGGAGGAGGTAGCCTTTCTATGACTTCTATCTTTGCTCTGTCCACTTCCAGCCCCTTCTTCGAGATTCTGTGCCCCAAGGCAATACCCTCTTGTACCATGAAATGACATTTTTCCCAATTCAGTACTAGGTTAGTCTACTCACACCTATTTAGAATTTATTCCAAGTTGGACAAACATAGATGGAATGTTTCCCCAAACACAGAGAAGTCATCTATGAATACCTCCATGGATCTTTCAATGAAGTCTGAGAAAATTGCCATTATACATCTCTGGAAGGTGGCAGGTGCATGCACAGACCAAATGGCATCCTTCTGAATGCAAAGGTGTCATATGGACATGTGAATGTGGTATTTTGCTGGTCTTCAGGGACTATTGCTATCTGGTTATAACCAGAATAACCATCTAGAAAATAATAGAATTCTTTCCCAGTTAACCTGTCCAGCATCTGGTCAATGAAAGGCAAGGGGAAATGATGTTTCCTTGTAGCCTTGTTTAACCTCCTATAATCCATGCAAATCCTCCATCCTGTTACTGTTCTGGTTGGCAGCAGTTCATTCACTTCATTAGTGATTACTGTTACCCCTCATTTCTTTGGGACACACTGCACGGGACTGACCAATGCACTGTCAGAGATATGGTAAATAATACCTGCATCCAACCATTTGATAATCTCTTTCTTCACCACCTCTTTCATGATGGGATTCAGTCTCCTCTGCCCTTCAATGCAGTTCTTGGAGTTTTCTTCTAACTCAATTCTATGCATGCAGATGGTGGGGCTTATACCTTGAATATCAGACATTTGCCACCCAATTGCTCTTTTATGTCTTTGCAGTGTACCAATCAGATCCTATTCCTGCTCATCTGATAGATCAGAAGCTATTATAACTGGTAAGGCTCTGTCTTCCCCCAAATAGGCATATTTGAGGTGGGTAGGTAACTCCTTCAGCTCTAAAGTAGGTGGTTGTTCAATGGAAGGTAGATTCTCTCTTATGTCAGAATTTTCTTGCTCAAGAGATTCATACTTTCTGGCCCAAACTTCTTTTACTGTTAGTTCCACTTCTTCTGTAGTTTCTGCACCAGAACCTGAATCTTCACTGTTGTTTAGCAGCTGTTCCAAGTGATCAGTGCTTTTCTGAAAATGTTTTTGAACCACTTGGTCTATAGAGACCACAAATGAGCATTCTTCAGTATTGGGGTCTGGAAACTTCATGGCATTAAGGACATTAAATATGACTTCTTCGTCATTGACTCTCATGGTCAATTCTCCTCTTTGCACATCTCTTAGTGTTCTTCCAGCAGCTAGAAATGGCCTTCCCAATATTATAGGCACTTCTTTGTCTGCTTCAAAATCCAGAATCACAAAGTCCACAAGGAATACAAATTTATCTACCTTTATTAGGACATCTTCTAGTATTCCTTCTGGATAAGTGTTCTGTTAGCTAATTGCAGAGTCACTGATGTAGGTCTGGCAGTTCCTACTCCTAACTGTGTGTATATGGACTTTGGCATTAGATTTATGCTAGCACCCAAGTCACATAAGGCACGGCCAGAGTATAAATTCCCAATGGGACAAGGTATGGTAAAGCTGCCAGGGTCCTTTGACTTCAGGGGTAGTTTGTTTTGCATAATCATGCTACACTCCCCTGTTATTGCTACTGTTTCAAATTCCCCAAGCCTTCTCCTTTTTGTGAGCTCATCCTTCATAAACTTAGCATAGTTTGGCATTTGTTGGAGGGCCTCCACCAAAGGTACATTAATGTGCAGTTGTTTAAGGACTTCCAGGAATTTGTTGAATTGTTTGTCTTCCTGAGCCTTCCTAAGCCTCTGAGGATATGGAGGGTCAGGATATGCTGGAATAAATTTGGGTGGTGGTATCTGGGCAGCAACAGGCGTTGTAGCGTCAGCTTTAGGCGTTGTAGCGTCAGCTTTAGGCGCTGTAGCGTCTGGTGTAGAATTTTTTTCTTTATCAGATTTTGTATTTTTTTTTATCACTTGAAACAAGTGATGGCCCTTGCAAATCTTTCCCACTCCTTAGAGATATAGCTTTGACATGCTCCTTCCCTTGAGTATTAGAAGTTGAAGCTTCAGTAGTGGATGGCAATGATCCACTTGCTCTTTGGGTAAGAACATTAGCTATTTGCCCCATTTGTATCTCCAGGTTTTTAATGGAAGCTTCATGAGTTTTCAGAGTTGTCTTACAGTCGCTCATGAAGCCTTTTAACAAACCTTCCATGGAATTATCAATAACAGGAGCATTCTGCCTTTGATAGTTTTGAGTAGGAAATCCTGGTGGATTAGCTGGAGCACTGTAAATTGGTGTTGTAGCAGTGTTGGCTCCCCATCTGAAGTTGGGGTGATTCTTCCAACCAGGATTATAAGTATTTGAGTAGGGATTATTATTCTTGTTGAATCCCACGTAATTCACAGAGACGGGATTACCTGGACATTCTTCATAGAGATGCTCTCTTCCACAATAAACACAGCTAGTTGAACCTGGAGCAGCTTGCTCTATAACAGCCACAGTTGGCTCAACTGGCGCTGTAGCGGTAACCGCTGCAGCCTTAGAGGTACTCATGCTCTTTATCATATTGGTGAGAGAAGCGACCTGAGCTGACAGGGCTGAGACTTCACTAATTTCATGAACACCAGCTACCTTTTTCTGTAGAGCTAGCATTTCTGTGGGCCACTGGTAGCTATTGGTGGCAATGTCATCTATCAAGTCACAAGCTTCATTGTAGGAAGTTTTCAATAGTACTCCCCAGAAGAAGCATCAAGCATTAGTCTGGTATGTGGATCCAATCCATTGTAAAAGGTCTCCATCTGAATGATCGCTGGTATACCATTATGGGGACATCTTCTCAACAGTTCTTTCCATCTCTCCCAGGCTTCAAACAGTGTTTCAGAATCTTTTTGTTTGAATGCAGTAACTTCGCTCCCCATTCTTGCATTTTTACTAGGGGGAAAATATTTTGCCAAAAATTTCTCAGCCATTTTATTCCAAGTATGGATAGAGTTAGGCTCTAGAGAAATTAACCAGGTCTTTGCTCTATCCTTTAAGGAATAAGGAAAAAATTTTAACCTAAATGCATCATCACTGACTCCTGGAATGATAAAGTTACTGCAAACCTCCAAAAATTGTTTTAAGTGTAGATATGGGTCCTCTTGGGGAGAACCACCAAACTGACCTACTGTTTGGAGCATCTGAAACATCATGGGTTTGAATTCAAATTGAGTTGTTTGAAGAGTAGGCCCAGCTATGCTTGTCTCCATGGTTAGTGGATCAAACACAGCATAGTCCCTCATGGGTCTGTCCCTGTCATTTACCATGTCAGCAGGGCCTAGATTTATGAATTGTTGCCTATACCAGTCTTCATCATTATGCAATGTAGGAGTGGGTGGTTTATGTCCTCTACCTCTACCTCTTGGATCAGATCTGCCTCTACCCGTATTAGATCTACCACCTAGTGTGGTACCTCTGCCTGAGTTTGTTCTGCCACCGTGTTCAGACATTGTGGGTCTAAGCTGTCTTAGTCTCTGAAGTTGTCTCAGTTTCCTAAATCTTCTTTCTGGCTCTGGATCCAACTCGAACTCTGGTGGTTGGGACCTGGGCATGCGCTGCAGCATCTACCGCTGTAACATCAAGAAACAACACACACTACAAGAAAATCGCGTATTACCGGCGGATTTTTTCCGGCGGATTTATTGTTAAAAAAATAATAAAAAATTTGAAAAATCCGCCGGAACTGTTATAAATTCCGCCGGAACGTTTTCAGCTTCCTATAAATAAAATTTTCTCATACACTCTTCTCATTCTCTCATTTCACTCTTATTTCCTTCTCACTTTCTCCTACACCCTTCTACATTTCTCTCTTCTTCTTCTTTCTCATTCATTCTTCTTCCTTCTCACTTCTTCTTATTTTCTCATTTTCATACTCTCATTCATATTTATTCCTTCTCACTTCTTCATTCTTATTCTCTCCTATATCATTTTTCCATACTCTCTTTCATTCTTTTTTTTACACCATCTTCCTCCTCATTCATTCTCACTTATTCATTCTTCTTCCTTCTCACTTATTCTTATTTCTTCATTCTCATACTCTCATTCATTCTTTGTTTTACACAACTCTCTTTCATTTTTATTCATTCTAATTCTATTACTTCTCATTCTAATTTTTTTCTATTACGTCTTATTTATTTAAATATAAAATTTGAAAAAAAAATTAATTTTTTTTTTAAAATCCGCCGGAAACGTCATTTCCGGCGGATTTGGTGCATTTCCGGCGAATTTTCCGTCGGAAAAACGCGTTTTTCTTGTAGTGACACCAGCGTAAAATCTTCACTAATATTGCTAAAAACTTTAAACAATAAAAATTAAATGCAATCCCCGGCAACGTCGCCAAAAACTTGTTGTGCGAAAAGTAGTTTGTGCAAGTATACACAATCGTAACAAGTAATATAATGATAAGTAGAGATCATTCCCACAGGGATTGGAATTAATTTAAGAGTTTAAGAGATTAGCAAGTTAGTGAAACAAGTTAATTGACAATAACAAACGTGAAATTGCAAACATAATAAGTTGTGATAAAACAGTAGTGAAACTAAAGTGTAAAGAGTAAGTTGGATAGCTCATATGTTATGTAAATTCCCAAGAGCAAAGCGCTATAGCGTTAGACGCTGTAGCGTTAAGCGCTGTAGCGGTATGTAAGCGTGCCTTTCAGTCACTGTCGTCAGGGTTTTGTTACAAGACTCCTATGTCTAGGCTCTAAATAAGTTCAGCCCTGTATAATGAAGAACTTACAGCTTTTACCTTATGAACTATTACTCTCCTATGTCTAGGGTTAAGTACAAGTGTTTTAAATGTCTTTAAATGACCTTTCATTCATATCAATCCTTGAGTTCTCTTCGTAAACCATGTCTGTACCTACAAAGCCCCTTATTTTAGTTGATCAACACCAAAACAAGTTTGAAAGCATTATAACACAAGGATTGAAACACAAACGTCATAACATTATATATATACTTTACTCAAGGTTCATTACAAACACTAGAACAATCCAACTACAAGTGTTTAGCTCATAACAAGCTTCATCAAAACAACATAAACTGAAAAGATTATGTTACCGTATGTGAGCAAGAGAAGAATGGTTACAAAAGATGCACTCCAACAGATGCACTCCAACAATCCCAATTCATACACGATGGATGATGCTATGGCGTGAGCAAACCGTAGGTGAGATATAAAAAATAAACTAGAAAATAAAGCTTAAGAGTAGAGCAACAATGGAGGAAGTCTAAAATGTCAAGTTAGTTCTTTCTCCCAAATCTAAAACTCTCTCCTTCTACGAATGAAAATCTATATATGATTAGAAGAAGATAATACTTAAATATTATCTCCAAATCCATAAAGTGGCTTTACAAAAAAGGCAATGATTAGAATTATCACCAACTATCACTTAAACTCCAATTAGGAAATGCCAAGTGTCTTTGTGAATCCACTTGGAAGTCCCTATGTCAGGCTGAGAAGAAGAAGATCAGAGTGATGACTCATCAATCAGCAAGTGGCTTCATAAATATCTAATTGGCCAACCGCTCCATAGCGTTGTAGCGCTTACCGCTGCATAGCGTCTACCACTGCAGCACTCAAGCAAAACATCAATATATTCACAAAGGCACCTATTATGCCCAATATTTAGGAAATCAACTCTGAACCTACATCTATACTTTTTATTAGGAATTTACATATTAAAGTACTAGAATTACTAGAGAACTTGCTTGGATTTAAGTGAGAAGAGCACAAATAACTCATATAAATATGGGTTATCACTAGTTGAAGTTTAGAATATGGAAAATTTGGGGGTCTCATTCGAGTTGTTGTTCCTTTGAAAGGTTTTCTAGAAAATTATATTGCAATCAGTATTATATATTGCAATATATCGTAAAAAGTATAACTTTTCAAAAATAATGTTATTGCTAAAAAGCAATTCTATGATTTAAAATCATTAACCGTTAGCGTTAACCACTAACGGTAACAAAAGATATGAATAATAAAAATATGCAACTTCAAAATTGTTGGTTCGAGTAGGTTCCCAGGAAAGAGAGGTGAGTCACAATGGACACGCTTAAGTACCAAGTCTTTCCTAGCCAGAATTTTTCCCAAACAATATGAATTAAAAAAAATTCATTCTTATAGAGATGATTATTCTCATTCCGTAGAATTAACAGTAATATAGAGATAATCATTCTCTTTCTATAAGACAGTATAGAGAAAATTATTCTCTTTCCAATGATAAACTGTATAGAGAAAATCATTCTCTTTCTATTGATAAATAGTATAGAGAAAATTATTCTCTTTCTATAGGAATATTTCTTTAGCTATTTTATCTCTTCCTTTCTGATCAGCTGTTTCAGTGAGCACTTGAATGTCATCTTTTAAATGTTGGCAACATTTTTCATATTTAATAAAAATTTATTTTGTTGCCATTGTTTTAATTGACATTCTTGAAAATGAAACGATTTGTTGAAGTTAGAAACAGCAGAATCAGAGCCAGTAATGTCTTCGGTAGTCATGGCTAAATTCGAAACGTCTTAAAATTGTTCTTTTTGAGTTTCAGAAAAGTATTTCAGAAAATCAATCACCGAAGAAATTAATGGGTTGAGTCGCGGACTAGGTCGCTCTCTTTAAGACGTTTCGTGGCACTGCTCAAAATTGTGCAGACAATCTATCAACCACGACGTCCCCAGGATAAAACAGCCCAGTCAAAACTGTTACGAAATATCACTGCACGGTGAAATTTCGTGCAGTGATATTTCGTTCAAAAAATACACCTTCATATTATGGTCCGAAGACCACTCAAATATGGTACTAAGACCACTCTAATATGGTACGAATACCACTCTAATTTAAGAAAGGAAATTGGGGAGGGAGAAGAAAAGAAAACTCGGTACTGCTTCGAGTTTTTGTGCAAAGAATGAAGTGAGGAAATGTCCTATTTATAGGAAAAAACTCGACTTGCTGCGCAAGTAAGTTGTTGGAGAAAGTTGGAGAAAAATCCTCAACAGCTAAATACGGCTAGTTCAGCGTATCTGGTCAGTTCAACGAATCTGGACAGTTAGCGAGCGACGCACCAAAATAAAATAAAAATAATTATTTTTCGCAAAGAATAAATTACACCTCACATTTTATCAGAAAAATAATCTGGACTGTGTGGTGGTCGGTTAGTGTGCGATGAAAAGTATGAGAGGATCAGAAACATTTTATCATTTCTCATGAGAATTCATCTGACTAACAATTAAAATAGAAGTAACCTTTATGAGTTCTGCATGCACACATGCACGAATCAAAAATATATTCAAAGAAATCCTTATCATCACTAATAAAATTCAAAGAAATCCTTATCATCACTAATAAAATTCAAAGTCGGTATCGGGGTTCTAGACCGACTCAAGGCGACTATAGCATCTCCCTCTTGAGTCAGTCTAGAACCCGGTAATGAAACAAAGTCGGTATCAGGGTTCTAGACTGGCTCCAATTTGTTTCATCACTGGGGTACTAGCTGAGTCTGGCTATTAAAATGGAGTGCATTAACCACCTGCACCCAAGTCTGGAGTTCCACGATATGCTGTTTATAAGCCGGGATGGTTTTATTATTGCACAAAATGATAGGATGTATTAATGAGTTTTGTTTCGTGCGTAGAAAGATAGAGATGACGAGATCATGTTTCCACCAAATGATTTCTATTTTGTAAAATTGTAGCAACATGGGGGATTAGAGATGACGAGATCATGTTTCCACCAAAAAAAGATAGGATGTATTAATTAAAAATATTTTAAACATTTTTTCTGAAAAAAAATGGCAGCAAGGAGATTCACTCTTAGATATTTGTAAAACATATTTAATAATTAAATATATAAGAAATCACGACACTTTTAGTTAAAGTAGTTTGATAATGAAGAGGCTTATGTTAAATTTGTGTTTAATTGTAACCAAAAAAATTTGTGTTTAATTACTTTTTACTACTCATTTTGATACCAATGGGGAGGGGACTCTAGATGTGAAGTTGATAGGCAGATTTTCATAAAACGAGTCGATGATGTTTGATACACAGCACACTGAGAGATTCCATGTCTTTATAGCAAGAAAAACACATTGTCTTTTGCCTACTTTGTGTTTATCTTTCTCATTTATTATTTTTCTCGTCTTAAAAGAAAGATTGAGTGCCTTAAAAGCAAACAAAGCACCATGCACTTACCTATCTCGTGTCTATCTCTTTCATCTATTATCTTCTCTCATATCGTCTCATTTTTCTCTCTCTAAAAGTAGCTAAAGTCATTAAAGGGATAGACAACTAAAGATACCTAATCAAATCCTCTTATCTTATCTCATTTTTCTCTCTCCAAAAATAGCCTTTAAGTCATCAATGTATGGACTATCAAAAACACCTAATCCAACTCCAAATCCCAATCCCAATTTTAACTAAAGATCTCGCATTGAAAAATTATATTTCCACAACCTGCTATTATCACAGTTTACTGCTTACGAAAAACAACCTAAAAAATTTGGTTCGGGGATATTATGTTTTTTTTTATAAGCAAATGTTAGTGGGGGATGGGAGAATGTTAGTTTCCAGTGTTTGAACCTGGACCTCCTTCTTGCAACTTTGCAACTCCTTCATGTCCCTTAGCTCGCCAACTGAGCTACCTTCCTGGGACTTCGGGGATATTATGTGAAAACCCCAAGCCAATTTGTAGGTTAAAAACCATAATGAGAATTACTAAAAATATACTAAAAAATTAGGAAACAAAAGATACCATGGTTTTGTCGGGGAAAAAAGATACCATGGTAAAGTCTACAGCAACAAAATCTGATATAGACACAAATAAACTCATTTAAATGTACAGTTCAACGCCCTAAGATATAACATTTTGGAAGATGAACATCTAATCTAGGAATAAGTTTCAAATAAACTCTCCAAAAGAAAACCTCGTTACAGATTAGTGCACTCTCCAATTCATTGAATCTGAAGGAAGCTATCTTCTACATTCTGTTCTGTAACAGGTGAAAGAAGTGGAATTACTCCATTGCAACAACTCTTACCCTATGAAGGGTTTCTCAAATTACAACATCTAAGCATGATGTATTTGCAAATAAGCCTTGGTATAACAGTTAAATAGAATAAAAAGCTCCAAGGACCATCAAGACTTTGCCATATCAAAATAACAGGTTCCGTATACCATCCAAACAAGCCGATTTGGGTTTATTCTGACGACTTCGTAGACAGGAAATCTTTGAGTGGCTTTGGAGTTCCATCAATGGCCATATTTCCCATACTAACTTCAACAGCCTCCTGCTCAGCCTCTTCCCTAATTTTTTTAGATTTTTCACGGTCGATAGCATCGGGTTGAACATTGGTCAGTAAGGGCTCAAGAGTCAGAGGACTTGCAGTCATCCATGGATGATTAAGGCACTGAGCAGCTGTTGGCCTTTTTTCAGGGACAAAATCAAGTAATGGAGTAAGGAAGTTAGCCATGTCACTTGCATCTTGCTCGCTAAAATCATATTTCTCCATCAGCACCTTGTTAATAGGCCAGAAACGTAACCGGCGAATGTGCCTCAAATCACCATATCTATTGAAATAGTCCCGGGAATAGCGGCCACCAAGTGCAATCTGAATGAAAGAATTGTTCATTCTTTTAGGACGAGCACAATTAAAATATTGATACTATTACTAATAAAGTCAAAATGCATTTCAGTAAACTATAAATATTGTCTGAAAGCAGAAAAATTCTTTACAATGGAAAAGAGTAGATACAATAGGATCGTAAAGATAGTGTCTATTATGGAGTAACTGATAACATGTGGATTAAGCATCTCGGAAGTGTGGAGTATTTTTCTTCACGAACATATCAAGATGCAAATTTATAATACAACTTCGGCGCTTTACAGCAAAACACCTAACATGCTTACCTTGCGAGGCATCATTCCAAGAAGCTCCATCATCAAGGCCAGATGATCCTGAAGGGTAAATTTTGAAATCTCATCAAAATAATTCATTGATTGAAGTTGAAGTCCAAATATCCAAAGCAGTAATTTACTATAGCTAATGTATTATTTTAGTCCTTTGATAATTATTGAGCAAGCTTCATATATCAATTTTTGTAAAATTGTTACAAATAGAGGTAGCTCAGTAGCTAGAGGCCGAGGAAGACCAAGAAAAACTATAGGCGAAACTATTAAGAAAGACTTAGAGGCCAATGGTTTCACTAAAAACACGATTCATGAAACATCACTATGAGCAAGTGATCGATGTAGCCGACCCAGCCCAGTGGGATAAGGCTCCGTCAGTGTGAATGTTGTTGTTAGTCTGCTACAGTTAAGTCCCTCCACTTTCATTGTACTTAAAACTCAAATTCTCATTTTCTACGCAAAAATCTCACAAATTTAATCCATTAAATCACTTTAAACTTTCTTCCGCTTAAAATTCACCAATCAAAACAATCAAATTCACTCAAAATAAATACATAAATAAATAACTATTTTCCCCATTTTGAAACCCTATTATCACATTCTACAAAATAATTCAGATTTCTACAAACTTTTTTACTTCTAAACTTTGAAATTACTCCATATCCCAAATTCATTACAAACCACCATATAGTTGGATAGAAATGTGAATTTAAGGGTTTTATTTCATGTAGATAAAAATTGATAGTAGGACCAAATTTGCTTGATTTTAAAAATAGAGGAATCTGATTGGCTCAAAAAAAAAAACTTGAGTGACTTAAATAACACACAGTCCAAACTACAAGAATCAACAATGAAATTAAGCCTAATTTTAAATAAGTTATAGTGAAGATGTCTTATGAGTACAACATCTTTAGATCAAAAGTCAATCTTAACCTCATTAATAATTTCATAATGCTATTGATTAGATGCCTTATGAGTGGTCCTTGTCAAAAACAAGATGTCTTATGAGTGGTCCACTAGAATAATTACAGACTGAGCTTAGTAACATAAGATCCTTAGTTGGAACGGAGGTCCTTTTTAAACAAACTATTTTGGCCCCATCCCCAAACTAACCAATCAAACCACCCTAAACCCACTTTTGGAGCATAACAGTAGAAGTATTCTAAAAGGGTAATATTCTCTGTACATGTTTCCTTATTTTTCACCCATTTCGAATTTCTAAGACAGCGGATATAAGCAAAGAAAAGAATTCAAAAGAAGACACAGTCGTTTAGGCAGCAAAAAGAAAAAACAAAGTATAGCACTTCAAGCAACAACAAAACAAAAATCTCTGCACAAAAAGTAAATAACTAGCATGGTGTGTAAAAAAAATGAACATTTAGCAAAAACAGCAGAAATATTCTTCCATGCAGATCCATTGTAATTGAATTGTAGTATTAAACAACAATCAAATCAAACAGTTAAGAACAGCTGTCTGCTAAGAAAAATAAATTGTAACAAGCCAGTTTCCATAGCCCAAGTGATGATGATAAATCGATAACTGCAAGGCATTAGATAATTAAAGACAGAAGAGAAACCAAGCAGTTCTTACTTTTGAAGTCGAAACAAGTGCACTTACCTCATCCCTATCATAATTGTCACCACTATGAGGATCAAAAAGAACATCGCCAGTAGCAAGCTCAAAGCAAATACAAGCAAAGGACCACATATCTGCTGGAGTTGAATATTTAGAACCAAGAAGAACCTCAGGACATCTATACTGCCTTGTCTGAATATCATTTGTAAACTGTTTATACGTCCAACAAGCATTGCCAAAATCAACCAGTTTGCAATTAAGATCAACATCTGCAAGCAACTTCTTCCTGGTAGAGCGGCTAGCTCTCCTACGACCATTACTTCCTTGAGGTACATCCTTATTCTCAAAAGTCATTGTCGATTCATCTTTACTCACGGGACTATTAGGTTTACCTTCACCAGATTCTACACTTGGTTTCACACCATTACTACAGTCATCATGCTCAGTTTCTTTGGAATCCTCCTCTGCTACCTCGGGACTTTCCTTCTCAACACATCGCTGTTCTGCTTTTTTAGCCTTTTTCCGTATTTTCTTTTTCTGGTTCTTGGTCAGATCTCCATTCGAACTTTTATCATCTTTCGTGGTCCCATTCCTGGACAAAGTCTTGTCCTTGGTGTTTGGAAGTACAAGTGGGACTCCTGATTTTCTAGGATCCTTAGATGGATCAATTGGAGAGAGAAGTAAGACATTCTCTGGCTTCAAATCAGTGTGTATTATAGAAAGCTCACGATGCAAGTAATCCAAACCCACCAAAACATGGAAACAAATTTCTTTGACCTTGGGAAGGGGAACACCTCGGTAATCACTATACTTGATAACGGTGAGAAGATTATCACCAAGGAATTCAAAAACCATACAAACATGCTGGCCATTAGGTCCTGAATGCTTAAAGTGATCCAAAAGCTTCACAACACATTTCTTGTCCTCTTGATCCCCATCAGCAATTTGTTTGAGAATCTTTATTTCATCCAATGCTGCTTCAGTGTAGTGCTGAGCACTCTTCTGAATTTTTAAGGCAACGTATCGCTACAAACAAATAATTCCCGAATCATTAATAGAGATCCAAATGCAAAACCAAGGCATGTGCGTTAGACAGGCTTTCAACAAATGAAGAATAACACACTCAGAGAGTAAATTTTCATCTAATTAAAGCAACTCAAATGACACAAAATAGACATGTAACAAATTAGAAGGAGCAAAGGCAACAAAAATATGTGTAACTACTTACAGAAATAAAATTTGTACTCCCTCCGTTTCTAAATATAACCAGAAGTGGGTCACGTCAACTTTAGTCAACCCACTTTTGGTTATATTTAGGATCGGAGGGAGTACTAAAGTAGAGAGAGAATAAAATAAAACAGAATACCAAGCCGCAGATTCTCCTGATTCTTTTTATCAGTTAAGATTGGAAAATGACAGATTTCAGCTATGATGCATAGATACTTGAGTTTCGTTGCCGTATCCGTATCCGTTACGTATATGTGCATCATAGGATTTCAGTTAAAAAGTTAAAACAAAATCATTGTCTAATATTGAAAAATGTTTAAAATCCAGTATTACTACTCTCTTTCAATCACCTAAGTGGTTTGGACCGTTTAGCGTTCATGTTAGTTCTTTCTTTCCCTAAAAAACATGAAATAAAGCATACATTTTGGTCAAAGTTCTCTACCAATAGCACTCCTTCATAACCCAAAACACTAAATTTAATTGCCAATCATACAAAGTCAAAGCATTAATTTTTAAACAGGGGAAAGAAACAAAATGAAAAGGACACAAACCGATTTCTGTGTATCCCAAGCGAGCCAAACGGTGGAAAAATGACCCCAGCCGAGTTTGCTTTGAATCACATAGCAACCATTTTTGAAAGTGTCACCAATCCGAACCGCGTGGTATCCTCCTCGCCTGTAATCTTCAGTTCCTTCGTCCTCTGAACTGTAATCACTCAACTCTTTGCGGTCCTCCGCCATTGGAGCAGAAGGACCAACACCGAACTCTGCAAACTACTGCTATGGATCGATTTAGATATAAAAATGGAAATTTAAAGGACGACTAATCGATTTGATTTGACCAATAATGGTCACAGATGAGGAGGAATAGAGTGAGATAGGGGTAGGAGAAATCCTTGAATTCAGTGAAACGGTGTAAATGGGAAATTAGGGTTTTTCAGTACTCTTGCCGGGAAAACAAAAAAAAAAAATAAGGGATTTTTTTCTTCTTAATTATTTTTGTCAAAACTTTTTTTGACAATTTTTTTTTGTCAAAAACGTGTTAGATTAGAAAGTGTTTTTTTTGTCAAAAGAAAAAAAGAAAATGTTTTTTTGGGATAAAGATCATGGGAACACGGCCCAACCACAAAAACACCAAAATCGGCCCAAAGGCCCAACCCGAATTGGACCAAGCAGTGAAACAAAGTAGAACACGTGTTGCACGGGGACTAAGGATTAACTAGATCTCATAACTAAGACGGAGTTACGAAAGCCACATTGAAACTCACACACACAATTAGTGGCGGACCCAATAACCTAGGTTAGGGGGTGCAAAAAAATTCACTATGGTTTTTGGATTGTTACAAAAAAAAATTCAAATGACCTCACTTAATTTACTAAAATTAAGGAATTAAGTTATCTAACTCTACATTAATTTATTTAAGAGAAAATCACCGAATTAGTCTCTAAGTTCGTCATTATCTATTTAAGTCCTAAAGTATGTGAAAAATAAGAAGTAGCTAGTGCGTAAAAATATGTGATATCGGTAAAATTACTTCCTTAAGTTTTATAAATAGTCTGTTACGGAGATTAATAAGACTGATTTTTTAAAAATTTGGTGCAAATTTAAGGATACTAGTGCAAAGTTGAAATTTCGTGGGATTCAAAATAATTTTATATAGGGTACTAGTACTAACATTTTGTTTCCAGGAGGTTCAACTGAACCTCCTAAATATAGTGTAGGCCTGCCACTGCACACAACTACGAGTTCCCAGGCAGCACTACACCAGATTCATACAATTGTTCTGAAATATCACTTCGGTTCCAATAGTAGAAACTAGATTTAGGCCTTTTAGTAAGATACCGGCCTATTTGACGGCTCCCATGGAAGAAGGGGCGTCCCCCCCCCCCCCCCAAAACATTTTAGTATTCCCATCCTTACAAATGGTCCAAAGAAGGCTTCCTAGCATAACAATTCCCATCTGTTTGCTTGATTCCTGATTGCCTACCCTTTGCATCCGCTGTGACAACCATTTTCGCACATAGGACATCTTCAACACATTAATGACAATTTGAAGTTGGGGGTTCGAAACACACAGGTATGGTCTAGGGGTAAAGGAGGAATAAGTGATCCATAGTTTCCTCCTGTTCCAGGCAAAGCGAGCAAGTTGCACTTCTACTGGTATGTCTTCAAAAAAGAACATCATTGTCAGGGAGGATGTTCTACAAGATCTTCCCCAAGTAAATTTTAATCTTCCGACGTAGGATGGAGCTCCAAATGATTTTCCAAAGGGCCCTAGGAATATATTTCGAGGCTAAGGGCCTACAAAAAGCTTCATGAGGACTTTTGCTCGGTGCCACATAACTGGTCTTAACTGAATACTCCCCAGAAGTTATGAACAACCACAAAATTTTACCCTCTTGTTGGGTCCAACTTATAGGTATTTTCAAGGCTTCCATAACAGACTCAAGGCTAAGCGCAACAAGAGCTTTAGCATTATCCCATGTTCTCTGATTTGCTCGAGAATGGACCCAATCTTTGACATGGTTGATTACGGACTTTAAGGCACACTTTCTAAAGGCTAACAACAAGTCCACCTCAATACGAATGTTCTGATTGTTGCCAATATACCATCTTCCCTTCTCTTGATGAGATCTTTTCCATAAAGAATGCTACTCTATACCCATGACTCTAAGCATTTCCTTTTCTTCTTCACCTGCAAAAAAGACACATTGTCAGGGAAATGTATGCCTATGAGGATTTGAACCCACAGTGCATTCAATTCCTGCAAGACTCGCCGAACTTGCTTGCCAAGAAAAACCTAGTTTACATTCTCTAGATTTTTTGAACCTCATCACACCCTCTTATTTCCTTCTTGTGATCTCTTTCTAACTTTTCAAGTGTATTCCTCTTTCTTTCCCTTTTGAGTTCTACCAGAAATTAGTCACTTTAGCACAAGTCTCTGACAAAAGTGCTTAGGGAACCGTAAGGTGGCCATAACATAAGTTGGGATGACTTGAATAACTGTTTTGATAAGGACTCTATCTTTGGTCCAACCAATGGGATTTATTTTGACCTCCCTCCCTTACAAGAAATACCCAAATGCTCTCCCGGGTTATCTTAACTCTGCATTCTCAAAATAGAGGAACACAAACTTTGTTGTTGACCCAACACTTGCTTGCCAAAAATTAACCCATTCTTAGTGATATTTAGTTTTTTCCTCGAAACTTAGTGAACAAATTAAGATTGTGCATGAAATGGTAGAGCTCAAGAGCGGAATCTTAACCAAACGCCAAGACATCATCTCCGTGTGAAATAAGAGGGGCCTATGGGGCTACTCTTACCCCAACTAGCTAATTTGTTTACTTTCACATCCTCTATCAGCATTTGCAAGAGCACATCAAATACTAAGATGAAAAGGTAAGAGGATAGGGGTCCTCTTGTAGCATGCCTCTGCGATCTGTGACATAACCATTTGCTTTGAGTCTGTAAGATATCATGGAGACTAGCTTTATGATATGCTTCCACCTAGGTAACACTGAAACTATAGGCCAGTAGTTATTGTCTCAATTCCCACTCTGCTCTATCTTACATTGTACGTGTGTCCAATTTAGAGCCATTGTCAAAAAAACAAATTGCTTGAGAGTTTTTTTGTTTAGAAATCTATTAAATATACAATTGAGAATAATTTCAAATTTTAAACGTCCACATGTTTTCACATTATTGGTCCACCTAATCATCCCACATGCCAAATCACTCAATATATGTCCCAGACCAATGACGTCAGCCCATTAAACAATAACACACCAATTAAATAGCTGTAACCAGAAAAATCTGAATCCAAAAATATTACAATGAAGACTAATTAACTCTGACTTTATGACCCGTTCTATGTCAGTTTTGCTACAATTTAATGCAAACAAATTCAGGTTCCACATTCAAATACAAAAAAACATTGAATTCGTTGGCCTCACAATCCAATAAAATAGCTGTAACCATTTCATAATCAATATAATACATCACCAGCTGTTATTACTCATGCTACAAATCACAAATTATGCCTGATTTTATGGCATTTATGCTACAATTCCCTGCCCACAAATTTCGGTTCAAAATTAAAAACCAAACAACACTTTCAATGACATTCTGCATATCTCACATTATGCCTGATTTACATTCTGCATATCTCACATTATGCCTGATTTTATGGCATTTATTCCATTGACTTCCCTGCCCACAATTTCAGGTTCACAATTCAAAACCATTAAAACTTTCAATTACATTCTGCATATTCTGCATATTCTGCATACAGCTAAAATGACAGAAACATACACTGTCACCCAGAGTCTGTGCGCATAAATCAGTACACATAATCACCTGCAACTGTAATACTTTATTTTCCAAAAATATTTAACACCATATCCCTGATTCTGTGCGCACATTTGCAGGTCCACTGATGAAGGAATTCCTTCCAAAACACACTTTTTATGGATCAGCATTACGCTCCCTCCCTATATAAAATCTGTACGTACCACATCCATTACCACAGAAAGTTATACAACACCCCATTGCTTTATAATCCCTATAGCGCTAATAAATTTAAACAAAATCATGAGTTCCTCTATTGCGAATACCTTTGATATGCTGTCCGATGTCAATAGCTCTAGAGAAAACTGGAAATTGCTGGTCCGCATAGTACGATTGTGGCCAGTCAAGGATGCGGAAACCAATAAGATCACATTTGCCATCGACATGGTCATCACCGACACACAGGTATTCACTATCCTTTTCCCTGATTTGTTTACAACCTGAACAGGTATACATATCTGTGACATCAGTTCACTTTTCAGATCTGTGTTAATAGTGGTTATTAGAACTTTTTATTACTCCATATATTGTTATTACATCCATACATATATTCAGCAGGATAATGAATTATTACATCCATACTCTGATTATGTTACCTCAGGTCAATATTCAGATCTGATTTTGTATCCAATATCTGTGTTAATAGTGCTTTTATCTTATGAATAACTGTCGTATGAATAACTATTGACAGATCTGTGATATTAAATATTCCAATCATATAAATAACTATTAGTGCTATTAGGTGTAGTAATACTCATTTTGTATTTTCAAGCAGTCTAACTGCTGGTGTTGCTTGGAACTGAACAACTAACTTCTACATGTCTAACTGCTGGTGTTGACAGATCTGTTATATCAAACACAGCTCAGATCTGTGTTAATAGTGTTTATTAGTCCTTATTACAGATATATTAACATCCAGAACTATATGGAACTTCAAAGATATATCTGTGTTAATCTTTGATATATCAGCAATATATATCTGTGTTAATCTTTGATATATCAGCAATATAGGGAACTTCAATATTAACACCCAAAAATGACATAGATTAAAAATTCGCCCTTCATATATTCATACTCAGATTAAGTTCCAGAAATATCTCGATTGTTTCAACAGAACGCATTACACTTATTATTTTGTAATATATTATTTTCAGGGGACTAAGCTCACTCTTACCCTCAAACGACAACTCTTCTATAAATATGAGAAAGAACTTGCCGAGGGTGTGGTGTACTACATGTCTAACTTTACCCCCGAAGCAAATGATGGGGAGTATCGCTCAACAAAACATGCTTTCAAGCTTAGATTCAAGAGAGGATCTGTGATCAAGCGTGCTGATGTAAACCTGGTCCCTCCATATGTTTATGTGTTTACACCACCTGCTGAAGTTTTTAACTCTGCATTTGACAACAACTACTTAGTGGGTAAGTAACTCAACCCATCAAAACGTTGTTTTACTATGTCTCTTTTAGTTGCTGCCCAAACAATATTCTAATAAAAAAAATTTTGAATGATTCTCAGATGTCATTGGTTCATTGGTTGGTATTGGGCAGCAACGCTCCTTTATGAGGAATGGTGAAAAGTGTTTTATGACAGTTGTTGATCTTGACTACCATGGGTAAATAAATTTTGAGCCGTTTTTTATAATTGTATTTCTTATAAATTGTTACTGATGTGTTACTACCATGTCCACCACCAGGTATCGATATAGTGTGACATTGTTTGGCCCTTTGATTGATGAGCTTCAAGCCTCTCTTATTGCTGGAGATCCACGCAACACTGTCGTAGCGATCACTTTAGCAAAGTTGAAAGTCTTTCAAGGTCATGATTTACATTATTTAATGAGTTTAATTCGTACATGCTGTTTTGTATGTGCAAATATGCTATTTATTTGTTTGTCATACCTGCCTAACTTGATACTAATTGTTTTATCAACAAACTTATAGGGAAACCCGGACTCATAAGCACCATGCATTCAAGTAGGCTGCTGCTGAATCCTGATGTCCCTGAAGCGGCTAAATTACGAAACAAGTAATTATATTTATGTCAATGAGCTGATATACCTGTGATTTATCTGTCTTTGATATTGATTTGATTATTTTTTTAAATGATAAATTATATTTGTTGCAGCATGTCGGATTCATGGGAGTCTCCAAATAGTTTCTTGACTCAGCTGCAAACTCCTAAGGCGTCTCCGTTGGATGAAGAGTTCTTTCAAAATAGTCTTCCTGCTAACCTTAACCAGTTGAAAAGTTCTAAGCAGGTAATCTCAATATATTGTCCCTATTCTAATTTCAGATTTCACAGATCCAGCTTTTTCCCCTGATCCATTCCTTAATTTACATGCAAAATCAGCATGGTACTTTTGTCGTGTATGCGACAGTCAACCTCATAGCGGGGGATGGGGACTGGTGGTACACGGCCTGCCGTTGCCATAAGAAGGTGTATCCCGATGAGGATTTGTACTTTTGTGATAAGTGCAACAAGCATGTGGTCAACGTAACCCCTCAGTTAGTTGTCGTAAATAATATCATATTGGCCTGACAATTCATTTAACGATTGAAGATAGTAATTATTAGCTACTATATTATTCGTTATACGTCTACAGGTACCTGTTGAGGCTACGTGTCGTAGATGACACTGATTCCGCTATATTTGTCCTATTTGATCGAGAAGCTGGCATATTGTTGGGACAATCATGTACTGATCTCATTGAATCATCAGAGGTGGACATCAATTTTTTAAAGCTTTGTCAATAACTCATAAAAGAAAATTATGGAGGCCGAATATCCAACTTAACTCTTAAATTATACATACTTCAATCCTCTTCCTCACTAGACTCGACTTTATCAGCATGAAATTTCACATCAACCTCTTTGCTGGCCCAAATATGAATGGGGTAGTTTATAAATGTGGAATATGTCTTCACGGTTTCTTGTGAACAAGAGTAGTAATAAAAACAGATTTAAAGGCTATTTTGAAAGAATATACATGTACAACTCATCTTCTTTTTTTCAGTTTAATCTAAAATTATGTACAACTCAAATTTAGGAAAAAAACACCCTTAAAGCAGGGCTGACATATGTGATTATATGTATGGAATATCTGATTATGCAGTACTAAAATGGTAAATTGAATTATCTGATTTTTAATTTCACTAACAATCACAAAAGTCAATGGAATATCTGATTTTATATGATCATTTACTACATTTTATTATGACAATTAAAAATCCCCTGATTTTGGGTGATTTTTTTTATCATGCACAATCCACGAATTCCGAAATGATTAATATATTAACGAGGAGCTGATACATATTCCATAGTCACACATTGGTTGTATCAATTTTAGGATTAGGATTTCAGAATTTGAGAATAAGAGTCTGGCTGACAACAAATTTCGTATAAGGGTGTATGGAAAGCAACAAAAAGAAACAACATAAAAAAAAGAGGAAGGCTAAAACATCCGATGATGTGACAGCCTCACGGAAGAGGCTTAATGCAGGTAGAGGCATGGCGTGTGGTTATGTTCATTTTTTCTTATGGTGTTCTCTAATATTCTTCTTACATTATATTATGTTCTATGTTGATTACAACTCTCCAGATGAAAACACCCCTCCAAATGTCAGATCAATGATCTCAGGACAGGGATCCCAGATTTCATGCGGCCCTACTGGTATGTAAACTCCATGGACTTTATGGTTAAAAATTGTAGTCTGACAAAATTTGATAGATAAACAATTTATATTATGTATAATGTGTAATACTACTTCTTTATTTTATACAACAGTTATAGGGTCACCTATGGTGTATCAAACACCATTATATCATCAACTTGGTGTAGATAGACCTCCATTTTCAACTATCGTTCAAGGTAATTTGGTTATCATACTAACCCAAAACCCGTTAGCATATAAACTTATGATGTTTGAAGACACAAAATGGAGGTCTATAAACTTATGCTCACAATTGTTACAGGTGTTACTAATTCCGGTATTAAGAGTAGTTGCTCAAAGGGAAAAGAGAAGATCATTCCAACAAACCCAGCTGAAGGTAATATGGATAAAAATTCTAATACGTCAATAACAATTCTGCTTCACATTAAAAACATGTTTAAATCAGTTGGGTCGTTCATAGGCAGTACAACTTCTACTGGACTATGTGTCATTGGGTCACCGGTCATACACTACCCATATAGTTATTGTTTTAATCCACAGCAACAAACAATCGTGACATCAGATTTCTGTCTTACCTAATTCTTTGATATGTTATTCACTTCCCATCGAATTTCGTACGCAATACATGCCTATGAATTTTTTCTAACTCTACATGCATTTTTTCCGCCATTCACAGGAATGTATAGCCTAATTAACTCACCAATGCCGTCATATGAAGGACAACAATCATGCATGCAAAGCACACCGCTTTCGGATATTTCCAATGGTATTTATAATATACATTCATTTCAAATTTGTTAAATCTGTTTTAATTCAACTTATGTAAATTACATATTAATAGTAGTGTTTATTATTTTACTATTTTTCTTTCACTTATTGTAAAACAAAGTGTACTCTATTTTATGTATTTGGGGTTCTACCAAGCAATTGTGATTCAACATGGCATTTCATATTAGATTGGAATTCAATGTAACTATATTCTATACGTAATGTATTTCATACTCACAATGCATCAATAAATATGTAGTTGTCCAGAATGGAGCTTCAACAATTTGCCACACACAATTTGATAACTAAAACTTATGTGCCATCAACCCTTATTAATGTATAGCAAAAAAATTAATGAGACGCACTAAACTGACATATATCTTTGTTTTCATTCATAAATTTTACTTCATTTGTGCAATTTGACATACAACCCCATGTTTACACAGTTAGCATGGATTCAACTTTAAAAATGGCGCCGACAAAACAACTACATCAACTGTTTGTACATCATCCGTACACATTATTCACCCCACCAGCCAGGCAACCCCCGATAATGCTACAACCTAGACATGGTAAATCATTTACTCATGGTGCCCTCAACAATGCAAGTTCATCAAGGGATAACCGGAAAAATGTCAACATCAACATAAAGACTAGCAGGCAGCATGGTAAGCAGGAATGTCAATTATTTAGGATACTCTTTAATCGATTTTGATTAAACCTGATGTTGATTTTGGATTATTTGAGATATTTCATCTAGGATTCCTATTTATTATGTAATTTGTGTTTTAAAATGCATTTGAAGACAAGTCCCCTATGTTGTTGCAACCTGAGTTTGAAAGCAGTCAAAGATCCGAAGTTGTTAACCCATTTGATTATGTCCTTAACGGAAACCAATCGCGTAGTCAACCAAGAGGACAAGCTACAGTTGTCCCTATTTCCCTAACCTTTGATGACGAGGTTACGAACAACACAAGTCCCCCAAACACATATGATTCTGGTGAGGGCATATTAATGGGATTTGAGTCCACTATTACTAAATTTGTATTTTAGAGAAGTCTAATAACATTTTTATGTGTGCAGGTATGAATTCTGAACCCAATAGACCAACCCTCCATTCTGAATTACACGCAAAGGGAGAAGCACAATGTAAATGTTTTCCATTTTTCACATTTACCATTTTTAATTTTTACTTATCTACAT
Source organism: Astragalus membranaceus (assembly GCA_039519185.1). Lineage (NCBI taxonomy): Eukaryota > Viridiplantae > Streptophyta > Magnoliopsida > Fabales > Fabaceae > Astragalus > Astragalus membranaceus. Next base: position 215,414,865 of record CM076846.1, read on the forward strand.
GCAAGTATAAATATACATACTACAATGTATTTGTACAATTAGGAGCTAACAGAGTATCTGTAATCTATTGCAGCTTACATTTACTTCGGACAACCTGAGCAGATTTGTAAACATTGCAATGCAAAACTATGGTTTGAAGAGAGGGCGGTCAAATCATATAAGGGTGTTAACCCTGATTTTTCATTGTGCTGCATGAAAGGCCAAGTTGAAGTTGAACTACTTCGGAAGCCCCCAGAACTATTACATCGGCTTATTACCGGAGATGAAAGAAGAGCAAGTCATTTCAGAGAAAATATACGGGCATACAACAGTATGTTTGCATTTACTTCTATTGGGGGTAAAGTTGATACAACTCTAAACAATGGCGGTGGTCCACCACAATTCATACTAAGTGGACAGAATTATCATCGTATTGGTAGTCTTTTGCCAGAACATGGATCCCGCCCCAAATATGCCCAATTATACATACATGACACACAAAACGAAACCAACAACCGCCTCAGTCATTTCGGGTACATTTTATACTCACATAACTAATCAAAAAAGCTTTTCCCCTATATGCTTACTAACCTCTTGATGGTTGTATTGAAACAGCAAGTCACAAAACCTTGACCCATCGTTGGTAAATGACTTGATGAAGATGATTGATGAACACAATGCATACTCGAAGAAGTTTCGACAAGTAAGAGACTATGCAGAGGCTAACCCAGACGTAAAATTCTGCCTAAGGTTAATGAGACATAATTACTCAAACTCTAGGACAGACAATCTCCCATCATGTGATGAAGTTGCTGCATTAATTATTGGAGATGAGAGCCTTATTGAAAAGGGTCGCGATATCATTGTAAAGCATAGATCCGGAGACTTTGAACGACTTCATGAAACGCACGATGCAGTTATTCCCCTACAGTACCCACTAATATTTCCATACGGTGAAAGAGGATGGATACCAAGAGGACATGAAGATAAAACAAAGACAAGGACATGAGCGAAGTGAATCCAGACAACGTGTCACGCTCCGAGAGTTCATTTCATTTAGAATTCAGGAGAGAGACGTTGAGTTTTGTAACATTGTAAAGGCACGTAGATTATTCCAGCAATTTGTTGTTGATTGTTATACCATGGTGGAGTCTCAACGGTTATCCTACATTAGGGCAAACCAGTCAGTCATTCGATGCGACCACCTCCACGGTTTGCAAGATGCGGTGAGTAGACGTGAATTGGACCCGAGTGCTATTGGACGACGTGTTATCTTGCCATCATCTTTCACAGGGAGTACAAGATATATGTTCAACAATTGTCAGGATGCGATGGCTATATGTAAATATTTTGGATATCGTGACCTATTTATCACTATAACATGTAACCCCAAGTGGCCTGAAATTCACGACTTTATTGCTGATCCACAACTGAAACCATATGATAGACCTGACATTGTATCTCGGGTATTCAAGATGAAAATTGACAACCTATTGTCAGATTTAAAGAAGAACCAATTCTTCGGCAAAGTTGATGCAGGTTAGTCTCCATGCCTATCATTTTTAAGAACTTTTATCCCCATGCTGTCGATGTTTTAATTTATTAAATCATTTGCTAATTACGATTTTTTGGCCATAACAACAGTCATGTACACAATTGAATTCCAGAAAAGAGGACTCCCGCATGCACACCTTCTACTATGGTTAAGCGGTTCAAATAAGATTACAACTACGTCTGATATTAACAACATCATATCTGCTGAGCTACCAGATCCATTGCTTTATCCTCAACTTTACAAATCAGTCACTAGCTACATGATCCACGGTCCGTGTGGAAGGGCCAACCCAAATTCAACTTGCACCAAGGATAATAAATGTACCAAATTCTATCCAAAAAAATTTACAGACTCAACAACAATTGGCGAAGATGGGTACCCTGACTACAGACGTCGTGATACTGGGATTACATTCAAGAGAGGTGGACGCACATTTGACAATAGACATGTGGTTCCATATAACCCTCAATTATTAATGAGATATGCAGGTCATGTCAACGTTGAATATTGCAACAAATCAAACTCCATCAAGTATTTGTTCAAATATGTTAACAAAGGCCCTGACAGAGCATCGTTACAAATCATACGTGAGCCAGATGAGGGTAGAGAAGAACAACTTATTGATGAGATCAGACAATACTACAACTGCAGGTATGTATCACCGTGCGAAGCTGTTTGGCGAATTTTTGCTTTCGACATACATCACAAATGGCCTCCGGTGCAGCGATTAACATTTCATTTGCCGAATGAACAATGTGTTAGTTGGAATGAAAAGTCAGACCTTCAAAAAGTCATTGACATTAACCTGAGCATCGACACAATGTTCCTCGCATGGTTCGTTGCTAATTGTAAATACAGTGAGGGTAGGGATTTGACATATTCCCAATTTCCGAGCAGATTTGTATATGACAGTACTGAAAGGTGTTGGTACCCAAGAAAAAAGGGAATGAGTATTGGCAGACTCAACTATGTACCTCCTGGTGTAGGTGATCTATACTACATGCGATTGCTGTTAACTGTACAACGTAGTTGCACCGACTTTGTCAGTTTACGAACAATCAACAACCACGTCCATCCCGACTTCAAAGATGCATGCGCTGCACTTGGTCTCCTTGATGATGACAAGGAGTTCATCGATGGTATAACGGAGGCGAGCCAATTGGCATCTGGCCATCAACTTCGCAAGCTATTTGTGACACCATTGTCTATGCACACAATGAATAAACCAGATGTTGTATGGGAGTCTACTTGGAAATTGCTGCCTGATGGAATAGTTTATGATAGAAGAAGATGTCTCAATATACCAGGTATTACCAAACAACTACTATAAATTTAACACATTTATCACACTGGGTTATATAAATGCAATATCTAACTATATGCATTTCAGATCTACAGGTTGCGGAAGATGACCTAAAAAATTTATGCCTTACGGAGCTAGAAAATTTGCTTCGTTCAAATGGAAGATCGCTAGCTGACTTCACAATGCCATACCCCAATCTGGCTGATGGATTTGACTTCCAAAACAAGTTGATTGCTGATGAACTAAATTACAATAGAGATGAGATGGAGAGACTTCATCAACAACTGTTGCAGGGCTTGACTGATGAGCAACGTAAAGCATACGATGCCATCATGCATGTTGTTCTTTCAGGTCGAGGAGGATTTTTCTTCTTAGACGGATATGGTGGCACAGGTAAAACATATTTATGGAACACAATATCTGCCGCACTTAGAGCTAAAGGAATGATCGTGCTTTGTGTTGCAACGAGTGGTATTGCCGCATTACTACTCCCTGGTGGGCGAACTGCTCATTCCACATTCTCAATTCCCTTGGATATAAGAGAGGATTCAACATGTAGTATCAATCAAGGTAGCGCTCGAGCAAAACTACTCAGTCGTGCCAAACTAATCATTTGGGACGAAGCACCGATGACGCACAAACATTGTTTTGAGGCCTTTGATAGGACACTCCGTGACATAATGTCAGCAGAAAATAAGGAAAACGCTAATAAACCTTTTGGAGGCAAGGCTAATGTCCTAGGTGGTGATTTTCGACAGATATTGCCGGTTGTTAGAAAAGCATCAAGGGATCAAATAGTTGCATCATCCATAAACTCATCCAACTTATGGAGTCACTGCAACGTACTCAGGCTTACCAAAAACATGAGACTTGGGGGATCTATCATAGAATCTGTTAGAGAAGAGATAAAACAATTCGGAGAATGGATTTTATCTATTGGTGATGGAAATTCCAACGCAAATGAACTCGGTGAGTCCATAGTTGACATCCCTCCTGATCTTCTCTTAATAGACCAGGAAAATCACATCCAGATGCTGGTAGACTTCACATATCCAGACATACTCACTAACATGCAGAGCCATCACTTCTTAGAAGAAAGAGGCATACTTGCCCCGACATTAGAGTCAGTTGCTGAAGTTAATGATTTCATGATTAGTCAAATTCCCGGGGAGGAAGTTGAATATCGTAGTTCTGACTCCGTATGTAAATCAGATGAAGACACTGACATTCCGAATGAATGGTTCACTACTGAATTCTTAAATGAAATCAAATGCTCAGGTATTCCAAACCACATTATCAAGCTTAAAGTCGGTGTTCCAATTATGCTGATGAGAAACATTGACCAGTCAGGTGGCCTCTGCAATGGTACAAGACTCATGGTCAATGAGCTTGGAAAGAATATCATCGGTTCAACCGTGCTTACTGGCAAGAACATAGGTGACAAAGTATTCATCCCTAGGATGAATATGGTTCCAAGCGATGCAGGACTGCCTTTTAAGTTTCAGCGGAGACAATTCCCAATTTCCCTCTGTTTTGCTATGACAATTAACAAGAGCCAGGGGCAGTCATTATCACACGTTGGGATATATCTCCCTAAACCAGTTTTCACACATGGGCAGTTATACGTTGCTCTATCGAGGGTGAAGTCACGTAAAGGACTTAAGTTACTAATTCTTGATGAGGAAAAAAAGACATCCACATCCACTAAGAATGTTGTATATCATGAAGTCTTTGACAATGTTTAGCTGTAACAAAATCATGTTTTGGAGTTTTTTATTTGGTGGGGTATTTAATTACATAAGTTTGTTATTGTTACGATATTACGATATATATATATCTGTTAAGAGTCCCACATCGGATGTGATATGGCCTATAAAAGAGTTTATAAGTGGGAGGCATCCCTCACCTTACAAGCCGGTTTTGTGGGGTTGAGTTAGGCCCAATCCACATTCTAAGATGGTATCAAAGCCAATCCAAGATCCGCTGGGCCACCCGCTATCGGGCCACTCGGGTCACGCTCCAGTTGTCCAGTCCTGGGCGTGAGGGGGGTGTGTTAAGAGACCCACATCGGATGTGATATGGCCTATAAAAGAGTTTATAAGTGGGAGACATCCCTCACCTTACAAGCCGGTTTTGTGAGGTTGAGTTAGGCCCAATCCACATTCTAAGAATATCATAGTAAGATTAAATTACATAAGTACTTATCAAGAATTTGACGTATTGTTGTTACGATATATATTAAACTTTAGTCTATATAATGCTTATAATAGAGTGCCATATATTTATCAAATTTTTCACATTATCATGTATTTCCTATGTATATTAATTTTTTACCTATAATACAATGGAAGGTAGACTACAGTGGTAGTATAAGTAGGATTGATTAAAAAACAATCTAGAAAACGATTACCTCATTTAAGAATATAGCTGTCCCATTCACCGATAGTACTTCAACGAGTAAAGAAGATGCACACTTCACAAATGTGTATAAGCCACAACGTATAGATGCTGTACCCTCCAAGTGACAAGAATTATTAATTAGTTCATGTCAGGCAGCAATCAACTTTAAGAAACAGTATTGGTGTTTGAAAGAAATTGTAAAACTCACCAATATCGGACACCGCTAAAATATAGTTGGTGTTATTCACGACAGGAGCTGCAAGTGTCCTCCCATAGCGATCACTTAATATCGAAAGAAAAAAGATAAACCAGTAAGTGATGCACATAATAATGCAATATTGAATAAATATTCGTTAGTTTTTATAATAGATCGATACTACAAACAATGATAAAAACCATTTTTATAATTGAGGCAGTCTTGACAAAAATTGAATTAAACAATGATAAAAACCAATTTGCTAACTTCCAAGAAATAGAGAAATATTTTCCAATGAACTAAAGAAGCTATGTTTCCCATACAGCTAGGATTAACTAAAGAAGCTATAGTTTAAATCCAACAGCTAGGATTAACTAGCTGTTAGTTGAGTTTGTTACAAGCTATGTAACTAAGTTTGTTCCTAACAAACTGATTTAGTTAAGTTTGTTATTAATAACAAACTTAACCAAAAGACCTGTATATATAGCATATTACACACAGAATTACGTAGATTTGTAAAACACATTTTACACAGAGAAATAAAAATTTTACATTGAGTTTTCATTATTCAAGTCTTCTCTTCATTCTTTGTGTGCATTCTTCTTCTCGGTCTCTGTCACTGAATTTCTAGGTCTGTGATTGTGACTTGATCTTGTGATAATTGAACCTGGCAAGTAAAAAGGAACAAATAAGTGAGTATTTGTTCTATCAAAACACAAACAGTAAGGAGAAATCAGAGAGTGAAAGGTGAGACAGAAAGTATACCTCTGCTTCTAGATCTGTGGCTGTAACCTTCATAGGTTGAAGATTTTGGTACCTCTCAGGCGTGGTGTTTTGATGAAACAGAAAACAGTAAAGTGAGATACAATACCTAGGGTTTCTGAAATAGAAAAATCAGAGACAGAAACAAAGGGTTTTCTGTGTATTACCTGCTGACAAAGGTAGCAGCAACAAGGTTGAAGTGATTTCAACCTTCACACGCAGAAAAACAATAAAATCAGTTTACAAGCATGGTTTAGAAATGCAAAAGATCTCACCTCAAGATTGCTACAAATCGAGACCATCGCTTCACATTGTTAATATAGTAACGTCGCCGGATACTCTGAATCAGATCGTGAAGGGGACAAATTGATGGAGTTTCCCATCTTGAAACCTAATTCGGAAAACTGAACACCATCACCGTATCTCAAGCTTCACCAAATAACAGATATAAACCATCGCTTTCCCCTAGATGTAGCGACGACGGTGGCCGGCGTACGCACGGCAGGAATCGGTTGTCTGAGTGGTTACGCGCCTCTCGAGCTTTGGGTTCCTCTTCGTTTTCTATCACTTTCCTTTCTTTGATCTATTAATTCAATATCACTTTCCTTTCATATCACACTTTCTTTCATTTTTCATCGGTTGTCTACTGACTATTATTTTAATTTTTATTAAAAATACCAAAAAAATCCTTAATGTCTTATTTTTGGTCGATACAATTACGTGGTAATTAACACTATTTCGGTTTGTTCATTGATATGTTCCAAGCAATGTTTTTAAAACCGGACCGGAGATCGAACCGGCGAGACCTCCGGTTCATGGTTCAATCGGTTCAACCGGTTCAACCATGGTTGAACCGGATAAGTAATTTATTAAATAAAAAATATTAAATATTAAATTTTGGAGAAAAAAATAAATTTTAAAATAAAAAATTGCATTTTGGGCGGTTCAACCTGGTTCGGTCCCCGGTTCTTTCCCGGTTCAAAACGGTTCTTGGCGGTTCAATCCGGTTCTGGGGTGGTTCTTTGGCCTGCGGTTCCAATGGGGTTGAACCAACCGGCCAGGGGTCCAGTTCCCGGTTCAACCGGTTGAACCGGCCGGTCCAGTCCGGTTTTTAAAACCTTGGTTTCAAGAGAAGTGCTATGGACCTTCTCCTCGCTACTTCACAGGAAAAAAACTTCTTCTGCTACTTTCCTTCCGACATTCACTTTATTGCACCTAACGAATTATTTCGGTGTCGATAGTTTCTGTAGAAGTTAATATATAATTCAATTTCTTTTAGCAATCTACTTTTATTGCCATTAAAGTATTTAAATTAAATCTTTAAAATAGTTTTTATATAGAATATTGCTAAATATTTTTTGATCATTTAGTAAAATTAGATAAAATGATATACCTAAATAATATATTTTTAACAAATTAGTTATAAACAAAGTGATGTCTCCATTTCATAATAGGGACCCACTGTTCAACTAACCAACCTCCATATCCATTTAGTAAAATTCTATATATTTATGTATAATAAATTAGTTATAAAAAAAGGAAAATGCTTAATATGAAATGTGATTTTCAACTTGAAAGCATATATTACTATTTAGTTTACTAACATGCTAAAATAGATAGTTCTAAATATACATCTCAAATTAGACGTCCATCAGACAAGTGAAGTTAAAATCTCCTGTAATATAATTTTAAACTGATCATAATATCTAAAAGTGTATATTTTTATTGTCTATATTATGAAATCACATAATTTACTTTACCAAATAATAATTTATTTGCATTTTTCTGAAATACTAATATACCATGTATATCTACAAAGATATATAAACTATAAATTCCTTAAATTTTATTTCATTGATATAAAATTGTTTAAATAAATTATACTTATACATTACCTCTAATTTTTAAAGTTTTTTCAACAAGAAAATGTATACCCGTGCATCGCACGGGTCATGCGCACTAGTAAGAGAATATTTGAGCATTTGATACAATTGGGCTTTTTAGTCAAGCTTAACATGGGCCGTATTAGGCTAGCTCGACCAGGTTTTTCATAGCCCGCGGGATTGAATTGTATTTTGAAATTTTTTTTTGCAAACACATGCTTAGAAGGCAATCATGCGCTTAGCACATTTTAACAAGTGACACGTGTAGGTAATGTGAGACACAAGTTTGAATGTGTCTTGTAGATTATCTGTTTTCACGAACTAATAAAATTGCACAAAAAAAAAACAATAAAATTGCTTATACAATTCAATCTCAATTTGCAAACTTAATTTAAGGGCGAGCAAATAGAGAGATGAGGATAAGAATATCATAGAAGGCATTTATCTTAGTTTACTTTCGAACTTAGAGTTGAGTCGATCCCTTTCAACCCAATTATATGTTTAAAAGCTTCAAAAATAACACAAACCTTAAAATATAGTAAAACACAATTATAAAGAGTTTAAAGATTGCAATTATAATATGCATTAGCTACTTTGACTTGGCAATCTTATTGGTCAAACGAATTCCTTTGTTTAATTAACAATTTGGGGAGTAGTAGGGACATACTGTAGATGAAAGAGTTTAAGATTGTCAATTAATTAATTATTAAAGTAAGTAACCACATGCATGAATACTTGGAAAAAAAGTTCAGAATTAGTTGGTGAAGTTAGAGAGTTGGGTATATAGGTATAACCGGCGCACAAGTTATATGCGCTTTACTCAAGTAGCCGTCTCCATCATCTCATTATTGATCTATTTATTTTTTATGCAACAACAAAAAACATTTGATTACTTTTTTTTGACAAAAACATTTGTCCTCTATTATTGAATATATCCCAGTTGATATAGTGAGAATAATTAGTGCCTTGCTACCTCCCCAGTCGGATTATGGCAGGGACACACGTTTATGGCAAGGTGATGCCAAAGGTTTGTTTTCTATTAAGAATAGTTATCGCCTTCTAGATAATTTACCCAACGAGCCTTCTAGCCCCCTTTGGGTAAGGCTGTGGAAGATTAGAGTCCCAGAGAGAGTGCGTTGTTTTTTGGGGCTGGTTGTTCATGATAGATTGCTCACCAACAAGAGGAAACACTCTATGGGGTAGGGGATGAGTTGTGCTCTCATTGTGATAATGCTCAAGGGGACGTTCTCCATGTTCTGAGAGATTGCCCGTTAGCGACTTCTCTTTGGATGAATCTAGTTCGTGTTGAAGCTCGAAGCAATTTTTTTGGAGGTAATTTACAGTACTGGCTTGATTTTAATTTTCTGTATGCTGGTTGGAGAGTTGATAATTGTGATTGGATCTCAATTTGGCAACGGCTTGTCATTGTCTTTGGAGTTGGAGGAATAAGGAGGTTCATGATTTGGCTTTTATCAGACCTAGGCCTTAGCGGACCATCATGGCCCAGGTCAAGTGTTATTATGATGCTTGTAGCAAGCTTGGTTCTGGTATGGTGCGTGAGGAGGACCATATTGACGTTCATTGGTTACCTCCCTAGGTTGGTTGGGTGTGCCTCAATGCGGATGGTGCGGTTAAACAGATTCCCAAAGTAGCAGGTTGCGAAGGTATTATTCGAGATCAGGAAGGTAACTGGCTCGATGGTTTTTCCAAATTTATTGGCTTCTGTACCCCCTTGTGGTGGAGCTATGGGGGTGTTTGGTGGGTCTTCAACACTGCAATGCTAGAGGTTGGCCGGAAGTTGTTGTGCAGATGGATGCTTCAGTTGCTTGTCAAATTTTTCAGGGGACTGAGCCTCATCCGGTAGCTGGTTGTGCTCAATCGGAGCCCTTGATTTTCTATGAGTCCTGTCCTCCTTCTGTAGGAGCACTGATGCTCTCTGATACTTTGGGTGTAGCTACCCCCGTTGTATCCATCGTTAATTTATTTGTTTTTGGGGCTTCGGCTCCCGTTTAATACCAAAAAAATACATTTGATGATCTGAACACGTTAGTCAACTTATTGAATGGGAATGGAAGGAAATTAATATATATATATATATATATATATATATATATATATATATATATATATATATATATATATATATATATATATAGACACACATCAACACTGTCTTGATTGATTCTGATATTATTATATATATAGATTTTTTTTGGTATGGACCATTGTTGGCTACCCACGGAGTGTCCCAACGCTTTCAACGAAAGACTAATCTCTGCTCGTGCTTAGGATCAAATTTTGCACTGACCAACACCGAGTTTGTCCACTGCGGGAATCGAACCCGAGAACACCGGGTCGACCCCTTGGTAAGGTAGATTTTAATTCTATTTAAGCTTGAATAAATACAAAAAAAATAAGGTATTAAATGAGAGGGCAACTATATTTAGAATTGACTTGATAATTACACTTTTTTAGAAAAATTATTACAACATTTATAGACTATATTTATTTTATTTTCTGTGTCTTTTTTTTTTTGGTGGTGTTACAATGTAACAAAGACAAAGACAAAAGAAAAAACAGAGCAAAAAAACTAAGATCCAAGCTTATCTCTCAGAATGAGAGATTCCAGTCCCGGCGGTGGGTGATCCCAGAGCATGTCGGCCATCGATCGGGAACCTTCATTTGCTAAGAAATCTGCGCATCTGTTATGGTCTCTCGGAACATGGCTCAAGCTAATAGTTCTAGTTCGCTGCAAAGCCTCTGATATCTGCAAGATGAGAGAAGCATGGGAATGTAAAGCATGGGTGCTAACCATAGAGAAAAGTTGCACCGCTTCTAAACTATCACTCTCACAAATAATTTGCTCAAAACCCTTAGTATGACACAGCTCCAGACCCCTTTGGATCGCCAGTAATTCAGCCAAGAGGGCGTCACCACCAGTTTGGGGGTAGGAGAAACCAGTTTCTGTGTCTAAATGTCTGTATAAGAAACAATGAAAGTATTTTTTTATTTCCTGAATTTCAAATATTTGATTATTAGTAAAAATAAAAACAAATTAGAAAGTGGAATATATTTTTTAAAATAATAAATCCTTTATATCTTAAAATTTATATACATTCATTATCTCATAGCACGCTAAAATATCTTATATTTATATGATATTTTACATTATTTTTTCATAAAAAAATCTTTTCAAATATCCATTGAACTCCATTTAAAAAGGTGTGTTCAGTTAGCACACAAATTCAATCCTTGGTACTATGAAATAATTTGGGGCTTGAGATATCAAATTGTCTAATCATGTCTGTTCCGACACATTGGGCCAAATTGCAAAATTGGGTCAGGTCGAGCTAGTCCATCAATTAAAAATGATGTGTTCAACTCTGTCTCTAAGTTTTTCTCTGAAGGGGTTTTGGGTGATGATATTAATCTCACTAATGTAGCTCTTATCCCTAAAGTGCCTCATTCTGAATCCATATCTGACCTCAGACCCCTCATGTCCTCAATAGTCTCTCCTCAAGAGAGTGCCTTTGTAGGAGGCCGTATTCAGGACAACATTATTGTTGCACATGAGGCTTTTCATTTTCTCAAAAAAACACATGGGGGGGGGGGGGGGAGGTATAGCTTTAAAGCTAGATATGAATAAGGCATATGACCGTGTCAACTGAGAGTTTCTTAGGAGAGTCCTTAGAACCTTTGGTTTTGTAGAGTCTTGGATAACTTCTGTCATGACCTTGGTCACCACAGTTTCCTATAATTATCAAGTTAATGGCTTACTGTCTAGAAAAGTCAACCCTGAAAGGGGTTTGAGACAAGGTGACCCTCTATCCCCCTATCTTTTCATCTTAGTGTTTGATGTGTTATCAAGGCTTATCACAAATACCTGTGAGTGTAATGCTCTTCATGGTATTAAGCTAGCATAAACTGCTCCTACTTTATCTCACCTATTTTTTGCAGATGATGCAATCCTATTCACTAAAGACACACCAACTGATGTGTATCAAATATTAAGATACTCAACATTTTCACTAGTGCAACAGGCTAGAAAATTAACCTGACAAAATCAGGGATAATTTGTGGAAAAAGAGTGAACAACAACACTAATGAAGCAATATCTAGAATCACTAGCATCCCTCTTTGGGATCATCCGGGAAAGTATCTGGGTATTCTAGCAAAATGGGGAGGCTCAAAGGTTCAAGGACTATCTTGGTTAAAGGATAAAGTGTTGGGGAAACTAGAAGGTTGGAAGGGAAACCTATTGAATCCTGCAAGGAAAGAAATCATGATAAAGGCTGTGGTTCAAGCTGTTCCTAACTACATCATGGCCATACTCCAGCTCCCTAAAACTTTCTGTGATTCCCTCACAGTTGCAGTAGCAAAGTTTTGGTGGCAGTCATCAGGGAAAAATAGAGGAATACACTAGAGGAAATTTGAGGAATTGTGCTCTCCTAAAGCTCTTGGTGGACTAGGTTTTAAGGACTTCAAACAAATGAACACTGCCTTTCTCACTAAGCAGGTGTGAAGGATTATTCAAGACCTCAGCTCATACTGGGCTAGGACTCTAAAGGGTATTTACTTCCCAAATAACTCTATGTGGAGTACTAATATGGGAAGGAACTCTTCCTGGGTTTGGAAGAGTTTAATGCATGGCAGGGCTCTGTTAAAAGATGAGGGGAGATGGGAGATTGGGTCTGGGCTTAATATCAGCAACACAGAGGATAATTGGTTGTCAACAGGTTCAAAAGCCATTCTGCTTCCTAATGCTACTGCCTCTAAGGTGAGTGACCTGCTAAATTCAAACCATGAATGGAATATCACCGCTCTTAGACAAAACCTTAACCCTCAAACAGCCATTGACACTCTCAAAACCCCTGTTTTATGGACTACCCCAAATAACCACCTTATATGGTTACACTCCAAAAATGGAGCCTATATAGTCAAATCAGGTTGCCTAGCCCTCTCCAACAAAAAACCTCACACTCTCCCTAATCCCTCAACCTCCCACTCTATCCCAAATGACCTTCTAATTTGGAATGCACACATCCCATCAAAAATTAAACATTTCCTATGGAGACTCTGCCACAATTTCTTACCTACCAAAGCTGCCCATTTTTGCAAAAGAATTGCCCAATCCCCAATCTGCCCTATATGTAAACATGACCCTGAAACAACTGAGCATCTTTTGCTGCTTTGCCCTTGGACTCGACCATTTTGGTTTGGTTTACAAGTTGTCCCCTCCCCTAACAGCACAGGAATGACAACTATCTATGACTGGTTGATGGATATGGTTGAAAACCCTCTTAAGCAGAATAATGAAGGGCTTACCAAATGATTACATGGCCAACCCAGGTTATACCACTTCTTTCTATGTTAGATCTAATCATGTTGATATCCTCCACCAAACCTTTGATTTCTTTGTTATTCTGTTGGCCATGATGGTAACAGAGTCGCCCATGAAATTGCTTTCCTAGCTTCAAAAGGGCGTCTTCAGGGTAATTGGATCTCAAAACCTCCGGATCCTCTTCGCTCAGTCATCACCAATGATTACATGCAACTGTTTGTTGGTCCTACATAATCGGTCTTCTCTACTGCCTTTTCATCTCAGATTTGTGATTCAAAGTTGAAGAGAAGAGTATTTGAGTGTTTCTGGAGTTTCTGTTGGGATCTTTTGGTGAGAATCGTGATGATTCGTGGTGCCTTGCCGTCTCGCGTGAAGATGAATGGTTTTTAGGGTTTTTGCCGTTTATGGCTTCCTGATGTTTTTGTTGTAATTTCTCTCTCTACCCGTTTTTAGGTTGAGATAATAACTTTTGGTATTAATTACTCTAGCTCTTCCTGACAACTACCAGCATTAGTGTTGGATCTAGTTGTGGATCCGGGTGGTTACCCATTTACCGTTTTTAGTCACCTTTAATAGTGATTGAGCCCAAGTATCTGTTTGGTGCCAATCTCCCGTGGGCCTGAGGCCAATTGTAATTGTTTGGTAATTGGGGCCTTGCCCACTTAAAGTAATCAAACAATTTTGACAAAAAAATAGTTAATTTTTCTAAAAAAAATGCATAAAGGCAGGACCAATCTATATATCCCGCAAGCCGATCAAACTGGGTCAATTCGGGCTACTTATTTTCAAGCCAGTATTTAAACCAATGTTTTTAAAACCGGACCGGAGATCGAACCGGCGAGACCTCTGGGTCATGGTTCAATCGGTTCAACCATGGTTGAACCGGATGACTAATAAAAAAATAAAAAAAATAAATTTTTGGGAGAAAAAGTAAATAAAAAAAATCAAAAAATACATTTCGGGCAGTTTAACCCGAGTAAAATGACGGTTCAAAGCGGTTCAACCGCGGACCAAACCGGTTCTGGGCGGTTCAACCATCCTGTGGTCCAGTTGGGGTTGAACCAACCGCTGGATTGGGCGGTTCCCGATTCAACCCGTTGAACCGTTCGGTTCAGTTCTGAAAACATTGATTTAAACCTAGATAAACCCAAAATGTGGGCCTACCCGACCAGTTCATCATGATGAACCTAAATTGACAGCTCTACCTTGGAGTCAGATTATATACTTAATTACCTCTCACCTTGAAATTAGTTTGAACCCCTATCCCCCTGGACATCATAGTGTGGTAAGAAAAACCAAGACTAAAATAGTTGAAGTAGCGATGAAAAATTGAATAACCTCCAAATTTGTCATCATTAACCTTTAGATTAGAGACGAAAATATGAACAAATTTTATCTTTTTCCGTCACTATTTAGTGATTATGGACTCGACTTTTTCATTGCTAAACTCCTTGTTTACTTTAGATGATCATATCTCTAAAGACGTGTTTGGTTCAGAAGAGAAGTTGGGAAGAGAGAAATAGGTGATAGAGACTAAAGGAATAGAGAAATAAGTGAGAAATATAGTAGATTTAACTTATTGTTTGGTACAAGAGAAAGGGAAGAGAAACAAAGTAGAGAGAAATATAATAAATTTATGAATTGACGAAAAAACTCATATATAAAATAATATAGTCATTACCAAGCAAAAGTATTAATTAATTAATGAACTAATTAGTTTATTTTAGTTATTAAAATAATAATGTTATTCTATTTGATTATGTTATTCTATTTTAATAATGTTATTCTATTTTAATTAACTATTATTTTGATTATGTATATAAGTATGATATTCCCAACAAACAGCCCTCTCAAAATATAAACTTTAAATTCACCAAAAACAAACAAGCTGTAAAAGAAAGTGCTGGTAACACTTTCTAAGTTCCACTAAATCTGTAGATTTTTTTGGTGAGACTAAATCTTGTAGAAAAGTAAACTTGTTCAAAGAGACACACGTTGGGTGGCAAGTGGAATTATTAAAACAAGACAATGTTTACGCCAGTTTAGCTTATCAAACTTCTCTCAATATTAATAGTTTTCCCTTTGCCAAAAAAAAAAGATAGTTTTCCAGGTTTGACAAAAGGTGTTACTTCTCTTATATGTCATTTATTTAGCCCATTTCTAGTCGAGGTGGTCTAACCATTCACACTTAAATTTCCAACAAAAGACAACAAATTAAAAGAAAAAGAACATTATGAATGATCGGGGTAGATTAGCCACATGGAAATGCGCAAATTAGGAAGCTTTGGCTTTTAGGAATTATTTAATTATTATTTATGTTTGTTGTATTTTTTTCTCTATCACATAATTGAAAAGCCTTGAAAGCAAAAGATGGGTTGGTCCTGGTGGTGGATGTGGACTGCATTTTCCCTTCAAAAATGGTGTGAAATTTGATATAATATTGTGCATTGGGCTCAGTTAAAGTTTAAGATGAAGTGGATCGAGCAAAGCAAAAGCTCGATACTCCAATTTATTGTTTTAATTTTCCTCTCATATGCTTTCCTAGTTTCGCTTTTGGGTGACACCAAAAAATGGCGTTTAGAAAAAAATACAACTATTACCAAGACAAACATACGGTTTTTCATGTATACAATATGATAGGCAATATTTATATGTTATGCAACATATATTATCAACAGTGAGGAACCAGTGAAATGAGAAATGCAATTCATTCATTATCAGATAACTGAATTACATAGCTAATTCTAACTCTTATATACAACTACAATCGATCTAACTGTCAAACTGGAATCTAACTAATTCCTCTACTGTGAGATAAATACATGAAATAAACTAGACACTGTACAAAGGGGACTGCAGTGAAGTGTATGACTTGAGTGAGTGTTAATTGCAGAAAAGTCCTCACACTCTTTTTAATTTTCCAATTTAAATAAAAAACCTAAATGAGAATAATATCAGAGAGGTTGCTTATGATAATAATGCCAAAGAAAAAACTAGCTAGGATACCATCTCCCCTCTTTCTTTTTCATCACATTCTCGGACTCGGCAAGAAACAATGATCTTGTGAAATCTCCATTCTTCATGTTGTAGACTCACATTTGATATTCCAACAATCTCCCCCTCAAGTGTGAGTCCATTCGTTGCTCCCCCTCAAACGAAAACTTTTTCATCCACATATACTTGCACTGTCGTTGGCGCACATTCATCAACGAGACACGCCAACTAGATAGCTTTCACATTTCTAGGTAGACTTTCCAAACAAGGAGCCAATCACCTTTACCATCGGCTCTAACACTACAAGAAAAGTTGGACTTTGCGGCGGGCAAAATCCGCCGCAAAAGCCAAATTTGCGGCGGATATTTGGACTTTGCGGCGGAATTTTTTCGCCGGTAGCCAGCTCGAAGCAAACGCGTTGCGGCGGATTTAGTGGCGCCGCAAAATCCACCGCAAATTTGCGGCGGATAATCCGCCGGAAAAGGGGACAAATTTTTGACGCAATATATCCGCCGAAAAGTGCCCAATATCCGCCGCAAATTATCCGCCGCAAAACACCCGTTTTATTTAAAAAAAAAATGAAGGAACATATGCGCCGTCATGATCGGATCCCGAGTCATCATGAGATGCCATATCTGTATAGATCTAGCTAAACATATACATTTAAACAAAACAAACATATACTAAACAAGGTTAACATAAACATATACAAAACTCATGCATTAAAATAAATAATTTGAATCTCATTCATTCTCAAACAAATAACATCCTTCATTAAAAATAACATCTTCATTAAAAATAGAATTGTTGAAACATAAATTACATTCATTCTAATTTGAATCCCATTCATTCTCAAAATCATCATCATCGGAGGAGTGAATTCTTGATACACCAATGTGGTCTGTTGCATCATCACCATCAGCATCTTCGTCATCAACAACTTCATCGCCGGTGTTTGGCTCATCACATAAACGAACAATGGGTTCAACTTGAATCACTTCATTTACATTAGACATCTCTTCCATTTGATATGGCATATCTTCCACCGTGTCATCATTTGTCTGATCAATCCGACCTCTTGGATTTGTTTTAATTGCGACACACCAACCACGCCTATCAGTCCGCATTGATGGATAAGGGACATAATAGACTTGTCTCACATTTTGTGCAATGACGAACGGATCATACGGTCGATATCTACCATTCATTTTAATGTCCACTGTATTTGACTTTGGATTCACCTTTGTTCCTCGAGCAGACGGATCAAACCAATTACAATAAAAAACCACTACCTTTAGACTAAAATCTAGATGGGGGTACTGAAGTTCATATATGTGTTGAACCACACCATAAAAATCATCTTCACCTCCTCCAGTGACCCCCTTCATGCACACTCCACTATTGACTGTCTCTCTGCCCTGTGTCCATTCATTGGTGTGAAATTTGTATCCATTGACAAAGTATGTGTGCCATTCTTTAACACATCTTCGAGGACCGTCTGATATGTTCCTCAAGTGTTGGTTGGTAGGATTTGGCGGGAGGGAATACACATATTGACTAAACCACATTGGAAAATGCGCATGAATATGAGCAGAAGATTGGTCTTCACGTACTGCCTCTGATGACAAGAACTCCCTAAAAAGAAATAATTTAATTGTTACACTTGTCTACTATATTAACTAATTAAGATCGATTGTTAATGTTGAGGAACATACTCAATAAATGGTTGCACCTCAGTACAGTTTATCAACACATGAACATGTGCTGAACTTAACTCTTCATCTGTTAGCCAGTGAGTTGACTCCTTCCCAGATGGACGACCGGGTAGACAAAAGACAGACAAAGCCAAAGGATGTCGCCGACAAAGCCAAAGGATGTCGCCATTCAGTATCCACTTCATTTCGACTGCTTCCAGGAGCAAACTGATTCTTGAAATAATGAGAACAAAAATGTGTTGTTTCACGGTGTAGGTAAGAAGAACATATCGATCCTTCAACTCTAGCTTTGTTTTTCACCGATCTTTTTGAATCACCCATGAACCTAGAGAATATGATATTAATATAATAGTCATATATTTTAATTTAAACTTGTTTCTTATATTATAATTAAAAATTAGCTGACCTTTCAAACGGACACATCCATCTGTATTGGACAGGTCCGCCAAGTTTAGCTTCATATGCGAGATGCACCGGTAGATGCTCCATAGAATCAAAGAAACCAGGTGGAAATACTCTCTCCAACTTGCATAAGATAAGTGGGATGTCTTGTTCCATTTTTGAAAGATCATCAGCTTTTAGCGTTGCAGAACACAAATTCTTAAAGTATTGACTTATTTCAATGAGCGGATTCAAAACGTGTGTTGGCAACGAACTAAAAGCGATAGGAAGTAAGCACTCCATGAATACGTGACAATCATGACTCTTCATCCCATGCAACCTCCCATTATCCACATCCGCACATCTAGATAAATTGGAAGAATAACCGTCTGGCATTTTCAACTCTTTTATCCACTGATAAACTGCTTTCGCTTGTTCGGTAGATAAAGTATAATTGGAAGAATACCCCTGTTTGATGAGTGAACTATTCTGTTTCTGCTCCTACACTTAAAACTTGAACTCAGGTAGGAACTTAGTGAATTAAAGATGATCTGAAACTAGGCTAGTGTTGGTAGACCTAGGGAACTGCTAAATTTCTACTAAAAACTTAGGGCAGCATAAGAAACTAAGTTTGGGGGTTCTCTGAGATATATTAAGGCAAAGCATGAAGGAATGCAGTGCTGCAACAACTGTTGCTGCAGCAATGCTGGGTTATGTGCACATAGTTTAGGATGTCTGAATTAAGTCTGAATGAAGGTGCAAAGCACCAGTGTCTGTAAATAATTGTGTAATGTGCTGCAATTGCCTATTGTGCAAAAAAAAAAAAAAAAGAAAGAAAAAAAAAAGAAAAGAAAAACACAAAAATGCTATTCAGAAGAGAAATGGAAATAAAGGCATTGCAGTACAAAATCAAGTCAAAAGTCTGAGCAAAGTACAATTCTGAGTCTGTAATGCTGCAGCAACTGATGCTGCAGCAATGTTAATGTTAGGATTGAATAAGTGCACTGCCTTAAAAGTTCTGGATTGCTGCATCGAAGCCCTTAATCAAGCTCAACCCCCCTTTCTGAGCATGAATTGTTAGTCTGCCCTTCTTTTTGAAAAATCTTTAGCATTCCCAAAAGAAAGCCTCTCTAAGCCTTAGCTAAGTGAAATCTTGAACCTTGCTCTGTTCTGAACTAAGTTAAGTGTCACACACACACTTTTGAGCAGGAATAAGCTAGGGAACTCATTATTCAGAAGGGTTGCAATTGAGTGATAGTCTGAAAGTTGATGCTCAGCTTGATTCTTCTTTATGCTTCATATTTGAATTGATTCATTGGTTGTGATTGCTTATTAACAGTTGTGCTTGCCTGTGTCAAGTGTCATTGCTTGAGGACAAGCAACGGTTCAAGTTTGGGGGTGTGATAACCATCTTTTATGATGGTTATTACTTGCTTTCTAAGCTTGATTTTAGGAGATTTAATAAACTTGTTTTGTTAATTAGTGTGTAAATAAGTGTTTTGGTTAGAAATATTGGTGCAGGAATGATTGGGTTTTAATTGGGCATTTTGATGCCCTTTGTGCATTTAATCATGTTTAGTGTCAGTGCCGCAGCAACAGGTGCGTGCGCAATAGTGGAAATGCGGAAGATGAGAGAGAAAGCTGCAAGGGAGTGCGGAAAACACGGAAATCAAGGCAAGGACAGGTGTCAGAGCTGTATGGCACGGAAAGATATGACCTAATGTGGGTTTCCCACAATTGCCCTTTAACCTAGGCAGCATTTTCCCAAAAAGGACATCATTTTAGGGTTGTGAGCAAGGAGACACTATATAAGGACGTTTCCCTTTCTTCATTAGCATGCTGGGCCGTCAGGGGAAGTTTAGAGATAGCTCCTCTTGCGTGCAAAAGCTCACCCTTCACTACCAAACACTTCCATTGCTGAGACAGTGGCTGCAGCATCACTGGAGTTACATTTTTCTCGGTGGATTCTACTTGGACGAGCTGGATCAGTCCTCCATTGTCATCCTTGGAGCTCTCCTACTGTTCTCTCTTCGTAGTATCGTTTCTTACCTTGAAATTTGTAATATGACTTCTACTATTTTGTTTAAGTTATTTTCCATGTTTTGCAAGCTCAATATGAGCTAAATACTCATAGTTGAGATGCTGGATCTGATGTAGCTAAATTACTATGTGATTAATGAAGTATGTTCAATGTTATGCATTTTATCTTGTGTGTGAAAATATTTCCATTTTAGAGTAGGAATGGTCCGCCTATTCTAAATAGCATTTATAAATTCAGAGATGGTTTGTAAATTTATCTCACAAGGTAATATGGGTAGTGAATATTAACGAGAGATCTTGATGTTCCTTGCTTAACCCTAGAGATAGGAGGGCATAGCCCATAAGGTGAACACTGCCGGTGCTCAAGCAGCCTAGGAGGTACTTCTTTAGGGTTTAGAGATAAACTCTTGCAAGGAAACCTAGTGTGAAGTATTCGAGAGAATAACGTCTTATTGCTGCAGCACCTAATGCTGCAACATTGAACGTACCCTTAATCACATTTTAATAAAGCTACTGAAGTGAATGCATCTTGACTTGTTCTCATCACTGATTTCCATTACCCTTTACTTTTTACTACTGTTTATGTTGCCCAAAACTTGTGTGTCATTTACTTTCCTCACTAAATTGTTAATCAAATTAAACTCTCGTTATTTAGCATAATTCCTCGTGGGAACGATCTCACTTACTCTATATTACTTGTTGACAGTGTATACTTGCACTATCTACGTTTTCACGCAACAAATTTTTGGCGCCGTTGCCGGGGAATTATAGTTAAATTGATTGTTTAATTAGTTAGCAACTTAGTGCCTTTTGTTACTAATTCTGTTTGTGTTGTTTCTGTTGCTACAGCATTAGTTGCTGTAACATCTGTTGCTGCAGCATATGCACAGGCTTAGACGCAATACTCCAGAATTCCAGTTGCACCCAGAGATAGAAAGACATTTTAGAAGCTTGAGAAGAGTTCACAGTACTCCAGGACTTATTGAATTAGGGCGAGCTGCTGCTATGGCTAGTCCACAACCTACTGTTGATGGTGATCTTAGTCCACCACCTTCACCACCTCCCACAATTCAAGGTGATGGTGATGGAGGGTACAGAAGACAGTTTATTGATATGAATGTCATAGGCATGGCAAATGATAAGGATAGACCTATGAGGGACTATGCAGTCTTTGACCCTCAAACTATGTCATTGGCTTGAATTCAAAGTGACCAGTATGAATAGGTGGTCTTGCGATGCCTGTTTGTAAATGGGCAGGATTGAGTACGGCATAATCACGCATAGGCCTGTCTCTGTCATTGACCATGTCTTGTGGCCCTGCATTGATGAGTTGCTGTCTCTGCCAGTGTTCATCATCAACATAGGTTTCTGTATGAGTTTGTGGTCCACGACCACGTCCTCCAGCATCAGAGTGCCTTCCTCCTCTTGGAGTGCGTCCACCTCTAGAGCTTCTACCACCAGTACCATGTTCAGACATGATTGGTGGCTGAAATTGCTGTTGTTGTTGCTGCCTTCTTAACCTTTGTTGTCTCCTTAGTCGCCTGAAGGTTCTTTCAGGTTCTGGATAGAATTCAGGTTCAGATCCACTCCCTGGTTCTGTTGAACTAGAGCTTGAACTGGAACTAAGCATACGCTGTAACGTTTACCTGTTCACTCACAAAAACAACAAACAACACAGCAGAAAATTTTTTTTTTTCACCTAGTGTTTTAATTCTTGTTGAACAATAAAAGTTAAATACAATCCCCGGCAACGGCGCCAAAAACTTGTTTGCGCTCGTGTGTGTTATAATCGCAATATCAGTGCAAGTATACACGTCGTACAAGTAATAAAGTGGATAAAAGTAAGAGATCGTTCCCACGAGGATTGATTAACTTTCAGAATTCAAGTCTTTAAAACATAAGTGAAACAAGTAACAAATCGGCACTAAAAGTTGGTATCAAGACTAATAACATAAATAAAGCATGTGAACAAGAAGTGGTTGTGAATATGGAATAGTATGAGTTGGATTGCTGCATGCAAGTAAATCTCCTCTAGTCAGACGTTATAACGTTTACACGTTATTACGCACAAATGCTATGTTGTATAGACGTTATAACGTTTGAACGCTGTTGCAAAAGAGCTGTGCTTTTCAGTCACAAAACGTCAGAGCTTCAAGTACTAGAATTCCTATGTCTAGGTTCTAAGTAGGCCTACTCCTGTATTTTAAGTTCCCACAGCAATGTCCTATGAACTATTATCCATTCTATGTCTAGACTTAGATAAAAATGCCTAAATGTCTTTAGTGCACCTTTTCATTCACATAAATCTTTGAGTTCTTTTCATAGACCATGTCTGTACCTATGAATCTACTTATTTTAAGTGATCAGTTCAAAACAAGTTTGGAAATATTAACATGCAAAGATTTAAAACGCATAATCATCAATACTTCATAACATTAAACTAGAGGTTCATTACATGCAAAACAACAACCCAACTACCAATGTTTAGCTCATGATGAGCATCCTTACAGAAATAAGAGGAGTTAAAATCCAAATACCGTACATAGAGAAAAGGAGACTAAACGCAAAAGATACGCCTAGGTGGCCTTCCTTTATGCACGCTGTAAAGACGTTACAACGTCTGAGCCTAACAGTAATGGTTGCGAATGAAGATGGAACTTGGGGCCTTGAGAAAATTTTAAAATGAAGAAGTCTGTGTCCAGAACTTCTTTTAGAAAAACTATCTCTGAAAAATGGAGGAAGGTGGATGATGAATGGAGTCGTGTGTATTCCGCATGGTGCACCCTTGCCTTTTTGTAGAGAGAGAATAGTCATGGTCAAAAGAGGGTCACATGCTTGCTGATGTCATTCCCCACCTTCCAAGTTTGCTTGCGAGTTGACTCTGCCCTGAAGTGACACCGCACTGCTACAGTGCGTCAGCCGTGTCAGCGCTGAGGAGAGAGAAGATCTTCTTCATTTCCAGATCTTTGACCATCACTACATGCGCGCCAAAATGAGATATTATTTTTCTTGCTCTGCTGCCCTTCTTCAGACGTGATGATAGACGTTGCCACGTTTGGATTACTGCACAAACACAAGAAGCATCAAAACGCTCACAAAGGCGCCAATTGGCACCAAAATGCCTAGAATTTGTAATTTAGCCCCTTTCTAACTAAAAGCAATAAACTAACAGAAACTTTACTAGAAACAACCTACTATTGCCAGAGAACTTGCATGATTTAACTTTGAATAAGTATAACTAACTCATATAAATATGAGTTATCACACCCCCAAACTTAAACCATTGCTTGTCCTCAAGCAATTGAAATACAACATATGAAAAGATGCAACAAACTAAATACACCAACAGTTTACACCCTGCTCATCTATTCAAAAATTTTCTTCAAGGGGCTAATTTCTTCAGACTTACACTACACACTCACGCACCAATGCACAATTACATTCTAGATTCATTACTGCCCAAAGTGAGTGTGTGATCTCTGTATCAATTCTTTTCCTAGCTAGGTTCAGAAGCTACCCTAGCCTATGAAAGAGTGGTTTCCATATGGTGAGAGTATAACATCTTTCAAAACAAGGAGTAGGCTAACATTTTCACATAAGACATGAGGGTTAATTGAAGCACAACAAAGGGTCTTATCTTGGGTGCTAGGACTAGATTTGTGCAAACTACTTTTCTAACTCACACAACACAAAACACACAGCTGCAACCCCTCATTACTGAGCAACTTTTCTTTTGATTTTCTTCACTTTTGGTTTGGAGCTTTTGTGATTTTTCTCCTTTGTTGATCCTTTGGATTTGACAATTTAGGATTGAGATAATTGGGGTACCCAGTATTTGTTTCGGGAATTTGCAGCAAACACAGAGGACATGTGGATTTTTCCACTTATTTGAAACAACACACACTTTTTTTTTGGTCTTTTTGGAGTAGACGTTATAACGTTTATAGGAGAGACGCTACAACGTTTGATAACACAGAACACAACACACAAACACACACGGCATACGTTATAACGTTACGGGTAGACGTTACAACGTTGCACTCACACTACACAAGCACTAATCATCCTACAGTCTTTGCACCCAGCCTTAGTACAACCTGATATACCCCCAAACTTAGCTTCTACTGCTACTCTGAGTTTTTAATCAAGTTCTACCATCACCATAGTCAACCAGCACTAGCTTCACATCAATTAGTCCTTAGCTAACTAGGTTTTCCTCAAAACAGAGTTTGTGTGGAAGCAGTAATCAATTCTATTCATTTAAGCATGCATCAGCTACTCACACACATTCACACCAAGTCATTCTTAGATTTAGCCCAAAGAGAAACATTTTTGATGATTACTCGCGTAGGGAAGTAAACTGATTTTGCATTTGCTTTCAAGCATACACGAAACATAAAAATGATCCTCCCCCCCCAAACAAAAAGATGAGCAGTGTCCCCACTGCTCACTGAATTTTGAAAAATGAGAGAGGAACATTCACACAAAACAGAAACAAAACAACTACTGACTACTAACTCTCCAGACGTTGTAACGTCTGGACAGCTATTTATTTGTACTGAAATTGCAAACTATAACTATTCTACTGCTAAAAAGAGGGCTAACTTACTTGTTCAGAGCACCAGACCTGAGCCTTCCACTTTGTCTGGCTGGGATGCTTGCTTGCACAGTCTTCTTTTTCTTTTCCTTCTTCTTCTTTTCTCCTTCACCATCACCAGCATCAACTGAGGCTTCAGTTTCTTGGGGCTTCTTTACACTGCTCTCAGCAACTCTTTTCTTTGCTTCCTCCCATGCTTTCTGCTTTTCCAGCTCTGCAGGATGAATCTGTTGCTGCTCTTTGGGTTCCCCCTGGGCTTTTTCAACCTCTGGCTCATGAGACGTTGTAACGTCTGCAGCTTTTTCTTCAGCAACAACAGCAGGAGCATTCTCTGAACCACTAGCAGCGACAAATGCTGCACTGGTGGCTGTTGCTGGCTTGTCTTTAGCAGCTTCAGATTTCTTTTTTACCTGCAACTTTTGCCTTTTGGTTGCAGGAGCATCAACTAGTTGTTCTTCTTCTTCATCATGTCTTGCTTTTTTACTTGCAGCGGCTACTTCACGCCTTTTCTTCTTCCCAAATGGACTCTGGGTGGGTACAGTCTTGAATCTTTGCCTTTTGGGTGGGGGGATGAGTTGTGGGTCTGGGTTGGTTTCAACAGCAGATGGTTCAGACGTAGTCACGTCTGCACTGGTTACTTCTGGAATGGATGGTTGTGATGGCTCTTTAGTTGGTTCAGGTTGAGTGGGGGTTGGTTTTGAAATGGGTTGATCTTGAGGTTCAGATTGTGGTGTTTTGGGGATGTTTTGGTCATGGGTGGGTTGTTCTTTAGCTGAGGGTTGGGGTTGTTTGTCTTTTGGTGATGGAGGTGTGGGTTGGGCTGGTTTTTTGAGTGTTTGGGTTGGTGGAGAGTCAGCCTCAATATCAGTCTTATCACTGGAACTTCCTTTCTCTTCTGAATGTGTTTCTTCCTCATCATCACTTAGGATTTCCCTACTCACCTTCTTTGATTCCTCTGCATCACTCTCACTGATGCTATCCATATCAGCTGATTTAAGCTCTTCTTCCTCACTACTTACCTTCTTCTGCTCTTTCTTTGCTGGGCTCTTTCTTTTTGTGGCTGGTTTTCTTGTTTTCTTGACTTTTTCCTTCTTCACTTTCCTGAGGTTCATTGTTGATAGGAGTATGTTGTCTTCATCTTCCTCTTGCATCCAATCTGGAAGTACTGGCTCTTCAATCACCATCTTGCCTTTTGTTGTCTGAGCATTTACCTTCTTTTGCCACTCAAATTGCTCAAGAAATCATTTTTATTAAAAATTGTTTCGTTTGAAAACTGCTTGACTCATTTTCTTTTCTATTTTTTTTTATCATCATTTAAAACTTTACCCAGGCAGCGAACGTGACAACATCCTAGACACGCAGAGACGTTATAACGTTTATACTACTTCAGCTCCCCGTCCTGCACAAAACAAAAAATTTAAAGACACAAAATTGCTGGTTAGTTAAAACCATTGGGTTGCCTCCCAAGAGCGCTTGCTTTAAGAGTCTTCAGCCAGACTATCCCCCTTTTTTTTATTTTTGAATTCAGGGGTTGTTGAGAGCCACTGTGGTCTTGTCCCTAACCACATGTTCTCCATGGTAATGCTTCACTCTTTGGCCATTGACTTTGAAAATGGAATTAGTTTTCTCATCAAACAGGTCCACAGCACCATGAGGGTAGACTTTTACTAGCTTGAAAGGTCCTGACCATCTTGATTTTTACTTCCCAGGGAACAACTTTAACCTTGAATTAAACAACAAAACTGATTGTCCTTCTACTAGCTCCCTTCTTTGAATTTTCTGATCGTGCCACTTCTTGGTTTTCTCCTTATACATTTTTGAATTCTCATAGGCAGTGTGCCTGAATTCATCTAGCTCATTTAGTTGAAGGAGCCTTGCTTCTCCAGCCTTTGAATGATCTAAGTTCAGTTGTTTCAGTGCCCAGTGAGCTTTGTGTTGGAGTTCAATGGGCAGGTGACAAGCTTTTCCGAAGACTAACTTGTATGGTGACATGCCCAATGGTGTCTTAAATGCTGTCCTGTACGCCCACAATGCATCATCAAGGTGCAGGGACCAATCCCTCCTGTTTGGACCAACCATCTTCTCAAGTATTCTTTTAATTTCTCTGTTGGAAATTTCTGCTTGACCACTTGTCTGTGGGTGATAAGCTGTAGCAATCTTGTGCTTCACTCCGTACTTAGCCAATAGGTTCTCAATCAGCTTGTTACAGAAGTGAGAGCCTTCATCACTGATTATAGCTCTTGGAGTACCAAATCTTGTGAAGATGTTTTGCTTAAGGAATTTGCTGACTGATTTGGCCTCATTATTGGGCAATGCAATGGCTTCCACCCATTTTGACACATAATCCACAGCTACCAAAATGTATAAATTTCCATGAGACATAGGAAATGGCCCCATGAACTCCATTCCCCAGACATCAAACAGTTCCACTTCAAGGATATTTGTCAATGGCATTTCTTGCTTGTTGGAGATGTTTCCAGTTCTTTGGCATTTATCACAGCTTTTCACTAATTCATGAGCATCTTTGAAGAGTGTTGGCCAATAGTATCCTGACTGTAACACCTTTGCTGCAGTTCTGGTTCCTCCAAAATGTCCTCCATAAGGTGATGCATGACATTATTGTAATACATGGAGTTGTTCCTCTTCAGCAAGGCATCTCCTAAGCAACTGATCTTGACACATCTTATACAGATAGGGTTCATCCCAAAAATAGTGCTTCACGGTGTGGAAGAATTTTTTTCTTTGCTGATGGTTGAAATCCACAGGCACAATCTTGCTGACTAGGAAGTTAACTATATCAGCATACCAGGGAGCAGTAGCAGCAGACGTTATAACGTTTGAAGAAATTGTCATAGATGTGGTAACGTCTTCAGCTACTGTGGCTACTGTCAGCAGTTTTTCATCCTGGAAATTTTCTTTTATCTCTTCTGCACCTGTACCTGCATCAACATTCTCAAGCCTAGAAAGATGATCAGCAACTTGGTTCTCCACCCCCTTTTTATCATGAATTTCCAAGTCAAATTCTTGGAGGAGGAGAACCCATCTAATGAGTCGTGGCTTTGCATCTTTTTTAGAAATCAAATACTTGATGGCTGAGTGATCAGTAAAAACAATAACTTTTGCACCCACCAAGTATGATCGAAATTTGTCAAAAGCAAATACAACAGCCAGTAACTCTTTCTCAGTTACAGTATAATTTAACTGGGCATCATCTAAGGTTTTACTAGCATAATAGATAGAGTGAAAAATTTTGCCATACCTTTGACCCAATACAGCCCCCACAGCGTAGTCACTTGCATCACACATTAATTCAAATGGTTTGGACCAGTCAGGAGTGACTATCACAGGAGCTGTTACAAGGGCAGTCTTCAATTTCTGGAAGGCTTCATGACAATGCTCATCAAAGTTGAAGACGTTATCACGTTGCAGCAGCAGACACAAAGGTTTGGAAATTTTTGAAAAATCCTTGATAAACCTTCTGTAAAAACCAGCATGCCCTAAGAAACTTCTAATACCTTTGACAGTGGTAGGTGGAGGTAATTTGTCAATAACATCAATTTTTGCTTTATCAACCTCCAACCCTTTCTTTGAAATCTTGTGCCCTAAAACAATTCCCTCTTGAACCATAAAGTGGCATTTCTCCCAGTTGAGTACTAAGTTGGTTTCTTCACACCTTATTAAGACTCCTTCTAAGTTATCCAAGCATGCCTTGTATGAGTCTCCATAGACTGAAAAGTCATCCATGAAAACTTCCATGGATTTTTCAATAAAATCTGAGAATAAAGCCATCATACACCTCTGGAATGTTGCAGGTGCATTACACAACCCGAATGGCATCCTTCTGAAGGCAAAGGTACCATAAGGACAAGTGAATGTGGTTTTCTCTTGGTCCTCAGGCACAATAGCTATCTGGTTATATCCTGAGTAACCATCAAGGAAACAATAGAATTCTTTGCCTGCAAGTCTATCCAACATCTGGTCAATAAATGGCAGAGGAAAATGGTCCTTCTTGGTTGCTTTGTTCAGCTTCCTGTAGTCCATACATATCCTCCATGCAGTCACTGTTCTTGTTGGAATCAACTCATTTTTGTCATTGGTCACCACAGTAACTCCACCCTTCTTTGGTACACATTGCACTGGGCTCACCCATGAGCTATCACTAATTGGATAAATGATTCCTGCGTCTAACCATTTGATGATTTCCTTCTTGACCACCTCTTTCATTATCGGGTTCAATCGCCTTTGTCCTTCAATGCTGTTCTTTGCATTCTCTTCTAAGACAATTCTGTGCATACAGATTGTGGGACTGATACCCTTGATATCTGCCATTTGCCAACCAATGGCTTTCTTGTGCCTTTTCAAGGTGCTAATGAGATCACTTTCCTGCTCTTGTGAGAGATTAGAAGAAATGATCACAGGTAAAGAATCATTTTCCCCTAAAAAGGCATACTTCAGGTGATCGGGCAACACCTTCAATTCCAGAGTGGGTGGTTCTTCAATGGATGGTACTATCTTCTTGAGATTGGAGTCTTCTTGCCCCAAAGATTCATACTTCTTTGTCCACGCCCTGGGTATAGGGGAGTCAGACGTGACAACGTCTGTGGTTGACGTTGTAACGTTTAACGGATCAGCTTCTTCTGATAACAACTCTTGAATCTCATCATTGCCCAGAATCTTCTCCAAGTGGTCATTATCTTTATTGAATTGCTTTTGAACCACATGGTCAAGGGCAACCACAAAAGAACATTCCTCTGTGTTAGGTTCTGGATACTTGAGTGCGTTGAGGACGTTGAACTTGACTTCTTGGTCATTGACCCTCATGATTAATTCTCCTTTCTGCACATCAATGAGTGTCCTTCCAGTGGCTAGAAATGGTCGCCCCAAGATGATAGGAACTTCCTTATCTGCATCAAAATCTAAAATAACAAAGTCCACTAGAAAAACAAATTTGTCAACTTTAATCAAAACATCTTCTAATATGCCTTCAGGATAAACTCTACTTTTGTCAGCTAATGTAAGACTTAAAGAAGTAGGTCTGGCAGTCCCTATACCAAGTTTTTCATAAATGGACTTGGGCATCAAGTTAATACTTGCCCCCAAGTCGCATAAGGCTTTGCCAAGGTAAAAATCTCCAATGGAGCATGGTATAGTAAAACTGCCAGGATCTTTCAGTTTTCTAGGGAGTTTATTCTGCATGATTAAGCTACATTCTTCAGTTAAAGCAATAGTTTCAAACTCCCCTAGCCTTCTTCGTTTGGTGATGATATCCTTTAGGAACTTGGCATAGTTTGGCATCTGCTGTAGAGCTTCAACCAAGGGAAGGTTTATGTGTAGCTGTTTTAGCATCTCCATGAACTTGCTGAATTGCTTGTCTTCATGAGCTTTCTTTAGTCTTTGAGGGTAGGGTGGAGGAGGATATTCAGGTACAAGCTTAGGAACAGTCTTGATTCCTGGTTCAGAGCTAGACGTTGTAACGTCTGGCTTAGACATCACAATATCTGGAATATTCTTCTCTTTTTCTCCACCTTCGTTTTTCTCTTTTTCCTTGTCTGGCACCTCAGATTCCTTAGGCATAGATGGTTCCGGATACTCAGTGCCACTTCTTAATGAGATAGCATTTACCTGTGCATTCACCACATCTTTACCATTTGACTTTGATGAAGATGGTGTTTCAGTTGTGGATGGAAGAGATCCATTCTGTCTTTGAGTAAGAGCTGAGGCTATCTGTCCAATTTGGTTCTCCAAAGTTTTGATTGAAGACTCATGGGTCTGTAAGGTCGCCCTACAATCACTTATGAAAGTTTTCATCAAGGCTTCCAAATTGCTGTTGTTGTTATTCTGCGTATACTGCTTTTGTTGTTGAGGGGGAAATCCTGGGGGTATTGCAGGAGCAGCATCGCTAGCATTCAAAGAATTGTTGTTCTTCCAACTAAAATTTGGGTGATTTCTCCAATTTGAATTGTAAAAGTTGGAGAAGGGACTGTTACCTTTGTTATGTGATACAAAGTTTACAGACTGAGGGTTATGGGGACACTCTTCGTAGACATGCCCTCCTTCACAATATACACACACTACTCCCCCAGATGGTGTTGGTTCAATAGCTGCAGCAGTCTGTGTTTCAGACGTTGCCACGTTTGGGGTACTCAAGTTTTTAATCATGTTGGTCAGAGAAGCAACCTGAGCAGAAAGAGCAGTTACTTCACTTATCTCATGGACACCAGCCTTCTTTCCGGGAGTGAATCTATCAGAAGGCCAATGGGCATTGTGAGTGGCTATGTCTTCAATAAGTCTGCATGCCTCAGAGAAAGACATGTTTAATATGACACCGCCTGATGAAGCATCAAGTATAAGCCTGGTAGGTTGATCTAGTCCATTATAAAAAGTCTCCATTTGAATAACTACAGGAATGCCATGGTGTGGGCACATTCTTAGTAATTCCTTCCATCTTTCCCAAGCCTCAAATAATGATTCCCCTTCCCTTTGTTTGAAGGAAGTGATGTCATTTCTTAACTTGGCATTTTTGTTGGGAGGGAAGTATTTTCCAAGAAATTTCTCAGCTAGCTCATCCCAAGTGTGAATTGAATTTGGCTCTAAGGAGTTCAACCAATTCTTGGCCTTATCCTTAAGAGAATATGGAAATAGCTTCAGTCGGAAGGCATCTTCTGAGACTCCAGGGATGACAAAGTTGCTACATACATCCAAAAATTGCCTTAGATGTGCATAAGGATCTTCTTGAGGAAAACCCCCAAATTGCCCTGCAGTCTGCAGCATTTGGAACATCATTGGCTTGAATTCAAAGTGACCAGTATGAATAGGTGGTCTTGCAATGCCTGTTTGTAAATGGGCAGGATTGAGTACGGCATAATCACGCATAGGCCTGTCTCTGTCATTGACCATGTCTTGTGGCCCTGCATTGATGAGTTGCTGTCTCTGCCAGTGTTCATCATCAACATAGGTTTCTGTATGAGTTTGTGGTCCACGACCACGTCCTCCAGCATCAGAGTGCCTTCCTCCTCTTGGAGTGCGTCCACCTCTAGAGCTTCTACCACCAGTACCATGTTCAGACATGATTGGTGGCTGAAATTGCTGTTGTTGTTGCTGCCTTCTTAACCTTTGTTGTCTCCTTAGTCGCCTGAAGGTTCTTTCAGGTTCTGGATAGAATTCAGGTTCAGATCCACTCCCTGGTTCTGTTGAACTAGAGCTTGAACTGGAACTAAGCATACGCTGTAACGTTTACCTGTTCACTCACAAAAACAACAAACAACACAGCAGAAATTTTTTTTTTTTCACCTAGTGTTTTAATTCTTGTTGAACAATAAAAGTTAAATACAATCCCCGGCAACGGCGCCAAAAACTTGTTTGCGCTCGTGTGTGTTATAATCGCAATATCAGTGCAAGTATACACGTCGTACAAGTAATAAAGTGGATAAAAGTAAGAGATCGTTCCCACGAGGATTGATTAACTTTCAGAATTCAAGTCTTTAAAACATAAGTGAAACAAGTAACAAATCGGCACTAAAAGTTGGTATCAAGACTAATAACATAAATAAAGCATGTGAACAAGAAGTGGTTGTGAATATGGAATAGTATGAGTTGGATTGCTGCATGCAAGTAAATCTCCTCTAGTCAGACGTTATAACGTTTACACGTTATTACGCACAAATGCTATGTTGTATAGACGTTATAACGTTTGAACGCTGTTGCAAAAGAGCTGTGCTTTTCAGTCACAAAACGTCAGAGCTTCAAGTACTAGAATTCCTATGTCTAGGTTCTAAGTAGGCCTACTCCTGTATTTTAAGTTCCCACAGCAATGTCCTATGAACTATTATCCATTCTATGTCTAGACTTAGATAAAAATGCCTAAATGTCTTTAGTGCACCTTTTCATTCACATAAATCTTTGAGTTCTTTTCATAGACCATGTCTGTACCTATGAATCTACTTATTTTAAGTGATCAGTTCAAAACAAGTTTGGAAATATTAACATGCAAAGATTTAAAACGCATAATCATCAATACTTCATAACATTAAACTAGAGGTTCATTACATGCAAAACAACAACCCAACTACCAATGTTTAGCTCATGATGAGCATCCTTATAGAAATAAGAGGAGTTAAAATCCAAATACCGTACATAGAGAAAAGGAGACTAAACGCAAAAGATACGCCTAGGTGGCCTTCCTTTATGCACGCTGTAAAGACGTTACAACGTCTGAGCCTAACAGTAATGGTTGCGAATGAAGATGGAACTTGGGGCCTTGAGAAAATTTTAAAATGAAGAAGTCTGTGTCCAGAACTTCTTTTAGAAAAACTATCTCTGAAAAATGGAGGAAGGTGGATGATGAATGGAGTCGTGTGTATTCCGCATGGTGCACCCTTGCCTTTTTGTAGAGAGAGAATAGTCATGGTCAAAAGAGGGTCACATGCTTGCTGATGTCATTCCCCACCTTCCAAGTTTGCTTGCGAGTTGACTCTGCCCTGAAGTGACACCGCACTGCTACAGTGCGTCAGCCGTGTCAGCGCTGAGGAGAGAGAAGATCTTCTTCATTTCCAGATCTTTGACCATCACTACATGCGCGCCAAAATGAGATATTATTTTTCTTGCTCTGCTGCCCTTCTTCAGACGTGATGATAGACGTTGCCACGTTTGGATTACTGCACAAACACAAGAAGCATCAAAACGCTCACAAAGGCGCCAATTGGCACCAAAATGCCTAGAATTTGTAATTTAGCCCCTTTCTAACTAAAAGCAATAAACTAACAGAAACTTTACTAGAAACAACCTACTATTGCCAGAGAACTTGCATGATTTAACTTTGAATAAGTATAACTAACTCATATAAATATGAGTTATCAGTGGTGGTCCCCTTGAAGACCCACATCTGCATTTGAAACAATTTGTTGAGGTTTGCAGTAATTTCATTCTCCCTGGTGTTACAGATGATGCTTTCAAACTGAAATTGTTTCCTTATTCCTTGAAGGATAGAGCAAAGGCCTGGCTTAACTCACTAGAGCCTAACTCTATCACTACATGGAATGAGATGGCAGAAAAATTTATGACAAAATATTTTCCTCCAATAAAGAATGCCAGGATGAGAAATGAAATTACCTCTTTTAAGCAAACTGAATTTGAAACTTTGTTTGAAGCATGGGAAAGATACAAAGAACTGTTGAGGAAGTGCCCACACCATGGTATTCCTGTCATCATCCAAATGGAGACCTTCTACAATGGATTGGAGTCCCAAACAAGGCTCATGCTTGATGCTTCATCTGGAGGAGTTCTACTCAAAGGATCTTACAATGATGCATATAATCTTATTGAGGATATTGCTGCAAATAGCTATCAATGGCCTGCTGCTAGGTTAAGTGCTCAAAAGAAGGTGGCTGGTGTACATGAAGTGAGTGAGGTCACTGCCTTGTCTGCTCAAGTGGCTGCACTATCTAATATGATCAAAAACACGAGTCCACCTAATGCTACAGCAACACATGCTGCAGCAACTGAAGCAACTGTAGCAGCAATTGAACTAGCTCCATGCGGTTCCTCTCCAAGTTGTGTTTATTGTGGAGGAGGTCATCTTTATGAGGAGTGTCCTGCGAATCCTATCTCAGTCAACTATGTTGGGTACAACAAGGGTAATAATCCATATTCAAATACCTACAATTCTGGGTGGTGAGATCGTCCAAATTTCAGATGGAGCAACAATGCTACAGCAGCACCTGCTGCAGCAACTACTCCAGCACCTGTTGTGCCACCAGGATTCCCTGCTCAAGCAAAGCAATCTGCTCCTGCATCTGATAACTCAATGGAGGCTATGTTGAAAGCTTTCATGAATGAAACAAAGACTCAATATCAGATTCAAGGGGCTGCAATCAAGAACTTGGAGAACCAAATTGGTCAGATAGCTACTGCTCTAACCCAAAGACAGAGTGGATCTTTGCTATCCACCACTGAAGCTTCATCTTCTAAAGGGAAGGAGACATGCAAGGCTATATCTCTGAGGAGTGGGAAGGATTTGAATGGGCCATCACTTACTACAGGTGGTGGTGACAAAAGAAAAGAAAAAGATTCTGAAAAAAATGAAAAAAAGAGTAAAACAGATGCGACAGCAACTGATGCTGCAGCATCTGGTGCAACACCTGTGCCATCACCTAAGTTTGTTCAAGAGTACCCTCCTCCTCCCTTTCCTCAAAGGTTGAAGAAGGCTCAGGAGAACAAACAATTTGGTAAATTCTTAGAGGTGCTGAAACAACTACACATCAATGTCCCTTTGGTGGAGGCACTTCAACAAATTCCCAATTATGCAAAGTTCATGAAGGAAGTGCTCACCAAGAGGAGGAGACTGGGAGAGTTTGAGACAGTAGCAATGACAGAAGAGTGTAGCATGATCATGCAGAGCAAGCTCCCAAGAAAATTGGAGGACCCTGGCCGTTTCACCATACCATGTTCTATTGGTGGATCCTATTCTGGTCGTGCACTGTGCGATTTGGGGGCAAGCATCAATTTGATGCCCAAATCCATATTTACACAGCTTGGTATTGGAATTGCTAGGCCTACCACTGTCACTCTTCAACTTGCAGATAGATCTATTGCCTATCCTGAGGGAATCATTGAAGATGTTCTGATAAAGGTTGATAAATTTGTATTTCCTGCTGACTTTGTGATTTTAGATTTTGATGCAGATAAGGAGGTGCCTATAATTCTTGGAAGACCTTTCTTGGCTACTGGGAAGACTCTAATTGATGTGCAAAAAGGGGAATTGACTATGAGAGTTAATGACCAAGAGATCAAGTTTAATGTGATGAATGCCCTCAAGTTTCCTGATAAAGGAACCGAGGAATGTTCCTTTGTTGTATCTCTTGACTCTGTAGTTCAAAAGCACTTCCATAAGCAAAGTGACCATTTGGTTAAAGCTCTTGATGAATCAGAAAAAGAAGACATTGTGGAAGTAAGTATGTTACATGATAATATTGTTGTCAAAGAAACTCATGGGAATGTTGAACCCCAGCAACTAGAACCCACCCAACTCCCACCTCAACCAGAACCACCACCTCAGCCAGAACCACAAGATGAAGAGAATCAGATTCTGAGATTTAATGCAACAGCATCTGCTGAGCAAGTGAATGTTGCAGCACCTATTGCTGCAGCATCTGAGAAAATTCAAAGAACAGAGTTGATTGGGTCCACATGCAAAATTGATGGTAAGAGGGTGAAACAGTACCGTGGAGCACATGTGGTGAGGGACAAAGTCACCACAGAATTACAAAATCTCTAGCATTAGAGGCTAGTCTGGCTGATGACTCTTAAACCAAGCGCTATTGGGAGGCAGCCCAGGGTTTTTGATCTAATAAACCAGTGTTGTTGTTTGTTCTTGTGTTTGTTTTGCAGGAAAATAGTTTTGGCAATTGGAAGTTTGAGGGTGTGATTGCAGGTGATGCTGCAGCACTGCTTCTACTGCTGCAGCAACTGTTGTTGCTGATTCTGGTTCTGCAGCAATCTAATACTGCAGCAACATAAACCTCAAATGTCCCAAGGCCCTCCAAGGCTCCATCCCCAAGGGTCTACCAGAAAAAGCAGAGCAAGGGCAGTGCAACACGAACAAGCCCCAGAACCAAACCAGGAATCCCTGCACCCTAATCTGTTTATGCTTTATGTTTTTAGTTTTCATTTCTGTCTCTGTTTTAGTTGCGTGTTTCTGTTTCTAGTGTTTGAATAAACCTGTTGAGTGCCTTGTCTGTGTTAGCACTCAGCAATTGTGCTGTTAGTAGTTGCTTCTGCCTTTGCTGTTCTGTAGCTTACCCCTTTGTCTTTATGCAGTGAGGACACTGCACAGTTCTAAGTATGGGGGGGAGCTATACATAGGTCTTGTACTCTGCTATTTGCAATCAAATTAGTGAATTTAAAAAAAAATAGAAGTAGAGTTGAGCAAAAACTTAGTGATGATATGGTGAGAAATGAGTGATTGCACCCCTGTTTGATGAGTGAACTATTTTGTTTCTGCTCCTACACTTAAAACTTGAACTCAGGTAGGAACTTAGTGAATTAAAGATGATCTGAAACTAGGCTAGTGTTGGTAGACCTAGGGAACTGCTAAATTTCTACTAAAAACTTAGGGCAGCATAAGAAACTAAGTTTGGGGGTTCTCTGAGATATATTAAGGCAAAGCATGAAGGAATGCAGTGCTGCAACAACTGTTGCTGCAGCAATGCTGGGTTATGTGCACATAGTTTAGGATGTCTGAATTAAGTCTGAATGAAGGTGCAAAGCACCAGTGTCTGTAAATAATTGTGTAATGTGCTGCAATTGCCTATTGTGCAAAAAAAAAAAAAAAGAAAGAAAAAAAAAAGAAAAGAAAAACACAAAAATGCTATTCAGAAGAGAAATGGAAATAAAGGCATTGCAGTACAAAATCAAGTCAAAAGTCTGAGCAAAGTACAATTCTGAGTCTGTAATGCTGCAGCAACTGATGCTGCAGCAATGTTAATGTTAGGATTGAATAAGTGCACTGCCTTAAAAGTTCTGGATTGCTGCATCAAAGCCCTTAATCAAGCTCAACCCCCATTTCTGAGCATGAATTGTTAGTCTGCCCTTCTTTTTGAAAAATCTTTAGCATTCCCAAAAGAAAGCCTCTCTAAGCCTTAGCTAAGTGAAATCTTGAACCTTGCTCTGTTCTGAACTAAGTTAAGTGTCACACACACACTTTTGAGCAGGAATAAGCTAGGGAACTCATTATTCAGAAGGGTTGCAATTGAGTGATAGTCTGAAAGTTGATGCTCAGCTTGATTCTTCTTTATGCTTCATATTTGAATTGATTCATTGGTTGTGATTGCTTATTAACAGTTGTGCTTGCCTGTGTCAAGTGTCATTGCTTGAGGACAAGCAACGGTTCAAGTTTGGGGGTGTGATAACCATCTTTTATGATGGTTATTACTTGCTTTCTAAGCTTGATTTTAGGAGATTTAATAAACTTGTTTTGTTAATTAGTGTGTAAATAAGTGTTTTGGTTAGAAATATTGGTGCAGGAATGATTGGGTTTTAATTGGGCATTTTGATGCCCTTTGTGCATTTAATCATGTTTAGTGTCAGTGCCGCAGCAACAGGTGCGTGCGCAATAGTGGAAATGCGGAAGATGAGAGAGAAAGCTGCAAGGGAGTGCGGAAAACACGGAAATCAAGGCAAGGACAGGTGTCAGAGCTGTATGGCACGGAAAGATATGACCTAATGTGGGTTTCCCACAATTGCCCTTTAACCTAGGCAGCATTTTCCCAAAAAGGACATCATTTTAGGGTTGTGAGCAAGGAGACACTATATAAGGACGTTTCCCTTTCTTCATTAGCATGCTGGGCCGTCAGGGGAAGTTTAGAGATAGCTCCTCTTGCGTGCAAAAGCTCACCCTTCACTACCAAACACTTCCATTGCTGAGACAGTGGCTGCAGCATCACTGGAGTTACATTTTTCTCGGTGGATTCTACTTGGACGAGCTGGATCAGTCCTCCATTGTCATCCTTGGAGCTCTCCTACTGTTCTCTCTTCGTAGTATCGTTTCTTACCTTGAAATTTGTAATATGACTTCTACTATTTTGTTTAAGTTATTTTCCATGTTTTGCAAGCTCAATATGAGCTAAATACTCATAGTTGAGATGCTGGATCTGATGTAGCTAAATTACTATGTGATTAATGAAGTATGTTCAATGTTATGCATTTTATCTTGTGTGTGAAAATATTTCCATTTTAGAGTAGGAATGGTCCGCCTATTCTAAATAGCATTTATAAATTCAGAGATGGTTTGTAAATTTATCTCACAAGGTAATATGGGTAGTGAATATTAACGAGAGATCTTGATGTTCCTTGCTTAACCCTAGAGATAGGAGGGCATAGCCCATAAGGTGAACACTGCCGGTGCTCAAGCAGCCTAGGAGGTACTTCTTTAGGGTTTAGAGATAAACTCTTGCAAGGAAACCTAGTGTGAAGTATTCGAGAGAATAACGTCTTATTGCTGCAGCACCTAATGCTGCAACATTGAACGTACCCTTAATCACATTTTAATAAAGCTACTGAAGTGAATGCATCTTGACTTGTTCTCATCACTGATTTCCATTACCCTTTACTTTTTACTACTGTTTATGTTGCCCAAAACTTGTGTGTCATTTACTTTCCTCACTAAATTGTTAATCAAATTAAACTCTCGTTATTTAGCATAATTCCTCGTGGGAACGATCTCACTTACTCTATATTACTTGTTGACAGTGTATACTTGCACTATCTACGTTTTCACGCAACAATGAGTCATCACCCTTATCTCTTCCTCTCAGCTGGAATTGTTGACTTTCAAGTGGATGCTAAATTACACTTGGCGCCTCCTAAATGGAACCCATGTGATAGTTGTTGTATTCCATCATTACCACTTTTTGTAAAGTGCTTTAAGGATAATATCTAAGTTTAATAATCATCATGTAATATTATTATACTATTAAGACTTAGATATTATTTAGATTAATTAAGATTGCTTCACCAAGAGGTAACTGACGTAGACAAGTTGTTGTAACTTTGAAGAGAGACTTACACTTGACACCGTAGCCACTCTCCGTTGACACACACTTTTTTAAGCTTTTAGTTTTAACTTAGTTTTCTAGTTCTTCATCCAAGGTTTTGCTCACGCCTCAACTTCATCTCTTGTATGCAACTTGGGATCATTGGAGTGCATCTTTTGCAACCACTCTTCTCTTGTCTTCATACGGTAATACATACTCTCTAGTTGTATTATGTTGATGGAACTTGTGATGAGCTAACTTTGTTGTAGTTGGATTGTTCTTGGTATGTAATGAACCTTGAGTAACTTTTGTATAATATTATGATGTTTGTGTTTTATTCCTTGTGTCATAATGCTTTCAATCTTGGTTTGGGAATGATCAACTAAAACAAGGTAACTTTGTGGGTACAGACATGGTTCACAAAGAGAACTCAAGGAATGATATGAATGAAAACCCTTTAAAGACATTTAAAGGAAGCACTACTTAACTCTAGACATAGGGGAGTAGTAGTTCATAAGGCAAATGTTGTAAGAGCTTAATATACAGGGGTAAAACTTATTTAGAGCCTAGATATAGGAGTCTTGTAACATAGCCCTGACGAAAGTGACTGAAAGGCACGCCACCAAGGCGCTACAGTGTCTAAGGATTCTGAAGCGCTACAGCGCTTAACGCTATAGCGTCTAATATTATCTGAACATTACTCTTGGGAACTTACATGCTATTGAGCTATCCAACTCACTTTTAATAATTGCAAACTTAATACTGTTTTATCACAACTTATAATGTTTACAACTTTTTACCTCTACTTGTTACTTAATTCTTTTCACTAAGATTCTAATCACTTAAACTTCATAGATTAATTCCAATCCCTGTGGGAACGAACTTTACTTATCAATATATTACTTGTTGCGATTGTGTATACTTGCACATCACCTTTTCGCACAACAAGTTTTTGGCGCCGTTGCCGGGGATTGCATTTAATTTTCATTGTTTAAGTTTTTAGTAAACTTAGTGCCTATTTTACACTGGTGTGTTGTTTCTTGTTGCTGCAGCAGTAAGCGCTACAGCGTATGCCCAGGTCTCAACCACCAGAATTTGAACCATACTCAGAACCAGAGAGAAGGTTCAGGAAGCTAAGACATCTTCACAGGCTCAGACCCACCATGTCAGAACATAGCCATAGGACCATTTCTGGTAGAGCTAACACTCTACATGGCAGATCTAGCTCTGGTAGAGGAGAGACTGAACCAGGTGGAAGGGGTAGAGGTAGACATCAGCAACCACCCACTCCAACCTTACATGACCAAGAGGACTGGTATAGACATCAATTCATAAATGAAGGACCTGCGCAAATGGTAAATGACAGAGATAGACCAATGAGGGACTATGCTGTGTTTGATCCACAAACCATGGAGACAAGCTTAGCAAGGCCTACTCTCAACACAGCTCAGTTTGAATTCAAACCTATGATGTTCCAAATGTTGCAAACAGTGGGACAGTTTGGTGGTGCTCCTCAAGAGGACCCATATTTACACTTAAAGCAGTTTTTGGAAGTCTGCAGTAACTTCATCATTCCAGGGGTAAGTGATGATGCATTCAGATTAAAACTTTTTCCTTATTCCTTGAAAGATAGAGCAAAGGCATGGTTAACTTCTCTTGAGCCTAACTCTATCCATACTTGGAATGAAATGGCTGAGAAATTCTTAGCAAAATACTTTCCCCCAAGTAAGAATGCAAGAATGAGGAATGAGGTTACTGCATTCAGACAAAGAGATGCTGAAACACTGTTTGAGGCATGGGAGAGATGGAAAGAGCTGTTGAGAAAATGCCCTCATCATGGTATACCTGTGATTATCCAAATGGAGACCTTCTACAACGGACTAGATCCAACAACCAGACAAATGCTAGATGCTTCTTCAGGGGGTGTGTTGTTGAAAACCTCCTATAATGAGGCATGTGAACTGATTGATGACATTGCCACAAATAGCTATCAATGGCCTACAGAAAGGTTAGCTCAGCAAAAGAAGGTAGCTGGTGTAGATGAAGTAAGTGAAGTTTCTGCATTATCTGCACAGGTTGCCTCTCTTACTAACATGATAAAATCTATGAGCACATCAAACGCTGTAGCGGTTACCGCTGCAGCGATACATGAACCTACAGTAGCTGTTATTGAGCAAGCCTCTCCAGGGTCAGTAAGCTGTGTATATTGTGGAGGAGAGCATTTGTATGAAGAATGTCCTGGTAATCCTGTCTCTGTGAACTTTGTGGGGTTCAATAAAAACAATAATCCCTATTCAAATACATATAATCCTGGTTGGAAGAACCACCCCAATTTCAGATGGGGAGCCAACAATGCAACAACACCTAATTATAGTGCTCCAGCAAATCCACCAGGATTCCCTGCTCAGAATTACCAAAGACAGAATGCCCCTGTGATAGATAATTCATTAGAAGGATTGATGAAAGGTTTTGTAGCGACCGAAGAATCCGAGGAGGGATTCCTCGTTGTTTTGAACAATGGAGCCGCCATCAATATTTATTTTTAGGAAAACATTGAAAAAACCTTTGTTTTTGGGTTCGGGGGTCGATTAAGTGCGGGGAAGGGGCTAGCACCCCGCAACATCCTAAAAAGGTTACCTTTTAATTAAATGTGTAAAAAAAAAACTAGTTTAAAGAAAACATTTTTATTTACCCTTTTTTGTTATTTGCAAAAACAAACGGAAAAGAAGACTTAATAAAAATTTTAGTTTTTTGCGCTCGACGGGAGTGGGCCCCCGCTCCTACGTATCTCCGGGTGCGATGGAGAAATCAAAGCTACGTAGTTCTTGGGTAGAAAATATTTGTGTGTTGGTATTTTTTATTTTTTGAAAAGTTTGGGAAAACTAGAGACCGTTCATGGTGACCAAACAGATAAATCCAGAGTGGTCGTCATTAATGGTTTATTCGGAAAAGAAAGTATTTATAGCGTTCAAACAAGCCAGGCCCAGAGTGACCGCTATAGACACCCTATTTTTGCGCGAATTCGATTTTTCGAAAGAAAGAAAAAAAAGAACGGTTCGGAAGCATCACGTTGTGAAAAAAAAACGGAGTAAGTGATAAAAGGGGGGTGCAAATAATAAAGAAGTTGTATTAAAAAGGGAGGTGTGAATAGCGTTTTGACGCTAGAACAAGGTCACCGGGGGCGCGAATAGCGTTTTGGCGTTTTTTTTTAAAAAAAAGGGATGCCGGGGGTGCAAATAGCGTTTTGGCGCTTTTTTTAAAAAAGGGATGTCGGGGGGTGCAAATAGCGTTTTGGCGCTTTTAAAAAAAAGGATGCCGGGGGTGCAAATAGTGTTTTGACGCTAAAAAAAAAACGATTGATTGGTTTATTTTTACTTTTTTTTTTATTCGACTCTAGAACACGTGATTCTTGAGGCGCTTTTCTTTCTAAAAAAACAGAACCTAGACTAAACAAGTGGTATTTTGAAAGCGGATTATAGAGAAAAATTCTTTTATTGTTTTTTTTTGTTGTCATAGTTAAAAGGGTGCCTTTTTACCCTTTTTTTGAAAAAAAAAAGACTTTTGTTATTATATTTTTTTTTGAAAAGAGTAGTGACACTAGTAACCATTTATTTTAAAAAATATTTTTTAGTATTTGAAAAAAAGCTTTATTTAAAACCGAAATAAAAAAAGGAACACATTTTTTTATCACTCTTTTTTTTTTATCCGGAAAATAGTAATTGTTATAAAACAACATATCTTTTTTTTTATCATTTTTAAAAATCTGAAAATTAGAATAATTTAAAAAAAAAAAACCACATTTTTTATTTATTTTTTTTTTTAGACCGAAAATATTAGCACCTAAATAAAAGGAACACACATTTTTTTTTGTTTTTGGTTTATTTTAAATCCGAAAATAGTAACCATTTTTTAAAAAAACAACATATATTTTTTTTTAGCACTTTTTGGTCCGAAAATTACAATAATTTATTTTAAAAAAAGCACAACCAATATTTATAAAAACATCAACTAATATAAAAAACATGACAACAACAAAATAAAAACAGTAACTAAAAAAAAACGAAAAAAACATGAACAACAATAATTAAAATACAATGGCAATGATTATATGAACAAAATTATAATAACTAAAAATTACAAAAAAAAAAGCAACAATACTACAAATTATTACATTTTTGTACCTTGAACAAATCCAAGCTTTCTTCTTCGGATTTCTTCAATACAGCAAAATTTTAAACTAAAAAAAAAAACTAAGAAGGAAGAAAAGAAGGGGAAGAAGATTTTCTAAGAGAAACCCTAAAAATTTTTTTCGATCCCCCTTTTTTTTCTAAGAGCCCCCTATTTATACAAAAAAAATCTTGCTTCCTTCGATTTTGCTTCTTCATCCCCTCTTGGGTAGTG
The DNA here is from genome assembly GCA_039519185.1 of Astragalus membranaceus. Taxonomy (NCBI): domain Eukaryota; kingdom Viridiplantae; phylum Streptophyta; class Magnoliopsida; order Fabales; family Fabaceae; genus Astragalus; species Astragalus membranaceus. The sequence continues at coordinate 215,458,940 of CM076846.1, forward strand.
ATGATGATTTTTTTGATATGATGGAGGTTTGGTGAAGGGGTATGGGTGTAGCAGAGGGAAAAAGGATTGTTTTTATGAGAGGAGGGGGTAAAACCGTGGGTGAAAAAAAAGAGTTAATATTTAGGGTTTTAGTGAGGTGTGTGTGTGGAGATTGGAGAAAGGAAGTAAAAAATGGAGTTGGTGAGGTGTTGGAGCCGTGGGGGATGGGGAGTGGTGAAGAAGAGAAGAAAAAATGATGGAGAGGAGAGGGGTATGCGTGTATGTGTGTATGAGGGTGAGAAAGAGTGAAATTTTTTTTGGTGTGTTGGAGAAGAGGGGTAGGTCGAATATGGCAAGAGTGAGAGGAAAGGAATTGTGATGTGAAGTGTGTGAGGGAGAAAGAGAGAAAGGAGGGTTGAGTGTGAGAGAGAGAGAGTGGGGTCGAATGGGGGGAAGGGGTAAGGAGAGAGGGAGGAGGCGTAGGGGAGTGGGAAAGAGAGAGAGAGAAAGAGAGTGTTTGGGGAAGGGAAATGTGGGGAAGTGGGATAATGGGGAAGTGGGATTGAGGGAAAAGAGGAAAGGTGGAGTGTGGAAAGGAGAAAGGTGGGGCTTTGACCATGGGATAATAGGGGGGTGGCCGAATTTTTCTTGGGTTTTGGGGATGAATGTGGATGGTTTTTTGGGTTAGGGGGAGAGTGAATGTGGATGGCTTTTAGGGTAAAGGGGGGGGATTCGAATTAGGGTTAGGAGAGGAGGGATTTTAGGGTTTTGGTGAGTTGGGTTGTGGGTTATGGGTTGGATATGGGTTAGGTGTTGATGGAGTTGGGTTATGCGAAATGGATAGGGTTTTTTGGATTGGGCTAGGCGAATTGGGCTAGCCATTTTGCTGGGTTGGGCTTCCATGACAACACCTTATTATTTTTAATAGACCCCCACCTCCCCTTTGCTTATTTTTGCCTCTTCACTTCTAATAAAAATATTTGTGGTGATTAAAACCCATAGCAATAAAAACAAGAAAATAATACATGACATAAAAAGATTATTTTTTTTTTTTTTTAGAAATTAAAACTTGTAGCAAACTAAAAATAAAATAAAACATGGCAAAAGAAGAATATTATTTTTCTCAAAAAAATAAATAAAATTTTTTTTTTGGATAGGACAAAATTAAGGTATTACAGCTGCCCCTCTTTATTTATATTTTGCTAGGAAATAGGAGGGGTTCCCAATTTCTCGAGGAAAATAGAAATAAAGATAACAAAACGCTAATTTTGTCCAGACTGAGAATTTGTGTTGCTTCTTCTCTTTTGGTTTGAAAATTATGAAAACTGGGTTGCTTTAGACAGAAAGTAAATAGGGAGCACCGGGGCTCTGGGGGATCGCTGGGGATCTGGAGGAGCACTGGGGCTCTGAAGGAGCACTGGGGCTCTGAAGGTCTAGCTCAAAATCAATGCTTGGCGCATCGTCCTGAGTTCGACTGAGGGACCGTTGGGGTCTGAAGGGCATGCCTAAGCCTGAGGGACCGATGGGTCTGAAGGAGCGCAACTAGCTTATGGTACTAGTAATGCGGTCTGGGGGTGGCCTTTTTCGAGCGGCCATTAGGGTTAATCAGGTCCGGAGCTGATATAACCACGAAGGACGTGCACTGTGTTTTTTAGGCGGACACAGCTAGTCTGAAGGGCCTGGGGCCGGATGATCCGTCGGTTGCTCGATTAACGCGACGTGCGATCTGGATTGAAGGACCATTGTTGGTCTGAAGGAGCGCCTGGGCTCTGAAGGACCGCTGGGGGTCTGAAGAATTGGTGCTAGCGACACAAAATAAAATTATCTTAACAGACACTGGCAATGAATGATGCATGCGTGCATGTAGTTAAGTAATTGATGACATGATGGATGAAATGTGGAATGATTTTGTTTTTGGCTTTTGCTCTTGGCTTTTTCTTTTTTTTCATTTTTCTTTTTTTTTTGCTCTTTTGCTCTTTTTGCTCTTTAGCTCTTTATTGACTTTGCTGGCATCACCAAACTCGCATGACTCTTGACGTGGGATACGAGGGTTGCCTCAAGCAGTGGTGCCAAAGTACGGGTTATTAAGTTTTGCTGAAGTGATTATGCATTTGTCCTTTTATGGGAGATCATCTCTTTTTGTGATTTTTAGAAATTTCGCAATGATTATAATGCTTTCGATTATGCACATGTTTCGCAAACCAATATCATCTACCATAAAACATCTTTCCAAAGTAAATAGGGAGGTGAGGGAATGAAGAAAGAGTTTAATATTCAAATGGAAACCGAGTGTGCCGAAGGTCACACTGGCTGCAAATTACATTGAGAGTTTAAACTAAAAAGAAAGAAGAAAAAGAAAAAGCAAATCTTTTGATTGTTTGCATCTTGGAGGTAACAATGCCAACCATCCATACACATGCCCTTGAGCATCCATCACCCAACTTTCGGAGGACTGCCTTTGCATTTGTTCCAAGTCCAACTCATTGACCCTAATTTTTGCCTGGACTGCTCTTTAGAGTTTTCAATCCACCAGGTCGCTCTAATTTTTGCCTAGGCCGCCCTTTCGGGTTTTCAACCTAGCGAGCTCATTTTTGCTTGGCTCCTCTTTCTTTTTTTTCGTATATTTCTTTAGGCATAGTACTTCTTAACTGCATCTGAGTTCACCGGGAGTGGGAGGTCTTCACCGTCCATTTTTGTGAGAATCAGGGCTCCTCCAGAGAATGCTTTCTTTACCACATAAGGCCCTTCGTAATTTGGGGTCCATTTTCCACGGGAATCCTTTTGGATAGGCAAAATTTTCTTGAGCACTAGATCTCCTTCTTGAAACTGCCGGGGTCGAACTTTCTTGTCATAAGCTTTCTTCATTCTTTGCTGATATAACTGCCCGTGACACAAAGCTACTACCCTCTTCTCTTCTATGAGGTTCAACTGATCCAGACGAGCTTGAACCCATTCTGCTTCCTCCAATTTTGTTTCCATTAGCACTCGCAGGGAGGGTATTTCCACCTCGATGGGAAGAACTGCTTCCATCCCATATACTAGTGAGAATGGTGTTGCCCCTGTTGACGTGCGGATAGAGGTCCGATATCCATGCAGAGCGAAAGGTAACATTTCATGCCAGTCCTTGAAGGTTACTACCATCTTTTGCACGATCTTCTTTATGTTCTTATTTGCAGCTTCGACTGCCCCATTCATCTTTGGACGGTACGGGGAGGAATTATGATGTTGGATTTTGAAGTCGTCACACAACTCTTTCATCATCTTGTTGTTCAGATTGGTCCCATTGTCTGTGATGATTTTATTTGGCAGACCGTATCGGCAGATCAAATCTCTTTTTATGAACTTGACAACTACCGATTTGGTTACACTGGCATAAGAAGCGGCCTCGACCCATTTGGTGAAATAATCGATAGCGACAAGAATGAAGCGGTGCCCGTTTGATGCCTTAGGTTCGATAGGACCAATGACGTCCATTCCCCACATTGAGAATGGCCATGGTGCTGTCAGGACGTTCAAAGAAGCAGGCGGCACATGGATATTATCAGCGTAGATTTGACACTTGTGGCATTTTCTGACGTAGTTGAAGCAGTCAGTCTCCATTGACAACCAGTAGTAGCCGGCCCTTAGGATTTTTCTTGCCATGGTGTGCCCGCTAGAATGGGTTCCGAACGAGCCTTCATGGACGTCTTTCATAATTCTTTCTGCTTCTTCTTTTGCAACACATCTGAGGAGGATCATGTCGTGATTCCTTTTGTAAAGCACCTCCCCGTTTAGGAAGAAACCCATTGATAACCTCCTAAGTGTTCTCTTATCATTCTCAGTGGCACCGGGAGGGTATTCTCTATTTGTGATATAGTGTTTGATATCGTAATACCAAGGCTTACTATCAGGCTCTTCCTCGATTGCCACACAATGATGCGCCGGTAGATCTCGATGCTGGATTCGGATGAATGTCAGACTTTTGTTGTTATTGATATTGAACATTGATGACAAAGTCGCCAAAGCGTCAGCCAACTGGTTTTCTTCGCGAGGGAGATGGTGGAAAGTGATCTCCTCGAACCGTTCAATCATCTTTTGGATGTGATCATGATAAGGAATCAATTTGGGATCCCTGGTTTCCCAGTCACCTTTTATCTGATGGATGACTAACGCTGAGTCCCCATATACATCGAGTCTTTTGACTTTCCATTCAAGGGCTGCTTTGATGCCTAGGACACACGCTTCATATTCTGCAATGTTATTGGTGCAATAGAAACTCAGTCTAGCAGTAAATGGTATGAAGCGGTTATCGGGAGAAATCAACACAGCTCCAATCCCGTGCCCATACAAATTAGAAGCGCCATCGAATGACATCCTCCACCTTTCATTGTCTGGAGATTTTCCTTCTTCGAACAAAGCCATTATATCCTCGTCCGGAAAATCATACTGCATTGATTGGTAATCCTCAATGGGCTGATGCGCCAAGTATTCCGCTAAGGCACTACCTTTGATTGCTTTCTGAGTGACGTACAAAAGGTCGTATTCGGATAGTAGCATTTGCCAGCGGGCGATTCTTCCTGTGAGCGCAGGTTTTTCAAAAATGTACTTGATGGGATCCATTTTAGATACCAACCAAGTCGTGTGGCTCAACATATACTGCCTCAGGCGACGTGCAGCCCAGGCCAAAGCGCAACATGTTTTTTCCAACAATGAATATCTTGTCTCGCACTCGGTGAACTTCTTACTGAGGTAATAGATGGCATGTTCTCTCCTTCCAGACTCGTCATGTTGCCCCAGTACGCAACCCATTGAGTTGTCTAGCACTGTTAAGTATAGAATGAGGGGTCTGCCCTGCACCGGTGGCATCAGAATCGGTGGATTTTGGAGGTACCTTTTGATCTTTTCAAAGGCCTCCTGGCACTTATCGTTCCACTTCGTTTCTTGGTTCTTGCACAGCAATTTGAAGATTGGCTCGCAGGTCGATGTCAATTGGGATATGAATCTGGAGATGTAGTTCAACCTTCCTAGGAACCCACGAACTTCCCTTTCGGTTTTAGGCGCTGGCATTTCAAGAATTGCTCGTACCTTGTCTGGATCTACCTCTATACCCTTCTGACTGACTATGAACCCCAACAACTTTCCTGATCTTACACCGAAAGTGCATTTGGCGGGGTTTAATCTGAGTTTGAACTTCCTTAGGCGTTCAAATAGCTTTCGCAGATTGACGATATGTTCCTCTTCAGTCTTGGATTTTGCGATCATGTCATCCACATAGACCTCTATTTCTTTGTGCATCATGTCGTGGAACAATGCTACCATCGCCCTCTGGTACGTTGCCCCAGCATTCTTCAAACCGAATGGCATTACTTTGTAGCAAAAGGTGCCCCAAAGAGTGATGAAGGTGGTTTTCTCCATGTCTTCTGGGGCCATCTTGATTTGATTATATCCGGAGTATCCATCCATGAAGGAGAAAAGGGAATGCTGAGCTGTGCTATCCACCAGGACATCAATGTGAGGCAAAGGGAAGTCATCTTTTGGGCTGGCTCTGTTCAAATCTCGATAGTCGACGCACATCCGAACCTTCCCATCTTTCTTTGGGACCGGTACAATATTGGCTACCCATTGAGGGTACTTTGCTACCGCCAAAAATCCTGCATCGAACTGTTTCTTGACCTCATCTCGGATTTTTAGTGACATTTCTGGTTTCATTCTTCTTAACTTCTGTTTTATCGGCGAGCATTCAGGTTTTACCGGTAACTTATGCTCGACTATGTTGGGGTCCAGTCCCGGCATGTCTTGGTATGTCCATGCAAAGATGTCAACATAGTCGATCAAAAGTCTAATCAATTTCTCTCGCTCACTGTCTTTTAAGGTGGTGCCAATCTTGACTTCCTTTTCATCCTCTTCCGTGCCCAAGTTGATTGTTTCGGTTGATTCCTCGTGGGGTTCGATTATTTTTTCTTCCTGTTCCATCATTCTCATTAATTCTGGAGGAGTTTCCCAGTTATCTTCAATATCTTCCTCAGTTTGATTAATGGGGTGCTCAAAGTCACAGTATGAATTATTGGCGTTGTTATTTTCAACAGTGTTTTTTTCAAATCTGCATTAGTATAAATTGATGGAATGAAAAACGAGCCAAAAGAAAATAAAACGCAAGTGCAAAAGAGAACTGAAATTTATTGGAGAATCTGAAATAACATTTTATTGATATTGATATTGAAAGGAAACATGTGTGCCCGAATGAAATGTCCTAAGGCCTTGGGCAGAGCCATAGGATTGCATTACAGAAACATTACTTTGAACTAAAAACTACAGGAAAATCGACGATCTCCCAATTCTTGAGCTCTTTGCTTGCTGGACAACGGCGCACAAGACTGACACCGCCATTTTCAGCGCTTGAATCATCTTCAATAGCTGCAACCTGGTTAGGATCTAGCATTCCTGCGCTCTGAAAGCTTTGCTTTATGTCACGGATGACAATCTTTTTCATATTTGGCTCCCGACCCTCAAGTTTGGCCAACCTTCGCTCCTTCTTTTCTGCGGCGATCCTTCCTTTGTCAGTACGACTAGGCCGGTACCCTATCCCACATCTGTCCTTGTTTTCACGCGGCTGTATGGGTGTTAGGATCCCTTGTTCAGTCTTCCCTAAACCACTTCCAGCTTGATAACCCTTGTTTGTCATGACTTTAGCAATCATTAATGCAGCTTTGGACAGCTTTGGTTTTAATGATGGGGCCCCTTCCCCCACAAAGGTAGCATTTGCAATTTCTAGTGCTTGGAAGGCGGTCTCGAAAGATTCTTCTGCAGCCTCAACATAACGTATAGGAAACGGCTTATTGACTAGCAGCTCTTCTTCTCCTGAAACGACCACCAATTTGTTGTTGACTATGAACTTGAGCTTTTGGTGTAGAGAAGAGGGCACAGCCCCTGCCGTATGGATCCATGGTCTTCCCAGAAGACAACTGTAAGACGGATTGATGTCCATCACTTGGAAACTCACTATGAAGACTTCTGGACCTACCTGTACAGGTAACTCCATCTCTCCGATAACCTCTCTTTTAGACCCATCGAATGCCCTGACCAGTGTAGAACTGGGTTTCATGTATGAACAGTCTACGTCTAGCTTGTTCATGGTTGATTTGGGTAGTACATTCAGGGACGATCCGTTATCGATGAGTACTCGAGCTAGAGAGTATTCTCCACATTTCACGGAGATATGCAAAGCCTTGTTGTGCCCTCTTCCCTCGACGGGGATCTCATCATCTGTGAAGGTGAGGTAATTGTTTGCAACGATATTTCCGACGATCCCGTCAAACTGACCAACTGTGATGTCGGGAGTGACATGGGCTTCATTCAGCACCTTCATTAGTGTTGCTCGATGGGTTTCAGAATTGAGTAATAGCGATAGCAGGGATATCTTAGCGGGAGTCTGATTCAGCTGATCCACTACCTTGTACTCGCTCTGCCTCATAATCTTTAGAAACTCATTGGCTTCTTGTTCAGATAGTACCTTCTTGCCCGTATTTTTGTCAGATGGCTCCACTTCTTTGTCTTTGCCTTTATCGATCTTTCCTCTTTCATTTGATTCTCCTCCTCTGGGTCTTTCAGGGGCATAGATGCGCCCGCTCCGAGTCATTCCGCTGCTTCCCGAGACATTTGTGACATCAGGATTGCTCTGAGGACCTTCCACTTGGACTTTCGCATTGTAGTTCCAGGGGACTGCTTTGGTGTCGTTGTAGGGGAAGGGAGCTGGCACTTGGATAGTGATTGGTTTAGGCATACCCAGGGACGACTTGGAGTCCTTAGTATAGTGGATCTCTAACGGCTTCCGAGTATCCTTGTTCTGGCCATTGCTCGATAGGATAGTTGACACCTGGTCCTCCCTCTTTTGAAAGCCCACTTGTATTACATGTCGGTCCAACAGGTCCTGAAGCACTTGTTTAAACGCCTCACAATTTCCAATGCAGTGATGGTCATTGCATGGATTCTTTCCAGTGCATTCTCTCTCAATAATCCCAAAGGAACACAGATTAGTATGAATCACTTCCAGGGGTGTCTGGATGCATTCTACCCTCCTGATTAGGGACGGTTCTGCAGAATCTTCAATTGCATTAGTTGAGGGCATCCCATGTCCTGGTAATGGGTTGGTAGCCACATTAGGACCATTTTCCTTGAAGTTCAACCAGCCCGAGGCGATTAGATCTTGGACGACATACTTCAATGCTTTGCAATTTTCTATGGAATGGCCGACCGTTCCTGAATGAAATTCGCATGTGGTGTTTGGGTCGAAGCCTCTAGGAAAAGGGGGTTGGATCTGTCTCATTGGGCGGGTGGTGATTAAATTATGGCTGAGCAGGTGGCGGAATAGGTCGGAGTATGACATTGGGATTGGATCAAAGTGGACGAACTTTCCGACTGAGTAGTTTTGTGTTTTATGGCCTTGGTTATTTTGGGTAGGTGGGGTAGGTAGTGTTTGTGCTGAGAACGGATTGGTGTGAGAGGGATTGGAGTAGGAAGTTTTTCCGGTTCCTGTGATGGCATTGGCTTCTCCTTCTTTCTTTTTAGGAAATCCGGAGAAGGGCTTTCTCTGGTTAGTGTTTCCGGGGGGGGTATAAGCGATTTTTCCATTCCTCATTCCGTTCTCTAGCCTTTCTCCAATAACGACCATGTCCGAGAAACTTGACGATACACTCCCGATCAGTTTTTCATAGAAGGGTGAAGGAAGAGTTTCCATGAACATAGATACCATTTCCCTTTCAAAAAGAGGCGGTGCTACCTGTGCTGCTAGTCCTCTCCAACGCTGAGCATATTCCTTGATGGACTCATTATCCCTTTTAGTCATGTTTTGTAGCTGAGTCCTATCAGGAGCCATATCAGTGTTGTACTTATACTGCTTAAGGAAAGCATCAGCGAGATCCTTCCAACACCGAATATGAGTGGGTGTCAACTGCATATACCAATTTGAAGCTGCCCCAGCTAAGCTGTCTTGGAAGTAGTGGATAAGCAGCTTATCGTCATTTGCGAATGCAGCCATCTTCCTGCAATACATAGTTAGGTGGCTTGCCGGACATGTTGCTCCTCTGTATTTATCAAAATCTGGCACTTTAAACTTAGGGGGAATGACCACGTTTGGAACGAGACATAAATCTTGTGCATTTCTTGCACCAATACTGAATCCTTCAACCGCTCTCAACCTTTCTTCCAGCATTTGCAGCTTTCCTTGGGCTTGAGGGTTCTCCATAGAGTAGTCGTGAGGAAGCCCACCCATACCATAGTAAGGATGCATCATCGGAACTATGGCTGGGTTCACATTTGGGGTATGTGAATGGGTGGGATCCCTGAGGTTGGAACCCTGAGCTTGAGCGTTAGCTATCGGCGGTGGAGGGCAGCCAAGTGGGAGTCCTTGTGGTATGACGATGGGGGTCGGGTTTTGAACTTGTGGTGCCCCCGGATTACCATCGTGACCCGTTGATGTAAGCTGCTGTTGGCCCGCGACTCCTGAGGGACTAGCATCGACTGTTGGAGGTGTGTAACCTTGTGGAAGTCCGTAAGGAGGCCATATGTAACCTTGGCCATTAGGCCCAGTATGGTGCACTGTATGCGGGATCCCGAGTCCATTGGGAGGAGGAGGGTTGGTAACTTGGTTTTCTGGGTTCCCAGCGGAGGCATCTTCACTTGTGTCTTGGCCCTTCAAAGCTTGTAGAACCTTCAAGATTTCAGCCATCTGTTCTTTCATCCCATCTATTTCTGCCCTAAGCTCTTGATTGCCTAGGTTCTGAGGTGGATTGCCTTGATCCGGGATATCTTGAGGCGGATTGTCCTGATTTTCTTCCATGTTTCTGGCCTGAGAACGAGTCCAATAGCGATGTTGACGCACCAGCTTGTCTTTTACTCTGTTGGTGGGACACATGTTATGAGTATATGTATGAGTATATGAATGGATGACAATGCGAATGATGCATGTGTGCATGAGTCTTATTGTTTTAGGTCGGGAATTGCAAGCGCATCCTGATTTGTCATAAGTACACAGATTAAAGTTCCACAATTTTTCAAGATAAAGGATCAGCATGTGAGACAAACAAACTTCATTGATGGAGGAAAGTACAATATTTTGGAAATAAAACTTAGAAAAGAAAAGTACAATGTTCTTTAAATTTCACTCAAATACATATGGCTTTCATTTTTCCACTCCTCTCTCTTTTTCTACTAGTAGTGCTGCCAGCCTTCTCCCGGAGTTCGGCAATCGGAATCTCGCAAAACTCCATGAATTCGGAAACTTGGACCGGGGTGTTAAACGGGTGCATTGCCGCGTTAGCCTCCTTTAGACGTCTGGGGATTCCTATGATAGCTTGATCGGCCAGCCATGCCAGCTTTGAGAATCTGTCTTTCCAGTATAAGCTTTCGTTCTTCAACTCTATGAAGACTTCATGGTTTTCTATCTTGCTGACCAACTCCACAAAGCGGTTCTCCCAATAGATGCTTTCTGTCTTCAGCTGGTGGTAGACCTCCTCTTGATATCTGATATGGTCGTTCAGCTCATCAGATTTTTCATGTTCCCTTCTTAAGGCTTGCTGGTATTCTCGGAGTATCTCTTCAATGGTATCTTTATCCTGCTTGATACTTTTCACTTGCTCTTCAAACTCGGCTGCCATCATCCGGGACTCTCTCTTTGATACCATTAGTAGGCTCTGTGCGGTCTTTTCAGCCATCATTGATTCTTCCCATAACTTTTTCCATTTGTATGTATCATCGATGGCTTGGTCCATTTTCAGGTTGCAACGTTTTATTTCCTCTTTCGCCCCTCTTAGGTACCTTTGAACCTCTAGTTTGTTCTTTTGTTCGATCTTGAGCTGCTTGCGGCTGTCTTCAATGGCTACTGACTTACTTGCATTCTCTTCCTCCAACTTCTGGTTCTTTAGGAGCACTTTCTCTAACTCTGCCTGTAAGCCCTTCTTTTCTTCCTCGGCCTTTGACAATGCCATTTTAAGCTTATCTAAATCTTCGACAGTGGGAAGGGTAGGTTCAGGTATTTCTTCCTCAACCCGTAGTACACTTTGGTAAGGCAATCGGGTGTCTTGGATCCTCTTTTGGAGCCATTGACGAAAGGTGGTTTCCTTATCGCCGCTCTTCTTAGTAAGCTCTTGTCCCTTGCGGACGACCAAATTCCATGCTTGAGAAATCTTCCGGAGCATGTCAACTTCTTTTGGGCTTCCTTCATGGAGGTAAAAAGGGATTAACATGTCTTCGGTGGGCGGATTTCGCATGGGGTACCCCAGCTGTCTTAGAGTTAGAGAAGGATTGTAATTTATGCATCCTCTTGTCCCCATGAGCGGGACGTTTTGAAAGCTTCCACATTGAAAAACTACTGTGGGCCTCTCTTTCCACCATGATGGGTGCCAACGAACCTTATATTCATGAAGGCCCCCCAGCACTTGCAACCATTCACCCGTGTTCATTGTCTTCACATCACACCCTCTGGCGTCTTCAATTGGGCCTTCTACCCTGACTTTGTTAACGAAAGCATGGGTGAGAAGCCAAACATACAGGGCGTGCAGGCAGCAGGATATCCTCTTTCCCCTTAGCTCACTATAATGAGTGAAAGTACAGTAAGTGTCTGCAAGCATGGCTGGAATCGGATCCTTGAAGGATAAGAAGACGCCAATAGCTGTTGTGTCCACATATCTTTCAAGGCGTGGAAATAGGACAATGCCGAAGATAGTCAAAGCTAACACCTGCTTAAAAGGACCCCAATTTCTAGCGTCGGCGAAGAATTTCATTTGGTCTTCCAGATACTCTTGTGGGAATCCTGCAATGCCATTTCGATTTTTCTTCCGGAGCTTCAAGTTCTCTTTGCTGGTTTGTAACATTGAGGCGAGTTTCTCATCTGTGTAGTATTGTCCCTGATACTGGTAGGGTCCAATGTCCTGTTGAGGAAAGCCGAAGATCTGTGTATATTCTTCCAAGGTAGGTGCCATCTGGAAATTTTTGAAGGTGAAGCATCTTAGTGAAGAGTCGTAGAACTGGCTCAAAGCGGCAATGGCCTCTGTTTGCACGTCCAATTGTAGTAACATAATAATCTTCCCATACACTCTATCAAAAGACCTGCGCTCGATGGGCGGCAGTCGACCAGCACATTCCCTTAGACTTGTCAGATTAGGCTGCTTCACTATAGGGTAGTTCAGAGTTTGGATTGCTTCACAGTTTGATCCCATATTGCCTTGCTTATGACGAAACTTTCGAACCTCTTACAATTCCCGGCAAACCTAAATGCGATGAATAGCATGCAATGTGAGGATTTTTTTTGTATTATTTTTTTTGAAATAATGATGATGTATGATGAATTAAATGAGACGTTACATGCGTTAATAAAAGCACATTTTGGTGATTCAAAATTTGAGGAACATTAACCATGTCACATAAAATATACGTAAAGGAAAAAGAATAAATGGTTTTCATTGTTTGATTTTTTTGAAAGATAAAAAGTTTTTTTTTTTTTGATGCAGTGGGTGGGTGAATTGCTTTTGTGTCCTAAACGGGTTATGTCTTACATATAGGTCACGGTCTAGGGTCACTTATGTGATCAACCTCTCAGGTGGCCCTAATCACTTCCTCACAAAGGTTTCCAGAGCTAAAATCCTTTTCACGATATGACCCACAACGATAGCGAGCTACCTGGTGTGGGATGCCGCGAAAGAGCATACTCTGGTTGAGATTTTCATGAGAGTCAGACAGATAAATCCAGAATGACTGTCACTAATCATCTCCGCTCGTCCTAAGTTTATTTTTCAGACCCGGGTATAGGGCCCCACTCAGAAGTGTGTGAATAAATAGGTGTAGGTGATGTGTGTGATATAAGCAACCTAAAACTACCCAAACTGCAAAAGAGCAAACAGATAGCAATATAAAAGTCTTCTACCCTAAGGTTTGCAAGAAAACAAATAGCAGTATAAAAGTCTTCTATCCTAAGGTTCAATATGCGAATATAAAGACTAAGGGTAAATAAAGTACTAAACTAATAATTTACACATTTAATTAAATTAGGCTTGACCCTCTAAAAAAAAGTCCCCAGCGGAGTCGCCAGCTGTAGCGACCGAAGAATCCGAGGAGGGATTCCTCGTTGTTTTGAACAATGGAGCCGCCATCAATATTTATTTTTAGGAAAACATTGAAAAAACCTTTGTTTTTGGGTTCGGGGGTCGATTAAGTGCGGGGAAGGGGCTAGCACCCCGCAACATCCTAAAAAGGTTACCTTTTAATTAAATGTGTAAAAAAAAAACTAGTTTAAAGAAAACATTTTTATTTACCCTTTTTTGTTATTTGCAAAAACAAACGGAAAAGAAGACTTAATAAAAATTTTAGTTTTTTGCGCTCGACGGGAGTGGGCCCCCGCTCCTACGTATCTCCGGGTGCGATGGAGAAATCAAAGCTACGTAGTTCTTGGGTAGAAAATATTTGTGTGTTGGTATTTTTTATTTTTTGAAAAGTTTGGGAAAACTAGAGACCGTTCATGGTGACCAAACAGATAAATCCAGAGTGGTCGTCATTAATGGTTTATTCGGAAAAGAAAGTATTTATAGCGTTCAAACAAGCCAGGCCCAGAGTGACCGCTATAGACACCCTATTTTTGCGCGAATTCGATTTTTCGAAAGAAAGAAAAAAAAGAACGGTTCGGAAGCATCACGTTGTGAAAAAAAAACGGAGTAAGTGATAAAAGGGGGGTACAAATAATAAAGAAGTTGTATTAAAAAGGGAGGTGTGAATAGCGTTTTGACGCTAGAACAAGGTCACCGGGGGCGCGAATAGCGTTTTGGCGTTTTTTTTTAAAAAAAAGGGATGCCGGGGGTGCAAATAGCGTTTTGGCGCTTTTTTTAAAAAAGGGATGTCGGGGGTGCAAATAGCGTTTTGGCGCTTTTAAAAAAAAGGATGCCGGGGGTGCAAATAGTGTTTTGACGCTAAAAAAAAAACGATTGATTGGTTTATTTTTACTTTTTTTTTTATTCGACTCTAGAACACGTGATTCTTGAGGCGCTTTTCTTTCTAAAAAAACAGAACCTAGACTAAACAAGTGGTATTTTGAAAGCGGATTATAGAGAAAAATTCTTTTATTGTTTTTTTTTGTTGTCATAGTTAAAAGGGTGCCTTTTTACCCTTTTTTTGAAAAAAAAAAGACTTTTGTTATTATATTTTTTTTTGAAAAGAGTAGTGACACTAGTAACCATTTATTTTAAAAAATATTTTTTAGTATTTGAAAAAAAGCTTTATTTAAAACCGAAATAAAAAAAGGAACACATTTTTTTATCACTCTTTTTTTTTTTATCCGGAAAATAGTAATTGTTATAAAACAACATATCTTTTTTTTTATCATTTTTAAAAATCTGAAAATTAGAATAATTTAAAAAAAAAAACCACATTTTTTATTTATTTTTTTTTTAGACCGAAAATATTAGCACCTAAATAAAAGGAACACACATTTTTTTTTGTTTTTGGTTTATTTTAAATCCGAAAATAGTAACCATTTTTTAAAAAAACAACATATATTTTTTTTTAGCACTTTTTGGTCCGAAAATTACAATAATTTATTTTAAAAAAAGCACAACCAATATTTATAAAAACATCAACTAATATAAAAAACATGACAACAACAAAATAAAAACAGTAACTAAAAAAAAACGAAAAAAACATGAACAACAATAATTAAAATACAATGGCAATGATTATATGAACAAAATTATAATAACTAAAAATTACAAAAAAAAAGCAACAATACTACAAATTATTACATTTTTGTACCTTGAACAAATCCAAGCTTTCTTCTTCGGATCTCTTCAATACAGCAAAATTTTAAACTAAAAAAAAAAACTAAGAAGGAAGAAAAGAAGGGGAAGAAGATTTTCTAAGAGAAACCCTAAAAATTTTTTTCGATCCCCCTTTTTTTTCTAAGAGCCCCCTATTTATACAAAAAAAATCTTGCTTCCTTCGATTTTGCTTCTTCATCCCCTCTTGGGTAGTGATGATGATTTTTTTGATATGATGGAGGTTTGGTGAAGGGGTATGGGTGTAGCAGAGGGAAAAAGGATTGTTTTTATGAGAGGAGGGGGTAAAACCGTGGGTGAAAAAAAAGAGTTAATATTTAGGGTTTTAGTGAGGTGTGTGTGTGGAGATTGGAGAAAGGAAGTAAAAAATGGAGTTGGTGAGGTGTTGGAGCCGTGGGGGATGGGGAGTGGTGAAGAAGAGAAGAAAAAATGATGGAGAGGAGAGGGGTATGCGTGTATGTGTGTATGAGGGTGAGAAAGAGTGAAATTTTTTTTGGTGTGTTGGAGAAGAGGGGTAGGTCGAATATGGCAAGAGTGAGAGGAAAGGAATTGTGATGTGAAGTGTGTGAGGGAGAAAGAGAGAAAGGAGGGTTGAGTGTGAGAGAGAGTGGGGTCGAATGGGGGGAAGGGGTAAGGAGAGAGGGAGGAGGCGTAGGGGAGTGGGAAAGAGAGAGAGAGAAAGAGAGTGTTTGGGGAAGGGAAATGTGGGGAAGTGGGATAATGGGGAAGTGGGATTGAGGGAAAAGAGGAAAGGTGGAGTGTGGAAAGGAGAAAGGTGGGGCTTTGACCATGGGATAATAGGGGGGTGGCCGAATTTTTCTTGGGTTTTGGGGATGAATGTGGATGGTTTTTTGGGTTAGGGGGAGAGTGAATGTGGATGGCTTTTAGGGTAAAGGGGGGGGATTCGAATTAGGGTTAGGAGAGGAGGGATTTTAGGGTTTTGGTGAGTTGGGTTGTGGGTTATGGGTTGGATATGGGTTAGGTGTTGATGGAGTTGGGTTATGCGAAATGGATAGGGTTTTTTGGATTGGGCTAGGCGAATTGGGCTAGCCATTTTGCTGGGTTGGGCTTCCATGACAACACCTTATTATTTTTAATAGACCCCCACCTCCCCTTTGCTTATTTTTGCCTCTTCACTTCTAATAAAAATATTTGTGGTGATTAAAACCCATAGCAATAAAAACAAGAAAATAATACATGACATAAAAAGATTATTTTTTTTTTTTTTAGAAATTAAAACTTGTAGCAAACTAAAAATAAAATAAAACATGGCAAAAGAAGAATATTATTTTTCTCAAAAAAATAAATAAATTTTTTTTTTGGATAGGACAAAATTAAGGTATTACAGGTTTCATGAGTGATTGCAAGACAGCCCTGAAAACTCATGAAGCTTCCATTAAAAATCTAGAAGTGCAGATGGGGCAGATGGCTAATGTCCTTTCCCAAAGAATTAGTGGAACATTACCATCCACTACAGAAGCTTCAACTCCAGGTACTACAGGGAAAGAGCATGTAAAAGCTATAACCTTAAGGAGTGGGAGAGATTTGATAGGATCTTCAACTGTTTCAGATGATGAAAAAAACAAAAATTCTGAAAAACAAAAAGAACCTACAGCAGGCGCTATAGCACCTGAACCTACTGCTACAGCGCCTGTCGTTGAAAGAACACCACCACCACCCAAAATTATTCCAACATACCCAGATCCTCCATATCCTCAAAGACTTAGAAAGGCTCATGAAGACAAGCAATTCAACAAATTCATAGAAGTCCTTAAACAATTGCACATTAATGTTCCTTTGGTGGAGGCTCTCCAACAAATGCCTAACTATGCAAAGTTTATGAAGGATGTGCTTACTAAGAGGAGGAGACTAGGGGAATTTGAAACAGTGGCAATGACTGGGGAATGCAGCATGTTGATGCAAAACAAGCTCCCACCCAAATCAAATGATCCTGGCAGTTTTACTATACCATGCTCAATTGGAAATTTTTACTCTGGCCGTGCCCTATGTGATTTGGGAGCCAGCATAAATCTCATGCCTAAATCCATATACACTCAGCTAGGAGTGGGAACTGCCAGACCTACCTCACTAACACTGCAGCTTGCTGATAGAACTCTTGCATATCCTGAAGGAATCTTAGAAGATGTTCTAATAAAAGTAGACAAATTTGTATTTCCTGTTGATTTTGTAATCTTAGACTTTGATGCAGATAAAGAGGTACCCATCATATTGGGAAGACCATTCTTGGCCATCGGAAGAACTTTGATAGATGTGCAACGAGGAGAATTGATCATGAGGGTCAATGACCAAGAAGTCAAGTTCAACATTCTCAATGCTATGAAATTTCCAGATCCCAACATTGGAGAGTGCTCCTTTGTATCTGTTATTGACAAAGTAGTTCAAGATCACTTCCAGAAAAGCACAGATCATCTGAGGCAATTATTGAGCAACAGTAAAGATACATGGTCTGATACAGAAGCTGCAGGAGAAGAGGAACAGACAGCCAAAGAAATCTGGGCCAAGAGATATGAATCATTGGAGCAGGAGAGTTCAAACATAAGAAAGGATCTCCCCTCCACTGAACAACCACCAACTCTGGAACTTAAAGATTTGCCTTCACACCTCAAATATGCTTATCTAGGTAACAATAATACTTTGCCTGTTATAATTGCTGCTGACCTTTCTGAAAAGCAGGAACAGGATCTGATTCAGACGCTACAGCGGCATAAAAATGCAATTGGTTGGCAAATGTCAGACATAAAAGGTATCAGTCCAACCATTTGTATGCACAGAATAGTGTTAGAAGAAGACTCTAAAAATTACATTGAAGGGCAGAGGAGGTTGAATCCAATTATGAAAGAGGTGGTGAAGAAGGAAATCATCAAGTGGTTGGATGCAGGTATTGTATACCCTATTTCTGACAGTGCATGGGTTAGTCCTGTGCAGTGTGTGCCAAAGAAGGGAGGGGTAACAGTAATAACCAATGAAATGAATGAGCTGCTTCCAACCAGAAAGATAACAGGCTGGAGAATATGCATGGATTACAGGAGGTTGAATAAGGCAACAAGAAAGGACCATTTTCCATTACCTTTCATTGACCAGATGCTGAACAGGCTAGCAGGTAAAGAATTTTATTGCTTTCTTGATGGTTATTCAGGCTATAACCAGATTGCAATATTACCTGAAGACCAGCAGAAAACTACTTTCACTTGTCCATATGGCACCTTTGCTTTTAGAAGGATGCCATTTGGCCTGTGTAATGCACCTGCCACTTTTCAAAGGTGTATGATGGCAATTTTCTCTGATTACATTGAAAGATCCATGGAAGTCTTCATGGATGATTTCTCTGTGTTTGGAGAAACATTCCATCTATGCTTACCCAACTTGGAAGAAATCTTGATTAGATGTGAAGAAACTAACCTTGTGCTGAACTGGGAGAAATGCCATTTTATGGTACAAGAAGGTATAGTTTTGGGGCATAAGGTATCAAAAAAAGGATTGGAAGTGGACAAGGCAAAAATAGAGGTCATTGAGAAGCTATCTCCTCCAACAAACATCAAAGGTATTAGAAGCTTTTTGGGGCATGCTGGATTTTATAGGAGATTCATAAAAGATTTTTCAAAAATCTCCAAACCTTTGTGCCAACTGTTACAGCATGATAACCCATTTATATTTGATGAAACATGCATATTAGCCTTTGATAAGTTAAAGAAAGCTTTAATAACAGCACCAGTTATTATAGCTCCTGACTGGAGTAAGCCTTTTGAGCTTATGTGTGATGCTAGTGACTTTGCCATTGGAGCTGTCCTTGGGCAAAGGTATGATAAAATTTTTCACTCTATATATTATGCTAGCAAAACACTTGTAGAAGCTCAATTGAATTACACAGTCACTGAAAAAGAACTATTAGCTGTAGTCTTTGCATTTGATAAGTTTAGATCATATTTGGTTGGCACCAAGGTAATAGTCTTCACAGACCATTCAGCCATTAAATACTTGATAACAAAAAAAGATGCAAAGCCTAGGCTAATTAGGTGGGTTCTCCTACTCCAAGAATTTGATTTAGAAATAAGGGACAAAAAGGGAGTGGAGAACCAAGTTGCTGATCATCTTTCTAGATTAGAAAGAGACATTGCAGGTACAGCAGGTGGGGAGATCAAAGAATACTTTCCAGATGAACAGCTGTTGGCAATGACTGATGACTCAACAACCGCTGTAGCGGTCAGTATAACAACGCTTGACGCTGTAGCGGCTGAACCAGCAACACCTTGGTATGCTGACATAGTAAACTTTCTGGTCAGCAAGGTGGTACCTGCTGAGATGA
This sequence comes from Astragalus membranaceus, assembly GCA_039519185.1. Lineage (NCBI taxonomy): Eukaryota > Viridiplantae > Streptophyta > Magnoliopsida > Fabales > Fabaceae > Astragalus > Astragalus membranaceus. The sequence continues at coordinate 215,478,035 of CM076846.1, forward strand.
CTTATCAGCAAAGAAGAAGGTTCTTCCACACACTGAAACAATATTATTGGGATGAACCTTTTCTATACAAGAAGTGTCAAGACCAGTTAATGAGGAGATGCCTAGCAGAGGAAGAACAAATTCAAGTGCTACAGCACTGCCATTCTGCACCATGCGGTGGGCATTTTGGTGGTATTAGAACTGCTGCAAAGGTATTGCAATCTGGCTACTTTTGGCCTTCACTTTTCAAAGATGCTCAAGACTTTGTTAAAAAATGTAACAGGTGCCAAAGAACAGGGAATATTTCAAACAAACATGAAATGCCTTTAACAAACATTCTAGAGGTTGAACTCTTTGATGTTTGGGGAATGGATTTCATGGGACCTTTTCCCCCTTCTCATGGAAACCTATACATTTTAGTAGCAGTAGACTATGTTTCAAAATGGGTGGAAGCTGTGGCTTTACCCAACAATGATGCAAGGTCTGTGAGCAAATTTTTATTGAAAAACATTTTCACTCGTTTTGGAACTCCTAGAGCCATCATAAGTGATGAGGGATCTCATTTTTGTAATAAACTAATTGAGACCCTATTAGCTAAATATGGAGTCAAACATAAAATAGCAACTGCTTATCATCCACAGACCATTGGTCAAACTGAATTGTCAAATAGAGAAATAAAAAGGATGTTGGAAAAAATGGTAGGGCCTTCAAGAAAAGAATGGTCAATACATCTAGATGATGCTTTATGGGCCTACAGAACAGCTTATAAAACACCTTTGGGGATGTCCCCCTATAGGTTGGTTTATGGGAAGTCCTGTCACCTACCAATTGAACTTCAACACAAGGCCCATTGGGCTCTAAAAAAACTCAATTTTGACTATAAGAAAGCAGGAGATGCTAGATTGCTGCAATTGAATGAATTGGAAGAACTTAGGCATTTTGCCTATGAGAATGCAACAATCTATAAAGAGAAAACCAAGATATGGCATGATCAAAAACTGATAAAAAGAGATCTCACAGAAGGAGGACAGGTATTGCTTTACAACTCCAGGTTAAGATTGTTTCCTGGAAAGTTAAAATCTAGGTGGTCAGGCCCTTTTCAATTGATAAAAATATATAGCCATGGGGCTGTGGACCTCTATGATGTAACAACCAATACCACCTTCAAGGTGAATGGCCAAAGGGTTAAACAATATTTTGGTGAAAATGTGGTAAGGGACAAAACCACAATTGAGCTTAAAGATCTCTAATTTGAAAGAGAAAGTCTGGCTGCAGACTTTAAAGGCAAGCGCTCTTGGGAGGCACCCCAAGAATTCTAACAAAATTGTTATGTTTATTTTCTATGCAGGAAGTTAGGATAAACGCTGCAGCGGTTACTTGTAACAACAACGCTGTAGCACTTGTTCTAAATCAGGGCTGGGTAAGGTCAAACAAAAAAATAAAAAAGATCTTGCTCAGGATGAGCTGGCACTGTACCCCCATCCTTAGCCTGACAAGCACGTGTACCTACTCACCTGCCATTATCAAATCAACAGTTTCATCTTCTCTCCCACTTCACTCACAAAACCGTAACTTTAATATCCACAACTCCCCACGCCACCATTTTCTTTTCTCTTTCTCTTTCTCTTTCCTAAAATCTCTGAAACTGCTCCCAACCGTTACACTCACCACTCATAACTTCCTTTCCTTCTTCTTCCTTCGTCCCAACACACACCAACATTTCCCAAACGATCTGGTAAGGGAGCTACTAAGAAACCAGAACCCTCAAATCCTACGAAAAACACCATGCCTAAGGCAACTCAAGATCCTCAAAGGTTCTGGAAGATGGATTTCATAGCTGAAAGAGGATTCAAGACAGAAAATGCTCCTGATGCGTTTTCAACCGCTGTCACATCGCTGGGATGGGAGAGCTTCATCAAGCATCGCAAAGATTACATGACATCTTTGGTACGAGAGTTCTATTCGGGCATTGAAGAACCTAAGGAGGGAAAGCCTCAAACCCATTCACTAGTAAGAGGAGAAACTGTAAACTTCAACTCCAGAACAATCAATGATATCTTCCATTTAGGTTATCATGGAAAAGCGCTGGAAACTAAGGTTCTGAACTGGGGAGATGAGGAAATGGAAGCTGTTCGAAGAAGGATTTGTGTGGAAGGATCAACTTGGGACAAATTTGGAGCTGAATACAAAATTAAAAAAGCCTATCTCTGTGAAGAAGCAAATCTGTGGTGTAGTTTTATCAAACACTCCCTCCTGCCTACATCTCACACAACATTTGTGGAGAAAGAAAGACTCATTGTCATTGATGCTATAATGGCAGGAGAAAAGATAGACGTGGGCAGATTGATAGCCAGAGAAATAGAGAAGTGCAGAGTTAAAAAGGGAGGTAACTTATATTTTCCTTGTTTAATTTCTGAGTTATGTCTGGAGGCTGATGTAGAAGTAGAAATGAAAGAAGAAAGAAGATCCCCTCTTGGGGCATTTCCTTGCATTTTCAAAGTTAAGCAGAAACCTGCCGCTACAGCGTCTTCTGACTCTCAAGCGCTACAGCGCTTAGAGCTGAAGCAGCAGGTCCTCTGCAAATTTGTGAAAGAAAAATTTGACTGGGAAAAAGCATTGTATGCTCAAATATCCAAAGGAAAAACATCAATTCCCCCACCTCAATTCCCTGATTGGCTGCTGGAAGAAGAGCCAAGTAAAAAGCAAGAGAAAAAGGGAGTTAAGGCAGGAAAGAAAAAGGTTGCGGCTAGACCATCAAAGAAAACAGAGGCTAGTCCAGCAAAGAAAACAAAGCCTAGCCCAGTCAAGAAAGTGCAAAAAGCTGTAGTAGAGGAGGAAAGCCTGGATTCTGATGACATTGAGAACATCAGTGAGGAAGATGAAGAAGAAACAATTGCAGTTATGAAAGAGATGGAAAAGCAAGATGATGAAGAATCATCAGGAGAGGAAAGTGAGTCTGAAGAAGAAACTGAGAGTGAGGAGGAGGAGCAAGCTGAAGAAATACAATGTGATCCAACCCCAAGCCCAAAGAAACCAAAAACCACACCTTCCAAACCAACCCCCACTGCCAAAACAACCAATCCACCATCAACCCCTACCTCCATCCCTGAAACAACCAAACCAACACCTAAGAAAACACCTGCCAAGCAAGTAACACCAAAGAAGCCTGAACCAAAACAACCAGCACCAAAAGAAAAACCCACTGAGCAGCTCAAGAAAATTTACCAGTCATACATAAAACCTAGAAGAGCCGCAGGTGTCAAACTGGCTGAGTACCCGGAAGAAGGTGTTCAGTCAGTAGGTGCTGCAACAACTATGTCTGCAGTACCTATTGACCCATTGCCTGAGGTGCATCTCACAGAAGAGGAATCTGAAAAAGAGGCTGCTGAGGAGCTGGTAAATATGCAGGATGAAAAAGAGTCAGTGCTGGAAGAGCAGGTGGAAGAAGAGGAGCAAGAGCAAACAGAAGAGGAAGAAGCAGAGCAGGAGTCAGACGCTGCAGCAGCAGCAGTTCAATATGTAAGCGCTACAGCGCCACCAACCGCTGTAGCGGCTGAAAGCCCTGCTCCACCTCAGCTAAAGAAGAAGAAGGCAGCAAAAGGAGCCCCAGAACCTTCAAGAGCCAGTAAGAGGCTCAAGAAGGCCTAAAAAGGCAAGAATTGTTGGCTTCTTATGCCAGTTATGTACTTTGACTTTATTTTGTTGTTATGTTAAGGCCTTTCCCTTTCTTCTCAACCAAGCAGTGAGGACACTGCTGAATTTCATTTTTGGGGGAGGACCTTATGGTTAACAGTGTTTTTAAATTAAGCACAATGATGTTTTTAAATATTTAGTATAATTATGCCATATTTTGCATGTGTTGCATGTTTTATATTTTGTATGCTTGAATGGGAAGTATGATTAGCTGCATGTTTTAAATTTCTTAGTAAGCAAAAGCTGATTCATATAGCCAAATATAAATAAAATTTTTTTGAGTAAGGCAGCATTGTGTAAACAATGAAATGATGTTATTGCTGCTTTTGCACAAAATCCAAGCTTAGTAAAGAACCTAGTTAGCTAGGAGTAATCTAAGGATGAAGTCAAGTTTTGGATAACCAAAGGGTTAGTCAAGTTGTCATTAAAAATTGAGAGTGGTTTTAAAAGCTAAGTTTGGGGGTGCATCGGTTATGTTAAGGCTAGGATCAAAAGATGATAAATTGGTCTTTGCAAAATGAAGAATAAAAAAAATGAACGTGGTCTTGAAAAAGTTGCAAAATATCTTAAATAAATTGCTGAGCTGTTCCAAAAAGCATAAAAAGAAAATGCAAATAAGGAGCTCAGTAATGAAGATAGCATCTAGTTTTAATTATTAAAACTCTAGCGCTACAGCATCTATTGACTTTGAAGTGCTACAGCGTTTGATCACCAGACCAAAAGTTTATGCACTGACCAATAATCTAAAAAAAATGCCTAATTAAAGCCCTTTGCTGTGCTTTGAAGCCACTCAGATCTTGTGTGAAATGATTATCCCACTCTTCTTTTTGAAAACATTCTTTGCCTAACCCAAAAGAAATCCATTCTTCCCAAACCTTAGAGAAATTCTGAAATTAACTAGGGACTAAGTTGAGCTTTGATATCACACACTCACAACTGAGCAGTAATGATTCTATTTGAATTGTGGACCACTATGGTGTGTGAAAATGATAAGATTTAGCTTTTGATTAAATCCTGTTTAATTTAAAAGCTGCAGCTATTTATATAAGAACTTTATCTTGTTCAAGTGTCATTACTTGGGGACAAGCAATGGTTTAAGTTTGGGGGTGTGATAACCTTATTTTATATAGGTTATTTATGCTCCTAAAACTTACATCAAGCTTGTTTCTCAGTTAATTCAAGTGCTTAAATATGTGAATATATGAATATTAGAATAAATGTAGGTTATAAGTCAATTCCTTAAAAGTTGGGCATAGTCAATGCCTTTGTGAATATGTTTGATGTTTTGCTTTAGCGCTGCAGCGTGTGCTATCAAGGAAACGCTACAGCGTTATATGACGGCTGATTATTAAGATATTTGTGTGGCCACTTGAGAACATGATGAGTCATCACCCTTATCTCTTCCTCTCAGCTGGAATTGTTGACTTTCAAGTGGATGCTAAATTACACTTGGCGCCTCCTAAATGGAACCCATGTGATAGTTGTTGTATTCCATCATTACCACTTTTTGTAAAGTGCTTTAAGGATAATATCTAAGTTTAATAATCATCATGTAATATTATTATACTATTAAGACTTAGATATTATTTAGATTAATTAAGATTGCTTCACCAAGAGGTAACTGACGTAGACAAGTTGTTGTAACTTTGAAGAGAGACTTACACTTGACACCGTAGCCACTCTCCATTGACACACACTTTTTTAAGCTTTTAGTTTTAACTTAGTTTTCTAGTTCTTCATCCAAGGTTTTGCTCACGCCTCAACTTCATCTCTTGTATGCAACTTGGGATCATTGGAGTGCATCTTTTGCAACCACTCTTCTCTTGTCTTCATACGGTAATACATACTCTCTAGTTGTATTATGTTGATGGAACTTGTGATGAGCTAACTTTGTTGTAGTTGGATTGTTCTTGGTATGTAATGAACCTTGAGTAACTTTTGTATAATATTATGATGTTTGTGTTTTATTCCTTGTGTCATAATGCTTTCAATCTTGGTTTGGGAATGATCAACTAAAACAAGGTAACTTTGTGGGTACAGACATGGTTCACAAAGAGAACTCAAGGAATGATATGAATGAAAACCCTTTAAAGACATTTAAAGGAAGCACTACTTAACTCTAGACATAGGGGAGTAGTAGTTCATAAGGCAAATGTTGTAAGAGCTTAATATACAGGGGTAAAACTTATTTAGAGCCTAGACATAGGAGTCTTGTAACATAGCCCTGACGAAAGTGACTGAAAGGCACGCCACCAAGGCGCTACAGCGTCTAAGGATTCTGAAGCGCTACAGCGCTTAACGCTATAGCGTCTAATATTATCTGAACATTACTCTTGGGAACTTACATGCTATTGAGCTATCCAACTCACTTTTAATAATTGCAAACTTAATACTGTTTTATCACAACTTATAATGTTTACAACTTTTTACCTCTACTTGTTACTTAATTATTTTCACTAAGATTCTAATCACTTAAACTTCATAGATTAATTCCAATCCCTGTGGGAACGAACTTTACTTATCAATATATTACTTGTTGCGATTGTGTATACTTGCACATCACCTTTTCGCACAACAATGACATCGAGATTGTGTCTCAATAGATTATCTTTCCAATAGGGAAGTTCCCAAAAAATACTTTTTTTTGTCCAATTGTGCCATTGTCCATAGCCATCTGGACGAGAAACAACACCGGCTACGACTTCCACAGGAGGGATATCCCTAACATTATTCCAAACTTCCTCTGGTGTCAACTGACGAGGAGGTCCAGCTGTTTCAACATTTCCCTTGATGAACGCATATTTCTGCTTTCTAAATGGGTGATCCATAGGTAAGAACCTACGGTGCGAGTCAAACCATGAAACTTTTCCTCCGTATTTAAGACTAAAAGCCTTTGTGTCAACCATGCAAATCGGACACGCCATCTTACCGTGTGTCCCCCATCCAGACAACATTCCATAGGCAGGGAAGTCATTTATGGTCCACATCAAAGCCGCCCTCATCACAAAATTTTGTTTGCGTGCCACATCATAAGTTAAAACACCATTCCACAACCTTTTTAGGTCATCAATCAAAGGTTGCAAATAGATGTCAATACCAGCTGTTGGATTACTTGGCCCTGGAATAATAGAATTTAAAAACATGTATGGTTTGGACATACACATTTCTGGAGGAATGTTGTATGGGGTAACAATAACTGGCCAACATGAATACGGTGTTGTCGAGGCTTGAATATATGGTGTGAAACCATCAGAGCACAAACCAAGCCGAACATTGCGTGGATCACTGGCAAAATCTGGATGAACACGATCAAAATGCTTCCAAGCTTCACCATCAGATGGGTGACGTAATTCACCAGAATTATTTCTATTTTGATCGTGCCATGTCATTTTACCTGCGGTCTCCATTGAAGTAAACATCCTTTGTAGCCTTGGAATAAGAGGCAGATAGAACATTGATTTTCGTGGAACCGGTTTGCCTCTGCTCATCCCTGATCTACTGACACGATAGCGTGGTTGTCCACACAACTTGCATTCCGACAACTCTCCATCATTTATGCCAAACTCATTGTTATAATAGAGCATGCAACCAGACACACAACAATCAATCCTTTTAGATTTTCAGCCAAGCTTCGATACCACTCTTTTAGCTTCATAATAACTTTGCGGTAAACTCCCTCTAATGGGGGTTGCATCCAACATCATTTTGGTCATATATTCCATGCACAACTCAGCAACATTAAATTGAGACTTAAGACCCAACAACCGAACACACATTGATAATTTTGAGTCTGTAGATCCTTCAAATATGGGTTTATTTGTCTCACTCAAATACATGTAAAACCTTTGAGCTTCCTCATTTGGAACTTCGTCAGCATCTGGTTCTTCAAAATCCAAATTTACTCCAACAGCGTCAGATATCATTCCCTGATAAACATCTAACGGTTGTATTCCCCATCCTTCAGATGTCGTAGTCACTGGATAACTACTTGATGTGTGATCTACTACTTCAACCAGAACATTAACCGCAGGAACTGCAGCTACCCCTGGCGCTCCTTCCCCGTGACGACTCCATGTCCAATAATTTGGCCTAAACCCATTATTGTACAAATGAAGTCTAACTTCATGTTCATTTTTTATAGCTCGAAATGAACATTTCAAGCACGGACATCTAATACCGCCTTGTCGCCCAAATTCTTCATGATCAATGTACTTAGCACAAAAAATAAACTCTTCTACTCCTTCTACAAAACGTCGTTTTACACCAGTTTTTCCAGGATACAATCGATCATACATCCAACTACGATCCATTTTCAAGAACTATACGTATACTACACTACAATATAAATAAAATAAACTATCAATTACTTCATATTTTGATATATATATTTATATATTACTCATTTTATTTTGATATTTCAATAAACTACCAATTAATTACAAGCAACAGAATTAATTTTTTAATAATGTTATATACTAATAATTTAAACATTATAAATAATAATTCCAAATTTAATTTTAAATTTCAATTTTTATAAGACAATATATGTTAATAAAATTTATAAGTGAACTTAAAAAATAAGTTTTTTCAATATAAATTAATTTGTATTATTATTGCAAACAAAATTTGTAACAAAATTTTACCAAAAATAGTGAAGTAATTAATATTTTATTAATTACTTTAACTAACCGTAGTGAAGAGAAGGCTCTGGCTTGAAGCTTATCCTGAACTCAAGCAGAGAGGAAAAAGGACGAACCCAAACAATACCTAAACAAAAAACAACACAATTAGTAACAAATTCATATTATTATAAAATAATTTAAAAACGAATATTAAAAAAAAAATTAAAAACTAAAACTATTAACTCATATCAAAAACATACCTTGAAGAAATTTCCCAATAAGAGCAGAAGACAATTCGTAGGGAGGAAGCGCTACACTTTAAAAACAGATTTAGTAGAGAAGGAGAGAATTTGGGAGAGTAAAAGAGAAATTTTAAGAAGAGAATGAGAGGATTGTTAGAAGTGTGAAGAATGAGAAGTGGGGAATGGATATATATAGAAAAACGCAGCCCAACGGTCAAAAGGTATTTGCGGCGGATTCTGGAGGTTTGCGGCGGATTTTGAATTTCAATATCCGCGGGTTTTTTTTTCGGAGCTTTGCGGCGGATTATGGAGGGTTGCGGCGGATTTTAAAATGTAATATCCGCGGGTTTTTTATTTACGGAGCTTTGCGGCGGATTCTTGGTACTTTGCGGCGGATATTCAAATTAAAATACCGCGTCTTTTTTTTTAAAAACACCAAACAATCCGCCGCAAAAGCTACAATCCGCCGCAAATACTCAACATCCGCCGCAAATGACACAAATCCGCCGCAAAGTACCATTTTTTTTTTAAAAAAATTATTATTATTTTTAAAAAATAAATTTTATTTTTTTAAAAAAATCGTTTTAATTAAAAATATATATTATTTTATTAATTTTTTTAATTATTGATAAAAAATTAAAATCCAATAACTAATTAATTTTTAATTTAAAAAAATAAAAATTGGGAAAAGCAGTAAAATATTATCACCAAAAAAATATCCATACAATTAATAAAATATCCATACAAAAAAATAAAATAATCTAAAGCAATAAAAATTGGGAAAAACAGTAAAATATATATTTAATGTCTGCTACCCCTAAACGGAGACCTACGCCATTATCTTGATATGACACTCTCTTGAGCATTGTCGGCAGCAGCTCCATTACAGTGGCGTATGTCTCCATTTCTTTGTAAAGAAATTTCCACATTGTCGTGAACACCCCTTCATCTTTTTCGTTAAAAGTAACCCATTTATCAGCAAAAAGCTCCTCCTCATTATTTCACCACAAGTGACATATACGTTAATCAAACGCTCGGTATCATCCTTCAACTTAACAGCCCGTCCTTGCAGTTCCTCAAACTTTCTATTTAGAGATTCAACCATATTTTCAAAATAGAAAGTTTCACAAGAAACCATCTTTTGAAAAGATGATTGAATCTCTAAATAGAAAGTTTGAGGAACTGCAAGGACGAGTTGTTAAGTTGGAGGATGATACCGAGCGTTTGATGAGCGTATATGTCTCTTGTGGTGAAAATAATGAGGATGAACTTTTTGCTGATAAATGGGTTACTTTTAACGAAAAAGATGAAGGGGTCTTCATGACAATGTGGAAATTTTTTTACAAAAAAATGGAGACGTACGCCACTCTATTGGAACCCCGCTGCCGACAATGCTCAAGAGAGTGCCGTATTAAGAGATCGAGTGCCGTATCAAGAGAATGAGAGTATTGGTAGAGGTGTGAAAAAAGAAGAAGGGGAGAAGGGGTTTATATAAGAGAAACGAAGTCAAACGATCAAAAGGCAAGATCCGCCGGAAACGGCATTTACCGGCGGATTTAAGGGATTTGCGGCGGACTTAAGGGATTTGCGGCGGACGGAGGTGCATTTGCGGCGGTTAATTAAAATCTCGTAAAAAAAAATTTGTGATCCCAAATCCGCCGCAAGAACCGTTAAATCCGCCGCAAGAACCGTTAAATCCGCCGCAAAAGCCAAGACGAATTTTAATCCGCCGCAACGGTCAATTATTCCGCCGGTAACTTTGAGGCGGATAAAATCCGCCGGAAATGCGTAGATTCCGCCGGTAACTCTGCGATCCGCCGGAAACTCCTGGCCGGAAAAACCAATAATTCTTGTAGTGTAATACTATTGTTGGATCTTGGGGGAGCCTAAAACATCTGGGAGATCTCCATATTGGGGCAAGAGCAAACATATAAATATAAGTGGATTTGACATTACATCTTTTAACCAAAACGTTAAGGCATTATGAGTCCTACTTATATATTGCTCCATATTTCTATTTCCATCAATGACAGAACTTCTTACTCACACTTCCTACTAAAACATAATAGCTTAGGTTGAAGAAGGTATGAGTTCATCATAGTGGATGATTACTCTAGATTTACCCAAGTATTTGTGAGAACATTTGTTGGTGGGAATAATACTGCAACAAAGAAGAACAATCAAACATAGAAAATCATTGGTTCAAATAATTGTGAATATCATGTACAATAAAGAACAAAGGAGAAAGTGAATGCATCATTGTGCAAGACTCTGTATAACACTAAGCTTTAGGTTCGATTCGTCCCCACCAATCACTCTAGATTGGATGCAATAGGATGACCGACGAATCCCCTTCAGGATACAATGGAGTTCATTGACATGGTTTGCACACCCACACCAAGCGTATCGTCAATAGTATTTACGGAATAATAGTTCCCTAACTTCAATTTGCGCATAAAAGAAGAAAGAGAATGATCTGGAATATTGAATTTGGTAGAGTTTTGTCTTAGACATATGAACAATCTATATGTGTATGTTTTTTCTACTTGTAAAGTTGTTCTATATATATATAGACTAACTCATACCATTTGGTGAAGATAAGTGTCTCTTCACTACAAATGTTCATGAAAGAACACAACAACTAGTGAAAGCCACCAAAAGATACACATTTAGAACAAAAAATATTGTGTCTCTCTTTCATTTTAGTGTTATTGGATTCCTATTATTTTGGAAATCCCCCAGAGTATTATTCTTAAGCCACAAGGATAAGTCTTTTGAAGCATTCATAAACTTATTTAAGAAAGTTGAAAATGAGAAAGATTCCGAAAACATTTATGTTATAAGTGATCATGGAGTACAATTTGAAACTCATCTTTTAAAACTTATTTTGATGAAAATAAAATCTCTCATAACATAACTCAACATAATAGTGTTGTTGAAAGAAAGAATAGAACCTTGCAAGATGCATGGATTCTCAACAACACCAAGAGAGTTAGCCATTGGAGAAACCTCTAAAGGTGTTAGGACCATATAGTCATTTAAAAAACAGAATACCACAATATGATTCTGATCAAAAAGATTGACCAAAGGTCATTGACGAAGCTCGTGCTGATCAATACTAGATACAAGCTATGGAAGAAATAACTCTTACAATTTGATAAGAACAAAATATGGATTACTCTATTCCCTAAAAAAATCTTCATGTCATTGAAACCAGTGGTGTTTTATAAACAAATTGGATTAGGGGTGGCAATTTCCACCCTTGCGTAAGGATCACAACATTTTTTCATACAGAGACGAGGACGGGAGAAAATCCCCCCCCAAAAGTAATTCGAGAAATAAACCATACCCCGAGGCGTGAGGTTCCCCACCCCGATTACATTACTTAATTACACTTATTTTAATACATATCATACTATAAGTATTTGGTTTATTAGTCTTTTAATGTGTTTTTAATTAGAAATATTAAATTAAATATTAAACACCATATGAAAAAGTTAATTTGATATTACAATTTTATAATTTTTTGTAATGTTTATTGAATATTGTATATGTACTATTTAATTTTGAACCTTTTATAACTTTAATTTTAAGATTTTCTTTGTTTATTTTCTTTTTCAATTTTGTTAGATTTTAATTTAGACTTTTGTGAACTCTTTGTGAATTTTCAGAGTCCTCATGGGGATCGACAGGAACACGTGGGGATGAGGACGAGGGAGAAAAAATTCATGTGGTGAAGATCATAGGACGGGGATGGGGGAAATTCGGGGTAGTGCCGGGGGGGGGGGGGGGGAGTAGGGGATCTAGAGTACACCCCGCTCCCATTGCCATCTCTAAAATTGATGAAAATGGGAAGCTCGTAAGAAACAAAGCAAGATTAATTTCACATTGATACAATCAACAAGAAGATACATACTCTGACAAGATGCGTGCTCTAATATCAAGGTTAGAAGCTATTTGAATCTTTCTTATGTTTGCAGCATTTAAAGATCTTAAACTATTCCAAACGCGTCAATAGTGTCTTCTTAAACAGTTTTATCGATGAAGATGTATGCACACCAATCTCTAGATTGTTGATTAGAAAATCCAAATTACGTTTTTAAATTAACAAAATAATTTATAGGTTGAAACAAGCTCAAGATTGTGGTAAGAAAGGTTAAATACCTATCTAATCTACAATTGTTACCTAGAAGGCAAGGTTGAAATTATACTATTCAAGAAAATGTAAAAAAAAATCACTTTTTTCATTGTTCAATATGTTCATAGTATTCTATTTAGTGCAACTAATGAATTTATGTGCAAAGAATTTTAAGGCTGATGAACTTATGTTCATAAGATTTCCTTCTAGGACACCACCATACAACTTGATGGCAATGCTAGAAAACCCTTGACAACTCCGACATACCATTCCACAGTAATTTATTAAAAATAAGAAAGCTATATTTGTGTTATCTACTCTATCTACTCTATTATAATAAATCAATATGCTAGAAAAATGGCCAATTTAGACATCTTAAAAACTTGACATTTGTCAAAAAATAAGGGCAAAATTGTAAAAGTACCAAAAAAAACCAGATTTTTTTTGTAAAAGTACCAAAAAAAGCTAGTACCAACAAAAATATACCAAAACTTTCAATGTGTCAAAAACTACTCTACTATAATAAATCAATATGCTAGGAAAATGCCCAATTTAGACATCTTAGAAACTTGACATTTGTCAAAAAATAAGGGCAAAATTGTAAAAGTACCAAAAAAAGCCAAATTTTTTTTTGTAAAAGTACCAAATAAAGCTAGTACCAAAAAAAATATACCAAAACTTTCAATGTGTCAAAAATTATCTATTAAAATACTAATTTGTTGTAACTATCTATTAAAATTACTAAAATCAATCATTTTAACTAGTAACAAAACTTTCAATGTGTCAAAAAAAACATTAGCAAAAAATTATTTTAATAATCTTAGACATCTTAGAAACTTGACATTTGTCAAAAAATAAGGGCAAAATTGTAAAAGTACCAAAAAAAGCCAAATTTTTTTTTTGTAAAAGTACCAAAAAAAGCTAGTACCAAATAAAATATACCAAAACTTTCAATGTGTCAAAAATTATCTATTAAAATACTAATTTGTTATAACTTTCTATTAAAATTATTAAAATCAATCATTTTAACTACTAACAAAACTTTCAATGTGTCAAAAAAAACATTAGCAAAAAATTATTTTAATAATCTAATATTTTAATTAAAATAATTAAATTAATATTAATAGATCTAGAATTTACTATTTACTATAATCTATCTATTAAAACTACTAAAATCAATCAATTTAACCATTAACAATTGTCAAAAAAGAATATAACCACTATCAAAAATTCAAAAATAACTTTTTTAAGTAATTTAATAAAATTGATTAAATTAATATTAAATGATCTAATGATCTAGCAACGAGAGACTGACAATGAGATCGACATAGAGACCGGCAACGAGAGTGCCTACGGGAGTGGCAACGAGAGTGGCAACGAGAGACTGACAATGGGATTGGCAACTAGACCGGCAACGAGAGTGCCAACGGGAGTGGCAACGATAGAGATAATGAGAGCGCCAACGGGAGTGCCAACGGGAGAAGGGCCAACAGGAGTGCGAACGGGAAGTGCCAACGGGGATGCAAATGGGAGGGCCAACGGGGATGCATATTTTACCTAAAATTTCATTTTTCATTTTTTTTTTCCATTTTTACTTCATTATTAACATTATTAACGGGAGTGGCAATGAGAGAGGTAACGAGAGCGCCAACGAGGATGCAAACAGGAGTGTCAACGGGGATGCATATTTTACATCTAATGTCAAAATACATTATTATGGACCAATCTAATTCTGATTGTTAATCTCCTTTAATTTCTTCGACTCAATATAATTCTCATTTGTATGTTATATGACATAATACCTATCTCTTTCCACTTTGAATTTCAAATCATACATTTTTGACAATGTTTACAACTTATGATTATCTTCCAAATTATTATTATGACTTCGTGGTAAAATACCGGTATAAAGCATATGGATGAATCATTAATTCACTACTTCTCAACAAATAAAGTGTTATAGCACTTTTTTTTTTCTGTTAGAAATATAAATATAAAAGAACCGTGTTTGATTCGTTCCTTACTAGCTTAAATTTTCAAGTGAGAACCGAAGACTAACTTTACACGCTATAAAAGCTTGTGAAACAAAACAGTGGGAATTCATTTATATGAATTTGATGTTCGCAATTCATAAGAACTTTCTGTTGGTCAAATGAGCAAAACATTCGAAAGGAGTAAATTTCAGCGTATTTTAATTTGAACAACCAACCAAACAGTAAAAACACGTCTAGAAGATAATTCAGCAAATATCTCTTTACTATTTGTATGGATTTAATTTATATACTCTATATATATATATATATATATATATATATATATATATATATATATATATATATATTTACACTATCTACGAATTAGAAACTGATACATCATCAAAATGAAATTGATGAATTGGTAATCACCAATTAGTCAATTGGTAACCGACTACTCTATGTATTGTGATTGATGGTGGTTGTAAAAGCCTATAAACAATATGGGTATAGAAATTAAACTCTTTTTAAAAATAATAAAAAAATAATAAAACGCGTGCGAAGGACGCACATCATTACGTAAGATGCATTAGTTTATCAAAGTAGAGTCTCCAAAAAAAAAGAAAAAAATAGAAGACTTATAAAACTAGTGGAAGCAACTTTACGTAATCCATAGTTGAATTGAAAGTTGAAAATATTCTATTGTGTTTGAAGTTGTCCCTTTGTTAATTAGTACAAATTCTCTCTCTATCTATCTTTTTGTGAATTGGATAGAGAGAGAATTGGAATTCACAACATTAATAAACAAACAACATCCTTAATCTCTGTTGTTCTACTTCTTCTTCATAGTTACAAACGATGCCAATGGCGGTTGCTTTAATTGTCACCGTCGCGTTATTATCGACGGCGGCGGTGATTGTTTCTGGATCTCCGGCGACACTCACGTTAGAAAGAGCGTTTCCGTCGAATCACGGAGTGGAGTTAAGTCAGCTAAAAGCTAGAGATACATTGAGACATCGTAAAATGTTGCAATCTTCAAACGGTGTCGTTGATTTCTCCGTTGATGGTACCTTCGATCCCTTCCAAGTTGGGTGGGTAATTCTTTCGCTTCTTTCAATTGGATTTATTTATTGAGAATCTTCTGTTGAATCCTTCAATTTCTGTCAATATCATTTCCCTTTTTAATTCATCATTTTATGTCTTTCCTTTGTTTCTGTTTCTCTTTTTTTACCTAAACATTTAAACCAAAGATTGCTTTATTTAGTTTAATTCTCCGTGGCTCTAAAATTTCGAAATTTTTATTTCTTCTTTTGGAAATTTGAAGATACTTTTCTTTTTGTAATGGTAAGGTAGGCCAATATATTGTTTCTAACCTGCTTTCCTAATCTTCTTTCCTACTTCTTTGTTTGTTTGATTTGAAAATTGAAATTAATGGGTTATTTCAGGCTATACTTTACAAAAGTGCAGTTGGGTACTCCTCCAGTTGAATTCTATGTGCAGATTGACACTGGCAGTGATGTTCTCTGGGTTAGTTGTAGCTCCTGCAATGGATGTCCACAGACAAGTGGCCTTCAGGTAAATTCAATTTTCTCTGTCTTTTTCTGGAGTCCTGTGTACAAACGGTTAGCGTGAGGGATGAAGAGGGGAAAGTGGAGTGTTGCGAGTTCGAACCCTTGCTCTTAGTGTCCACATGACATTTACTCGTGTTTTACCACTAGACAGTGTTCTCAGGAGGACATTCAATTTTCTCTATCTATTATCTTTTGCAGAACAGTTATCATTTAATAATCAATATGAAGCACCGACATAGACACAGACATCGAACACGACACTGACACAGACATGTAGTCATCAGTTTTAATTTGAAAAATGCAAGTAATTGAAGTGTTAGTGTTGGACATTGGACACGTCTTCAACCTGAAGTCTCGGTGCTACATCGTACCACCAGAATCTGTCAATATAATGGTTTTTGGATTTTGTGACAGATTGAGCTCGATTTTTTCGACCCGGGGAGTTCATCAACATCTTCATTAATCTCATGTTCAGACAAAAGATGCAACAGTGGAATACAATCATCAGATGCCACTTGTTCCAGTGAGAACAACCAGTGCTCATACACTTTCCAATATGGAGATGGTAGTGGGACATCAGGCTATTATGTCTCAGATATGATGCATTTAAATACTATTTTTGAAGGATCAGTGAATACAAATTCTTCAGCACCTGTAGTTTTTGGGTAAGCTTTTCATGAACTTGAAATGCTTTATAGTAGCACTTCTCTCTTTTTTCAATATTATGTTTTAAGATTTAATTTATATACACTGTCGCTGTATGAGATTTTTACGACACTGGACAATCACGAAACAACACATCATAAAAATGGTTTTACTTTATTTTAACTACCTTAAAAGTTAAAAGTCATCCATACCGTGAATTTTTATTTGGTTGATGGTGTAAGATTTTTTACGGTGACTGTGTAAACCAATTAAACCCTATGTTTTAATCTTTGAAAACCATTACTTTGTGAATGGATCAGTTGTAGTAACCAGCAGACTGGGGACTTGACAAAATCTGATAGAGCAGTTGATGGGATTTTCGGATTCGGACAACAACAAATGTCGGTCATCTCGCAGCTCTCCTCACAAGGAATTGCTCCTAGAGTATTTTCTCATTGTCTTAAAGGAGATAGTAGTGGTGGAGGAGTATTAGTTCTTGGTGAAATTGTGGAACCTAACATGGTTTTTACTCCACTTGTTCCATCACAGTAAGTTCTTTCATTTCACCAAAATGATACATTTTAACATGTTCTAAAGACGGTTCATCTGAAAAGTGTTTAGCTTATTGGTTCCTTTGAAAATATTTCAGGCCTCATTACAACATAAATCTACAGAGCATCTCTGTTAACGGCCAGACGTTGCAAATCGATTCGTCGGTTTTTGCAACGTCGAATAACAGAGGTACTATTGTTGATTCTGGAACAACTTTGGCATATCTTGCTGAAGAGGCTTATGATCCCTTTGTCAATGCGGTGAGTTTCTTTTAGGGTCTGTTTGGGAGTTTGAAGGAGAGGGGAGGGGAGGGGAGGGCATGAGAGTTATAGTGTTAATTGTTTAATGATGTGGAAAAAAATTATCCCCCAAGCCTCCCTAAACCCCTCCAAAATCCCCCAAATTTGGAGGGTTTTGGAGGAGCTCCAAAAATACACTAGGAGAGGGGTTTAGGGAGGCTTTGGGGATAGTTTTTCTCCACATCACTAAAGACTTAACACTATAACTCTCAAGCCCTCCCTTCTCCTCCCCTCCAAACTCCCAAACAGACTCTTAGGTAATTTGGTGTTATTCAATTTATCAATAACATTACGTTGCTTTAATGCTTCATGTATCTTTGCTTTGTTGGGGATTTATTTAATATTGATTGTAAAATGCTTTTTTCAACATTGCAGATTACAGCTACAATTCCACAATCTGTACGTACCGTTGTTTCTAGGGGAAATCAGTGTTTCTTACTCACTGACAGGTTAGGATGAACACTTCATGCATTTTTTTTCTGGAATTTTTACCGCTTATTTATGAAGCACCGACACAGACACGGAGACCAGACACGACACAAACATGGACACGAGACACCAATTTTAATCTGAAAAATACAAGTAATTGAATTGGTGTCGGTGTCTAACAAGATACGCGTCGGACACCTGCGCGTCTTCAACTGAAAGTGTCGGTGCTACATAGCCGCGTATCCATCTTTAACTGACTGTATTCTAAAAAAATAGATCATTGTAATACTTTCTTTTTCTAATTCCTTTCTTATGTACTGTGTTTAGTGTCGCGGACATTTTTCCTCAAGTGAGTCTAAACTTTGCTGGAGGTGCATCTCTATTTTTGAGACCACAAGACTACCTTATACAGCAGAGTTCAATTGTAAGTATTCAAACTTCAATTTGTAATTTTTTCAGTTTTCTTAAAAGTTAAGACTAGTTTGGATTACATGATTTCCAGAGATATTAATTTCAAGTCAGAGTGAGTTGCATTTTACAATTGTTGCATTTAATAAAGACAGACAACTTTTCTTCTAATTCTCATTACATGTCATTTTTTCAACTGAAATCTTGTAACTTATAGAGTATAGAAAGTTTTAAGACACATCTCAGATACTTACTTAATGATAACATTGATTACAGGGTGGTGCATCAGTGTGGTGTATTGGCTTTCAGAAAATCCAAGGTCAAGGGGTAACAATTCTAGGAGGTATAATAATAACATTTTGAACAGTTTGTCATATATGCATCTTTTGTATTGTGATATTTTCTTCAAGAGTATGATGCTCACAACATGACTTTGTGTTTTCGCAGATCTCGTATTAAAAGACAAAATTATCGTTTATGATCTGGCCAATCAACGCATCGGATGGGCGAGCTATGACTGTAAGTTTCAGCTACACTACTCAAAACTCGAAAGGCATATAGTTGAAATTATTTTGTTCTTTTGAGAGTGGGAGCAGCAGAAAATAAGAACCAGCTTTGTTCTATAATCTTTAGGTTAACATAATGATAATTGAATATGATATATTTTCTTTGCTTCTATTTATTAATTAATCCTTGACATGAGATTCTGATGCTGATGTATTCAAATGCAACTATATTCTAGGTTCTTTGTCTGTTAATGTCTCTGCAACAACTGGCACTGGAAGAAGTGAGTTTGTGAATGCTGGAGAGATAGGTGGAAGCACTTCTTTACGCGTTGGACGAAAGTTGACAGAGTTTCTGGCTTTCTTCACAACACTAATTTACTGCTTTGGATTTTTATAGCATTTGTGCATTGTGGGAGATAGAGCTAATATTCTTTTTCTGATGTATATTGTATTTTTCTAATGTATATTTGTGATCATTGGTGAGATCACATGTTATTTTCATTGTTGCTTTTTCCTCCTTTCTGCTAAATAGGTTTGTTTGGTTTAGCTTCAGATGATTCTGTTGGACACTATTAGTCTTGTAGAATCTGGTCATTTATTTTTCTTTTGGCAGTTTTGTAAATTACTTCATGGGATTACTGATTGAATTTCTTATACAAATTACAAAATATAGCTCATTTTTTCTGCCTTAGTTAATTGGCTTCTGCACATGATCATTCAATGATATTGTATATGAATGGAGAGCAATCTTCACCTATGAACTAGTTTCTAGGATGTCATGTTAAGCGCTTATCATATAAGAGTTTATGCATAAGCTGTTTTTATAATAAAGGATAAAATATTGTAAAATTGTTTTTTATAAGCTATATGTTTTTTTCATAAGCTATCCTGGAGAGCTTATGAAAATTAGCTGAAAACAGCTTATGAACATATCATAAGTTGTTCTCATAAGTTCTCATAAAAAGTCTCACAAGTGTTTATGCCTGCAAATAAGCCCAAATAAACGATCCAAACATACCCTTAAATGAAACCCAATTTCAAATTCTAAGAGTTGTATGTTGGCTACTCACACATCTGGTCAAGATAAAAGCTGGTATAGAAACGTTACTTTCCATGTTTTTAACATTGAATTAGGTACAGATCCAAGTTTTGACTTTTTTTTTTGGTTTGTAGACAGAGTGACAATTGCCACTAGAAACTCATGCACACAACTGTGAGGTCCCGGGTTCGAACCCAGGACATGATATCCAGCCCAATAATTTCGGCATTTGCTAGTTGAGCTATGCCTTAAGTATGACATTTTTCTTGATTAAGAGGTGATAAGAAGCAGTATCACCTCCTTGATAGTGATTTGCTTCAACTGAATAAGATGGAGGACAGAATCAAAGAAAATGTGAAACGTGGCTGTATATAGCTTATGAGGAAAGAGACATGTAATGTATCTTTATCGAACCATCACTTCATAATAATACAAGCCTCAGGATAACTTGAAAATAGTGACAAATATATAGAACTCATGTACATGAATAATCTTCATTGGAAAGCAACATTAGGAGTTCTTGTAGAAGTTCATATTGAAGGCACAAATACATATCAGATAGACAGATACGACATATTTTGTTTTTAGTGGTGTGTGTTTTTGTAGTTAGACAGTGGTGCTGTGATGGGAATGCTGTCATCATCAACTAGTATAACCAACTTATAGATTTCAAACTAAAAAGAAAATTTAATGTAAAAAATATTATGCTTAAAGAATTTTTTAATGCAGAAGAATTTTTTAAATTCTCAATTTCAAAAAGAAATTTTAAATTCATTTTTTTTGAAGGAAAATTTTAAATTCATTAAAATGATCAAGTGTCCAATAGCGATGGAGTAACATATTTTTAATAAGTGTTCTTAGTTCTTACTCTCAAGAAGAAAGACTATTATATTATATAAAGAATTAAGTAAGCAAATAATACTTTTAAAATTGGAAAAAAATAAAACATAAGTAATCTAATCTATCTAATATCTATTTATCTAATATCTATTTATTTGACACCTTCATCTGAGAAGAAGAAGAGGAACAAACATAGAGAGAGAGGATTTTAGATAGATATTAGATAGATATTTGGAAAAAACGCTAACTGCATCTGAGAAGAAGAAGAGGAACAACAAACATAGAGAGAGAGGATTTTTCAGCTACAACAACAACAAGATTGACACAGAAGGGGAGAAAAAAAGGTACCATCTTGAAACTATGACAAACTTGAAACCTCTCTGTTTGCTGATTTGGGGGTTCTGGTTTCATTTCTTCATTTCTTCTTCATCAAACATTTTCTTCATTTCTTCTCCTTGATCTTATATAAATGTGACTTTTTGTTTCAAGTTCTAACAGAGTTTTGTGGTGAGAGAGAGAGACGCATAAGATTGATGGAGGTGAGAGGAAATTTTTCTTTTTCTCTTCTTTATGTGTTTGCCTCTCTGATTGTAGCATTTTGTCATCTTTTCCCTAATCTGATATTCTGCCACTTTTTACATGTTTTGGACTCTGATTTTTTAGGTCTCTCATTTCTTCTCTGATTTTCAATCTATTATGCTACCACTTTTTATGCTATTGTTCTCTGATTTCTTTATACTCTTATGTCTATATGATTTAGAATTCTTCCTCTTTATTGCCATTTTTTGTCTCACAGCTTCCTTCTAATCCTTATCTTTTTTCACATTCTCGGTTTTAGCTAATGGCACAAAAGATTGATATGTCAAATGTATACATCTTCAAAATGTTGGGTTCATCAGTTCTTGGGGTCATGACTAGCCTTGGTTGTGGTTGATTGTTTTGTTTTGTTTTGCAGCTTCAATGAATAATTAAATGGTGATTTAGAACATATTCAATATGAAGGTATAAAGATTAAAGATCAGTCCAAACATTCAGTTTTTGAGGTTATAATTAGGTACTTAGTTTGTTTAAGGTTGACTTTTGTTGAACAAAAATGCATGACTTTTGTTCAACCTTATTTTTCATTCTTCTTTCTTCA
Organism: Astragalus membranaceus; assembly: GCA_039519185.1. NCBI lineage: Eukaryota > Viridiplantae > Streptophyta > Magnoliopsida > Fabales > Fabaceae > Astragalus > Astragalus membranaceus. The sequence continues at coordinate 215,500,109 of CM076846.1, forward strand.
AAATTTTATGATGCATGCGTGCTTATATTGAATGACTGTAGTCTGTATTGGTTACTATTTCAAATATTGATAGCATTGGAGAGGGGGTTTTGCTCTTGAATTCACTCTATGACAGATTGCAAGTAAACTTAAAAGAAGTAATAAAAGGTTTGAAGATGGGAAATTAAGATTTATATTGCTCTAGAAAGGTCATTTAACTACCGATTACTTTGAAAGGTCAATTGCTCTATAATCCATGCATTTGACTTTATGCTTTATTTTGACCTATTGAGAAGTCATTGTTATGATCAAGGAGCATTGCTTTAATGTCATGTTTATGTACTTTACTTTTTAGCACGGCAACTATAGTCAAATGTGTAGGGGATTTTGTTTTTAGTATAGAGGTTGAGATGGTTTAGAGCATATAACTGGGGAGAGAAAAACTGTTGAATTTGATGTCAATCAAATTTACAAATTATCTTTCTAATTTTTGTTAATTTGCCACTATTTATGATCTGATTATGTAACAATGTAAACAAAACATATCTACTCATTGCTGCAAGTGATAGGATGTGCAATATGCACACAATTTTGTAGGTAGCTGCCGTTTGCTGTTCTTAATGCATGGTTTTTTGAACTATTGAACAATTTAATCTGTTTTGTTGATCATGATCTCACTCTCTCTCTAACACACTTTTCCACTTCAATTGATATTGTACATATTATTGCCTCTTGAATACTTCAATTTTTTTGTTTGCTATTTTGTGGAAGAGGGGTTTGATTTCTTAGGTGATATCATTAATAATGCATTGAAATTGATCCACCCTTTCATAATAATGCAATAAGGTACTGAATTCGGGCTACTGAAACTGATTGCAGATAAGCAGAATTGGAATGAAAAAAAGGCTCCCTTTCATGAAATTCCCTCTACAAAGTGTGTTACTACATAATATTAGGAGGTGGTACTGCAGGGTTTCCTATCTTTCATTCATATCGGTCATGCAATCAACTCTACTATAATCAAAACCAACGCTAGCGCTTTTACATTTTTAGGTATCTTAGAATTTTGCCATTTGTCAAAAATTAGGAGTAAAATGGTCGTTTTGCCACTAAGAGACAAAAAAACAGCTTTTCAAAACCAACGCGCTGTCAGCAGTTTTTTTTTTAAAAAAAATCATTTTTTAAAAATAGTCTTTTTTCATAATTTTAAAAATATGATTTAATTAATATTTTAAAATCTGTTTTTTTATTTAAAAAAATCTTTTTTCATCATTTTTTTCCAACGGGACTTCCAACATGAGTGCTGACGAGAGCGCCAACGAGAGCGCCAACAGGATTGACAACGGGAGTACCGACTTTTTTTAGACTTTTTCCGACACAACTAGATCTATGTTTTTACGGACGTTGTTGCATGATATATAGTGCATTGATTTCATTTGGCTGCTAGAGTTCCACCAATCTAATCAATTTCGTCATGTTGCTCCACTCCATTTGTAAGCTGCAAATTAAAGGTGTGCACCTTTTCGGTTTTTGCATGTGATTATATTTTACTTTGTGACATGTGTTTCTGTGTTTTTTATCTTACCAATGGAGTTTTGTTGACTTTGATTTGTTTTACTTATTGTTGGGACTGAATCAATATTATTTATTGGATTTTTTCCAAAATTATATGCATTGGTTAATATTGGCCAACTCATGAGGTTTTGCTCTTGAATTCATCTTGCAAACTTATGCAAACTAACATTGCTTAACTCCATACACGCGACCTGTTATATTGCTTCATTTGGATATATTTCATGTTGCAAAGGTAGCAATAAATTTCTTGCATGATTCTGCCATGGTTTTAATTCACAAAAAAAAGGTTACTTATCTTCTATGTTAATAGTTTATGGTTCAAGAGCAGTAAAGGGATGATTATAGTCTACTATTATCATATGCATGGATTGCAGACATTTTTCCCTTCCATTTTGGTACAGAGCTTTTTGTTTTAGGAACAACTCAATTGTGGTCTAATTATGCACTTGGGGATGTTTGAAATACCCAGCTACTCCAATATTTTGATGCTGCTGTCACGTGTTCAAAGTTTTCTAGATTTGTTTGAGTGCTATTTTGTAGGCTTTTTTTGAAAATCTTGATAATCATGTGGCATGGGCCTGCTTTTAAAGTTTTGCCAAAATGGTTTGGCCAATTTGTTTACCTCTCAAGTGGGAATGGAGAGTAGTACTGCATGTCAGATTGCTAAAAGGATCGGGTGGGTGTTTTGAAGTGGCTTGGAAACAAGCCTGTAGCCATTTGAAACGGTGGAAATGATCCAAGCTAAAATTACATTATAGCTTACAACAACCGTCCTTTAAATAAGGCCTATAAGTATTATGCAGACTTGGAAGAAGCCTTAGTTTGTTTGTCATGTGTATGCATATATTTTAAAGTTGTATGTAATTGGTATTCATGTGTAAAAATTCAGAATGTTGCGATCAATACATCATTTTACTATTGATGATAACTTTCAACATATCAATGAATATAATGTTATATTCCTCAATATTTTGCTGCTAATTTTAAAATTCAGGTTTGATCTTCACTTTTGAAAATATGGAACTTTGACCAAAAGTCCAAAACCTGAAAATGTGAAATCTGGGCAAATTATACATAAAAAGAGCAACTTAAGGTTATAAACAAAGTTGGTCAAAAAAAGTAAGATTATAAAGAGAGGCGACAGAAGAAATGATTGAGAGATCAGTACAGATATCTAAATTTAGAAGATTTGTGTTAGGATTTTAAATTTTACCTGGTGCAACTGCAATATGGCTAATATTTGCCTACTGATCGGTACAGATATCTATTGATTGTTTCAATTTTCAAATTAAAATGGCTAATATTCGCCTACTGATCATTTTAATTGTAATTTATTTTGTAACTTCTGAATTTGTCCCACAACAAAACTATTTTATAATTAGTTGTTCTTGAGACATTCATTTAAATCATCATTGTGTCCAACTAATACTATTTAGATCAGTTGTCTTATTTGCGATCTCCCTTTTAATTACATTTATAGAGTATTTGTCATGTAACACGATCGACCCGTGGGGATGCACGGATATGTTATTAGTTATTATACTAAAATAAGACTTCTAAAATTGGAAAAAATAAAGTACATAAGACTATTATATTATATACCTAATTTTTCTTCTCTATCCTTTTTTCTCTAGCCCGACCCCTTGTTTTGCTCCATCTTCTCTCTAACTTTTCATCTTCTTCATGCAATGAAGAGGGGTGGTTTTGGGTCACTTTTCGATCCGGAATCACCCCTCTACATCGTTTTTTCTCTCCTTTCATTTAAATAAGTGTTATTCACATAGTTTTGAGTGTTTTTTTTGATTTCGTCGTCTAAGTGCGACGTCGTTGTTTTGTTCGTCGTCTTGTGCGACGTAGTTTGGTTTTCTCGTCTTGTTACGGTGTTTGTTCTGTTCGGATTGATAGATCAACTTCGACTCACTATAGATTCAACTAATGAAGACTTGGTCGTCAACGCTACAGATCTAGAAGCATAGAAGGCATAGGTACTCTGGTGACTTTAATTTTATCATTTTTGTAGGACAATTTACCGTTTTATGTTATTAACTTGGATGCTGTGAGCTTGTTTGCAGATTCATCCTTTTCAGTTTTAGTAATATGGTATTTGTATTGTTTTCGATGTAGTCCACCGATTTGAATGAATGGATACCTTATTTTTAGTAAAAAAAAAAAACTTTCAACAAGTCATGTTACCTGGTGTTATTATTCACAAGGATGCGTCTAAATTTCTTTAAGCATAGAAAGTCATGTAGGACTAATTTAGTCTCGAGTAAACTCTCAATTTGGTCCCTAAACTATCACATTCTCAGTTATTTAATTCCTAAACTGTAAAAATATAATAAATAGTCCCTAAACTATTCTATATCCATCAATTTAGTCCCTCAATTACTTTCTAAATAGGAGAGATAGTGGATAGTTTAGAGACTAAGTTGATGAATTTAAAATATTTTAGGGACTATTTATTATATTTTTATAGTTTAGGGAGTAAATTTGAGAGAGGGTAATACTTGAGGGACCAATTTGAGGGTATACTCTTTAGTCTTTTCAAATATGTCTTGTGATTAATCTAAACTTCATAGCTTTAGGTTTCTCATAATACTTTCATGCTTTATATGTAGAGAATAGTAATATATAATAAAAGTGAAAAAAATCCTTTAGAACTATTAACAATAAAGAAATAATGCCCTCTTCATCAGCACATTATAGTGATCATTACAAAAGATGGATTGTCATGGATAATCCTCAGGCCAAGAGCAAAGCTATGATAATCCTAAACTTGTATTGTATGTGCTTTTATTTGAATGTGTTTCAATTATCGTTACAAAAATAATAAAGTATATAAAAATAAACTATTTATCCTCGCACAGCTTCCTCTGTCTCACAGACTATTTGAAGCTGCATAATATCTATGACTTGCCTCATTGCTGATTTAGAAGAAGTGATGTGCATGAAAGAAGGGAAGATAGTTCATCTTCTGTTGCCAATCCAAAGCCCTGCCATCTTACTCTACCAAAATTATCAAGCAGAAAGATATACCTGTCAAGTTTAAAATGTTAAAAACTGTTATACTCATAACCAGTATTTTAAAAACCGAACCATTCCGACAGTTCAATCGGTTAAACAATGAACCGACAACATCTACAGTTCGAACCGACAACATCAGTGGTTCAATCGCAGTTTTAGTGATTTGAAGCGGTTGAACCATGACTGGGAGGTCTCACCAGTTCGTTGTCCGATACGGTTTTCAAAACATTGCTCATTAACTTCATTGGCTGAGTAAGAATTGAATAAGGAAGTAAAAGCATCTATACCCTGTGAGGAGATTCAGTATATTTAGTTCTTTTCTGAAATAATAGTGGTCGCCAAATGAATACACCATCTGCCCCTGATGTGTATTCTTGCTTTCATTATCTTTGGGATGCTTCATTGTCCAGAGAAGGAAACGTTTTATAGGAGGCAAACATAAAAGCCATGAATCTATAAATGATACCTGATACAAAGTTCACAAGCATCATTATCATTATATATTTGTAATCTTGAAGTGTGTGAATAGGAGTTCGAATTCTGACGCACATGACATAACCCAATGACAAGAAAATGCACAAAATCTCAACTAAACAGATAATTACCCGATATAAATGAACATCTTTGGATTCATTAAATGCTTTAACAAAAGGCGTGCTCCAAGAATTAATCATTTCCTGCCAAAACAAAAATTGCTATTGAAATACCAAACAACAAAACTGAACATACTATACAATTCTTTTATCACTTGTATTCTGAGAAAAAGTGTAAAAGCCACTTTTTCACGGTTGAAATTCTATATGGAAGCACATGCTATGATTGCAGTAAAATGAGTAATTTGCCAACCAAAAATAATGATTATTTAGGCTGAATTGCAGACCAAAAATATAGTATCTTTTCATTGGCAAAATTTGGTATCTTTATCTCTATCATCTCTTGTCGTTTACCCTGTTTTCCCTACTATGTTTAAATCCCTTTTCACTATGGGCAACAAATAGACATTGTTCAACTTTCGAATTGAATAGCAAGACTACAACAAATGCTACCATCAAATAGCAATCATTACAAAACACTTCCATGACCAATTACCAGGGAGCTAGCTCGAAATGAAAGACAAACCAAAGATGCCTTGGGAACAGATGATTTGTCAGAACAATCTGCATCATCAGCAGAAATACGAATAGGAAGCTTCATTGTTTTACCATCTGGAGAAGCTGACTTCGATATCAGGAAATTTCACGGCTACCATTGCCGGTATTATCACTTTATTAGCTGCAGTAATCTGCAGAAAATACATATAAATCTGTCATACAATACTCTATGATGTACGGATATACTTCAGTTTTGTTGCCGTATATGTATCTGATACATCCCCAATACGTCATGAGTATATGTTAGAGTAGTATTAAACAGTTTGAGCTTAGCCTAGCAGAAAAGTCAAGTTCCAAGTTTGAACAGATTAATTGGCAGTTTGTTTTATTTTTTTTTGAGATTATTGGCAGTTTGTTTTAGCTACATGTAAGTTATGAATCTTATGATGTCAACTTTATTGGAACATAGAACCCTGGATTAAGCTTAAAAAGCTATATTGATCTCTAGGTAGTATGGAACAATACACATTATTTATGACATGCTATAGAAACAAAGGATTAAACAATTTGCCACTAACAACAGATTATAATTGCAATACCTTACCGCCATGTTGATTGAATTCAGCCATATCAGCAAAGTATCCCCTATTCATTTCATCATTTCTGCACACAAAACCCTCCATCAACATCATTCAATTGAATACTATACTTCATTCGTATATCAGAATTCAACAAAAAACAAAAGCACAAAATAAAATTAAAAGAACTTACAATCGAGCTCGCTCCTTCTGAATTGCTTCCTTATTTCCTAGCTGAACAAAATTTCGAATTTTTCTTAAGAATATAAAATTCGGATAAAAAATTAAAAAGTCGAATTTTGCCAAAATCTTGGTGTGCCTCATCGAGAGAAAACCGAATTGGGGGGGGGGGGGCGAACCTGGTAAAAATCGAGGAAGCGTTTGTGAGTGAGGCGAGACAAATGATTGGAGGGAAGTGAATCATGGAGCTTCACAATGGAATCTGTGAGAGAGGAACGTCGTCGTATCAAGTGTTTCAAACCTAGCATCTTCACCACTTGGATTGGATTTCGACACGATCTGCTCCTCTTCCAACTTCGTCTCTTCCTTTCCAGTTTCCACTGTAACTAGCCTAGCTTAGTTCCATGTCTAGGTTCTAGGTCAAGGTGATGCACATTATTATTTTTAATAAACCCTTTAATTATTTTATTCCCAAAAATAATTTATCAAATAGTTCATGTGTTCAAATCCGCATTAGTCCCGTTGAGATGGGGTAAATGTAACTAATAAAGGTTAGTTTGAGCGGCGGTAATTAGGTTAGTATCTCATCTCAATGTCTCAAGTTCTAGTGGTCAAAAACTTTTTTGAGAGGGACGAACCACGCGAACCGATAAAACTGATTACACCCGATCGACTAGTTCGCTTGCATAGATTAGTCATCAATGAATACTACACATCAATAACACGATAAAAAAAAAGATCAGGTAAATATAAATTCTTTTGTAAGTACTCACGGAAATATTCTCTACTTTTTTTTACGGTGAAATATTCTCTACCTTGGACGGGACATATAGCAACATATAATTCATCTCATTTGATCACTTACCACCGATTTTCTTCCCCGGGTATGAGATAAAATCATTTGCTACTTTAATCTTATAACTATTAAATTACACTTTGATCTATATTACTATGCTTCTCTACATGCAATGTGCACACACGTACACATTTGTCACAAGTGTGTTCTACATCTCTAACGACGTCAATAGTTGAGTCATTACATCTTGGGATGTCAAAATGGGCTTGGCCCACCGGACCGGCCCACCAAAAAAAGGCGGGCAGGGCTAAGGTATTGTTGCTCGCCAGCCCGCGTTGCCTGGCCCGCCAGCCCTCGGGCTAAACACTGTGGCGGGCCAAACCGCCCGTTAGCGCTTTTTTTTAAATTCAGTGTAAATTGACGGGTCAGCCCGCCAGCCCGCTAGCCCACTGGCCCGCCTGCCCATCATTTCGCGGGCAAGGCATGAATATTGCGCCCGCGTCCGTTAACGGGCCGTGCCGCCCTATTTTTAGCGGGCTGAAGGCGTTAACGGGCCGGGCTGCCCGTTTTGGCATCCCTAATTACATCCTCCCATCGAATGTGTTTTCTGGGTAGAGAAATGATTTAGCAATTAAAATTTAAAATAAAAAAGAAATACAAGATTTTTTTTTTTGACTAAAGAAATACAAGATTATAATCCCTTACATTTCGCCCATTTTTCCAAATAATTGAATGAGAATATTGTTTTGTTCCTATTATAAAATATCCAAACAATGGTCGGATAATTTTTTTTGTTCCATTGCATTCAATTTTGCCAAATCTAGTAATCTAGGGTATTCAAACATACCCTAAAGTTTACATTTGTCCAACAATGTATTTCCTCTGCAGTTTTTGACATGCTAAGCGACAAGTTGGCAATTTTCTCTCTCAATCGTGTTTCCTAAATAGTCAGTCAAGTATCTAAAATACATCAAATCGGTCCCTATGGTGGCAAAACATAAATTTAACCATTATTAATGGCATGATTCTTAAATTTCAGACATCTCTAAAACATCTCAAATTATCTTCATAGATTATGTCGTACAAACAAGCACAAAATAAGAAGAGTAAATTACACTCCCCTCCCTTAAGAGATGCTTGTATTACACTTTCCTCCCCTCTCTTTTTAAAAACTACACTTTAGTTCATTTAACTTAACACTGTTAAAGATTTTTTTTAAAAAAATATATCTTTATTTAAGATGCACGCTAATTAACTTTTAGTTTACCACACTACCCTTTTAATTATTTTAATCAACTGCCAGCCCCAAGTCCATAACCTAATTGTGGTAGCCGCTCTTCTCGACACCAGAAGCACAACGTAATTCTATGACCTTCACCTGTAAGTTTGATTTTTTTATCCATCACTTCTCTTTGCGTTTGGGGATAGATGGGTTATTACTTATTAGAATACTATGTTTGAAATTTTTGCTTCTCCTTTTTCGATGCATGTATTTTATCCACCTCAGTTTTAGTTTTTTAGTTAAGCATATATGGTGGCTAACAATAGCAACATACATGTGTGCTTCCCATTAAACAATAATATCATCGAGAAACAGAAAAGTAACTATATGACAATAAGGCTCTCAAGCCCCGATACTCTAAAAATGACCAAGTACCCGTATCTGACACGTATCCGATACGTGTTGGATACGTTCGGATACGTATCCGGGGAGTATCCTGGAATTTATATTTATTTTTAAATTAAAAAAAGGTCGGATACTTACAGGATACGTGAAGGACACGTTGGGGATACGACGCCATTAGCAGGATACGGACGCGGGATACGGCGTAAACGCAGAATACTCAGCGGATACGTTTTGACACCTCAATAGCTCATTTTAATCCATTTTAAAGCCATTTTTCACTCAAACTATTATTTTAACACCTCAATAGCTCAAAATAACTTTTAAAGATCAATTATACTTTAAACACTAATATTTTATAAAATAAGCCACTCAAATAATATTATTTCAAATACAAATATAGTAAAGTGAAATATCTTTAGTTATATTTTATATATTTTTATTTTTAATTTAATTTTTTATTGAAGTATCCCTGCCGTATCGTATCTTGGTTTTCAAAATTTTCCCGTATCCACGTATCCGTGTCGTGTCGTATCCCGTATCGTATCCCGTATTCGGGCTACTTAGCAATAAGGTCTACAAAGAAACATATATGTTAAAGATACTACAAACAAATTGACAGTTGGTTTCCGATTAACCTAGCAGACACGATAAGGTACTACAAACAATAAAGGAATTGCAATATATGACAATAAGGTACTACAAGAATCATATGTGTTAAAGATATAGTTGGCAACTGTTATGGTAATTAGAATTTCTGCTATTTACACCTCCTCTAAGGCCCAATTGTTGAAAGACCCATTCAAAAAGCAAAGTCCATTCTTCAATGGCCAAGATCACTCTGCAAGATCGAACGACCCAAATCAACCATAGCAAACACCACTAAAACTCTATAAATACAGCATTCAATGCTCATTAATGGGAATCACTTTTCTAACAAAACACTCATTCACTCAAATACTGACTTGAGCGTCGGAGTGTCATTACAGGTACAACATCGCCCCCTCAAGATCGTACATCTCAAGATCGAACATCTCAAGATCGAACATATTAAGATCGAACATCTCAAGATCGAACCTCTCCAGATCGAACAAGATCTTCTTCTCAAGGCCTGAAGACAGAGACAGAATCAAGGATAAAATATCTACTAACTGTGTAATATCAATCACTAAGATCGGAAGCACAGTACCGAACAGCAATAGAGCTCATTTCCTAATTTCATAACGATGGCAATGAAAACAGATTTGTAATTTGTAAAAAAATGAAAACAAATGTTTTTGAAAGAGAAAGAACCATACCTATGCATTAAGCAACAACTCTTCTACTTCAATCCTTGATTTGGAGCAACTTACTGGTTTGGGTTCGCAAGGGACATACTTGTTGGTCCATGTGTTGATGGAGAAAGAAAACCAGTGTTGCAATGGAGGTTGAGCAAACTCAGTTAGTGGTTGTGGCGATTGTTGGGGGAGGTTGGACAACAGAAGCTGAAGAGTTTGTTTTCCCAAAGTATGAAGAGAGTTTTGGAGGTCGCATGGAGGATTGATAGGCTTATTTGCAGAAGAGGAAGCGACGATGATGACAAAGGAAACTGATGTTAAATTAACAGTGAGAATGGGTAGCGGACAAAGGCTATTTTGGTAATAAAAAATTTCTTTTAAGGGAGGTAATTGTAAAGTTAACGGAAGAATAAAAAATAGACTACTTATACTATATTTTCATCTCTAGAGGGGGAGGGTGTATTTAGAAAATTGAGGGGAGGGGACCGTAATATGTTTATCTTTGAGGGGAGGGGAGTGTAATTTACTCAAATAAGAATACACGTTTTGGTTTGAACTACTTAATTTATTGGGGTTACTAGCTTGCTCATTTTCAATTGCTACAATTATCTAATTTGTAGTCATCGAAAATGATTTGGATATGAAATTTAATTTAACCCCAAAAATTCTATATCCAAATACATAGACTTCTCTATGTATATTTTCCTACGGATGAGTATTTGACAGAAAGCGCAAAGAATCACATTCCCAAGACTCAAGTTATCAAAAAGGCAATTACTCAACCTCACATGTAGAGGTAACACATGCCCTGTCAAGTTTCATATATAAGGGATCAATAAATGATTGAGTTTGGTGGCTCAGCATCAACAACGGACAAAAGCGCCACTGCAAAGGGCAAATTACCCAGAATTTCTGTAGATGGAAATCTGATCCCTATGTACAATAATGCCAGAAGTGCGCAGACACGGCAAGGCGCAAAGCTATAAAATCAGCAGACATGAATTCAAAGAATTTAGGCTAAATATATATTTTGCCCTTTATTTTTGGGGTTGTGGTCACTTTGGCCCTTTATCTTTTTTTTCTCATTTTAGACCCTCATGTTTTTTGTGTGTGTCATTTTGGCCCCTGCCGTTATGTTTATGTTTTTTTAGGCAAATTTTTAAGGACGAAAATGAAATCAATTAAAAACATAAGGGCCTAAAATGAAATCAATTAAAAACATAAGGGACTAAAATGAAATCAATTAAAAACATAAGGAACCAAAATGATAATGGCAGGGGCCAAAATGACACACACAAAAAATATGAGGGTCTAAAATGAGAAAAAAAAAATAAAGGGCCAAAGTGACCACAACCCCAAAAATAAAGGGCCAAAATATATATTTAGCCAAGAATTTAATCATTCTTTGACAAGACCAACTTAATCAATTTTAACTCACATCCCGAGCAACTGTTAGGCAGCAATTTCCACCATACTATTGGAGACAGGTCTGAATGTCTGATTGTTACTTGTTAGGCAGCACCATTGAACATAACATCGTTTATTCTGTCGATACCAATATCAGATATGGGATCAATGGGCTTCTCATCTCCTTCTCCTGAAACATCGAGGCTCAAAGGATCCCTACTGAATTCATCTGAACAAAGAAATGTCAATTTCAGTCATGGAAAAACTTCAACTACAAATGGTAAGAAAAGAAAAATCCAAAACAAACTCTCCAATGCCAATGTGACATGACTTAGATGAAGACGACTCAAAACACAAGTTTTTTATGCAAAAAGATCACATGTGCAAGAAGCTTAAGAAGTGATCTAGAAATCAAAACTAACCACACCCGTGTTAGTAAAGAATTTTGAATGAAACTCACCATAAACTGTGTTTATAGATGCAGGAGAAGGTGTTGAAATGAAGTTAAGGCCAATGTAGAATCCCAGCATTAATACAATGGTCACCATCACATAAGTTGGTACCGCCAGAGCCCAGTATCTAATAGAAAAAGTTATTTTTTGTCACAAACAGTTGAATTCACAATGCTATTTCATACCTCTGATAGTAAAACACTGATTGAAATTTTTTGACATCCTTTTTTCACACAAGGTTGATAGGTTTGCAATTCTTTTTCATATATTTTCATTAATAAGCACTCCAACACAAAAGCCCGTCTTCATTTAATAGCTACATTGAAGAGCTTACTACACAAATTTCATACACCTTAACCAATTTTACATTTAAACAACCTTAAATGAATACTCCAAAATTCCCTTCACTTTAGAATTTTGTCATAGAAAATCCACTGCCTTTGTCCATCCAAACAATTACAGACGGTAGAGGACATGGATAGTAAACAAAGTATCACACGATAACAGGAGTTGAGCTGTCTAACCTGCTAGGATAGTAAGAGATGCCAATAGAATGTAGCCATGATTCTGGAACATATGCCCATACCAAGAAAATAACTATTGACAAAGGAAAAAGAGGAAAAAAATTCATAAAATACCACAACAACATCACAAGAAACGTGAGAGATTTGTTGACACACCAATAACTAGTGGTTGGCTATACAATATTGAACACTACAGAATACAAAGTCACGTGGCAGCCAAAACAGCAGAACATACATCAGAGAAGTTAGATAGAGTGGTGCTTCAAGGAAAGTCCCAAATCCTACTTGTTTTCACTCTAATTCCTAAACATTCAAAGTAATAAGCAAACACGTAAGAATACCTATGACCCAAGGGATTTGGGAAAAAAAAACGGAACCTGCATGGAAAAACTGTTTTAAGAATGATTATTAAATGATGACTACACGATTCTGCCAGATTTCATGTAATGTTACTGCATAATTATTCCCCATATAGAAAGGAAAAACACAGAGTGGATTAATTAAAATATATTCAAAGTTTGATAAGATGAACCCCATTTAGATGTAAGAATGTCGATCTCAAGTGTGAACAAATGAACAAACTTAATTGCGTAAATAACTTAATTAAGGACTATTAAATAAGTTGTTCTAGAGAGTTTAATTAAACGCTTATTCATAAGGTATTTTTGAGAAGCTAATTGGAATAAGCTCAACTTATAGACAAGTTATAAGTTAATTTTACAAGTGTATTCAAAGTTCAAAGTTCAAACACTAACATAAGTTCTTATGCCATGAGAAAAACCTAATAAGCTTTCTATAAGCTATTACAAAACGCTCCCTAACAAAAAAAAAACCATACCCCTGAAAAAAAACATAAACTATTAAATGTTTGGAAAATGTTTTTTGATCCTTAAAATGGTTATAAAAATATCTTACACGGATAATTTGAGCATTCCTGGTATTTTTGCATTTACATGTATTTGAAATCAATAAATGAAACAAAAACAATGTGATATTTTTATAATTAATTTTTTTCTCAAACCAAATAAATAAATCATAAAGTTGTGAAAAGATGGATAAGAACAAGACCTGAAGCCACAACAGTTGTTATAGATCCCACAAAACCATAAACTTCTGAAGGCTTAGGTCCGTGATCGCCAGACAATCCAGAGCCAGACTTTTTGTCATCGGAATCAAGAAATGATACTGTTGCCCTCCGCTTTCCTGACAGACTCAGTGTTCTTCTTGGACTGTTGACAGAGTGGGGACTTTCCATGTTGCATCCCTTCAATTATACTACCATAAGATTTCCTGGACCAGCACAATAATAATGTAACCACTGTTTATTTTATGTATCAAATTCAATCACAAGATGCACCAACACTGATGGCAAAAAACTTATGTATATTCAAAATACACATGAAAATTGCATCACACATCAGACATAGAGATAAGTCTCTTGAATTTCATACACATGGGTGGTGGTGGGGCACAGTGCACACATCAATGGTAGCATGACCAATTCCTCAAGCCTTTGCTCAGTGTCAAGAGAGTGAGAGCTAAGTGAGTTGTTCAAGACGAACTATGCTTTGCTTGGGTTTGTTGACAACTTTACATCAATGTCTTTAAAACCAGACCGCTCCATAAATCGGTGAATGCATTAATTCAAGGTTTAATCGTATTTTAAAAAAATCATGTAATGAATTAAGTAATATTTGACAAAATAACATAATACTTCCCCTGGTCCTATATATAAGGAAAAATACAGTTTTAGGTTCATTAATTATACAATGAGCCTAAAACTACATTTTTCTCTTATATTATAGGCTAAAGTGCTCCCGAGGTCCCTTATCTTTATTTAAAGTAACGATTTGATCCTTTATCTTTTTTTTGTCCCAAATCAGTCCTTTATGTTTTAAATTTTTGACACATAAATCCTTTTCGGTCCCAAATCAGTCCTTTATGTTTCAAATTTTTGACACATAAATCCGTTTTTTGACACATAAATCAGCACTGTTAACGGAAAAGGATTTATGTGTCAAAAATTTGAAAGATAAAGGACTTATTTGGGACAAAAAAAACATAAAGGACTAATTCGTTACTTTAAATAAAGATAAGGGACCCCAGGAACACTTTAGTCTATATTATATCAAAACATTTAAAATTATATATCACTCAGTGTCTTGAAATTTAAAATTGCACATCACTCTAAGGTCATTTTCATTTATAGCAAACTAAAGTTGTAAGTCATGGTCAGTGAACTGACAAATAAGGAAGGCATAAAGGTTTTTGACCCTTAAAGACCATACACAAACAAGTAGAATAGCGGCTCAAATGATTCAGCATAAAATTGCACGGGAACCATAAACGAGCAAGTAATAAAGGTCGTTGACTCTTGAAATACGCAAGCAAGTGGAATAACAGTTCAGAATTGAAACTAAAATATTTCCTCAACATTTAATTTTACTGCTTTAGGTGGTTAGGATCATTCTGATTTATTACATAAAGACTATGAATCATGCAAAAAACAAGTACAAGTTACAATGAATTTGCCCATTCCACTGCATGAGATATGAATCAATTATTGTGGGAATGTTGTATTTGTTGTGTAACATTTCACTTAGCGGCTGATTATTCAAACTTCAAATGATGCTAAGTTCTGAAATCTCTCCTCTAAATCATGTGTAGAGTGAAGTTATAGATCCATCGGATTATAATTTCTCCTCTAAAATTTGTGTTGTGTAACAAAAGTCAAAAATCACTATCTTCTATAATATGTCTATGAGCTCACAAAAGTCAAAATCAATATCTTCACAGATGTTTCTAGGTAAATGCCAATCACTTCTTACATATCAAATTGAAAGATTAATAGAACATGAACATGGAGGAAAGTATATAAATAAGTACTGCTACTTTTTCTTTTCATACCGTACGTAGTCGATAGAGTCGCAACAGCGCGAGATTACAGAATAGCGCGGCGAAATCAAAGCATGCTGCGACGCGAAGTGAAGTGCTGGTGCGGCGATTGCTGCCGCAAATCTCGCCGGAATCGCACTGTAAGCGTTTTCTAGTTAGCTTTTGCTTTTCTGGAAAGAAATAAGAAAAACCAAAGAGATGAGAGAAGAATAAACACAGTGAAATAGAAGAGAAGAAGACGCAGAGAGGTGAAAGAATGCAGCAGATGAGATGGCAGAAGCGTAGAACCTTGAGAAATTGGGCTTGCGTAAGCTTGAGATTAGTTCGGCCCAATACTACTTTTTTAAGTGCTATTATTAAAGACACCACCTATTTCGACGGAAAACCCCCAACTAGGTAGCTCGGTTGGCGAGCTAAGGGATATCGAAGGTGTTCTGTACCTTTACCTTATCACGGATTGGACCGAGCAGATAGTCGGTAGGGTAGATGCTTTACTTGGTTGAACTTCTGATAGCGCCAGGAGGTAGAGGACTGGTCGAGCTTGGATGGGTAGAACCAGGAAATGCTGCTTGTGAGCTGACCTGCTTGTGACCTGGCCTGCTCGTGACCGGGTCTGTTTGTGATCGGGGCTGGGGTGAGCAGGACTGCTGATGACGAGTTGATGTCAAAACGTTCCCAGGTGGGGTACCTGCGAAGCCACTCCGACGCTCAAGTCAGTATTGAGAATAGATGAGTGATTTAGCTAGGAATGAGAATCTACCTATTAATGGAAATGCACGTCAGTATTTATAGGGATCTGTGTCAGCTTTGAGTCGTCGGATTGGTCAGGTGAATCTGAACCATTGAAGCATAATAGCCATAAAAGGGATGATCTATCATCGATATGGGCCAAAGTTTATTGGGCTTAGTCATGTCCAATTGCTGGAGTGAATCTCATGATCCAGTCCAGAACAGTTGCCCCCCAAGTCGAGATTATCCTGAGGGATGGAATTGGCTTGATGTTATTGTTAAGGGTGCCCTCGTAGGCTAGCTCGCCATCAAAGCTCATGTCGTCGTCGAGCCTGTTAAGTTGAATGACCGGTCGCAGTAAAAACCCGGTCCGTCTCTTTGATAATTTTTGTCGGTGGTCTTCTTGATCAAGGTGATTGATAGTAAGTAATTTTTAATCATTTTTCACCTTGTATAAATAGGAGGTGGTCCCTATTCTCATTTACCCAACACAAGTGGTAAGATAAGTTTTTATAGAGAGAGAAAGTGTGAAGGGCGATCACAATTTCTCAGCCTGGTTAGGTTCTTTTTCTTTGTAACTGCCCCGGCCTGAGCATGTTTCTGCATTTTGGGAATCTTGAGGCATCTTTCTTGTTTTGATTTTGGTCTATTTTTGAAACAAGATGTTTAACCCTTATCATGCATGAGCGAGGGAGGGCGAGGACCGGTGAGAACGAGGGAGTTGTGGTCGGCCTTGTTGGTTGAAAGAAAGAGAGAACCGATCCGGTGTGGTACTGCGCGAATGGTGAGGATTGATAACAGTGTGAGGCGTTTGTGAAAGGGAGCACTGTCAGGTTTCGCGTGGCCGCCCCTGGTAGTTTTAAGTGCGAGGTCCGATCACAGTGTGAGTAGTGGGCGAGCAGGAGTTGAGGGGCGAGCAGGAGATGAGGGGCGAGCAGGAGATGAGGGACGAGGAGGAGATGAGGGGCGAGCAGAGAGTGAGGGCGAGCAGAGAGATGGGGGCGAGCAGATGCTGAGGGACGAGCAGGAGATGAGGGGCGAGCAGAGAGTGAGGCCGAGCAGAGAGTTGAATTTTCCTTCTCATGCTAAGTCCATCACTTTACTCATCATTTGATTCCCTCACATGCTAGGCCCATTCCATGCGTCATTTTGATTCCCTCACATGCTACTTTTGTGATCTCTTCTCTCGTACCAATGAAGTGTGCTATCTTTATGCTAATCCTTTTGTCTCGTGACTTTTCAGGATCAAAATCTTAGCACGTCGGGCCATCATTTGATCCAAGTGTCCGACTCGAGGTATTTTGCTTGTCTCCGCATGCCTGTCAGACAAAAGAAAGATTTTGACTCCTCGACGTCCCCAAACTCACCAGTAACTTCTGAGATGTCTGGCTCTGAATCTGAGATGGAGGAGGTAGAGCTGGTTCAGTCCGAGACGGAAGAGTTTGATGAGGTTGATTATGATTGGGTTTCTCGGACTCTTCGTGGTGCAAAGAGCATTTTTAGTTCTGAAAAGGACTTGTCGGACCTTGAGTGCTTTGTTGGGGATCCAGGCCAAGAGTGGCGGTTAGAGGGTGTTAAGCAAGGAGAGTGTATCTGTCAGACTCCCAAAACCTTGAAATTCATGATTTACCACTGCATTTTGGCCAGGATAGGTGTTCGCCCCCCTTTCACCTTTTTTCAGCAGGGGATTCTCAGATTCATTGGGGTCGCCCCTTCCCAGTTACATCGTAATGGGTGGGCCTTTCTGAGGGCTTTCGAGCTTGTGATGCGGGCTATGCGGAGAACTCCGTCTAGCGATGTTTTCTTTACCGTTTTCGAGGTCTCTTAGAGACGTATTCGTGGCTCGGATTGATATCGCTATGAGCATGTGTGTTTTCGCAACCGACCTAACCTTCCAATTTTCAAGAGGAATGCGGACTCTCAGAAGAAGTGGAGGCACAAGTATTTCTGGGTCGTGCCTAGTGACGATAATGCGGCGAGGACTGTGGGAATCTTAGATGAAAATGATGAGTTTGATGAGAAGAACTTCCCCTTGTCTTGGAGTGAGGAGTGTGTCACGTATTCCAAGGGGGGACTATTTTGTTGATCCGAAAGAAATGGACTCGGAGGATCGACAAACTTGGGCAATGCTTCGAGCTGTGGTTAAAAAGTTGAAGGGTCGTACCATCAAAGTTCGGGATATAGTGCAATGTGAGAGTGTGGGGGATGCTATCACAGCCTTAGGTAGTTTATCTTGTTGGATCTGCTTTTATGCGTAGTATGTTTGAATATTTGTTTCTCATAATCTGTTTCTTTTTCAGATAAAATGAGCACGGAGGGGTCTTTTGAAGACATTCTTGCTTGGGCTGGTGATGATGATGCTCAAGCCGCAGAGTCAGCCCGTCTCACTCCTTCGCCTCCTGCTTCTAAGGCCATTCGTAAGGCATCTG
Organism: Astragalus membranaceus; assembly: GCA_039519185.1. Classification (NCBI taxonomy): domain Eukaryota; kingdom Viridiplantae; phylum Streptophyta; class Magnoliopsida; order Fabales; family Fabaceae; genus Astragalus; species Astragalus membranaceus. Next base: position 215,518,669 of record CM076846.1, read on the forward strand.
GGTCGAAATCTAAGGCAGGGACGTCCATAGGAGCGAGTTCTCATGGGAAAGGCAAGTCTCAAGCCCAGTTACTATGTGATCGAAAGTGCAAGTGTAACAGCCCAGGTCCAACGCATTGGCCACCCCAGCAATATTACATCACGGTCTTCTCTACCCCCCTTGTAGAATTTTTGCCTTCCGTGGGAATCGAACCTTGCACCTAAGGCATAAGTGCAAGTTAAACACACTTCCCACTACCAATTGAGCGCGCGCTCAATTGGTAGTGGGAGGTGTGTTTAACTTGCACTTATGCCTCAGGTGCAAGGTTCGATTCCCACGGAAGGCAAAAATTCTACAAGGGGGGTAAAGAAGACCGTGATGTAATATTGCTGGGGTGGCCAATGCGTTGGACCTGGGCTGTTACAGCAAGAATCTGCAGGTGTCGCCCAAAGGTGCCCAGATTAGGAACCCCAAGCGTCATAAAGATAGGAGGAACCATCCTTCCCATAGGGTGCTTTTTGAAGGCTTCGATCGGACTGGGTATGAGGCTTACCAGAGTGATCCCTTTACTTTGTGCTCTCAAGTGACCGACTATGATTCTATCCTGCTCAAGAAACGTGAGGCTAAAATTGCGGACCTTGAGTCAGGTACTCTTAATGCCCCTACTCCTGTGGTTTTTGTAAATTTTTGTTTATATGCCTTTGATTCCGATTTATGTTGCAATCTATTTTTGCAGGGATTAGTGAGGAGCGAGAGTGCTTCAAGTTGGAGAAGGAAAAACTCCAAATGGAACTTGCTGATGCCGGAAGTTCTGTGCAGGAATTAAAGAAGTCTCAGTCAGTGTCAGATGGGAATATGAAAGGGCTCGAAGCTGCAAATAGAGACCTTCAAGGCCAGCTTGCAGGCTCTCAGAAGGAGCTAAGTCAGGTGAAGCAGGAATCCAAAGAAAATTTGCAAACAGTGCGTGTAAGGCCAAGGATTTTGCCAATGCCTCTTTCAAGAAGTGCTTGGCCCAAGTTCGCTGCTTGTATCCAGAAGCAGAGTTGGATCCTTCAATCATCCATTTCGATCATGAGGTTCGTCATGGGAAGATTGTGAAGGCTCGTGCCGATAAGTCTGGTTATGACATCATTGCCCCAGCCTCTCCTGATTCTCCATGATCATGTATTTGTTTGTATTTCCTTTAGTTATGTACTTCTTGTTGGTGCTTTCGAGTTGTGACAGGGGCCTCATCGTTGTTTCGAGGTTTCCTTAATCTATGTTTATGTAATTTTGAGACGATGACCCGTTCATGTTTGCTTTTAACGCTGGTTTTTGTTTTACCATGCGCGAATTTACTTCATGAATCATCAACGTTGCTTTTATCGATCTTTCGTTCTAGGCCAGCGCCATCTCTTAGTTAAGTATGCTCTGGGGACAGTTTATCAGAACCCGGTCTGATTGTAACTCGGCCTTCAGAGGTTGCAACACGTTTTAAGTTGCATCGCGAAGCGAGTGGGTCGACTCGCGCCTTGGTTTATAGGAAAGCGCAAACGATCGCAGCGTCGATCTCATGCCGCCCCTTTCTACCGCCAGACTTTCGTGTTAGCTACCTAATCCCCCGCAGTTTGTGTCGGGATTTGGCTTTCTGACCTGCAAGTTATTGTAAATATTTACGAAATAATATGATAACAACGTTTCATTCATTCATGCATATTGATGGTTTGTTACATTGGTTTTTCCTTTTTAACAGTTATGTTCTGTTTATACAACAAATTTTCTTAACTTGTAGGCATTCCAAGTTCTAGGTATTGGTTTCTTGCTCAAAGTCTCTAATTGGAAAGTGTCGTTCCCTATTTTTGTGATTATTCTGTATGGACCTTCCCAGTTAGGGGCTAGCTTTCCTTGGGATGCATTCTTCGAACCCACGTCTTCCCTTCGTAGGACTAGGTCACCCACCTCGAAGGTTCGAAGGACCACTTTGGCATTGAACCTCATTGCCATCTTTTGTTTGATTACCATGCATGTCCTTGAGGGCTGCTTGGTTTCTGAATTCTTCTACGAGGTCACACTCCTCTCGGAGCCTTTGCTCATTGGTTTCCGAAGGGTTTGGGTGTTTGGTCCTCCAGCTCAATTCTCCAATCTCCACGGGTATGACCGCTTCTGTTCTGTATGCCAAACGGAAAGGTGATTCCCCAGTTGATGAGTGTGGGGTGGTTCTGTATGCCCACAAGACATAAGGTAGTTCCTCTGGCCAGCTGCCTTTTGCCTCATCGAGCCTCCTTCGTAATCCTCTCAAGATTACTCTGTTGGCTGCCTCTGCCTGACCATTGGTCTGTGGATGCTCCACAGAGGTGAAGCGCTGTTTGATGCCTAGGCCGATCATCAGTTGTCTAAATCCTTTGTCTGCAAACTGTGTGCCGTTATCAGTAATGACTACCTCTGGTATGCCGAATCTGGTCATGATGTTCTTCTTAAAAACTTTATACAGTTTCTTGCCGTGATGGTGGGCAGGGGCTCAGCTTCAATCCACTTGGTGAAATAGTCAACTGTCACGATCAGATATTTTACTTTCCCTGAGCCCGGGGGGAAGGGACCTAAGAGGTCAATCCCCCACCAGGTGAAAGGCCAGTGGGAGGTCAAGGATGTCATCTCTGATGAAGGAGCGATGTGCACGTCGGCATGCTTTTGGCACTTGTCACATTTCTTGACATAATTTTGTGCATCCTCGTTCATTGTGGGCCAGTAATAGCCCGCTCTGAGTGTTTTTGTTGCCAGGGCTCGTCCTCCTAGGTTTTGTCCGCAGACCCCCTCATGGATCTCTGCGAGAACATAGTCCGCTTCTGCTCCTTCTACACATTTTAATAGAGGCATCGAGAAACCTCTACGAAAAAGTCTTCCTTCAATGACCGAATAGGACGCAGCTCGCCTTCTTACGGAAGCTGATTCTTTTGCGTCAATGGGTTCTTGCCCTTCAAGGATATACTGGAGAATTGGGGTTATCCAACTTTGGCTTGCCTCGACGGTGAGGATAGAGATGGGCGATCCACTGTGCTAGAGGAACACTAGGTCTGGACAGAGTTTCTTGAATGACGCTCCGATGGTTCACGGGTACTCTGGTGCTGGCAAGCTTGGAGAGTATGTCAGCTCTGGTGTTTTCCCCCCTGGGTACATGTTTTACTTCTGCTTTTTTAAACAATTGTAAGAGCTCGCGCACTCTGGTTAGGTACTTTTGTAACACTGGATCATAAGCGCCAAATGCAGCGTTGATCTGAGAGACTACTACAAGCGAATCTGTGTGAAGCTCAACTTGTGTTGCACCGAAGTCTCTGGCCAACTATAGGCCGGCTATGCAGGCCTCATACTCTACTTGATTATTGGATGTAGAGAACGAAAATGTCAAGGATACTTCAATCATTAGTCCTTCTGAGTTTTCAAGTATTAGGCCTGCTCCACTTCCCTTACTATTTGAGGACCCGTCCACGTGAAGAGTCCACGCTGCCTCCACTTTGCCATCTTGTGGAGGTGTCGTCATTTCGGCCACAAAGTCTGCCAAGATCTGAGCCTTCATGGCTGGTCTTGACTCGTACTTGATTCCAAACTCTGAGAGCTCGACTGCCCATTTAATCATTTTCCCAGCCAGATCAGGGCGATGGAGGATTTGTCTGATTGGTTGGTTTGTTCGAACTACCACTTGATGTGCTACAAAATACGGGTTGAGGCTCCTGGCTGCAATTACTAGTGCCAGGGCGACTTTTTCCACCTTCTGGTATCTTAACTCCGGGCCCTGTAATGCCTTACTTACGAAGTATACCGGCCTCTGGTCCGTGTTGGTTTCTCTAACCAGCCACTGCGCTTAACGCCTCATCGGCAACTGCGAGGTATAAATACAGGGTTTCCCCTTCTTCAGGACGTGTTAAGATGGGCGGTTTGGAGAGGGTTTCTTTTAAAAGGTTCAGCGCCTGCTCTTGCTCGGCGGTCCAGTCGAATTTTGTTTCCTTCTTGAGTAGTTTGAACAAGGGTAGAGACTTGTGCGCCGCTTTTGAAATGAAACGAGATAAAGCCGCTATCATGCCGGTCAGCTTTTGGATTTCTTTCTTTGTAGTTGGTGAAGTCATTTCCGAGAATACTTCGGTCACATCTTTGAGATGGTCTGGATCATTTTTACTTTTAATTATCATGTCATCAAGATATACTTCGATCACCCGACCAATTTGATTCTTAAAGACCTGATTCATCATCCTTTGATAGGTTGCCCCGGCGTTTTTGAACCCGAAGGGCATTACGCGATAGCAATAATTTCCTTGTTCTGTCATGAACACCGTTTTCTCTTGATCTGGCGGGAACATTGGGATTTGGTTATATCCCGAGTACGCGTCCATAAAAGATAACAAACGAAAACCTGAGGCGCTATCAACTAATTTATCTACGCAAGGAACAGGGAAGACGTCCTTTGGACACGCCTTGTTAAGACCGGTATAATCAACACACATTCTCCATTTTCCATTAGATTTTTTAACAAGAACTACATTGGACAACCAAGTGGTGTACTTAATTTCTGTTTGCTTCTATGAGGTCTTTCACAGCCTTTGTAGCAGCTTCAGCTTTTTCTCCTTTCTGGGCTTTTCTCTTCTGGGCCACTCACTTGGTGTTTGGATTAACAGCAAGGTGGTGGCACGCTACCTCAGGTGGTATCCCTGGCATGTCTGCCGCAGACCAGGTGAACAGATCAGCATTCTCTCTTAGGCAGATGGTGAGTTTTTCCTTGACTTCCTCAGGGAGGTCGGCGCCTATCTTGACAGTCTTGGTAGGATCTTTTCCTAATTGGATAGAGATGAATTCACCGTTTGGCTCTGGCCTCTTCATGCGCTTCTTCAGCTTCTTAGCGAGGGTGCTATCATCCTCCTCTTCCTCACTGTCTGGATTGTATCTGGCATCCAGGTCTGCTAGGTTCACCTCAGCTTCTTTCCCGGATCTCTTGTCTGGCTCCCCTATTTCAGCAATCTCTTTTTCATTCTTAACACTCATGTAGTAGCATCTGCGTGCTACTGCCAGATCAGCCTGAAGGGTTACAATCTTGTTCTCCAAATTGTAAAATTTCATTTTTAAGTGAACCGTTGAGGTTACTGCCCCCAACCTGCCTAATGTTGTCCTTCCGATGATGCACTGGTAGATGGATTTGCATGGGAGGACTAAGAAGGGTGTCTTCACAGTTCTGAATAGAGTTTGTTCGCCATCGGGGTCTCCATAGGTAACCATCAGTTTCAAATGGCCAAGTGGTTTAGCTTTTGATCCGTTGAACCCAGTCAGGTCTGATCCTCGGTAGGGAGTCAGGTTGTCGGGGGAGATATTCAACACTTTTAACAAATCTTCAAAAATGATGTCTACAGAGCTACCCTGGTCGACCAGGATTCTTCTCACTTCAACATTGGCCATGACGGCCGATATCAGCAGTGGGATGTACTTGTTTGGCTTTCCGTCGAGTAAGTCTTGATTGCCAAAGGACAAAGGTGGCCTGGCTGGCCCCTCTTTGGGGGTTGAGGTGGATGCAACATTCAGGATTTCTTTCCATCTTCTCTTTATTGACTTATTCGTTCCACACTCATCTAAAGGGTCTCCTCCATGTATCACCATGGTCACTGGTCTTCCTCTGGACTTCCGAGTGTCTTCCTTCTCGGAGGACTCGCTGTCTTCGTCCTTTGTAGCTTTGACGACTTCGCTGGCCGGGCCCTTGCCTTTGCGTGGGGACCTAGAGCTTTTTGAGGGGGATCGGGGGTCTCTTGCGTGAGCTACTTGCCTCACCATCTTTTTTTACGTATTGTAAAAGTTTCCCTTTCTGAATCAGCTCTTCGATGTTGTCCTTAAGGGTTCGACATCCATTGGTGTCATGACCCCGCTTCGGTGATAGCGGCACCATTTTTTCGAAGGATTCTGGCCTTCCTTCAGCACTAAAGGCTCTGGTCTTTTGGCGTTTTTAAATTCAGCATTGGCACACTCAGCTAAGATCTTAGCCTGGGATGCATTAAGGAGGGTGTGTTCGGCGAACCTGCGTGGTCGTGCCTCACGATGCCCCCCTCCTCCTTCCTTTCGCTGCCGGGTTTCTCGAGCATCACCCCTGTCGTCACCGGCCTTGGCTGCCTCACGGTAAGCCATATCATCCTCTCCATAGTCCATGTACTTCTGCGACTTTTGAAGGAACTCACCCAAGTTCCTGGGTCTGTTGACCCCCACGTCGATTTGAAAGAGACTACCTTTTTTTAGGCCGTCTTTCATCCAAAATAACCTTTGCTTGTCCTCCAAATTTCGAACACATGAAGCCTCCTTATTGAAATGCTCTATGTATTCTCTTAACGTCTCGCTGTCACGCTGACTGACTACCCTCAGCACCTCTTCTGACTTGGGCTTCAGCCGAGAGACAGTGAAGCGAGCTGCGAACATTCTTGCCAGCTGACTCTATGAGGAGATGGAGTTTGGCTTCAGCTCTTGAAACCATTCTAACGCTGAATTTTCGAGGGTGAGAGGAAAGATTTTACAGTGAACAGGCTCCCTCGCGCCTTTATAGTGCATCATCAGGGAGAAGTGTGCCAAATGGCGGTCTGGGTCTCCAGTCCCATCGTAGATCTTGAGAGCTGGCAGTTTCTCTAAGTCCCATCCACCTTACGAGTGAAAGGTCCTTCGTTGGAGAACCTCATTGAGTTGCGAGGTGAGACGTCCTCGTAGTCAAAATCTCGATACCTGCGCTGGTCGGGGGATCTCCTCGACGGCGAGCCCTGGTGGCGCCTCTTGTGGGTCTTGGTCCTGCTTCTTGACCTTTCACGAGAATTAGAGGAGGCACGTGAAGAGGTCTTGGAGTGGGAGTCTTCAGGCCAGTAAGTACCATCCGGGGAGGATGGAGGGGTTTTTGGAGGTGAGCCCGACTCCCGATATTTGCGACGCCGAGGAGGGGAGCGGTGCACGTGCTTTCGCCTAGGTGGGGAACGATGGGCACGATGCCTTCGAGAGGGAGACCGATGACGCCTTGAGACCACGGTTGTCTGAGGAGGGGTTCCCCAGTAGGGTGGTGGCTGTTCAGGCATGGAAGCCATTGTGGTCGCCAAATACGTTCCGAAATTATGTTTTAATACGTAATTCCGGAAATTTGTTGAAAAATCAGGGGTAAAATTGATAGTTTGGTCAATTTGGGGGGTATAGGGTATAATGAGGAGGGTACAAAAGAAAAAACCCTTTTTTGGGTTAAATGATCTTTCATTTCTAAAACACGGACATTATCCTTTCAGCACCGTAACGCTTAATAGGAAAACATTTGGTATTAATTAAATATTTTATAATTAATTTATATAAATGTAATTTTTTTATGGATCTAAGCTATTAATAAATAGTTATTTATTACTGATAAAAAATTATTAATATATAAATGACACGAACAAACACACAGTTAGATAATAATAGGCCAACTGTTAAAAAAAACATAATATAGGCCAACATATATTGACAATTAGAATTAAATCAGAGTTTACAAAAACTCGTTTTCTAATAGGTAGTAATTGATATACAATCTCAACAATTATTATTATTACAATTTTTTGTAAAACAATAGAATGAGACAAATAAAATTTGGAAAAGCAAGCCAAAAGAAAAGACGCGGAGTGCTATGCTTCTATTTTTTTTTTTGGTACAAACTTTCTTTTTTTTTGGAACAAAGTGATATTGTATCTAATAATCAAAGGAATTGTAAAAATTACTATAGTCGAACCCGTGTAATAAAGGCTGCAGTACGACTTAGAAAAGTGAATTTACCATCGAACAACATAAGAGATTTGGAACGAAGTTGCGAACGAACAATATATTCTAAACAATTATTTTTTTGGGGCCCTAAAATAATTGGACCGGGCTGAGGCCCGGTGCTATAGCACAGGCTCAACAGCCCAATGGTCGGCCCGAGCATATGATATAATTTTTTTATTCTTTTGAATTGTCAAAAGAGATTTATATATATATATATATATATATATATATATATATATATATATATATATAGTGAGCAAGTCGATTTTGAATGACAATACGTAGCTCGACTCCTTTTTTTGGGTTTGAATCTTTGCTGACTATCTACGGTGTGTGCTAACGCTTTCAACGAAAAGTTAATCATTATTTGTATTTAGGAGCAAATTTCACAGTGGCCAACTCCGAGTTTGTCCAATGTCTGCAGATGCGTTGCTCGACTCTACCCATAAGCAAAATAAATGCATTTTATTTCGAAAAAAAATAAATCAAAGTGGTTGAAAGTTGATCGCACATAGGGATGAGAGACAACGAGATTTTATTAATGTTTCACTATTCCAAAAAAAAGTATAAATTAAATTTTATACTTTACAAAGATGTTAAAAACTGGCCAAAGTCCACTATGAATTGGTTCACGACACCCGATTTAAAAGTGTTTCGCTCATATAGTGAAAAAGCGGCACTGCATGCACTAAATTCGACTTTACTGCGATGCGCTCCTCTCACCTCGATCCAACATACCTCATCTACAGAATCCACATCATTGTCCAAATAATCGTCCCGGGCTCTCCAACTCCTCAGGTAACATCGCACGCGATCGAGTATGCAGGTAGGAGACCCACTTTAACCGTTTTACATCACTAGATGTGCACTCTCATGTCACCTATAAGGGGTCGTTTGGCAGTTTAGATAAATAGACAGAATACGATAAGTTTATTGTATCATGTGTCAGTTCAGCGTTTATTGAGCCAACATGATCGACATGACAAGTTAATCCCTTTTTTTAGTGAATGATTGTTTTTTTTGGGTATATATGACAAGTTAATCTTGTCACTTGTCCAAGCCATCAGATGGGTCCTAAATAGATTTCCTTAGTATCAAGTGTACATTTGTTCTAGCCTCTTTATTACATGCTTTTACTCACTTAAGCACAAGTACCGCCTCCATGGTGTGCTATCATAAACTTGAGGCTCTAATGTAACACCCCGATAATTTCTAACTTGTAGAAACTACCAAAATGCACTACTGGCATACATCAGAGTGACTTTCCTTTCAAAATATTGAACACATACTAAACTTCGATGAATTACTCATCAAACGTACTTACATAACTGAAGTGAATATAAATAAAGTCGGTCCTTACACCCTCAACTAGTGTTCAATACTCAAAACCGAAAGTCTGCGGAAGCGATTTACAACATGAAAGACATAAGTCGTACAATCGAATAGTCTTAAGATACTGAATAGAAATACAGAAATACAAAGGAAACTGAAATACAAGACATAAAGAAATAAAGATAGCGACAGCTCCTCAAGCGTCTCCATAGCCGTGCCTCACGGTCTTCAACTTTCCCTGCTTAACTGAAAAACAACAACAATGGATTGGGTGAGACAACTTGTCTCAGTGAGTTCTAGCGCGACCCCTTACAAATTCTCTCGGTTCAATTATGCTTGATTCATTATACTTAACTCATAAATCATAGTCCTCAAAATTGACTATGTGGCTAACTGACTAAACGTTGTCCTCATAACCCTCAAGCCGGTTACAAGACACAACACTAACTAAAGTTATAGCGTGTCACCGGTCACTTGGCATAATAAGCTTCCGGTGAACCCGTCCCCATTAATCGGCTGGGTCCCTAACGGGGCCTAGGTTCATAAGGCTCATGACTGCCTCTCCCCTAGCACACTAAACTGAATAGGGTCGTCACCCCGACTAAAAGATATATATGAAGATATACCTGAACTGAACTCAATAATGAACTTAAACATAACAATAACTTAACTTAACAATGAACTGAACTTAACATAAACTTATTACTAAAGTGATCTAATTACTAACTTAGTCTAATTATTAAATGATCTCACATGGATTACTAAAGTTTGCTAACTTAATCGCTGAACGAATACCAAACAGTCCTAGTATAGCTACCGTGTACCCACATTGGGACTTCAATGATCATCACACATAATCTTAAAACCATATTCACAAAAGTGAGTTAGAATCAATCAAACAATGATATTACTAGGGCCACATCATCACATTTGGTTGAGAAGGAGATCAGAAGAGGTTTGGAACTGAAAGGAACGACGAAACAGAAATTCGAAGTCCGGCATCAGGCATGGGCGCACGACCCGTGTGTTCTGGGCAGAGTTTCAGAAAGTGGCACACGACCCGGGTGCATAGGGCGCACGACCCGTGTGCATACGGCGCACGACCCATGTGCCCTGGGCAGATTTCAGAATGTGCTCGTTTTCGTTGTTTTCGTTCCGTTTCGCTTTCCGATCGTTTCCAATCTGTAACCCGATCAACTTCCAACCTTCAAACAGGTTTCATACATATATTTCCAGACACAATTCAGCCATATAGCAATCAATCAATCCACAATCATGACATGCAATTTCATAATTTTCAGTCCAACAATTCAATCAATTTCATGATTCAAATGCGATACTTTCATAAAGCGGTTTCACTCCAGATTTTCGTAAAAACACGTGATTCGTTTCAAAATACATGACACATGATTTTAAATCCCTAGTGAGTATAGAACTCACCTTTAGAAGACAAACAGCAATCACACCGAAGACTTAGCAACAAGGAACACGGCGACTCACGAACTCTCCAACCAAACCGCTTCCAGACAAACCAAGTTGAAACCCAGGCCTCCTAGAGCTTGAACTCTGAACCCAACACTGAATGTTACCCAGGTTTGCTTCAACACAAAATGTAGTGGCTGAATTAGGTTCCAGCACTTTCTAATTGGATATGCATGGGCAGATTTGATGATTTGGCCAAAGTGAGCTGAAATTGTTCTTCAATGGAGTTTTTGATTTGGAGGAGAAACTGATTTCGAATTTGGTATGGATGGAAAGGGGGAGATGAACTGATTCAGATGATGCTAATGGATCATACATGCAAGGAATTCTGAGGAAGAACCTTCTTCCCCTTCCTTCACTCACTCTCGCGATCTCTCCCTCCCCTCCCTGGTTTCTGTTTCAGATTTTCAAGAATGAAGTGTTTGTGTTTTTTTTGTTTCAGCTGGAAGGGGCACACATATATATATATATATATATATATATATATATATATATATATATATATATATATATATAGGCTAGCTAAAAGACAACCATACCCTTCACTTAGAAATTTTATTCCTAATGACTCCCACCAGCTCTAACTAACTAAATATGATGCAATTAACTCAATTTGGCACACAATTCAATTAATTGACAATCCAAACAAATTATTTTTCAACACATTATTTTCAGTCAACTCAATTATTCACCCAATATTAATTCATGTCAATAAACTAAATCATAAAAATAGGGGATATTACAATCACCCCAACTTTTACAAATTTTGTCGTCAAAATTAGACCAATCAAAACAATTAGCACACAATATACCTTTCGCCGATCCGGCATCAGCTTCGCCTTTCTGAGCGTCCAATACAAAGACTTTTCCGCTCGCGGAGTTAGCATTCTCTTCTCGATTCCTCTTCTTCACCGGGCATTCGTTAGCATAATGCCCTTCTTCCTTGCAGTAGTAACACACAGTGGATCCCAGACGACACTCTCCAGTGTGAGGCCTTCCGCATTTCGGACACTTACCGGACGTTAGTAGTTCGGATGCTGTAGCTTGCTTTCCTTTGTTATAGGTACTCCTCGGTTCATCACTTGGGGTTGGCAATTCCAATGCTTTCTTCTTCTCTTTCCGATACGCTTTCCTTTCCTCATACATCCTGTTGAGATCTGCCTCTGCAACATAAGCTTGCTGCACCAATCCAGCATAACTGGTCATAGCATAAGAGCTAAGACCTTGGGCCACATCCGCACGAAGACCTGCTTTGTACATCTGCATCTTCCACTCATCATTCGGAGCATGTTTTGCCAACTGATAAAACTGCGACAACCTTTCGAACTTGGCGGTGAACTCACCCACCGACATCTCTCCTTGCCTCAGATTGATAAACTCGGCTTGCTTGCTTAACTTCATCACCGGAGGGAAAAAGTGACCAATAAACATCTCCTTGAAGTTAACCCAGGTAATAGGAGTTCCCTGATTCACCATCAAATCATGAGCATTGGTCCACCAGGTTTGAGCATCTTCCTCGAGCATATGGGCGGCAAAAAGAACCTTCTCTTCTTCGCTGTATTGAAGAGTCCTAAAAATCTTCTCCATCGAATCCAACCAGAAATGTGATACCATTACCTCAAGTCCTCCTTTGAAACTTTGAGGATTCATCTTCTGAAAACGAAAGTAAGCCCTATTCGGATCTTCCAGAGGAGGTTGTTGAACATTCGGTTGTTGCTGATTCATCCTCTCATGATGCATCTGGGCCATTTGAGCCATCTGCTGCTGCTGCATTTGCATCATGTCATTCATCATCTTCTGTTGCGTCTCGATGACATTTTGCATCCATTCGGTATGAGGATCGACGGGGACGCTTCTCCTACTTCCACCAGCCATGATTCTGCAAAATATGCACAAAGTGTTTAGTTGATCAGGCTAAACGTCTAATAGCATACTAAGAGGAATCACACTTAGAGGACTTAAGAGACTCATGATTCTAAGTCCGACTAGGTCGAACTGCTCTGATACCAATTGTAACACCCCGATAATTTCTAATTTGTAGAAACTACCGAAATGCACTACTGGCATACATCAGAGTGACTTTCCTTTCAAAATATTGAACACATACTAAACTTCGATGAATTACTCATCAAACATACTTACATAACTGAACTGAATATAAATAAAGTCGGTCCTTACACCCTCAACTAGTGTTCAATACTCAAAACCGAAAGTCTGCGGAAGCGATTTACAACATGAAAGACATAAGTCGTACAATCGAATAGTCTTAATATACTGAATAGAAATACAGAAATACAAAGGAAACTGAAATACAAGACATAAAGAAATAAAGATAGCGACAGCTCCTCAAGCGTCTCCATAGCCGTGCCTCACGGTCTTCAACTTTCCCTGCTTAACTGAAAAACAACAACAATGGATTGGGTGAGACAACTTGTCTCAGTGAGTTCTAGCGCGACCCCTTACTAATTCTCTCGGTTCAATTATGCTTGATTCATTATACTTAACTCATAAATCATAGTCCTCAAAATTGACTATGTGGCTAACTGACTAAACGTTATCCTCATAACCCTCAAGCTGGTTACAAGACACAACACTAACTAAAGTTATAGCGTGTCACCGGTCGCTTGGCATAATAAGCTTCTGGTGAACCCGTCCCCACTAATCGGCTGGGTCCCTAACGGGGCCTAGGTTCATAAGGCTCATGACTGCCTCTCCCCTAGCACACTAAACTGAATAGGGTCGTCACCCCGACTAAAAGATATATATGAAGATATACCTGAACTGAACTCAACAATGAACTTAAACATAACAATAACTTAACAATGAACTGAACTTAACATAAACTTATTACTAAAGTGATCTAATTACTAACTTAGTCTAATTATTAAATGATCTCACATGGATTACTAAGGTTTGCTAACTTAATCGCTGAACGAATACCAAACAGTCCTAGTATAGCTACCGTGTACCCACATTGGGACTTCAATGACCATCACACATAATCTTAAAACCATATTCACAAAAGTGAGTTAGAATCAATCAAACAATGATATTACTAGGGCCACATCATCACATTTGGTTGAGAAGGAGATTAGAAGAGGTTTGGAACTGAAAGGAACGACGAAACGGAAATTCGGAGTCCGGCATCAGGCATGGGCGCACGACTCGGGCGCATGGGGCGCACGACCCTTGTGTTCTGGACAGAGTTTCAAAAAGTGGCACACGACCCGGGTGCATGGGGCGCACGACCCGTGTGCCCTGGGCAGATTTCAGAATGTGCTCGTTTTCGTTGTTTTCGTTCCGTTTCGCTTTCCGATCGTTTCCAATCCGTAACCCGATCAACTTCCAACCTTCAAACAGGTTTCATACATATATTTCCAGACACAATTCAGCCATATAGCAATCAATCAATCCACAATCATGACATGCAATTTCATAATTTTCAGTCCAACAATTCAATCAATTTCATGACTCAAATGCGATACTTTCATAAAGCGGTTTCACTCCAGATTTTCGTAAAAACACGTGATTCGTTTCAGAATACACGACACATGATTTTAAATCCCTAGTGAGTATAGAACTCACCTTTAGAAGACAAACAGCAATCACACCGAAGACTTAGCAACAAGGAACACGACGACTCACGAACTCTCCAACCAAACCGCTTCCAGACAAACCAAGTTGAAACCCAGGCCTCCTAGAGCTTGAACTCTGAACCCAACACTGAATGTTACCCAGGTTTGCTTCAACACAAAATGTAGTGGCTGAATTAGGTTCCAGCACTTTCTAATTGGACATGCATGGGCAGATTTGATGATTTGGCCAAAGTGAGCTGAAATTGATCTTCAATGGGGTTTTTGATTTGGAGTGGAAACCACCACAACAGAAAAGGCCATCAGGGGCACTTTTTTTTATCCATTTGGGGCGTTTTCGGGCGCCCCTAAAGCTTGCGCTCCTGTAGGTGGTGACCAACTGGAGCGCTTGTAAGAGGCGCCCCTGATGGCCATAGCGCAGGTGACCAACTGGAGCGCTTGTAAGAGGCGCCCCTGATGGCCATAGCGCAGGTGACCAACTGGAGCGCTTGTAAGAGGCGCCCCTGAATTTCAAAGGACAAAGGACATCAGGGGCGCTTTTCCTAAGCGCTCCTGATGCTATATTTTTTTTTTAAATTCTTTTTACCAAATCTAACCAGTTCCAAATCTAACCAGTTCCAAATCAAACCTGCAGCAACAACAACCTAAAATAACCAATTGAATTGGGGGATCAAATTTTCAAACCAGCCAATTCAAAATCAAATTCCAAATAAAAAACTTATAAATGCATCTAATATCCATACATAGAGAGAACAAAAATAATATGACATCCAATGTAGCAACAAAATTTACATGTCCACAAAGTAGCAACAAAATTTACATGTCCACTTATTGAGTACAAACAAGCTACCCAAAATGAGCAAAAAAACAAGCTACCCAAAATGACTTGAATTTCGATTTTGATTAATCAAAGAAGCAACATAATGACACCACTCGCCTTTGACCTCAGTAAGTATGTCATCAGAAAATGGAGCTCCAACCTCGTGTCCTGGAAAATACTTCCAAAATAAAATAAAATAAAATAAAGTTAGAACTAAGTTGTTAAATGCTTGATATGGAATTGCTAGCTTATCAAAAAAGAAACTATATAAATTACATACATTTAGGGGAATTTCCATTTGTATGTCAGTGATTATGTCCTTCATATACTTCATAACGTAATATCCACAATCAACATTGTTTGGTTGTCTCGGACACTAAAAATCAAAAAAAAAATTAATTGTTAAAATGCGAGCAAAATTTACATGGATAAGAATAATATTGATTATAAACTTACCTTTATTACTATCCAATTTGTTTTATTGTTCCCACCTCTAGTCCTAACCTCATTTGATGCCCAAAAAGTTGCCAAACAACTGAAACATCATACATATAACTATATTAATTAATCGAAATAGATACATAATTAATATTGAAATATGCGATGTATCTAAATACACACCTTTCAAACATTCCTCTCATCATGGCGTGTTTGCTATAATCACCGTGACACGAATCCAAATAGAAAATTCTATTTCTCCTAGCATCAATCACCAACAATACCCAATGTACACTACCAAAATATTTCGATAATTAAATAAATAAGACATTTTTGAAAAAACACATTATATATATATAGAGAGAGAGAGAGAGAGAGACAGAGAGAGAGATTAAATTTCTTACCCTCCTAAGTTAATGGGTGCCAAAAACCAGCAATCACAGCTGCTTTCAAGTGCCGAAGCCAAGCGTGTATTGATATAGGCTTTTATCGCTTCCTTGCTTTCTTTAACCGCTTCCTTCACGTCCTGAAGTTGCTTTTTTGTCATTTTTTTGTCAATATGAAGGTTGCGTAGAAAAGTACGTTCGGGATCCAAAAATATAAATCTTTGTCTTTGTTCCATGGTGCTCAAAATCACATGGTACAAATACCTATAGTTAAAATGTAGACAAATAAATTAACATATGATAATAAATGTAATAATAATAATAATGACGAGTTGTAAAAAAATAACAACGATAACAATAATGATAATAATTATACCTGATATATATTTGAATAGTAGCCGCAGACGCCCACTTGTGCTCATATACCTCTTCAAGTTCTTGATTTGAAAGGAAAATTGTGTCGGCAACTCCGAAGATGTCTTCATCAATCGATACGTGTATCAAATCAGCACCAGACATTGTGGAGGCATGAATTCTTAGATAAGTGATGAATTCCCCCAAGGAGGGTGGTTGGGATTGAATATCCTTTCCCTTATCTACTTGCCGAGACACGGATTTATTGCGAGCACTAGAAAGGGGGGGCTGGGACCGAATTTCATTCCCGCTACAAACTCCCCTAGACACTTGCTTCTTGCGAGGTTGGGATTGATTCCCATCCCGGCTAGACACCTGCTTCTTGCTTCTTGGTACCTATATATTTGAAAATTTAATTAGTTTTCAAGTATGGGACAATAAGCAATGAATTATTAACAAATGTATTAAGGTACTCGAACTAGACATAAAAAAATGAATTAATCAACAAGTAGGAGTAATATGCCAATTCAAGGTATTTGCTGTTACAAAAATGAGACATGTGATGTAAGGTGGGACAGGCAGTGAGAATATATATAATGGCCAACTAGGTGCTGCAAGTTGCACCAGCAAGCATAGAACACATGATATAACCGTTTATGCATGCAATTCCAAAATATTAAACCCTAATCAGTCAAAATAACTTTGTTTTTACTCGAATAATTATTAATTAGCTAGCAGGCAATTAATGAAAAGAAACCAGCATGTGCCACCAAACAAAAGCAGAAGTATATATTCTAATAATGGGTCCTACAAACATGTTAAAGAAATGGGATGTGCCACCAAACAACTACAAGATTCTAATAATGGGATGTCCTACATATTCCTACAATATTTTCTAAATCAAAGATAACGAAAGATATATACATGTTAAAGTTAAAGAGAGGTAATTAATTACCTGGAGATATTGGAGGCTATGGCCTATGAGCTACGCTGAGCCTGCAATGAGTTTTTTAATTGCAGCAAATTGATTTGCATCAAATGATTTTATGTGTGCATAAATAATCTGCAGTAAAGCAAATGCCATAAGCATGAATTAGTTTAACAGTAGGTTCTTTACATATGTAATGGAAAATATGTAGCTGAAATCATATGAAATAAATCGCATGAATTAGTTTAATTATAATGCAAATGCAAATGCCATAAGCATGAATTAGTATAACAGTAGTTTAACAGTACAAACACAAACACAAACAGTGATGAAAATAAACACAGACTGTGGATAATAGTCAATACAAACACAAATACGAACACAAACACAAACACATAGAGTGCATTAAATAATCATAACAAAATGGCACAATCCATATCTAAGCTAAAGTGTGTCCCAACAACTAATAAGAAGGTTGGAAAACAAGGTGGTAAGTAATCAACAACTGCTCTGTTCACGATACAGGTTCCTTGGCAATATAAAACATGCTAGAACCAACATATTAGGTAGAATTTGTTTCACATTTAATTTGAAGAGCCTTTTTTTTTAGTACATATTTGAAGAGTATTTTAATTGTAGTTTCTGTTATATTATTCATTCACTTATAAGTTATATCTAAACCTATACTTCATATTTCCTAGGTTTGAAAAGCTTTTAGTACCTACACTAGTCTTAACATCAAAACAATAAACAGACTAATCGATTAGAGGAAAGAAATGTTGAATGAAGAAGAAAAACAAACCTTATGAGTGCATCCACATCCCAGCACTTCTCCAAAAACTCAGCAGGGTTAATGCAAAACTTTATCAATGATTTAACTAGGGTTTTAAATTATGATTGAGCACTGCATCTAACAGCTACAACACAGACCAAATTTAATATCCTGGGTTGAACCATATACAGCATAGTATTACTATGGTGACAAATATTATTAAAAAAACGCAACAGGGTTGACAGAGTATACAAAAATAAGCATATGTTTGTTTTGGCATTGAACATACTCGGATGCATATCAAACCTACAGCTCTAATTTGTAACTTCCTTGTTGAACATGCATTAAAAGGCATGTTACCGCTTGCTACAAAGGATGCAGATTCCCCACTGTAACAGAAGCAGACAGTTACGCGCAACAAGCAATCTCAGTCATCCAATCTCAATCTAATGGTTTACATTATAACTTACCAAAACAACTTTAAAATACATTTTGTGCATGAAAGAACGAAGTGATGAAAGAACACAGTGGAAACTGAAATAAACACAAACACAAACACATAGAGTGCATTAAATAGAAGTTCCATTATCATTATCAAACACAGTGATAATGATAATAGTCAATATAAAAACTGAAGAACGAAGAAGGAAAATGAGAGAAGAAAGTACCTAGTATCTTCTCCTTCTTGTAGAAAACAGAGTTCTCCTTGTATCTTTTCCTTCTGGTAACTCGCGTAACAGAGAGAGAGGGAGAGACAGAGAGAGCGAGCGTTGAGAGAGATAGAGAAAAGAAAAAGGAGTAGGAACCTGAAAGATGGCGAGAGAAGGAGGTGTGAGGAGTGGAGAAGGGGCAATGGGAGGTTCTGCGTTGACGGCGACGGTGGCGGTGCGCTTCCGTTGTGTTCTTAGGGAGAGAGAGTGAGACGTTGAGTGTTTAGGTTTGGAGAGGGAGAGTGAGTCGTTATGGTGGAGGGAGTGAGATCTGATGAGGAATTTAGAAATTTTAATATAAGGCATCAGGGGCGCTTCTAAAAAGCGCTCCTAAAGGCCCTGCGTGTTTTGGCCTTCAGGGGCGCTTTTCTAAAAAAGCGCCCCTGAAGGCCAAAACACGCAGGGCCTTCAGGGGCGCTTTTTAGAAAGCGCCCCTGATGATGGCGCCCTTTTTTAACAATTCTGTTGTAGTGAACTGATTTCGAATTTGGTATGGATGGAAAGGGGGAGATGAACTGATTCAGATGATGCTAATGGATCATACATGCAAGGAATTCTGAGGAAGAACCTTCTTCCCATTCCTTCACTCACTCTCGCGATCTCTCCCTCCCCTCTCTGGTTTCTGTTTCAGATTTTCAAGAATGAAGTGTTTGTGTTTTTTTTTTGTTTCAGCTGGAAGGGGCACACACACACACACACACACACACACACACACACACACACACACACACACACACACACACACACACACACACACACACACACACACACACACACACACACACACACATATATATATATATATATATATATATAGGCTAGCTAAAAGACAACCATACCCTTCACTTAGAAATTTTATTCCTAATGACTCCCACCAGCTCTAACTAACTAAATATGATGCAATTAACTCAATTTGGCACACAATTCAATTAATTGACAATCCAAACAAATTATTTTTCAACACATTATTTTCAGTCAACTCAATTATTCACCCAATATTAATTCATGTCAATAAAATAAATCATAAAAATAGGGGATATTACATCTAACCTTTGCTCATGACCTTGACTACCCAATTCGGATAAAAAACTATTACAACCGTATGTATTTTTTAGGCTAAATTGCTCCCGGGGTCCCTTAACTATCACAGTCGTAGGTCCTTCATCTTTTTTCCCCAAATAAGTCCCTTAAGTTTAAAGTTTTAGCAACTTTAGCCTTGGTTACGTTTTGTTGACGCCGTTGGAGTTTGTCCAGCTGTCTGTTAAATTGCTTATGTGGATGCTAAATCATTTCTAACTTTCCTCTTCTTCATTAAAACCCTAGATTCATCTTCTTTTCACCATTGTTGAGTCTCTAAAAAACGTGAAAGCTGTTGGAATCTCCACATGTTGTTGTGAATTAATGCTTTGGAGGTAGTTCATCAAGAGAATGAAAAGTCTCTTACAAAAAGTATAAATCAAAATTTATACGTACAAAGATGTTAAAAATTGGCCAAAGTCCACTACGAACTCGTTCACGACACCCGACTTAAAGTGTATCGTTCATATAGTTAAAAAGTGGCACCGCGTGCACTAATATCGATTTTACCGCGATGAGCTGATCTCACCTCGATCCACATCATTATCCAAATAACTGTCTCGGGCTCACCAACTCCTCAGGTAACAATGCACGCGATCGAGTATGGATGCAAGAGACCCACTGTAACTGTTTTACATCACTAGATGTCCACTCTCATATCACCTAGATAAGGAGACATAATACAATAAGTTTATCGTATCATGTGTCAGTTCAGCGTTTGTTGAGCCAACATGATCGATATGACAAGTTAATCCCTTTTTTTGGTGGATGATTGTTTTTTTTGGGTATATATGGCAAGTTAATCTTGTCACTTGTCCTATCCTGCTTCTCTAGTTAAAAGTTTTATTCTGAATTTGAGGTGAGTTACTGTCATACCCCAATTTTGTCCGGCTTAGGTCAAAACCCTAATTTTCCACAAAAATAAATAAATTGAAGAGTGAAGAGCATTATGCATTGTATTTTGGGTCCTAAAAGTCATTCCACAGCTTTTAAAATCATTTTTAGGGTCGAAATGCATTTTGGAGCAAAATTAGGGTTTTTTGGAGCAAAAAGGGCATTTTGGTCATTTCACAACAAAAACGGTTTTTCATCACAAATCACCGGGCAATTATCAGGGGAATTATTTGAGGAAGAATGTGCTTAATTAGATTTTATTTTTTTTATTTTTATGCGCATGGATGTTATTTTTGCATAAAAAGTCAAACTTCAAAGAAAAGGGCAAAATGGGAATTTCCTTCAAGGTGAGGTATCAAATCAATTTTGGGATTGGTGATATCATAGAATTTTGGGCCCAATGATTGATTCCTAGGATATGGCCCAAAATGGCATGAATAATGAGGAATTATCTAGAAAAGAATAATCAATAATCTTTGGAATTTTGAAAGGTCAAGTATAGTGCAACATGACAACTTGCAATTCCACTCACTCTCTCTCCTCATGAGCTGCGCATGACCAGCCCATTATCCCCCCATTTTTGATTTATTTTCATTACTTGCAAAGTGTATCTCAATCATGACCCTCCATTCAAATTAAGATGCAAATCTCCACCATTCACTCATAGTTAATGGCAATCTTGTGATATAAAGTTGTGGAGAAAACATTTTTGGAAATTCACACCCTCTCCACTCCCCTCATGCATGATCTGCGCATATCACACTCCCTCACTCCCATTTTGTGTTTTCTCTCCACCCTCAATCCATGTGATAAGTGATCTCAACCCTCCATTCAAAATCAAAGTTCAATCCTAGAGCACCTCTCAAGAACAATGACCAAAATGACCCCTTTGCTTGGTGCCCAAGTTCAATTATTTATTTCCATTTTATTTTCAGCTGAATATTAATTCCCTTTTATTTCTTGATTACCATTTTAACCCTAGACCTAATCCCATTCTATAAATACCTCTCATATTCACTCATTCCTAACCTTTGGCCTCTCATTTTCACCCTAGCACAACTCTCTCCTCTCCTCCCTTCCCTCTCATATGCGAAGCTACCCCACTCCCCTCTCCTCCATTTTATTTTATTTTTCTTCATCCAAACACCACCAATCCATCTCCCCTTCATCCCTCTCTCATATACTACTTCCACTCTCCACTAAAACTCAAGAACTTTCATCAAGAGGGGTTTGATCTTCATTTTGGGCGTGGGTTTCCTTGTTGGTGTCCTTGGTTGATTTGTGTTCTTGCTCTCCATTTCTTGCATAATCTAGCTAGGATCTAAGGTATACTCTAAAACCCTTGCATCATCTTCAATCTTTTTGCATTAAAACCCATTTTTCTCTTCATTTTTCATTTCGCATATCATTACCATTTTGTTTAAAATGTAGTTTGTTGTTGTTGGTGAGAAGAGCCTTAAACACTATTGACAAGCACTTAGGGAGGCTTGGGTGTTTAAGGTGCCTCTCACCCTTGAATAATTGGTCTCATGTTGTATGATGTTAATTTCTTGTATTTCGCATACTATGGTTAATATGTTCTTAAACTAATTTTGTTGTTCCTTTTTGCTTGATGATGTACAATCTTGGCAACTGGTATTTGATTTTAGTGTTAAATGTTATTTTCAACATATTTCACTTGCAAATATTTGTTGATGATCTAGCAAGATGATTCCTACTTGTGCTTTGTGCACTTTATGTTAAGTAGTTGATGATTGCTAGATGTGATTCAACCTTGTTTATGTTTTCTTTTATTTTAGTTGTATTTTAATTTATTTATTGTAAATTGTTGATGATAGGCAAGTTGATTCTCACTAGTGCCTAGTGCACTTTTCTCAAAGTGAGAGGATTGCTCTATGTGATTCAACTTAGTTGTGTGCTTATTTAATCTTTGCATTTTAATTTGCTTATTGTAAATTGTTGATGATAGGCAAGTTGATTCTCACTAGTGCCTAGTGCACTTTTCTCAAAGTGAGAGGATTGCTCTATGTGATTCAACTTAGTTGTGTGTTTATTTAATCTTTGTATTTTAATTTGCTTATTGTAAATTGTTGATGATAGGCAAGTTGATTCTCACTAGTGCCTAGTGCACTTTTCTCAAAGTGAGAGGATTGCTCTATGTGATTCAACTTAGTTGTGTGTTTATTTAGTCTTTGTATTTTAATTTGCTTATTGTTAGTAGTTGATGATAGGCAAGTTGATTCTCACTAGTGCCTAGTGCACTTTTCTCAAAGTGAGAGGATTGCTCTATGTGATTCAACTTAGTTGTGTGTTTATTTAATTTTTGTACTTTAATTTGCTTATTGTTAGTGGTTGATGATAGGCAAGTTGATTCTCACTTGTGCCTAGGGCACTTTGATTCAAGTGAGAAGATTGCTCTATGTGATTCAACCTTGTTTTAATGTTCATTTACTTGTTCTTATACTCTAGTTTGATCATGGTTTATTGTTGATGATAAATCACATGACTCCCACTTATGCCTAGTGCATCATGTTCTAAGTGGTGGAGATGGTTTTAGATGATTCAACCTTCCCCTTTTAATTTCTTAATGAATAAAATATGAGATAGTTAGGTTTATGGTTTAGGGTTCGTGGAGTATTGCAAGGGATAGGTTACCCAAAACCTTGATGCTCCCTCCTCATTGATGGTGTTATTAACCTTTGGGCACTTGTTCATATTATCGATTGCAAAGGATAGGCTTACCCTAGTCTTGATGCAATTCTTTTTGTTCATGTTATTGAGAAATCATTGCTCACTTGTTCATTAGCTTAACTAAGATCATTCTATGCCTGTGATCAATTGTTTAATTGCTCTTGATGCAATTTAAATGTCTTGATTTAATTGTGTACCATCCTCTCCACTTGTATGACCTCCTAATGAAGACGTAAGCCTACTTGCTTGTTGTAGCATAGAGTCATTAGGGTAAATACACTCTTTCTTACACACACACACATTTGTCTTGAGAACCTTACTTTGCATCCTCGACATTTGAATCTTTGATCGTATTGGCATGTTTAGTCTTAGTTGACGTTCAACAAATGCGTGATTGCTCGATTAACGAATGTGCTTGAACTTTATAACCAATCTTTGATAATAACTCCACCCTTTTCCCAAAAATCTTTCAAACTCTTTTCTAACTAATGCAAGTTATTAGTGACTATCACTCAAAGCCTTGGCTTGTTTGATTGTCATGAACGCCATCAAGAGTTATTAGTAATGATCACTCAAAGCCTTTGCTTGCTTGATCATTATGAAAGCTCTTCCCCTTTCCAAACCCCTTTCAAAAACATTTTTATTAGAACTACGTCGCTTTGATTCCCATTTGGGATACGTAGGAGCGAGTCACGTTCTCGTCAAGCGCAACAAATAAAAATCCTTTTCGCAACCATAAACAAATCATTTTCATAAAACAAACAAAAAGAATTATTTTCAAACCCATTGTCGCTAGTGGCTAATCAGAACCTTTGTTCGTCTAGCCATTGGTAGCAATGTCTTTTTCCCAAAAGAACAACAAGCGGTGATCACTCATAACCTTTGTTAGTTTGATCATTCGTGCCAATCAATCTCTTTCGAAAACCATCTTCAAAAGAGCAAATAAAAAACGAGTTGCTACTAATAGTCAATCAGAACCTTTGTTCGTCTGACTGGCGGTGGTGGCTCTCATTTTCAAGAGTACTTAGCGATGATTACCCATAACCTCGGTTAGTTTAATCATTCACTAAATGCTCGTCCTATTTCGAAAACTCACTAAAAAGATAAAAGACAAAAACCTTTTCAAAGAAAAAAGACAACCAAGAACTACGTAGCTTTGAATTCTCCATTGCACCGGGAGATACATAGGAGCGAGAGGCTAACTCTCGTCAAGCGCCAAAAATAAAATTTTCATTAAGTTTTCCCATTCATCTTCAAACAAGAAATAAATAGGCAAATCCAGGTATTTTTCAAATCAAACGTTAAAACCACACATTTAATTAGAGGTTCCCTTTCGGTAGAAAGGACGTGCGCGGTGCTAACACCTTCCTCGCACGTAATCGACCCCCGAACCTATATCTCTAGTTTTCAAAAGACCATCCGCCTTGTTCAAAAGACTCTTTTTCAATGTTTTGGTCTTAAAATTAAAATATTGGTGGCGGCTTCAAAATTTTTCCACGTTGTACATTGAGAAACCCAAACCGGATTTTTCGGGGTGCAACAGTTACAAACCAACAGGATATGATAAAAATAAATTTTTCATTTAACCTTGTAAAATATACATATTTGAAATATAAAAATGCAATCTAACAAAAAGTAAATATTTATTAAAAAATAAAATTAAAACTAATTTTTGATTTTAAATTAAAATTTTAAAAATTAATTCTTTATTAGAAAATATTATATATGGTTATATGACAAGGGTAATTTGTCATTTTTGATAGTCTAAAAATTAAATTTTTTTTGACAATAAAGTAATAAAATAAAAATATGATTAAAAAATTAAATTAAAAAAATATAAATATAATTTAATTTTTTTAACAATTGAATGGCAAAGTCACAAAATCTTAGTGAGGAGACAACAACCACTATCCGCGACTACATCAAAAGGAAAATATAAAATAAATAAATATTGATCTAAAGAAACACATAACACAGAACCAAGAGTCGACTCCGTCTCATTAATAGCCGCCCTATCCTCCTAAGGGCGGTCTCTCTCATATGGGTGGTTCCGTCTAATAGATAGACATTTCCTCCTTCAATCACATCATATAACTTACACAAAGGCAACTGCTTCTCTGCTTCTCGTTGATAACCTTCTCCTCCTAAGGTTGTACTCGCCCTGGGGGACGTGGTTCCATCTAACAAAAACAAGAATCGATCAATGTTTCCAATTTATATTGACTTTTTTTATAAGCATTGACTTTTTAACCTTAATTATCTTTTGACTTTATTTACTTATCGAAAAAAATCTTTTGACTTTTTTTGATGCCGAATTCTTTTGAGGAAAATAACAAAGTCTAAATTGACTTTTTTTGATGCAGGCTTTTTCCATCCAAATTAAACATAGTATAAGAGAAGTAAATTTCAAGGTCTACATCTGAGAAGAAAGTGGTAACTTTTTTTGGGAGAAATAAATCTGATATTGTAGTTCCAATGGATCTTTTGCACCAAGGAATGCAAAAATGGGTGCATTTGATTTAGCTCCACCCCAGTACTTAAAATTTATCATATATCTTTGCTTAAAAGTGGTGTAGCTATCGGGTCTATAGTTGAAGTGATCAAGTCTTTGAGTGTAATAAAATGTTTTGAGGTCTTTAGAAAGTTTAAAGGAAGACATGGTTTGGGGATGGTGTTCCTTGGTTCTCCTCACAATTCCTAACCTTGGAATATGCAAAGCTGAAACACAAATTGAGATTGATAGAAAGAACAGAGAATAGCATTGAAATGAGTGCACCAAGGATCCCATGGCTTAAGGAAAGTAGATGAGATAAGAGGATATGTGTGTGTTTTCTAGGATCCAATGCTTTAAGGATGTCTGTGGGTTAAGGCCTAACTCAACCCCACAAATCGGCTTGTAAGGTGAGGGGTGCCTCCCACTTATAAACTCATTTTCAGGCCATACACTACTAGAAAAGTTGTATTTAGAGAGAGATTTTTGAGATGGATTAGTATCCCTCACTATTAGTGAGGGATTTAGCTACGAAAAAAAGTAATTGAAACTGACTTACGTTTGTGACGAAAATAGAGACAAAAAATATCCCTCTCTAATAGTTTCGTAGCTAAATTCGTCACAAAATATTGAAAAATCTGTTAGTGAGAGATTTTGAGAAGGAAATGAATCCCTCACTAATAACGAGGAACAATTATTCCGTCACTAGCCATAAAGTGCTCAGAGTGTTTCGCTTCCCTCCCATTAGCGAGGAATCATTATTCCGTCACTAACCATAAAGTACTTTTTTCCAATTCCCTCCCATTAATATTAAAAAAATCTCTCACACATTAAAAAAAAAAGACTTGTTTTTTACGCCTTCTCTCACCACTCAACAAACCCTAATCACTCAAAAAACAAAACCTCCGCCTCACTCTCAACTCGCAATCACTCACCTCTACCGCCTGAATGGCAAGCTTTTTTCACTATTCATCTTCTCATTTTCGTTATGCTATATTTCCCTATGATTGTTACCTTTATGCTCAGTTCATGGTTTTTGTGTTGATAATTTTTTGTATGCTCTGTTCACGATTCTTTCTTGTGATGTTGTTTTGATGATGTTACAGATGTGTTGAAAATTTTCATTGAAGTAGGATAACGCCTCTGCTCCGTGATTTGCCGCTGCTAGCCTCTGCTCAGACGCAAATCCTTCTTCAATATTCACTTCAGTTCTTCTCAAGGTTGGTGCATTTCCACCATATTTTGTTTCCATTTCGTTTTTCATTTACTGGTTCATTTCGTTTTTCATTCCATTTCTTCTTCAATCTTCATTTTTGTACTGTTGTAGGGTTTGTGATTTGGTTTGATTGTTTGTGATTTGGGAATTGTAATTATCGTGATGCTAAGGTTTGGTTCTTCAATTCCTTCCTTTCTTGTTTTTAATTGTTTGCGTACATTCTTGGTTTTGTTGATTTGACTATTGAGAAAAAATTGAGCTGGTTTTTCAAGTTGTCATCTAGGTGCTTGTTTTTTTGCTTGAAAGAATTGTTCTCTTTCATAACGCTGTATTTTTTTGTTTTATTCGAATCACATTTGTTTTTGTTTTTTTTAATATTATGAATGAATTGAATTGTTGTCATTAGCTTGTTAATACTATGCCCTCCAAAATTTTGATTAGTTTGTTAATACTATAAAGTTGTTTGGAGAAAAAGATTGTTTAGCTTTTCTCATTCTCATTAACAGTGATACTTCATTGAACTTTGAAGTCTTGTTGGCTATTATCTTGTAGAGTATAGTTATGGAATCACTAGAATCATTTGATGTTAAATCTTTGACTGTAGCTGATCCCACTTTGAAGTGGCGTTGCTGAGGAGTTCAACTGTGAGAAGGATGTGGACATATGCATTGGTATACTTAGTAAAGCTGCCGTCTGTCATGGAGGATTTATAGCATGCACGGTTCAGGCGGTTGCTGAGGAGTTCAAATCGATTTCGAGTATGACTAAGACAATGGATCTTCCTCCCAAGGGTGGTTTCAGTTTCGATCTTTGCAGAAGAAATCAAATGCTCGAAAAGAATGGTCTTAAGGGCCCCTCGTTTTTGAAGACTGGGACAACTATTGTTGGTTTAGTTTTCCAGATCTGAATAGTTGTTTCTGTTACTCTTTTGTGTTGTTTATGTGGTTTTCTCAAGTATTGAGCTTCACTCATTTTGCTTCACTCAAATAAATTATTGTATAACTGTATATTGATATTTACTTTATGTTTATTTGTATAGTCTGACTCAATGTTGACGTTTCCCACATAATAATTTTGCCTCAGGATGGTGTCATTCTTGGAGCAGATACTAGGGCAACTGAAGGACCCATAGTCGCCGAAAAAAAAAGCTGAGAAAATCCACTATATGGCACCCAACATATACTACTGCTGCTGAGACAGAGGCAGTAACAGGTATCATTTAAAATGCACATTTCTTGTCTCGCATTTTTATTTCATACCTTATGGATTATTGCATGTATATGGCTGATGGTTAGATTTTGATCTTGTTAACAAATATAGTAAAACCGTTGAAAATGAGATGTTTGTTATTGTAGACATGGTCAGTTCACAGTTGCAACTACATCGCTACCATACTGGTCGTGAATCAAGAGTTGTTACAGCACTTACTCTTCTGAAGAGACACTTTTTCAAGTTGAGTTTCGCAACTTCCGTATGAGGATTTGATATGATTCTGTGTCAAAATATTTATTTATTTATCCCTTGAGGTACGATTTTTAATTCTTTTAAGGATTTGATATGATTCTGTGTCAAAATATTGCCATGCTCATGTTCTTGTATGATTGGCTTAGCTATTGCAGTCTAATTGCAAGATGAAATTTGAGTTGGTTACTTGCCGGATGTATGTCGTCTTCCTCTGCACATGACCAGAGATCAAATTGAAGAATGACATAGAACCAAGGTTGCTTCACTAAAGGTAATTACTTATTCGTATCACTTTACTTATGCGTTATTACTATTGGATGAAAAGAACAAACTAATAGCAACCATATTACTTTTGGCTATTTCTTTTGTTGGTCCTTACTTATGCCAAACTCTCTTGATTTAATATCCTAGTGGATGTTTTAGAAGCAACTGTGGACTCTTTGTATCAATTGTTGTTATGTAATATTGAGATGCATGGAAGTTATTTGTGCTGAACTAACAAATATTGGTAATGCAGGTGGCTGATTTTTGTGTCTTCCTACTA
Source organism: Astragalus membranaceus (assembly GCA_039519185.1). Taxonomy (NCBI): domain Eukaryota; kingdom Viridiplantae; phylum Streptophyta; class Magnoliopsida; order Fabales; family Fabaceae; genus Astragalus; species Astragalus membranaceus. The sequence continues at coordinate 215,547,604 of CM076846.1, forward strand.
CTTATTTACTGGAATAATGGATAGTTGAGATTTAAAAATCTACATGCCATTAGCCATTGTATGAATCTACTTATGTTGTTTTTACCTCGTACTAGTTTTTTACCCGTGCATACGCACGGGTGATACTGTATGGTCGGTGTATTACCATGAAGTTATAATAGTAATTTGGAAGATATTGATAAGTTGTGAACAATGTCCAAAATGTATGATTTGAAATTCAAAGTGGAATATGCATCCCCGTTGACAATCAGAATTACATTAATCCATAATAATGTATTTGGACATTAGAGGTAAAATATGCATCCCCGTTGCCCCTCCCGTTTGCATCCTCGTTGGTCCTCCTGTTGGCACTCTCGTTGCCACTCCCGTTGGCACTCATGTTGGCAGTCCCGCTCTCGTTGCCACTCCCGTTGGCGTTCTTGTTGGCACTCCCGTTTGCACTCCCGTTGGCATTTTACTCATTTTTAGTAATTATAAAATAGTTATTTGGTAATTTTTTGTAGTGATTAAATTGATTGATTTTATTTTTTATGAAAAAATTAATTGATTTTACTCATTTTAATTGATTTTAGTAATTTTAGTAGTTTGAGTAAATTATAAAAATGAATAATTTTTTTTTAAAATATTTGAGTGGGAAAAAGTTTAAAAAAAGTAGGTTGAGTAGTTTGAGTAAATTATAAAAATGAATAATTTTTTTTTAAATAATTGATTATACTCCAATTATTTAGTTGGGAAAAACATAAGATTGATATTTTGGTAGTAAGTAAATGGTAAGTTTGAAAAAGTGTGTGAGATTAAAAAAGTTTGAAAAGGTGAAAAAATAAAATTACTTAAATATACTCCAATTGCATAGTTGAAAAAATGATAAGATTGATATTTTGGTAGTGGGTAATGTATGAACTCAGACAAAATTTAATTAGTCAGAACTTTATCCCGTGAAAATCAAGACAATTTTAAAGTTAACAGATTTAATTAGCCTAAAACAAATATTAAAATTTTGTCAAAATTTTAAAATTTTAAAATAGTAAAGAGGAAAAATGAAGGTGGCATGTAGATTAAATTAAAGTAGATAAATGGGAGAATTAGAGGAAGAAAGAGGAGAAGAGAGTGAAAAAGTGTGTGAGAGAGAGTGAAAAAATATGAAAAATAGAGAAATGAGAGAATTGGAAAAAGAAATAGGAGAAGATAGTAAAAAGTGTGAGGGAGAGTGAAAAAGTGTGTGAGAGAGTGAAAAAGTGAAAAAGTTTGAAAAAGTGTGTGAGAGAGTGAAAAAGTGAAAAAATTTGAAAAAGTGAAAAGGATAAAATTGGTATTTTGGTAGTGGGTAAATGGTATAGATAGATAGTAGACTATTTATATCACTTGGCTTCTATTTAGCAAGCAGTGAAAGGTGAACTAGTTATGTCTTAGTTAATTGGGTTGGTGTCTGCTGATTTATGGATATAATCATGGAATTTTGCAAGGTTGCAGTTGTCATATGATCCATAATGCTGCTTGAAAATAGCTTCACTCTGTAGCAATTGTCATTATTAATTGCACACCAGAACTGAGAATATCCATGGGATACTTGCAATTGTCATTATTAAATAACAGAAATATGTATATATGTATATGATGTAAAAGAATAGTGCTAGTGAGTTATGCATGAAGATTTTTAAATTTTAAGTGACAACATTAAGAAATATGTAATCCGTTGAGGTATCCCAGCTACTGAATTTGACTCCATGGCCCAATGGATAAGGCGCTGGTCTACACCAGAGATTCTGGGTTCGATCCCCAGTGGAGTCGTTTTATTCACATTAAGAAACATGTAGTACTTTTAAGAAATTTGTATAACTTTCAAATTTAATGAATAGGTGGAATTTTGTGTTTGTAGTAGTTTTAAGTTTAGTGATGGATTTTTCCCTCTCTATTAGTGACGGAAAAATTCCCTCTCTATTAGCGATGGAAAAATTCCCTCTCTATTAGCGACGGAAAATTCCCTCTCTATTAGCGACGGATTTTTCCTTCTCTATTAGCGACGGATTTTCAAAATCCCTCGCTAAAAATTTAGTGACGCCAAAATTAGTTACGAATCTGGGTTCGTCACAAATTTCGTCGCTAAAATCGTTAGTGACGGATTTTTGATGGTTTAGTGACAGATTTGCTCCCTCTCTAATGTTAATTTTTCTAGTAGTGATATCACATCCGATGTGGGACTCTTAACACACCCCCTCATGCCCAGGACTAGACAACTGGAGCGTGACCCGAATGGCCCGATAGCGGGTGGCCCAACGGATCTTGGACTGGCTCTGATACCATCTTAGAATGTGGTTTGGGCCTAACTCAACCCCACAAAATCGGCTTGTAATGATGGATGACTCCCACTTATAAACTCATTTTCAGGCCATATCATATCCAATGTGAGACTCTTAACGAGATGTATTAATTAATAAGCACTTGTATACCATACTATATATACTAGATGATTTGAAAACGCGTTACACCAATTTAGTTACCAAAAAAATAATTTGCTAAGATGCATGATGCTCCTTTACTAAAGGACATTAAATTAAGTTACGTACGTAGAGCTATCAAATTATATCAAATATAGGACAAGATCATATGTCAAACGGATTTCCTTGATACTAGTTTTTTACCCGTGCATACGCACGGGTGATACTGTATGGTCGGTGTATTACCATTAAGTCATAATAGTAATTTGAAAGATATTGATAAGTTGTGAACAATGTCCAAAATGTATGATTTGAAATTCTAAGTGGAATATGCATCCCCGTTGACAATCAGAATTACATTGATCCATAATATTGTATTTGGACATTAGAGGTAAAATATGCATCCCCGTTGCCCCTCCCGTTTGCATCCTCGTTGGTCCTCCTGTTGGCACTCCCGTTGACATTCTCGTTGGCACTCCCGTTGGCACTCATGTTGGCAGTCCCGTTGGCACTCTCACTCTCGTTGCCACTCCCGTTGGCGTTCTCGTTGGTACTCCCGTTGGCATTTTACTTTTTTTTAGTAATTATAAAATAGTTATTTGGTAATTTTTTGTAGTGATTAAATTGATTGATTTTATTTTTTATGAAAAAATTAATTGATTTTACTCATTTTAATTGATTTTAGTAATTTTAGTAGTTTGAGTAAATTATAAAAATGAATATTTTTTTTTTTAAATAGTTATGTGGGAAAAAGTTTTAAAAAAGTAGGTTTGAGTAGTTTGAGTAAATTATAAAAATGAATAATTTTATTTTAAATAATTGATTATACTCCAATTATTTAGTTGGGAAAAGCATAAGATTGATATTTTGGTAGTAGGTAAATGGTAAGTTTGAAAAAGTGTGTGAGAGAAAAAAGTTTGAAAAAGTGAAAAAACAAAATTACCTAAATATACTCAAATTGCTTAGTTGGAAAAATGATAAGATTGATATTTTGGTTGTGGGTAATGTATGGACTCAGACAAAATTTAATTAGTCAAAACTTTATCTCGTGAAAATCAAGACAATTTTAAAGTTAACAGATTTAATTAGCCTAAAACAAATATTAAAATTTTGTCAAATTTGAAAATTTTAAAATAGTAAAGAGGAAAAATGAATGTGACATGTAGATTAAATTAAAGTAGGTATATTGTGAAAAATAGAGAAATGAGAGAATTAGAGGAAGAAAGAGGAGAAGAGAGTAAAAAAGTGTGTGAGAGAGAGTGAAAAATATGAAAAATAGAGAAATGAGAGAATTGGAAAAAGAAATAGGAGAAGAGAGTAAAAAGTGAGAGAGAGTGAAAAAGTGTGTGAGAGAGTGAAAAAGTGAAAAAGTGAAAAAGTTTGAAAAAATGAAAAAGTGAAAAGGATAAAATTGTAATTTTGGTAGTGGGTAAATAGTATAGATAGATAGTAGATTGTTACGCTACTTAAGAATAATCATGGGCTTCACGCCTATGTGTCCCTCATGGATAGTCTTTTGGGTTTGGGAATGATAACCTGCAAGGGGTGTGCTTCTGGCCTCTTCGGCCCAGCGGCTTAGAAAACTCTCTTCTTGTTGATATGTCAACTAGTTAGTTGTGTGTCTTTGTTTTTCTTTTTCTTTATTCATGTAATCCAACTAAGAAATATTATATAAAATATAGGCCTAGGATACATTATGCTACAGCTATCAAATTATATCAAGTATAGGCCTAGGATACAAAAGTACTGAAATTACCACATTGGTTTTTCAAAATTGAGTCCTCAGAATGAATTTGGTTTTTTAGGTATTAGAATTGTGTGATTTTAGCCACTATGCTAAGATGTCCTTCACTTATCATTGAAAATGGTGTAAGGGTTTTTAATTTACTTAATCTTTAAGTTATCTATTGGGTCTTAGTAGCATGTGACATATTAACATTTTCGATTAGAGATTGAACAGTAAAAATGATCAAAATTTCACGATTCTCGTATACTTGGAATGCGAGAGGCCAAAATCGTACAATCAGAGTCCAATTCGCACGGTTAAAAGTTGGGAGACTTTTTAGGTAAATCAAAAGGTATTTCTTGCACGCAATTGCAGAAACTATTCACTCGATGTACTGAGATCCATTTAAGAGATTGACCTCTTCCATAAGTATTTCTCCACACGCACTGGCCAGAGATCGAACCATTGACCAGAAGGTTAAGGAGTCCTAGTATCTACCACTTGTGCTATATCATGTTGGTTAAAAGTTGGGAGACTAAAATCCCATAATCACACAACTAAAAGTGCAATTAAGAGGAAAAAAAACTCCACCATCAATTCACTAACAAAAGTGTTTTAATTGCTTGTAAATAATCTATAATTATTAATTAATCACCTGTTATCGGTTGTGAAATTGCAGCTCTTGGATAACTATCTATTTAATCAGTGATTCTTTCTAGATGCCAATTTCTTCCATGTACAAAAAGTCACTTTCTTTTAGCTGCTTCGTTTATCAGCTCCCCCGGCCGGGACCATGACACTTGCAAACTTTTTTGTTTTTTTGTTGAATTGCACACTTTCATGTTATTCCTTCTTCCTTTTTTTGACAATGTTATTCCTTCTTCGACATCAATAATTTTATGATATTTGCTAGTATAATTTAAGAGTTGCTCACTTATTTTTTGGGTTAAATGATCTTTCATTTCCAAAACACAAGACATTATCCTTTCAGCATTAGAACGCTTAATAAGAAAATTAGTGGTTGGCATACTGACATTTTCATTTTTTTCTAATGCTTTACTAAATTTTAAGCCAACCAAACCAACACAACTGCACATTATACACATTATAAGTTACAATCAACATCACACCATTAAATTTATACAGGACATTTTGATTGTTGGCATAATAATGAGTTCACATCTACTATTTTTTTTGGTACATATAATGAGTTCACATCTATAACTATGATTCACTAGCATCAGACCTTTTCTAAGTATTAGACCGTTTTTAAGCATTTTTTTAGTCCCTTTTTATAAGATTTTCTCAAATTATTTTGTTGCATTGATTATTATTTTTTTACTAAAATACCTATCATTACTTTATCATCTATGTGAGGATTGAGAAAGATTTGAGGTACTGATTCTCAATATAAATTAATTAGATGAAAAAAAGTAGTGATGAGTGCTAATATTGAAAAGGGTAGTTTTGAGAAAACACTACAGATTGTTGATAAATTTTATGTAAATAACTATACTACATGAAATATATTTTTTATTCTTGTGAATTGTCAAAAGAGATTTATATATAGTGGGCGAGTCGATTTTGAATGAAATACGTTGCTCGACTCCTTTTTTTGGGTTTGATTCATTGTTGGCTATTTATGGTGTGTCCCAACGCTTTCAACGAAAGACTAATCTCTGCTTGTGTTTCGGAGCAAATTTCACACTAGCCAACACCGAGTTTTTTCAATGTACGTAGATGCGTTGCTCGACTCTACCCATAACCAAAATAAATGCCTTTTATTTCAGAAAAAAAGTAAAAGTGGTTGAAAGGTGATCACAATAGAGACGAGAAACAACGAGATTTTATTAACGTTTCATTGCTCCAAAAAAAAGTATTAATCAAAATTTATACGTACAAAGATGTTAAAAAATTGGCCAAAGTCCACTACGAACTCGTTCACGACACCGGACATAAAAGTGTATCGTTCATATAGCTAAAAAGTGGCACCACGTGCACTAATCTCGATTTTACCGCGATGAGCTCTTCTCACCTCGATCCAACAGACCTCATCTACAAAATCCACATCATTATCCAAATAACTGTCCCAGGGTCACCAACTCCTCAGGTAACATCGCACGCGATCGAGTATGGATGCAAGAGACCCACTGTAACTGTTTTACATCACTAGATGTCCACTCTCATATCACCTAGATAAGGAGACATAATACAATAAGTTATCGTATCATGTGTCAGTTCAGCGTTTGTTGAGCCAAGTACATGATCGATATGACAAGTTAATCCCTCTTTTTGGTGGATGATTGTTTTTTTTGGGTATATATGACAAGTTAATCTTGTCACTTGTCCTATCCTGCTCCTCTAGTTAAAATTTTTATCTTAAATTTGAGGTGAGTTACAAACCAACAGGATATGATAAGAAAATAAATTTTTCATTTAACCTTGTAAAATATGCATATTTGAAATATAAAAATGCAATCTAACAAAAAGTAAATATTTATTAAAAAATAAAATTAAAATTAATTTTTGATTTTAAATTAAAAATTAAAAATTGAATTCTTAATTAGAAAATATTATATATTGTTATATCACAAGGGTAATTTGTCATTTTTTATAGTCTAAAAATTAAAAATCTTTTGACATTAAAATAATAAAATAAAAAATATGATTAAATAATTAAATTTAAAAAATATAAATATAATTTAATTTTTTTAACAAATGAATGGTAGGTATCACAAGGGTATTTGTCATTAATCTATAATATATATCATATCATTATTTATTAGCTTATCTAAAATATATAATAGAATAACATATGTTATCTTTGTTCCAAAAAATGAATATGTTTGTTATCTTTTTGTTATCATGTGCACATCAAACACATGATATGATATTGATTATGTTGTCTCTATCCTATCCTATCTTTGTCCTCCTCTATAATGTATATTGTCACTATCCTATTCTAGCCATCAAATGGGTCCTAAATTGATTTCCTTGGTATCAAGTGTATATCTGTTCTAGCCTCTTTATTACATGCTTTTACTCACTTAAGCACAAGTACTGCCTCGATAGTATGCTATCATAAACTCGAGGCGCTAAGCTCTGCTCATGACCTCGACTACCCAATTCGGATAAAAAACTATTACAGCTGTATGTACTTTTTAGGCTAACTTGCTCCCGGGGTCCCTCAACTATCACACAATCGTAAGTCATTTATCTTTTTTTCCCCAAATAAGTCCTTTAAGTTTTAAATTTTTAGCAATGTTAACCTTGGTTACGTTCTTATGTTGACGTTGCTGGAGTTTGTCCAGTTGTCTGTTAAGTTGCTTATGTGGATGCCAAATCACTGCTGAGTTTCATCTTCTTCATTAAAACCCTAGATCTCATCTTTTTTTTCACCATTGAGTCCCTCAAAAAAGTGAAAGCCGTTGGAATCTCCACATGTTGTTGTGAATTAATGCTTTGGAAGTAGTTCATCAAGAAAATAAAGAGTCCTACACAATTTAATGTTATCTCTTTAGAAGACGTAAATTCTACAAATACAGACAAAGCTATTTTCAAAAAAGATTTAAATAATGCAAATTTTACGAATACTGTGAAATATGACTTAAGAATTTTACAAAAATATTGGGTAGAAAAAAACCGGAAAGAATATTATCCTAGAGATCGTGGATAATACTGATAAGGTTGAATCTGATTTCACAATGGTCACATCTAAAGTTCAGAAGTATAAACTACGAAAAACAGAAAACCTAACATTAGATATGCTTGATTTCTTTCACTTTGTTGCTTTTGTTTTTTTGCATGGGTTTTGATATTTGTCCATCCATGATTTTGTTTCTTGTTTCTTTTTCCTTTTTAAAAATATTTCAGTGACTCAAAAAAATAAATATATACATTGATATTATCTGTTGGGAGGGTAGAATCACACGGACCAGCAAAGCTGGATACACGTGACCAGCCGGGTTCCCCGGTGAATATTAGTCGCTGACAAAGTCGGTAGATACTGTGCACCAATAAAGGCCTAAATATGTTTTAGGCCCCTGCAAATATATGGTGTTTTGGTTTAAGCCCCTGAGTATTTTTTTTAGGTAAAAGCCCTTGCAAAATGACATGTTTTGTTATAAGCCCTTCTGTTAGTGAAGTGTTAGATTGACGTTAAAAAATGAACAGGCTCTCTTCCACATGTAATTGCAATGCTGACTGTACAATATTAAAAGATTAAAAAAGGAAAAAAAGGATTAAAAGTTAAAAAGGTTAAAAGTTTAAAAGATTAAAAGTTTAAAAGATTAAAAATTAAAATCTGGGTTTGTTCTCCTGGGTTTTTGACGAAGAGAAGAAGAAGAAGATTAGGGTTTTCGAAAGAAGAAGAAAATCTGGGTTTCGCCCTTCAGAAAGGAATTTCGAGGAAGAAGACGACGATTGCAAACTTTCTCTGGTGTGACGAAGAAGAAGGAACTTCAAGGAAGCCATTAGGTACGTGTTTCTCTCTTCTTTCTTTCGTTTTCTGGGTTTTGCGTTTCTGTTTGATGTTTCTGGGTTTCGGGTTATTGTGACTGTATTGTTGTGTTTCTGTTGTTGGTAATTGGTATTTGACCATTTATGATACCAATTTGTCTCTTTGTGCTTTCTTTGGTACTTTCAGTTGATTTAAATTTTATTGGGACCACAAGAGTTATTATTTTTGTGCTTTGTTTGTCTTGTTTTTGTTGTTGGTAAGTGTTATTGGGACCACAAGAGTTATTATTTCAAAGTGACCTTTTTGACTGAAAATTGCAATTCTTCAAAATATTGGGTCCTTTTCGCAATTCTGAAAGTTGATAGTGTTTGGCAATTTTACAGGGATGAGTTTCAATCTCATAATTCACCATGGGGGTCTGTTTGAGGTTGGGGAATATAGTGGTTATAATGGAGGGGATCTAGCAGTTGCAAACATCAATGATGTTGATAGGTGGAGCTTCTTTGAAGCTGTTGGGCTTGTTAGGGACTTAGGATATAAAGAAGATTTTCTCCTATGGTGGAATTCCGATTCAGCAGAATATGAAGGGGGTTATAAGTCACTGAAGGTGGACTACGATGCTGTTAAATGTGCTGAATTTGCATTGCTCCATAATTGTGACATACACTTGTATGTTGAATCACTGGTTGGGGAAACCATTGATGGTGAATCCAGTGGTAAGGGTGTAGAGAAGGAGGGTGAAGGTAATGTGGAAAGTGATCCTAAAGATGATGCTCATGGGGTTCATTTTGATGACAGTGAGGAGGAAATGGCACTTGGGCTAGATGATGGATTTGAAGATGAGGTAACTGCCAATGATCAAAAAGGAAGAACAAAGGTTTGTTCTACTCGTAAGGTGATATCTCCTGCTAAAAGGGCTGCCATGAGAATTTTTTTGATTCATCAAGTGATGAAGACTCAATAGATGGTGATTATGAAATGGAAGATGATTATGAGAGTGAGGAGTTATATAGTAGTGCTACTGAATCTGAAGAAGATAACATGGGTCTAAAGAAGATGAGGTACTCTGTTTTCAAGAAAGAAGAGTTTGATAAGAATTATAAATTTAGGGTTGGTTTGGAGTTTAGGTCTATTGGTGAGTTTAAGGAGGCTGTGTTGGAATATGCGGTCTTAAATGGAAGGGAGTTAAAGTATAAAAAATGAACCAAATAGGGCTAGGCTTGTGTGTAAGAGGAATTGTGGTTATGAGACATTTTGTGTTAGAGTGGGTCAAACCCACACATATAGGTTAAAAACCTACAAGGGGAGACACACGTGTGGGAGGGTATTTAACAATAAAAATGCCAATTCCAAGTGGGTAAGCAAACTTGTGGCTGAGAGGCTTATGTCCACAAACAAGGTCAAATTTGCTGAAGTCATGACTGAGATTAAGAGAAAATATACTACGAGTATCACAATTTGTAGGGCTTGGAAGGGAATAAAAATGGCAAGAGATCGTGTTGAAGGAGATGCAACCAAACAGTATTCACTTCTTTGGAGTTATGCTAGTGAGCTTTTGAGGGAAAATCAAGGTAATACTTACAATACTGTGTGCTAGAGAAAAACCAATAATCTCTATATGTGAATCGATTAGAACATAATTGATGGGTAGGATAGCTGACTTAAGGAGGAAAGGTCATAAATGGCAACATAGGATTATGCCTAAGCCTATGAAAAGATTAGATAGAGAGATTGAGCACAGTTTGGTCAGCTGAGGAAGAATTTCAAGTAGAGCACATATCATTTGTCAAAAGCTTTATAGTTGATTTAGCTAGAAAAACATGTACTTGTAATTATTGGCAATTGGTAGGGATACCAAGTAGACATGCAATAGCTGGGATGACTTACAAAGGTTATGAGCCTATGGATTATGTTGATAACTGTTACAGCAAGGAGAAATATTTGGAATGCTATTCCCATGGCATAAGTCTCATTAATGGCCAAAACATGTGGCCTCCAACTTCAAATGAGGAAGTGTTGCCTCCTGTGTATAAGAAGGGTCCTGGGAGGCCAAAGAAGCTTAGGAGAAGGGAACTTGATGAGGATCCTAACACAACAAAACTGAAGTGGCAGAATACGCAGTATAGGTGTACAATATGTAACAAATTGGGCCACAATTCAAGGGGATGCAAGAGTTCAGAAGTGAGTGAAGAAGATCAAAAAAGAAAGGTATTAATAAATTGTTTGCTGAATTGTTTACTGAATTGTAAATTGTTTTGTATTGGTGCTAATTTAAATTGTATATTGTTTACTGAACTGTTTATAGAGGAAGCCTAAGAAACCTAGAACAGATGAACAAGTTGCTGATGCTGATGTATCTGAACAAGTTCCTGCTGATGCTGTTTCAGAACCAAGTGGTGCACCAGTTCCTGCTACTATTGTTGTTCTTGCTGTTTCAGAACCAAGTGGTGCACCAGTTCCTGCTACTGTTGTTGTTCCTGCTGCTTCAGTTGTTCAACAAATTAAAATAGCTGCAAACAAAAAGAAGAGCTTCAAAGATAAGCAAATTATGAGACCAAAGCTCCAAATAAGAAGAAAACCTGATGTGAATGAAGCTACTGCAGAAGCTGATGTGAATGAGACCCAAGAATCAAACACAAAATCTCCAGTGGTCAAAGATAAAGTGACCAAGTATGTCGCAGCCAAGTACAACCTGAGAAAAAAGTGATGGAAAACAGTTTAATTTTAAGAAGTTGGGATTGTATTTTGTTTTAAGTAGTTGGTATTTTGTTTAAGAAGTTGGGATTGCATTTTGTTTTAAGTAGTTGGTATTTTGTTAAAGAAGTTGGGATTGTATTTTGTTTTAAGTAGTTGGTATTTTGAACTCATCCTATGACAGTATTTATGTGTAATATTGATAAAGTATTTGAAGTCTTATTTGAAGTCTCAATTTGACTATATTCAGGTCTTATTTGATGTCTTATTTCAAGTCTGTCATCAATATTTGACAGGGGCTTAAACACAATTTTACAGGCGCTTAAGAAAAAAAGATTATATTTGCAGGGGCTTAAACAAAAAAAAAATATATTTGCAGGGGTTTAAGAAAAAAATTCTATATTTGCAGGGGCTTAAACAAAAAAACCTATATTTGCAGGGGCTTAATTAAACAATTCCTTTACATTCTGAGACTTAACAATCTCAATTGTTTGTGCAACATGAGCTATCTGTGAACAGAAATACATTAAAATCTTAACAATAACAATCAAATCACACTTTCATTAAGATTCATTCCACAAATTACAAACACTAATGATGAGAAAGGAAAACTACAATCCATGGATCCTACACTTAGGGAACCCTTAATTTCCAAGCCAAATAAACAACAAATATAACCCATGACAAAAACAACAGAAATTGAAGCCATTGAATCCTAGTTGTAAGCCCCTTAACCCTTTCCCTTTCATAGACCAATTTTGCTTTCAGATTCTCTTTCTTTTTTGTCCCAGCTTCAATTGCTTTCTCTGCATAAAGGCAACCTTTGCAGCTGTGACTTTCGGAAGAAACACCTCCAGCTGTCTCCGTTGATGAAGTAGCATCTCTAAATGTGATGTGTTTCTCACTAAGTTCATCATCCCACACAAACAACTTGCAGCTGTCTCCGTCTCCTTTCACCTAAAAAGAAATGAAATACAACAATTACTGTTTAAATATCAGACTGAGAGGAATAAATATCAATAATCAATAAAACAAAAAGTAAACCCAAAACCCAGTGGATGCACTTCCAGTATGGGCGTCCAGGGTTTTGAAATGACCCAGAAATGTAGAATCTCATCATACTCCCACAACCACAAACTGGAAGTTGTCTGCGATTCCCTTCATTTGATGAACGATTCGCTGCATTTGATGAAGAACCATGACTGAAACGGCTGTAATCATCCATGGAGGCGCTGAGAAGAGAATAGAGGAAGAAGAACAACAAAATGAAATTGGAATGAATCTGGAATTAGGGTTTTCATCAATTTTAAGCCTTTTTTTCTTTTAATATTTTACTGCTTTATTTTTAATTTAGAGTAAGCAATTTAAAATACACCTGGCATTGGAAACAAAAAAAAAACACACGTGGAAGACAACCTGTTCTTTTTTTAACGTCAATCTAACACTTCACTAACAGAAGGGCTTATAACAAAACATGTCATTTTGTAAGGGCTTTTAACCAAGAATTTTTTTTTGCTGAGGCTTAAACCAAAACACCCTATATTTACAGGGGCCTAAAACATATTTAAGCCACCAATAAAAAGGTAAAAAAAAAATATCTTTAAACCCTTCCAACAGTTGCAACCAAATAGTTTCTCAACATTCCAAAAGTATCAAGCAATCGATTTACAACCATACAATACCAGCTAGAATTTCAAAATGATATACACATATCCATATGGAGGTTAAAAGAAGTTTAATTCTCAAAGTAAAGTTTCACTAGACTCTCTGTAGATACAAAATATACAGAAAGCTCAAAAGATCACAAAACATAGTGCCACTTTGAACTAGTTTAGCAGCCTTTTACTTACCTACTTTGGAATCTAAAAAAATAGAAAAAATGGCGAAGTCACAAATTTATAGTGAGGAGACAACAACCACTATCTACGACTACATCAAAAGGAAAATATAAAAATACGAATATTGATTTAAAGGAATCACACATAAAAGAACCAAGAGACGACTCGTCTCATTAATAGCCACCCTATCCTCCTAAGGGTGGTCTCTCTCATATGAGTGGTTTCGTCTGACAGATAGACCTTTCATCTTTCAATCACATCATATAATGTATACGAGGGCAACTACTTCTCGTTGATAGCCTTCTCCTCCTAAGGTTGTACTCGCCTTAGGGGTGTGATTCCATCAAACAAAAACAAGAATCAATCTATGTTCCCAATTTTTTTTTTGACTTTTTTATAAGCATTGCCTTTTTTATGCAGCCCTTTTCCATCTAAATTAAACATAGTATAAGAGAAGCAAATTTCAAGGAAAATATAAAAATACGAATATTGATTTAAAGGAATCACACATAAAAGAACCAAGAGACAACTCATTAATAGCCGCCCTATCCTCCTAAGGGTGGTCTCTCTCATATGGGTGGTTTCGTCTAACAGATAGACCTTTCATCTTTCAATCACATCATATAATGTATACGAGGGCAACTACTTCTCGTTGATAGCCTTCTCCTCCTAAGGTTGTACTCGCCTTAGGGGTGTGGTTCCATCATACAAAAACAAGAATCAATCTATGTTCTCAATTTTTTTTGACTTTTATATAAGCATTGCCTTTTTTATGCAGCCCTTTTCCATCTAAATTAAACATAGTATAAGAGAAGCAAATTTCAAAGTCAAGAAGAAAGCGGCAACTTTTTTTGGGAGAAATAAATCTGATATTGTGTGTTTTAAAAAATTCATATTATTTTACAGGCAAATATTAGTGTTAATCTGTATCTATATACAAAAAGCTCAAAAGATTAGTATTTATTTTAAGTTTGATTTATTTTCAATAGAAAGTCTATTTTAATACTTTAAACTTTATTTTATAATTATGATTTTATTTTATTAATTATCATAAATATAATTTTTTAATTTTTCTATAAATTAGTGGCGGAAAATGGTACTGCAGGTAACCCGACCCTTCGAAAGAAGTAGCACTGCTCCAATAATAAATAGAAAACTAGAACCTATAAAATATATTTTAATTAACAATTATTACTCCCTCTGTTTCTAATCTTTTGTACTAATTTTGGTCTTTTATTTTTTTCCAAAACAATGGTACATTTAAAAACTCAACGTACAATTCACTCAATTTTTCCATATATAACCTTTATGTTTATTAAGTCTTAGAGTCTCAAAGTATGAATTAAATGTCCCAAAGCTCTTTGATTTTGACTTCAATTATCTCAAGACAATTATAAAAGGGATATTTTAGTACTTAACTAGCACAATTAATGGTAACGTAACTATATAATTCATCTTGATTCTTGAACGAATCCATCCAGTAGTGACGACTCAGTGGCTCAAAATGCTTATTCAGCAAGCCACGGGAAGAGAAGAGAAATCCAACAGACATCAATGGGAAGTAGTATTAAAAAAATCTGAGGGAACCATGGCAACCCTCTGCTCCTATTAACCTCTGCCACTACTACTATGCTGATTATTTGTATAAATATTTAGGCTAAATTATAGTTTTTGTTCCCCCTATTTTCAAAAATTCAGACATTTGGTCCCCCTATTTTAAAATTTAGACATTTAGTCTCCTAATTTTAAAAAACTCAGAACATTTAGTCCAAAGAGGGATTTTTCAACTTTTTTGGCTGATTTGGCAGTCTAGCAAAAAAAAAAGGCTGACATGGCATTCATTAAATGACGTGGCAGCTAACTCAACTTGCACACATCATTTAATGAATGCGACATAATCAAATCCACATCATATTAATATATTTATATTAATTAAATAATTAAATAAACTATATTATTATTATTACTAATTACTAATTATAAAACATTGAAATCACTTCTTCTTCAACAACAAGAACACACACGAATCATCCAGAAACGCAAAAATCAATGTTCTTCTTCTTCTTCTTCTTCAACAACAACCATGTTCTTCTTTTAAAATCACTTATTCTTCAACAATAACAACAACCATGTTCTTCTTCTTCCAAAAAACAGAAACCAAATCCAATAGGACCCAGAAGAAAATATTAAGACTGAATATTTAAAACAAATTTACAGTTGCTACTACCCGATCGAAGAAGAGGGCCCAGAAGAAAATCCCCAAAATCTTCGAACCCTAAATCGAAGATCATCATCAACCTACTGTCCCCATTAATTTTTACGATTCTGAAATCCCTAACCCTTCCCCCACCGTCACTTCCTCCCCGCAAAACAATAGCGAAAACGAAAGGGAATTAATCGAACTTCAGCACCATTTCACCGTTCTTATCAATCACCATTTTTCCCATTCTTTCTCACGAAACCCCTCTTTCGATTTCTAATTAGGTTTATTATTGTTGTTGGAAGAAGAAGAAGAAGAAGAAGAAGAAGAAGAAGAAGAAGAAGAAGAAGAAGAAGAAGAAGAAGAAGAAGAAGAAGAAGAAGAAGAAGAAGAAGAAGAAGAAGAAGAAGAAGAAGAAGAAGAAGAAGAAGGTTGAAGTAGGTTGGATCTGGCGTTGATAGATTTCTAATTGAAAATCTTTTTTTTTTATATTTTATTTCTTTTTGTAAACAATATTTTTTTGGTTACAGATTACTGTTTTAATTAATTATTAATATATATGACGTGGCAACTTATGTGTCATTCATTAAATGATGTGTGCAAGCTGAGTCAGCTGCCACGTCATTTAATGAATCCCACGTCAGCCTTTTTTTTGCTAGCCTGCCAAATCAACCAAAAAAACTGAAAAATCCCTCTTTGGACTAAATGTTGAGTTTTTTAAAATTGGGGGACTAAATGACTGAGTTTTAAAATAGGGGGACTAAATGTCTGGGTTTTTAAAAAGAAGGGGACCAAAACTATAATTTAACCAAATAATGATTATAGTATTAGCAGTCTACTTATCACATACAGATTATTAGTTTACTCAACATTGTATTAAATATTTGCATCATTCGTCTTTATAATTATACAATTATTATACAATTTTTTATGACAATAACTATTATAAATTATTACTCATATATATATATATATATATATATATATATATATATATACATACATACATACAGTTATATTTACATGATTGATATAAAATTGTTTAAGAAAAATATACAGATATATTACCTCTAAATTTACAAGTTTTTTCAACAAGTTGATGTATATCCGTGCATTGCACGGGTCATACGCACTAGTTATGTATCATTCATGGAGCGAAGTGGTAAATTCCCTTGCAAGAAAAATTCGTATAAATAATTTATATATATAATACTATATATTATATATTTGAGCCACTATATATTACAGGGAAAACTTTATTATATATTTGAGCCACTATATATTACAGGGAAAACTTTATTGGGTTTTAACTTCAGCAACATAAAACTAATTATAATTATCGTTTTTAATGGAACACTAAAAGATACATTAACTTTCTAGTTTCTGTGGATGGATTTATTTAATTTAATACCATTATTCAGATCAGCTTGATATTCATCAATCCACCCTTTGATTATTTTGACCTCAGTATTTCTTTGCATCATCAACCATTGGGGATCACTCGGTACTTCCTCGTATAGGTCCAAGCAATGTGACCCTACAAAATTGTTTACAAATATTCGAAGTTAATGAAAAAAATGCATTAACATTATATTTAAAGCAAGCATGCATAGAGTCATTAATTAATATAATCAAATATGAAGTACCATTGAGAGTCGAAAGAGCAATGACACTATTTGATATACTCTCCAATACCCTGCGACCCATTGAGAAGGGAAAAAATTAGTGGTTGAAATGAATTGAATATTTCATAATTAGAAGACAAATGATAACTGAGTTAGTTTTATTAGTTTCTTTTGTGTACAATAATTATACCCGCCAGAGCTGTACGGATCTTTCAATCCATTGGAGAAGATGATGTTGCTAGCAAACCTATTGAGAACTAGTTTCAAATCCTGCATTTTTATTTATATACATTAAATCAATTAAAATCATCGGTAGTATTCAATATATATATCATAGAATTCTCCTTAGAAAATACGTACCAGACCCCCATAATATGTGGTCACCCAATGTGGCTGCGGAATGACGCCATATAACCTCTTACACTCGTTAACAAATTTCTTCATATTAAAGGGTTCTGGTGGGAACATTGACTCATTCCAATGATCTTGGCCTATTGGCATTACCATCTCGCTGCACATCTGTTTATGCATGCATAAAAAATCAACTTACTGCTAGTGTAATTTAACTTCAAGGCTAAAAGTCACTTTTAAACAAAAATCACGTTACATTCAACCTATTTTAAACTAAAACCAATTCTACTAAATCAATCTTGTTAAAAAAATTCTAGTAAACACACAGTAAGTCAAGCTTGGGATTCAAGAAGGTGGCTTTTAATAGTAAGATAATGATATTAAGTTAATTACCTGCCATTGCCATCCCAATTTAAATTCAAGGTGGTTCATCACCATTCAGGTCATAGCATGACTTGGGTCCCTCATTGTAAGCAACGACACCTTCAAATATTTGGCCAAGAATATCAGTTTTATTAGCTGCTAAGTCAATAGCTTCACATATTTTCTGTACCGGAGGGACATTATGTTGAGCCGTAGCGCAATATATTGTGTTTAAGGAGTCCTCTAGCTCAGAACTATTGCTCAATTTGCTGAAACACCAAAAGAAAATAATTAGGGTATATTTGAATATCACTAAAAATCTATCTTTCAATTTTTAAAATGTTTCTTATTTTCATATTTTTTGACTAAATATATTTTTAGAACTCAAAAATGTCAAAAACAGATAATAGTTGTTTTAAAAGCCAATTTTTCAAAACTTTCATAAAAAATAATTTTTAAAATTTAAAAAACCAAAACACAAAATATATTCAAAGAAACCCTAAAATAATTTTTTTGGAAGATCAAAGATAATGAATAGCATTCGGAAAAACATAACTCTCATATTAAGGTATAAGGCATTAAAAGAGTTTACAATCACTTTATGAATCAGCTTATTATAAGGATGGCTTAGACACGAAATCCTAATATACACAATTAAGTATATATGCTTACTTGCAGGTTTTAAATCTCTTGCTGAGACTTGAAAGACCACCAGGCTTTTTAGCAACTCTGTCAATTTCTGACCATGATTTACGTATAGTTTGGTAACAACTTTCACTAGTTTCCTGAACCACACGAATTAATTATGCGTAAGTTATAGCGAAATAATTTTTTGGTTTAAAAAAAGATGGGCATAAGTTAGTAGATTAATTGATTACTCTGAAGTCATTGGTTACAACATAGTAGTATCCGGCTTTTGGAGCGATGCCATCAAAGTAAAGAATCGGTGCTGATGAAGCAAGAGCACCAAGAGCAATATGGGGATACTTTAGGCGAAACCATGATGCAAGCACTGAGAAAAATTGTAACAAGAAATTAAATGTAAATTAGATAAAACAAATGTAACAAGAAAATGCAAATTAGGTGATCAGTTTGGGGCTCAGGAGAGCACAGAAATTAAAGCCCCAAGGCTGAAAGAGCCCTAGCTCATATAAATGCTTAAATCTTTGTGAGATGAGTTGATGAGTTGAATTCTTACATTTGAGCCGATATTAGTTGGCTTAATTATTAAATAAACTACTAATTAATTGTGATAAAACTAGTCTAATTAGTTGAAATATGTAATTAAGTTTGGAGTAAAATCTAATAAATGATATGCATATATATGGTCTTACTTCCACCATAAGAGCCTCCAAAGACGATTATGGGAGAATGGGGAGTAGACAAATTTGTTTTTATGTGTAAAAGCACTTCAGCAAAGTCTGCTAAAGCTTGAGCTGAATTGAAGTAGCCGCGAGTATTAGCATTTCTCATAGCTTCTTCCCTCGAACCAAATGGTATTGATTTTCCATAGTATCTATGCTGTTCAAAAAAATAGATAAATACATTACGACTTTTCTTATTGATTCTAATTTATGTTACATTCTTATAGTGTGTGTGTGTGTGTTTTTCTATCATTTCATCCAAGTTGACAAAAAAAATTATGTTTCACTCTTAAGTCTTACCTCAATATAAACAATAAGAGCATTAAACTTTGGAGCGTTATCTCTGAGAAACCCAACAGCATATATCTGCTGTTCTAATGGATCTTCAGCACCAAGGAATGCAAAAATGGGTGCATTTGATTTAGCTCCATCCCAGTACTTAAAATTTATCATATATCTTTGCTTGAACGTGGTGTAACTATCAGGGTCTATAGTTGAAGTGATCGAGTCTTTGGGTGTAATAAAATGTTTGGAGATCTTCAGGAAGTTTAAAGGAAGACATGGTTTGGGGATGGGTTTCCATGGTTCTCCTCACAATTCCTAACCTTGGAATATGCAAAGCAGAAACACAAACTAAGAATGTTAGAAAATACAGAGAAAGCCATTGAAACGAGTTCACCAAGAATCCCATGAGAAGATATGTTTGTGTCTCCTGGGATTCAATGTTTTAAGCTTGTAATTTTTAATAAGCACTTGTATACCATACTATATATACTTGATGATTTGAAAGCGCATTACACAAGTTACCAAAAAAATTATTTGCTAAGATGCATGATGCTCTTTACTAAAAGACATTAAATTAAGTTACGTAGAACTATCAAATATCAAATATAGGACATTAAATGATAGAGGTGTTTCATTTAGGGATGTGGGGATACCTGGTGGATAGGGGTAGTTTCACTTAGCAGCAAGTGTATTTTGTATTATGGTATTTTGGGTACTCTTTTTCCTACTTGAGTCTTTTTTTTTTTGGGTTTGGCCCATGGCGGTTTTAACGAGGTTCCATTGTAATTGTATCGAATTGAAGTACCCCTTTAGCTTCCCGTAAATAAATTGTTGCTTATCTAAAAAAATATAGGACAAAATCATGTGTGAAATAGATTTCCTTCATGTTGTTACCCTACTTTACGCCTATGCGTCCCTCCTAATGGATAGTTTTCCGAGTTTGGTTCTTCAACATGTACCATGTGAAGCTAATGAGTGTGCCGATTTCCTTGCCAAATTTGGGAATCATAATCTACAAGGGACATGCTTATGGTCACTCTGCCTAACGATTTAGAAGACTTGCTTTTTATTGATATGTCAACTAGTATTTTGTTCTTGTTCGGACCATTGTTAGCCATTCACTGAGTGTTCCAACATTTTCAACGAAAGACTAATCTCCGCTCGTGCTTATGATCAAATTTTGCACTCGGTCAACATCAAATTGTCCACTATAAAAGTCAATCCCATGAGTTCCAGGTCGACCCCATGTCTCAGGGTAGATTAAGGCAATTTCAGCTCTCGGATAACCAGGATATTTGATCAGTGATTCTTTCAAGATGCCAATTTCTTCCTTGAGCAAAATGTCACTTTCTTTCAGCTTCATTTATCAGCTCCTGAGCCATGACACTTGCACACATTTTTTTTTGTTGAATTGCACACTTTTTTATTATTCTTTCTTCCTTTTTTTGACAATCTTATTCCTTCTTCCTTGACATCAATATTTAAGAGTGGCTCACTTTGTTTTTTTTTGGGTTAAATGATCTTTCATTTTCAAAACACATTTCAGCATTATAACGATTAATAGGAAAATTAGTGGTTGGCATACTGACTTTTTTTTTCAGTTTTTCTAATGAATTAAATGTTAAACCAAACAAACCAACACAAATGCGCTATTATTCGTTTCCCACTGTTGGTTGTCCTTGACAATTTCAGTAACATTGAGATGTCGACTCCCAGATTTGAACCCGATGTGACCAGTAGTAGTGTCTATGCGTGGTGTTTATTTGTCATTTCATCTAAGCAGAAAAAAAATGCGCATTATTCACATTAGTTTACAATCAACATCACACCATTAAATCTACTATACACGACAATTTGATTGTTGGCATAATAGTGAGTTCACATCTACTATTTTTTTTGGGTACATAATGAGTTCACATCTATAACTATGATTCACTAGCATCAGACCTTTTCTTAGTATTAGACCCTTTTTAAGAATTTTTTATTCCCTTTTTATAAGATTTTCTCAAATTATTTATTGCATTCATTATTTTTTCTACTAAAATACCTATAATTACTTTATCATCTGTATGAGGATTGAGAAAGATGTAAGGTAATGATTCCCGATATAAATTAATTACATGAAAAAAGTAGTGATCATGAGTGCTAATATTGAAAAGGGTAGTTTTGAGAAAACAATACAGATTGTTGATAAATTTTATGTAAATAACGTTATGAAATAATTTTTTTATTTCTTGTGAATTGTCAAAAGAGATTTATATATAGTGAGCGAGTCGATTTTAAATGACAATATGTTGCTCAACTCCTTTTTTTGGGTTTGAATCATTGTTGGCTATCTACGATGTGTCTTAATACTTTCAACAAAAGATTAATATCTGTTTGTGTTTAGGAGCAAATTTCACAATGACCAACATCAAGTTTGTCCAATGTTCGCAGATGCTTTGCTCGACCGTGCACATAAGGAAAATATATGCCTTTTATTTCGGAAAAAAAAAAATCAAAGTGGTTGAAAGTTGATCATACAAGGGATGAGAAACAAGATTTTATTAATGTTTCACTATTTTAAAAAAAAGTATAAATTAAATTTTATACTTACAAAGATGTTAAAAATTGGCCAAAGTCCACTACGAACTGGTTCACGACACCCGACTTAAAAGTGTATAGTTCTTATATTGAAAAAGCGGCACCGCGTGCACTAAATTCGATTTTATCGTGATGAGGTCTTCTCACCTCGATCCAACAGACCTCATCTACATAATCCACATCATTATCCAAATAACTGTCTCAAGCTCTCAAACTCCTCACATAACATCACATGCGATCGAGTATGCAAGTAGGAGACCCTCTAAAACCGTTTTACATCATTAGATGTCCACTCTCACGTCACCTATAAGGGGCCATTTGGTGGTCTAGATAAGGGGACAATACGATAAGTTTATCGTATCATGTGTCAGTTCGGCGTTTGTTTAGCAAACTTGATCGATATGACAATTTAATCCCTTTTTTTGGTGGATGATTTTTTTTTTGGGTATATATGACAAGCTAATCTTGTCACTTGTCCTATCTTGCTTCTCTAGTTAAAAAAATTTATCCTAAATTTCTGGTGAGTTACAAACTAACAGGATATGATAAGAAAATAAATTTTTCATTTAACCTTGTAAAATATAGATATTTGAAATATAAAAATGAAATATAATAAAAAGTAAAGATTTATTAAAAAAAAATTAAAATTATTTTTTGATTTTTAATTAAAAATTAAAAATTAAATACTTAATTAGAAAATATTATATATGTTTATATGACAAGGGTTATTTGTCATTTTCTATAGTCTAAAAATTAAAAATATTTTGATATTAAAATAATAAAATAAAAATATGATTAAAAAATAAAAAATAAAAAATTAATTTAATTTTGTTAACAAATGAAATGTAGGTATCACAATGGTGTTTTGTCATTAATGTATAATATATATCATATAATTATTTATTAGCTTATCTAAATATATAATAAAATAACATATGTTAACTTTGTTCCAAAAAAGGAATAATATTTGTTATCTTTTTGTTATCCGGTGCACAACACATAATATGATAGTGATTATGTTGTTGCTATTCTATCCTATATTTGTACTGCTCTATAATGTATATTGTCATTATCCTATTGTAGCCATCAAATGGGTTCTAAATAGATTTTCTTGGTATCAAGTGTACATTTGTTCTAGCCTTTTATTACATGCTTTTACTCACTTAAGCACAAGTACCGCTGCCATAGTGTGCTATCATAAACTTGAGGCTCTGACCTTTGCTCATGACCTCGACACCCAATTCGGATAAAAAACTATTACAGTCATGTATTTTTTAGGCTAAATTTCTCTCAGGGTCCTTAATTATCACAGCCGTAGGTCCTTTACCTTTTTTCCCAAATAAGTTCTTTATGTTTAAAATTTTTAGCAACGTTAGCCTTGGTTACGTTTTTTTTGTTGACACCGTTCGAGTTTGTCCAGTTGTCTGTTAACTTGCTTATGTGGATACCAAATCACTGCTGACGTTCATCTTCTTTATTAAAACCCTAGATCTCATCTTCTTTTCACCATTGTTGAGTCTCTCCAAAACGTGAAAGCTATAGGAATCTCCACATGTTGTTGCAAATTAATAATTTGAAAGTAGTTCATCAAGAGAATGAAGAGTCTCCTACACAAGTTGACGTTATCTCTTTAGAAGACGTAAATTCTACAAGAACAAACAAAGCTATTTTTTAAAAAAGATTTAAAGAATGCAATTTTTACCGATATTGTGAAATATGATTTAAGAATTCTACAAAAATACTGGGTAGAAGAATAAGCTGGAGAGAATATTATCCTAGAGATCATGGATAATACTGATAAGGCTGAATCTGATTTCACAGTGATCACATCTAAAGTTCAGAAGTATAAACTGCGGAAACACAGAAAATGTAACATTAGATATGCTTGATTTTTTTCCTTTTATTGTTTTTGTTTTGTTTTTTTTTTGCATGGGTTTTGATATTTTTCCCTCAATGATTTTGTTTCTTGTTTCTTTTTCCTTTTTAAAAACTTTTCAATGACTCAAAAAAAATACATTAATATTATCTGTTGGGAGGGGAGAACCACACGGACCAGCAAACCTGGGTACACGTCGCCAGCCAGGTTCTCAGGCAAAGATTAGTCACCGACAAAGTCGATGGATGCTGCGCACCAATAACACAGTAAAAAAATCTCCTTAAACCCTTCCAACAGTTGCAAGTAGATAGTTTCTCAACATTCCAAAAGTATCGAGCATTCTATTTACAACCCTACATTACTAGCTAGAATTTCAAAATGATATACACATATTTTTTTTTAGCAAAAGAAAGGGATATGGAGCCTCGTAAAACCTTCTGATGAAAATCCCTCTTTAGGGAAAAAACATCAAGAAGGAAAGAGTACCCCCCCTACAATTTATTGACAAAAAGTGGAAAAGATATAAGAGACGTGGGGGGACTAGGCCAATACCCATGAAAAGGAAAAAACAACCAAAAGGATAAAATAGCAATCCTATTAAAAGGTCTCTAATCCAAAATAAATAAAAAATAGAAAAAATGGCAAAGTCACAAATTCTTAGTGAGGAGACAACAACCACTATCCGCGACTACATCAAAAGAAAATATAAAAATTTGAATATTGATCTGAAGGAATCACACATAAAAGAACCAAGAGACGACTCCATCTAATTAATAGCGCCCTATCCTCCAAAGGGCGGTCTCTCTCATATGGGTGGTTTCACCTAACATCTTTCCTCTTTCAATCACATCATATAACTCATACAAGGACAACTACTTCTAGTTGATAGCCCCTCGGTCAATTTTCCATAAAAAAATGGCTTAAATATATGTTAATCCCCTGCAAATATGGCCAAAATCCATTTAAGCCCCTGCAATTTTTTTTTTAAAATGACCATTGCAAATATTAAGCGTTTGCGGTTAAACCCATAAATATGACTAACAATGATGACATCAGCATGACATCATTAATGACGTCACTGCCACGTGTCATCATCTCATTGGACCATTGGGTCATGTCATCACCCCAAAAAAATGATTATTTTGTTTTCCAAGAGAATCGAACATGCAACCTCCTTTTGGTGCCCACCAACAATTACCACTATGACACAACCTTCCTTGAATAAATTAAGCAAACTACAGATATATAATACATCATTCCAATTAATTAAATAAAAAAAATCGATTATTGATCTTCATCTTCTTTCAAAAATCAAACCCAAGAAAAACACAAATGGATGAACAAAACCGCAAAGGGATGAACGAAATCGCAAACGGTTATTGATAATCTCGTTTCTGGGTTATTGATGATGATTAAAACGAATTGAATCATTAATTTCGCTTTCCTTTGTTGTTATTGTTGATGTTTTTGACGATTTTGATGAACGAAATTGTTTCAGGGTGAACGCAAATCTAGAATCGCAAATCTGGAAACGCAAATGGGGTTTTTTGGGTGGAAATGGAAAACTAAGCAACCAAAATCGTAATGAGTTTGTGTTTGCAGATTCGATTTTCCCAGATTTGTTGGTGCTTGTGTTTGTGTTCAAGATCTGTTGGTGTTTGTGGAAGATGTTGTTCCCAAATTTGCTGGTTATAGATGTGGAAGATCACTACAAAAAACAAGCTTATCAGCGAGGGAATTTTTAGTCCCTCGCTAATTCTGTCATTAGCGACGGATTTTTAGGTCCCTCGCTAATTAGCGACAGATTTTTCAGTTCATCGCTAATTCCCTCACTAATTTCTGACAGTTTTCAAATGATAGGACTTCGTGCAGGTGTTTAGCGACGGAATTGTCAGTCCTTCGCTAATCTCTTGCTAATTTCTGACAGCTTTCAGATGATAGGACTTCGTGCAGGTGTTTAGCGACGGAATTGTCAGTCCCTCGCTAATTCCCTCGCTAAATTTTTTACTTTTCAGCTTATTTAACCCCTCACACACACTCTTCTCTCCTACTCTCCTCACACTCTTCTCTCTTCTTCTCTCCTCACACTCTTCTTCTCTCTTCACTCTTCCACCACCACCTCCCCCTCACACTCTTCTTCTCTCTTCACTCTTCCACCACCACACCACCGCCTCCTCTCACACTCTTCTTCTCTCTTCACTCTTCCACCACCACACCAACACCACCACCTCCTCACACTCTTCTCTGATCACTCTATCTTCTTTCTCTACCCTAATACACTTCACCACCACCACCACCACACCACCACTCGTTTCTATCTCTCTTTCTCTCCTTCTCCCTTACTATTCTCCTTCTCTCTCTACCATAATACCCTTCACCACCACCACCACCACCACAACCACGACCACAACCACCACCACCACAACCACCACCACCACCACCACACCACCACATAGCTCATTTCTCTCTCTCTCTCTCTCTCTCTCTCTCTCTCTCTCTCTCTCTCTCCTTCTCTCTCTACCCTAATACCCTTCCCCACCACCACCACCACCACCACACCATAATAATAATATTAATAATAATAATAACTATATAAAAAAATAGGCTGATATAAAAAAAACGTGGCTGTCATACTTAGCGACGGAATATTCCCTCGCTAATTAGCGAGGGATTCAAATTCCCTCGCTAATTCCCACTAGCGAGGAGCAATTTAGCGAGGGACTGATTCCGTCGCTAATTCCCTCGCTAATGGGAATTAGCGACGGATTTGGGGCATTTACCGAGGGAAAAATCCCTCGCTAATGGGCAATTTTTTTTGTAGTGGATGAATATCTTGTTTTTTTTTATTTTGTTAATCGAATTATTTATGTATTATATACTAGTAGTTGATTTAACTTACCAAAAAAATCAAGTGGCTTAGTGGTATTTGTGAGTTTCAACCACTTTAGGGTCATGGGTTCAACACCCATGTTCTTCCAAAATGTTAAATTTTTTTGGTAACAAAGGTGCCCCACATTATTGCCATGCAAGCGCCACGTGGCAGTCATCCATTGGCTGCTGATGTGGCACATATCAGTGCCACGTGGCAGTGGTGACATGGGGTGATGACGTGGCATTCAGTGACACGTAGCATAATGGTCTTATGAGATGGTGACACGTGGCATTGATTATCATTTTAATGTTTTTTTTATGGAAAGTTGACCGAGGGGCTTAACCGCAAACGTTTAATATTTGCAAGGGTCATTTTTAAAAAACATTTTGCAGGGACTTAAATGGATTTTGACCATATTTGCAGGGGCTTAACATATATTTAAGCCTAAAAAAATGCATTAACGATATTTAAAGCAAGCATGTATTGAGTCATTAACTATGAAGCACCGACATGGACACCGGACAAGACATGGACACAGACATGCGGACACCGCTAATGTCCAGAATATAGGACACCAGGACACGGCATATATAATTATTTTTTTATTATAGTTAAATAAAATATGAACATTACCTATAAAAGATTTAAATTGAGCAATTTATTTCATAACAATAAAAATTTTTAAACAAAATAAGATAGTTTTTCACATTCATTTTCCATCTACTATATCGATAAGCTAAAAATGATGTAATTGTTATGAATAATTGGTGGATGTCCATCTCTCCTTAGTCCTTTCATCTTACCTAGGATACTCTATAACTCCCATGAGTAAAAAGCTTTAACCCATTCTTATTGCTCTTAACTTTGTGCTTGTAAGTTACAAGATTTGTATCCTATAAATAGGACTTATATGGCAATGTAAATGACACCTTCAAGAGTAGAATGCAAATGCTCGTTTCTTCTCTCATTCTCTTCTTCTATTTCTTCTTCATCTATAGTTTACTATAATGGTTATATCTTACTCTTGTTTGGATCAATTTCATAACACGTTATCAGCACGAAGCTCTACCAAAATGACGGCTAAAGAATCTTGGAGGCAATTTGGCAAAGATATGTTTTCTTCTACTATCTTATAGTTAATATAACTCATATTTTCATTTTTTGTTTCTTATAGCTTTTATTTTATCATGTTAACATTTTATATTTCTTGTATAGAAATTTTATTGAGAATTTAATTAAGCTACTATGGTTATCGTTTTCTATTCTTGATGAACTCCTGAAGAATTCAACATTAAAACATCTCTGTTGGATTGCATAAAGACAATTAGCATGTTTGTCTATTCTTGATGAATTCTTGAAGAATTCAATATTCAAGCATCCCTATTAGATTGCATAGGGACAACTATCATGTTTATGTATTCTTGATAAATTCTAGAAAAATTCATCATTTAGGCATCCTAAAAGGATTGCACAAAAAAAAAACTTAATACTGAAGCATATCGTGTTTGTCTATATTCTTGATGAATTCCAGAAGATTTCATCATTCAAGCGTCTCGGAAGGATTGCACAAATAACTAAATATTGAAGCATCCTATAGGATTGCTCAAAGTATGAAAGTTTGTGATATAGTTCTTGAAGAACTGGAAAAAAAATGTTCAAGAATCCCTGTAGGATTGCTTAAAGAATTTTTTGTGATGATTTGTTATATAGTTCTCGCAGAACTGGAAAAAAAAATATTCGAGTATCCTTGTAGGATTAAAATGTGAAGATTTGTGATAGTTTTTGAAGAACTTAAAAAAAACTTAATATTCAACCATCCTTGGAGGATTGTTCAAAGAATTGTGGTAATCATATAAACTCGTGGTCTAATTCTTGGAGAACAAATAGTTAGAAAGTATGATTTTTCTTGATCATCACTAATGAAATATTTGTGGACAAGTTCTTGAAGAACTGAATCTTTAGACCATGACTGTAATCTAAATGATCTATTTGATCTTAGTATAATAGAATCAAAGGAATATAAGGGAAATTTTACTTGAATATGCTCCTGAAGTTGCACAAATGAGAAAATATTTTGAATCAAGATTATGTGATATTGTTATTGAATAACCGCAAACCACTCAATGGATTAAACTTCATTCCCAGAAGAGAATGAATCAACTTAAAAGTTTGGGTTACAACAAAAGTTGAGGTTATGATCATTGGTGTAGTAAAAGGTTACCATTATTCTTTATGAAAGATTTCTTTGAACTTATTTGACCACAAAAATATGAAAAATTTGTGGTCGAGTTCCTCAAGAACTAGACTTTTGGACTGTGATTGAAATTTGTAAGTTCTACTTGATCTTAGTATACTTTGAAACAAGGAAAATTGAGAAAAACAAGTAATTTATTTCTATGTCTCAGAATTATGCTCTTGAAGTAGCAAAATTGAGAAAATACTTTCAAGAATATTTTGAAAGTTTTTAGACATAATTTGATTGAACAAATGAGTGGTTGTTGATTAAAATGTGAAATGTCACATAACAATTGAACTTTATTCCCAAAATTGAATGGTGTATACTAAAATTTTAGAGTGTGGCAAATATTGTGGTTATGACCATTCATATTGTAGAATAACATCATCATAATTTGTGTTTATATCCTTTACTACTCCTAATAATGCACTTATAGAAGAAAAAAAAATTAAACCTGAAGTTTAATAGTCTACATTATTTTACCATTTACAAGCCATATGATAGCATGTGTACTTATTTCCAACTTGCAACCAGAAGTTTGCAAATATAATAGAGGACTCTAGAAGAGCTATTATGTTACTTAAAGGAACAAAATTACACATTGATATTGTATTAGATTCTCTCATCAAGTCTCATAGAAACTAATTAAGTTTCAAGGATACTCATCTAAGTGGGTATACCAAATTGAATAATAAATGAAGAAAATATTCAATGTCTGTATATCATGAGACTTACATTAAACCAGAAGTTTATGGATCATAATAAATTTGTTGTTGGCAAGACCGGCTGGGCCATCTCGGGTCTATTATGCTGCGAAAAAAAAACCATTTAGATATTTTATTATTTTAATTGATGTATCAACTAAATGGCTACATATATATAATTGTCATCAACTCACAACCAGAAGTTTGTGAGATTGCTTGCTAAACTAATTCGAGTAAAAGCTTATCATGTGAATTATGTTGAAAGCATCTGATAAGTATTTTATGACTATTAGAATTTATATTGAACATCATATAACATATGTTCATTCATAAAATGGTCTTGAACCATTCATTAGACATCTAAAGTTAATTATATGACCAATACTTATGAGATGGAACTTCCAATTTCTACTTATGAACATGCAATCTTGCAGGCTGACACATTGATATGCATCAAGCCAATAAGTTAACATATATCTCTAAGTTCTCCCCTTTACAATTGATTTTTGGTCAGTGACCTAATATTCTCCATCTGAGATATTTTTGATAGATCCTTAAAGAATGTGGGGAATATATGAGTATATGAATCACCATCCATCATAAAGTATGTTGAGCCAATAGCCAGAGATGTATTTATAGCTTAATCAGCTAATTATCATTTTGATGAGTTAGTTTTCCCAACATTAGGGGGAGAGATAAGCAGCTGGAAGTTAGTATTAGTTGAAATAAATTATTATTATCTTATCTTGATCCTCTTATAAACCAATGTGAACCAGAAGTTCAAAGAATAATTCATTTGCAAAATTTAATTTGTAAATTATTCACCACCTGCAATACGCAAATAAAATTAATGTCCCTGTTGGACACTCAGACGTTGCAAATGAATCTTAACCACGCATGAAGCATGTGGTTTAGTCGGTTCCAAAGAATAAAAACCTTAGAACAAGGAAATGAGCTTAAAAGCAATATGGCCCAAAAGAGGATATGGAAAATCCTAACGAGTAATTTGACATAATTAATTTTCAAGTTCCAGAAGAACTGATCAGATACCTGAAATTTGTGGAAATGAGATCTCAATAAATTATGTCAATAATGAAATATGATGGAACCGAAACAAAGTCAACGTTGACAATTTTGTGTGTGTATAATGTAGCGCTAAATATGATAAATGATGAAGAGGATCATGGACAAAAGTCTATTAAGAATTTAGACAAAGCAATGATTGGCCAAAATAGGAAAATGCAATTGAAGCGGAATTAAACTTCCTTTGGAATGAAACACTTTTTCCGACCTATAGTCTATACAGCCGAAGATGTGAATCTAGTCAGTGGCGGACCCAGGACCCCGGGGTCAGGGGTGTCAATTTTTTTAAGGCCGGTGTCAAATGGGTGCAAAACTTGGTCTACTAGTACAATTTCAAATTTTTAGGGGTGTCAAAATTAAAATTTCAGAAGATTTAGGCTATTTATATAGGGTGTTTAGTGCAAAAAAAAAATTTCAGGGTGTTCAACTGAACCCCCTGGTTACATGCCAGGTCCGCCACTGAATCTAGTTAGACTCGATGTTCTAAAGTATCCGCACAAACTTAACATTTGATTTCGAAGATAAATTCACCTATAGTGGATGCAAGTAATTTTGAAAGGCTTAAATACAACGATGGATGTGTTACAACTTTTTGTATGGCTTATTTGATAGTCATGGTTATATGAGGATCCCAGAAGGATCTAATTTTTCGAGATTGGCTGTTTGGACTCTTGAGATGATTACTCCAATTGAAATAATCCCTCCATGGGATAATATTATCTGCACACATGTGGTATAATCATCTCAATGCATATTTTAAATTGCTTAAAGAAAGAGTTTGATATGAAGGACCTCAAATTATATTTGATGGATTTGGAGGTTGAACCTCTCTGGTTGATCTCTAAATAGAGAATTCTAGAAGGATTGAAGATATAGAGAAATATCTTAAATAAATATTTCTCCTAAACAAAGTTTTGTCTCGACCTGCAGATCGATCAATTAGCTAATTGAATCATGATAAATTATATCTCAATTGAGTACATGATGTGTGTCTCAAGAAGATATCAAATATCCCGGTCTAGAAGACTTTAAATTAGTGTGCGCATATTACTAGATGTCATATGAATTGACATGATAATATTATTTGATACATATTAGTGAGATAGAATTTATCACCAACCAAAATGCATTAGAACAAAGTGAGATATATTTATTTTATATTTTTACGATTGAATTGAAGAAATTATTTTATGAATATATGTCCATCAAATTAACCATGCAGATACAAGATATTTTTCTGGTCCAGATCAAACCAGTTCTGAAGTATATGATTATTTACATATGGCGACATTGAGGCATCATCATGATCTACATAACAATCTATAGTTATCACTTCCTCATATCATGTTCGAATACCAACAATTCAAGGAAGAAACCCCGAAGATAATACCAACTATGAATCTCAATTGAAAGGAGGATATATTACGAAGTATATTGCTTCATATGCATCAGGGGGAGAAAATCTAAATGTATATTCTTAAGAGATTCTTCAAACAGAGGGAGAAAACTGTACTCTTTTTTCCTTGTCGTTGTTTTATCCCATTGGGTTTTCCACGAAAGGTTTTTAACGAGGCAGTTCCCCACATAAAGGATATTGTACTCTTTTTCCTTCACTAAGAATTTTTCCCACTGGGTTTTTTCTTAGTAAGGTTTTAATGAGACATATCCTCAATGAACATCCAAGGGGGGGTGTTATGAATAATTGGTGGATGTTCATCTCTCCTTAGTCCTTTCATCTTACCTAGAATACTCCATAACTCCCATGAGTAAAGAGCTTTAACTCATTCTTATTGCTCTTAACTTTGTGCTTGTAAGTTACAAGATTTGTATCCTATAAATAGGACTTATATGGCAATGTAAATGACACATTCAAGAGTAGAATGCAAATGCTCTTTTCTTCTCTCATTCTCTTCTTCTATTTCTTCTTCATCTATAGTTTATTATAATGGTTATATCTTACTCTTGTTTGGATC
Organism: Astragalus membranaceus; assembly: GCA_039519185.1. Taxonomy (NCBI): domain Eukaryota; kingdom Viridiplantae; phylum Streptophyta; class Magnoliopsida; order Fabales; family Fabaceae; genus Astragalus; species Astragalus membranaceus. The sequence continues at coordinate 215,580,271 of CM076846.1, forward strand.
AATTTCATAACACAAATTTAATATTTTTAACCTCCGAAGTGTTCAAGAAGTGCCTAAAATGTGTCGAAGCAAAGAAAAAATAAGATTTTTTTGAGACACTTGTCTGAGGTGTCGGACACGTGTCGTACAAGTGTCGTACGGGTGTCGGACACTGACATGTGTTGGACACCGGGACATATCTAATCTCAGAGGTATCCATGTTTCATAGGTCATTAATCAAATACCATTGAGAGTGGAAACCTATTAGAATTGAAAATTACTTCAATAAGAAGGCAGATGATAACTGAATCAGTTTTATTAGTTTCTTTTGTGTTAATAATTTTACCCGCCAGAGCTGTACGGATCTTTCAATCCATTGGAGAAGATGATGTTGCTAGCAAACCTATTGAGAACTAGTTTCAAATCCTGCATTTTGTTTATATACATTAAATCAATTAAAATCATTGGTAGTATTTGATATAACAAGTTTTAGGAAAGAAGAAATCATAAGAAAACGATGAACACTTCGATACCCATTGAGTTTTGTTGGGTATAATATCCAACATCCAATTACTAATATGTCATTTTTTATATTTAAGTATTTTAAAATAAATTTAAATTTTGTACTAATTTTGCTTACAACATATCATACCCAGCAAAACTCATTGAGTGCCGTAGAATTCTACTAAAGAAATACATACTAGACCCCCATAATATGTGGTCACCCAATGTGGCTGTGGAAAGACGCCATATAATTTCCTACACTCGTTAGCAAATTTCTTCATATTGAAGGGTGCGGGTGGGAACATTGACTCATTCCAATGATCTTGGCCTATTGCCATTACCATCTCGCTGCATATCTGTTTATGCATACATACGAAATCAATTTACTACTAGATTAATTTAGCTTAACGATGAAAATCACTTTTTCCCAACAAACAAACGTATACAATCAAAAATCACGTTACACTAAACTTATTTTTAATTAAAACCAATCGTACTAAATCAATTTTGCCAAGATTAGTTCTAGTCACTGCATATTCTTTTTTTAATTAAACAGACTTCATTCACTGATTTTATTCAAAAAAAGAAAGAAAAAAAATGATGACAAAAGAGTGCCCAAGGGAGGACTTGACTAATACATTTGGTAAAAAAGAAGAAAAAGTCAAAACAATAGTAGAGAGCCCCTAACAAAGCCCCATAAAACATTTCATCCAATGGACGAAAATAAAAGCACTAACTTACAAAAGTTCGCTAAAAATTTCCTTGAACGAGAATTATAGCTTATAATTTTTGGGCCAAATTCTATTTTATCCGAAAATTCTAAGACTAACTTATAATAGTCGGATCAAAAAGAGATCTTTGCATCCAAAGGCGAGATCGACGTATTCAAACACACACACGTAGTCACTATAAATCAACCTTGGGATTCAAGAATTAATGTGGCTTTTGATAGTAAGATAATTACCTGCCATTGCCATCCCAATTTAAATTCAGGTGGTTCATCACCATTCAGGTTATTAAAAATAATAGTGACTTAAGAGGTGTTACATTCTCTTAGGGATTAATTAGTAATTTGCTAGTTAGTTAGTATTTCCTAGAGCTCTATATATAGAGCACATTGTACTCACATTTAGTATCTTTTTTCAATATGATTCCTTATGAAGAGTTTTTACCTTTTTTGCCAGATGAGTACTCTTATGCTCTCTACCTCTCATATGGGTTTGATCTATGCATGTATGATCCTATGATTCTTGACATGGTATCAGAGCGATACCCTAGAGATGAGGATTACACTTCCGATTCCGACTCTGATTCGATCACCGATGAAGATTTCGATTTCGACGTCCCACCGTGGTTGTTTCAAGATCTTGAAGATGAAGATGGCTCGATGATCTTGAAGATTTCGATTTCGATTTCGACGTCCCACCATGGCATCTCAACTATGAGGATTTAGCTCATATTGAGCTTGCAAAACATGGAAAATAACTTAAACAAAGTAGTAGAAGTCATATTACAAATTTCAAGGTAAGAAATGATACTACGAAGAGAGAACAGTAGGAGAGCTCCAATGATGACAATGGAGGACTGATCCAGCTCGTCCAAGTAGAATCCACCGAGAAAAATGTAGCTCCAGTGATGCTGCAGCAACAGTCTCAGCAATGGAAGTGTTTGGTAGTGAAGGGTGAGCTTTTGCACGCAGGAGGAGCTATCTCTAAACTTCCCCTGACGGCCCAGCATGGTAAGGAAGAAAGGGAAACGTCCTTATATAGTGTCTCCTTGCTCACAACCCTAAAATGATGTCCTTTTTGGGAAAATGCTGCCTAGGTTAAAGGGCAATTGTGGGAAACACACATTAGGTCATATCTTTCCGTGCCATACAGCTCTGACACCTGTCCTTGCCTTGATTTCCGTGTTTTCCGCACTCCCTTTGAGCTTTCTCTCTCATCTTCCGCATTTCCACTATTGCGCACGCACCTGTTGCTGCGGCACTGACACTAAACATAATTAAATGCATTAAGGGCATCAAAATGCCCAATTAAAACCAAATCATTCCTGCACCATTATTTCTAACCAAAACACTTATTTACACACTAATTAACACAACAAGTTTATTAAATCTCCTAAAATCAAGCTTAGAAAGCAAGTAATAACCATCATAAAAGATGGTTATCAACTTGTTTTACTTGGTAGAAGTTATTTGGGTCTGTTCTGTGTATAGTGTCCATTCTCAAGTGATGTTTTGGGCCAAGGAATTTCCACCTTAACAGATTTGGATTGGGCTCAAATTGCTATTTGAGTTTGGTGTTTGCTTCTCTTATTTTAGTGTTGGAAATAATTGTCTGTATTTCAAGCTGATATGGTGATCCCAATATCAGCTCGAGGGAGGCTATTAAAAATAATAGTGACTTAGGAGGTGTTACATTCTCTTAGAGACTAATTAGTAATTTGCTAGTTAGTTAGTATTTCCTAGAGCTCTATATATAGAGCACATTGTACTCACATTTAGTATCTTTTTTCAATATGATTCCTTACGAAGAGTTTTTACCTCTTTTGCCACATGAGTACTCTTATGCTCTCTACCTCTCATATGGGTTTGATTATGCATGTATGATCCTATGATTCTTAACACAGGTCATAGCATGACTCGGGTCCCCCATTATAAGCAACAACACCTTCAAAAATTTGGCCAAGAATAACAGTTTTCTTAGCTACTGAGTGAATAGCTTTACATATATTCTGTACAGGAGGGACATTATACTGAGCCCCAGTGGCATATATTGTGTTCGAGGAGTCCTCCAACTCAGAACTATTGCTCAATTTGCTGAAACACCAAAAGAAAACAATTAGGGTATATTTGAATATCACTGAAAATCTATTTTTCACTTTTTAAAATATTTAAAATTGAAAAACTCATTTGGTTATTTTTTTTTGCAAAACTGTTTCTTATTTTCATATTTTAAAATTTAAAAAATAGAAACAAATAATAGTTGTTTGAAAAGCCAATTTTTTAAAACTTTTTTGAAAAACAAGTTTTACAATTTTAAAAACCAAAACACAAAACATATTCAAACAAGCCCTTAAATCAAATTTTGTTAGATCAAAGATAATAATAGCATTTGGAAAAACGAAACTCTCATATTAAGGTATAAGGCCTTAAAAGCGTTTACAAGTAAACTAGTACTATACCCGTGCCTCCGCACGGGCCGATCGCGTTACGTCATACGATTACCTCAAATAGAAACGTTAGTTTGAAATCTCATTAATCTAAAATCAATTGTAAAATATAGATGATGACTTGCATACGGACAGGTGCTGTCGTGTTCTTTTTAGGAATGAATTTAGACAGTATTTAAATAGTCTGAACATTACCCCGTGAAAATAAAGAAAAATTTAAAGTAGATAAAAAGGAGTTTCAAATAAAAAATTGATAAATATTAAAACTAAAAATGTAAAAGTATCATTTAAAAACAATATGTGCATTTATCCCGTGTGTTTTTATATATCAGTGTTGTTATTTCATGTTTTTTTATATATCAGTGCAACTATCCCGTGTTTTTATATATATCATTGCAAGTATCCCCGTATTTTTTTATATATCAGTGCGGTTGTCCAGTGTTTTTTTATGTATCAGTGCAGTTATCTCATAGTTTCAATTGATTATTTGAGTTGATTAGTAGATTATTGTAGATAGTGAAAGATAGATAGTAGATTATCAATAACAAATATTTATCCCGTGTTTTTTTTATATATCAGTAACAATTATTTGTCCTTTTTTAGGTATTAGTGACAAATATTTGTCGCGTGTGTTTTAAATATTAATCAGTTTAAATAGTCATTAAGCCTTCTTGTTTTTTTAGATAGTTGTTTTCAAAAACTATAATTATCAATGGCAAATATCACTAGTGGAAAAATGGGATTCAAAGTCGGACCTTTCGGACATTTAAAGTCGGACATTCACCCGACTTCTATCAAAGCGACTTAGAAAGTATGTTTTTTTAAAGTCGGATTAAGGTCCGACTTAAAAAGTACGTTTTTAAGTCGGATTATTAGTGCGTCCGACTTTAATTATGGCCTGTGGAAAACCTTTTAAAGTCGGATTATTAGTGCGTCCGACTTTAATTATGGCTTGTGGAAAACCTTTTAAAGTCGGGCGTTAGTTGCGCCCGACTTTAAATGCTCCTTTTTTTAAAAAAAAAAAACTTTAGTTGGTGCTTCAATAACTGACAGGCTTTCTTACATCAAGGATTAGTAAACTTTAGTTGCGTGAGTACATTACATTGCTCTGACAATCATATAGCCTGTATGGAGGCTCAAATGCACTACAATAACTGACAGGCTTTCTTACATCAAGGATTAGTAAATTCCTCAAAATTTCCACAAGAGAAGTTCTAGTTTCACTATGGGCACAAAGATTCAAAAGTAGCCTCTGCAATTGACCTTTATATAATGGCTGCAAAATTTAAATACAAATCATCAGCAATAAATTTATGCTCCTTTTGAAGAATTTCCTAGTTCCTATCATTGAGTACTACCTGAACGATGCGAAATAATGCTTCGCCCGGCACCATTCAGGCCAGAACCAGTACCTTCACCATGCCCAGCATGTCTAGAAGTCTCACCTCTGCGGCTTCTGGGATGCATACCAAAGAGGGTACGGCTGTATCGATGTGCAAACCTTTCCCGTAACATATTTGCCTCAGCAACAAGAGCAGGAGTAAGATTGGCAAGGACAACATCAGATGAAGTAAAAAGAACCTGAACAAAAAAAAAAACATCAGAGACAAACTCACTTTTGTAAAGCTGGATTCAACTGTCAAACTTGCCTCTTCTCGTAATTCAGAAGGAAATGCCGCAATTATTGAGACTGTATCCATTTCAACAGGTTGCCCTTCCAACTCTTGAGATTGATGTAGCCTATGTGCCTGCTGTTGAGCAAGAACTTCTGCTCTAATATCAGGGGGGAGAGCTGAACATAACAACTACTGATTCAAATCTAAATCTAAATCAAACATTAACAGAGAAACCTAAGAGAAGAAAATACAAAAGCAAAAAAAAAAAATATCATACAAGTGACCTCACTCAACTTACATATACGGGATTTTGTTCAACTACAAGCGCAAATCAGTAAAGTCATAGTAAAACATAGACGGATGCAATTATTTAAACTAATGAAGTAATCAATTGTGCTGATACATACCTCATTACCATGCATATTTACAAGTGTTTTCAACTCGGCTGAGGAAAAGGGCTTCATGTCGATGGCCCAGTAAATAGTCCAACAACTGGAAAACCACATAAAGGCACAAAAAACTGAGAAGAAGGAAAGGGACGGAACAAATTAAATTTTCTCCTTGCTCATTCAAAGAAAAGTAATAGAAATTCTACTCAATGTATGTCACCTTACTAATTGCAAAAGCAACTGGATAACATATCCATACAAGCACGTGGAAAAGGGAGTTAAATACTAGACAAATAAATGACATGCATAAATCCAAAATTCAAAGGGGTTAAAACCACCATTCAGCAGGGCCATACTGAGGATATCATTGGAAAATTTATTGGATAACGCAAACCGGCAATTAGAAAATCGGAAATGAAAACAAGGAAACTCTACAAGCCTGCACAAATTTTTTTAGGTGCAACATCTCTTTCAAAGTGTAAACTGCAAGTTGAATATATGATGAAAAGAAAACAAGGAAACTCTACAAGCCTGCACAATTTTTTTGGGGAAACACGACTTATTTATCAAAACATGTTTAATTGCAGGACTGATATATCATGCATAATTACTCGAACAAACTTGAACACGCAACACGAAATACATGCAGACTTACCAATTAGGAAGCTTCCATACACATAAAAAAGGCTAACAGAATTGGACAAAAAAAAGGAGACAACTGATTTTTAATAAACATAGCAACCCCCTCCTCCAAACACTTGCAAGAAAATTGGAAAAGAATTGAAGTAAAAGTAGAGTTTGGTATGAAGACTTACTGATATGGCAATATGTCTAGTAGTACCAAAAGAAGCTTGGCCAATGTCAGGGTATGTCTCAAGCCAAAGTTATTCCAAAAATGAACAAGATGGAAAGCCCTATCCACCCACCTTCTTTAGCAGCATCAGGGGTAGAAAGGATTCCTACTCCACAATGATCCTTTATGACTTTCACAAACTCCATTGATACACACATACACAGAACCAGAGAGAGTTGAAAACAAACTAAGAGAGAGATGCGTAACTGAGAGTGAATTAGATTGATTAACTGTGTAACTGTTCTTGTAACAGAAATACTAGTATTAAAGTGCTAACTACATCAGCTAAGTAATTAGCTATCCAAATGAATATGAAACTCAAATACATCTCAAATGCAAAATGAAATCACACTAATGGTAAAACAGTAAAGCTGTATCAGTAAAACAGTAACTGTAAAACATGTAAATGACCAATATGACCTTGAGTTACTCTCAACAAAGATCTCAAATTATACTCAATATCCATATCCAAATATCAAAACTATTTTAATAGAAACTAATCAAACTGTTGCAACTTGAAATCAAGCCTATTAACATTGTAAATCATGTAATAATGCTTCATACAACAAGCTTCTGTTCTAAATACCAATGACTTCTTCAAATACAACAAGCTCCAAGGAAAAGTGAGTTATAAGCAATAGATGACTAAATATACAAAATGTTTCTAAAACTGTAACTGATACATATAGAAGGGTTGATACCACAGCCAAGCACCTCAACTGCTACATGATCCAGGTAAATTAAATCCAATTTTCAGGCATTTTGTTTGAATAACATATAGAAAGATTGTGAGTTATCTTGAAACGTCGCAACAATACCTGTACAAAAAAATTCCAATTAATAAACAGAACAGTACTATGATAGGTTGGGACTTGGGACTAGTCCATTTTGAATATGCATCCAAATTGAACACTCCATAAGTTACACCCTAGACAGGCAAGGGGTGCAAGTGACAAAATGAACATAAAAGGGTTGGAAGGCAATACACAATGAGGCAGAAGAGAGAAAATTTAAGGAGTGACATATTTTAACCACCCAATACATTATCATTTAAAATATTAAAAAAAACATCTTTCAAGTCAAAAGATATGAGAGAACAAAAATGACAAACTTGCAGTAGTGTGTGTGTACCATGGATGGTTTCTTCCTTAAAATAACATTGGACAATGACACCAAAGCCTAAGTAAATTAGCAACTTTATGGGTAAGGACATAGGAGACATCTTTAAAGGCTTAAAGATGCATGCATGCATTCTGCGCTAGTTAAATGCACCAGATAATAGCAAAAAGACAGCACAATGCCACATGAAATTTTGTTATATACTCTTGCAAAGTCAGATCCTATGCAGTCTATCGAGTATGACAGTGCAGAGTAGTTGACCCCAAAATTGGGATAGTGTTATATCTGCCTGCAGCTCAAGCTGAAGGGAAAGAAGCACAGTAAAAAAACAAATATTTTCTTCAATCATCAATTCATTTTAGGAAATATCACAAGATCACAAGATGGATCAACATATAGGGCTATCATCCTTTCATTTCTAACTTAAGGAGTGGGTGGGCGAGGCTTTGAAAGTCCCCACTCTTCAGCAATTAGGCTACAGCACAACACAAAGGTGTGCTTGTTAGGGAAGGAGCTTATTTTATTATATAAGCACTCGTGTATGTCAATGTGTTTGAAAGAGCTTATAAAAATAGTTTAGTATATGTCTGTAAGTTGTTTTCCACTTATATTCATAAGGTCGACTTATAGAAAACAGCTTATTGACAGTTTATGCAGAGTACGCCCTCATGTTCCCTTAGAAGGAAATAACTTATACATAAGCTCTTATATGACAAGAGCTAATTGAATAAACAAATAATTAAGCTGTTTACCCAAACACCTCCTTAGCCTGTACCATATGTTGGTCTCAACAAGTCAACATAATAGCAAATGCGTTGTCAATCAACAAAGAATGAGTTTTCTAGAAATTTTCTTGGGGATTCAACTAACATTTGATACACTGAGATTTCAATATATGCAAATTCAACATGATAAGAATAAAATATAAAATGCATCCAAGCCAACCTGATCTGCAACATCATACATGCAGATATATCTGCTAGTGCCCCCAGCTAATATGTAGCTTCCGTCGGCCGAGTAACACAAGGTTGTGAAGAACTTCCCTGAACTTGATTTAGCAGCTGTTCTACGGTCAGTCATAAGACGACCTCCAGCAATATCTCTAGAACCTTCTATGGTGTACATCATCACACCATCTATTGGATCCCAAAAATGAATTTGCCCATCTAATGTGCTGCAAGCTATCTGCCTTCCATCTGGATGATAAACTACTGTGAGAACATCATGTGTGTGAGGCCATGTTTCAACTGCTCCTTTTCCATCAAAGACATCCCACAACCGAACAGTCTTGTCCCATGACGATGAAGCCAATATAGCTTTCACAAAGAGAAAAGAAATAATGCTAAGTATCTTGTTGCCTATATAGCCTAAGCACACTTTTAAATTTATTACAGTTCATAATGGGCTATTCAATTCAAATCTTTATACAGCAAATAGCTTAAGGTACCAAAAGTTGATAGATAGGAATCTTTGAGATACCAAAGAAATAGCAATATACTACAGTTAGGCAAACATGAAAGCCAAACACATTAACAATAACTTACCTTCTCAACCTTGGCAAAGAAATCATAAGTGCAAGTGATACAAATAGAATGAAATGGCAAATTTAAAATGTTATAACTTTTCAAGTCTTACTCTTCATACGTTGTTCAGCATCTGGATACAAGCACAATATAAATTTTTATTTTTCAGATAAAGAGAGAAGCAACTAATTTAGGGATACGATCAGTCAAAAAAACTAATTAAGGGATCTTGCGGCAAAGACAACAATTGCTTGTATATCAAAATTAACAAATACCATAACATCAAAAGTCACTGTTGAAACTATCTTATCAATTGTAGCCATGTTGTTCCACAATTAGTGAGTATTATTATTAGAGCATATGTAAGGAATAGGGGAAAGTGGAAATAGAGAAGAGAATGTCACTAACCAGCGGGTAGTAGAGGCACGATGGTCGTAGGGAGAAAGAAGTACGACGGCGAAGAACGATTGCAAGGTGGGTACTTCTGATTTCACAAAACAAATTTCAGAAAACAAATTTCACAAAACTCAAAGTCAGAAAGGAGTTGTTGTTTACCTTTCAGAAAAATCCGAAGAAAGCCAACCAATGAAGTTGACGGTGAGAGGAAGAGAGCGTGGAGGAAGACGACGGCAAAGAGGAGGGAGCGATGGAGGAAGACGACGGCAAAGAGGAGAGAGCGATGGAGGAAGACGACGGCAAAGAGGAGCGAGACAACGGCAAAGAGGAGAAAGACGGCATGGATCCAATAGCGTGTTTTTGGGCGTGTTTTGTTTTTAGGGTTCAGTAATTAGAATTAATGCTCGCGCGAGAGTCTGTGTGCTGTTTGCAAAAAATAGATTACACATTTAAAGTCGGACGTAAGAATCGCCCGACTTAAAAGGGTGAGCGTCAGAGTTTTTTCGCATGTTTATTACAAAATTGCCACCGCCTCCACATTTTAAGTCGGATATTTGGGAGTCCGACTTAAAATCACCAATTCTTTTCTTGTTTTTGCACTAGTGTATTAATCCCGTGTTTTTTTATACATCACTGCAGTTATCTCCGTGTTTTTTATATATCCGTGCAGTTATCTGGTAGTTTCAATTGATTATTTTAGTTGATAGTAGATTGCAGTAGATGGTAAATTTGTTAGAAAGTAGATTATCGATAAGAAATAATTGTTTTAAATATTAATTAGTGATTTAAATAGTCATTAAGTCTGCTTATTTTTTAGATAGTAGGTTTATAGTAGTAGGTTTCAAAAAATTTAAATAGTCATCTCGTGTTTTTTTATATATCAGTGCAGTTATCTCGTAGTTTCAATTAATTATTTTAGTTGATTAATAGATTATAGTAGATAGTAAAAGAGATATAGTAGATTATCAATAAGAAATATTTATTTTAAATATTAATCAGCAGTTTAAATAGTCATTAAATATTATTGTTTTATAGATAGTAGGTGTAGCGACCGAAAAATCCGAAGGAGGGGATTCTTCGTCATTTTGCAATGAAGCCGCCATCAATATTTATTAAATAGGAAAACATTGAAAAAACCTTTATTTTTGGGTTCGGGGGTCGATTATGCGTGGGGAAGGTATTAGCACCCCACGACATCCTTTCAAAAGAAGGGTTACCATTTAATTTAATGTGTAGAGAGAAAGTTAATTTAGAGAAAATACTTTAATTTACCTTTTTATTATTTGCAAAATTGAAGATGAAGACTTAATAAAAATTTTAGTTTTTTTGCGCTTGACAGGAGTGGGCCCCTGCTCCTACGTATCTCCAGGTGCGATGGAGAAATCAAAGCTACGTAGTTCTTAGTAGAAAATTGTGTGTTTGGTGTTTTTTATTTATTTTGAAATTGGGAGAGGTATTCGTGACGACCAAACAAGTAAAACTCAGAGTCGTTATCACTCATAGCTCGCCTGAAAACTAAAGTTGTTACTAACGGTCAAACAAGCTAAGCTCAGAGTGACCATTGGTAACAACCTATTTTTATGTTTAGGAAAACATTTATTTGCTATTTGGGAAAAAAAATAGGTTTGTGAGAGAAAATTTTTATTTGTAGAAAAGGAATTTTAAAAAGGGTAAAAGAAAAGGGGTGCACATTTAAAAAAAGAGCAGGAGGCTGTATTTTTAAAAGGGAGGTGCAGTAAGTAGTAGCCCAGTGCTGTCCTACGTTCATCAGCCCACGCAACATGGGCTATTCGGAGGTGTAATACGAAACTGATGGGGTGTAAATAGAAAACAGCATTAATAAAAAAAACAAAAAAAAACCGAACTATATAGAGCGAAATCAAAACAAAATTAGCGAACCCTAATTCCTAAACTCTTCACTCACAGCGCCGCGGCACCTCTCACTCATCTGTAAACCTAATCTTCCTCCTTCTCCTCCACGGCGCTGCGCCTCTCCCCTCATCTAAGCTTAGCTTCTAAACACCTCTCGATCCAAGTCTCAGCTCTCATCTCTCCCTAACCTCCGCTCCCTTCGCCTCTCAGCCGAATCGCCTCTCCTCCTTCTCTAACCTAAGCTCGCCCCTTTTTTTTATTTTCTCTCCTCTTCACCGATCGGCGCCTTTCTCACCAAAACGGTGGTGCTCTCTCCTCTCTGCTCATCGCCTTAATCTCCTTCCCTCTACCCTTTCCTAGCATCAACGACCGAGGATGTGGAAGGAGAGAGAGAACTCGAGAACGGCGGTTACGGGGTGGTGGGTTGGTGGTGGTTGTAGGTTCGCGGTTGTGGATGGTTGGGCGTCGCGACGTGGTTGGGTTCGTGGCCGTGGTAGGTCACGGGGGTGGTTGAAAGGGGGTACTGTATTTGGTGTAAAAGGGGCGCAGAGTTCGACGGTATGAGTGTTGCTTATGTGATGGTGGTTCACGGCGAGGCTGCGGTGGTTCACGGCGGCCGGAGGTAAAATTTCACTCCTTTCTTTTTTTTTATCTCACTGTCTCTCAAACCCCCCTCTTCGCATTCGGTTTAAAAAAAAATCTAAAAGGAAACTGAGGAAAAAAAAAATTTGTTGACATTACTTCAAGCAAAGATGATTTTTAGAAACAGAGCCACATTTTCTAAAAAAACTTCTACGAGGAACAGAAAAAAAAACATAATGTACATGTAAACGGAGCAGCAAAAAAAAGATTTGAGACTGACCTAAGTGCTAAATTTTCAGAAACAGAGCCCTCGTGTGCTTCAGCTGCTGCCTTTTTTAGCCTTTCTGAACCTTAGCAATTAGGGTTTCAAACTAATTTTGACTCTAAATTTCGTTTGGATTTCTGTGTGTTTTTTTTTTGTGGGTTGAGTGTTTTCCAGTCAGTGTATGCTTATCCTACGACTGTGTGTGACTGTGTGTTGGGATATTTTTCTGTCTATTTTGCTGTCAAATTGGTTGATTGTCCCTGCCCTAATTGTGTGCTACTGTTTGATATTTATAGGCAGATTGGTGTGATGCTGAGGACAGCAATTAGGGCAAATTTAGGGTGCTGTGGTGAGGAGGGAAAAGGACAGTCAAGGGCTCCAAGGACAGCTCCATCTTGGTCAGCAAAAGGACAGCTATTGGGGAGGAATCAAAAGGACAGCAGCTGGGGCAAATTTAGGGTTCCAAGGACAGCCAAGGAAAGGACAATGGGGAAGGAAAAGGATCAAAAGGACAGCCCTAGGGCAAACAGCTAGCATGCTGCGCCCCTCTCCCTTTGATTTTGCATTTTCTGATTTTTTTTGTATTTTCGGATTATTTTTTATTTTCCCTAATTTGTTTTTTTTGGATTATTGTTTTTTTTGTACTTTTTTGTGTGTTGGACAGCTTTGTAATATAAATGGGCAGCAACCCCTTATGCTTTTTTTTTTATTCAATTAGAGAAAGGTAAAAAGAAAGAAATGGGCCCAACCTAAACAAAAAGGCTAAACAAGCCCAATCACATAAATACAAGCAAAGTTGCATAGCATGCCCAATTACACAAGTATAGGCCCAACTAAATAAACTACTAGATTTAGGCCGAAATAAGGGGTGCAGACCCAATTAAACCAAAAAAAACTAGTTGCAATTTAGACGAACAAATTAAACGATAAATAAACGAAGCGGACAAAATTAGGGTATAACAGCTGCCCCTCTTTATTTATATTTTACTAGGAAATATGGAGGGTTTTCCAGGTTTCTCGAGTAAAATAGAAATAAAGATAAAAATGCACTAATTTTGTCAAGGTCATCCTTTTTTATAAATTATTGAAAAATAATTGGTTGATATAGAACAAAAAGTAAAGAAGGATCGCTGGGGATCTGAAGGAGCACTTGGGGCTCTGATGATCTAACTCACAGTCGATGCTCGGCGCATTGACTGGAGTCAAACTGAAGGACCAATGGGGTCTGAAGGGCATGCCTAAGCCTGATGGACCAATGGGTCTGAAGGAGCGCTAACTAGCAACGGTACTAGTAAGACGGTCTGCTTGGGGGATGGCCTTTTTCGAGCGGCCATGGGTGGCAAGGTTAGGTCGTTGACCTGATTTGCACACCTCGAAGGACTTGCACTGTGTTTTCTAGGCGGACACAGCTAGTCTGAAGGACCTGGGGTCGGATGATCCGTCGGTTGCTCGATTAACGCGACGTGCGATCTGGATTGAAGGACCAATTGTTGGTCTGACGGAGCGCTAGGGCTCTGAAGGACCGCTGGGGGTCCAAAAGGTTGATGCTAGGCTCAATGCTAACAATATAATTTAAATTTATTTTGACAGATAAAAACTAATCTATATTTGAACGCATTTAAGGATGCAATAGATGATGTATGCGTGCATGCAGTGTAAGCATGTGCAATGATCGATATCTGGTGGTATGATGAATGAAATGTGAGATGCTTTTTCTTTTTGTTTTTGATTTTGGTTCTTTGTTTTTTTTATTCTTTTCGCTCTTTTGCTCTTTCTCGATTCTTTTGCTCTTTTGCTCTTTCTTGACTTTTTGCTCTTTTGCTCTTTCTTGACTTTTTGCTCTTTCGCTCTTTCTTGACTTTTTGCTCTTTTGCTCTTTCTTGACTTTGCTGCTGATCTCATCACCTCATAGGACTCTCGACGTGAGATATGAGGGTTGCCTCAAAGTAGTGGTGCCAAAGCGCGGGTTATTGTGCTTCGTTGCTTGAAATGATTATGCCTTTGTCCTTTTTGCCATTTTATAAGAGATCATCTCATTTTTGTGATTTTTAGAAATTTCACAATGATTGTAATGCTTTCGATTATGCACATGTTTCGCAATGCAATATCATCTACCATAAAACATCTTTTCAAAGCAAATAGGGAGGTGAGAGAATGAAGAAAGAGTTTAATATTCAAATGGGAAACCGAGTGTGCCGAAGGTCACACTGGCTGAAAATTACATTGAGAGTTTAAACCAAAGAAGAAAGAAAGAAAAAGAGAAAGCGGATCTTTGATTGTTTGTATATTTGAGGTAACAATGCCAATCACCCATGCGCATGACCTCGAGCACTCATCATCCCACTTTTGGAGGTATTGATTGCCTTTGCATTTGTTCAAAGTCCAACTTATTGACCCTAATTTTTGCCTGGACTGCTCTTTAGAGTTTTCAATCCACCGGGTCGCTCTGATTTTGCCTAGGTCGCCCTTTCGGGTTTTCAACCTAGCGAGCTCATTCTTGCTTGGCTCATCTTTCTCTTTTTTCATATATTTCTTTAGGCATAGTACTTCTTAACTGCGTCTGAGTTCACTGGGAGTGGGAGGTCTTCGCCGTCCATTTTTGTGAGAATTAAGGCTCCTCCAGAGAATGCTTTCTTTACCACATAAGGCCCTTCGTAATTTGGGGTCCATTTTCCACGGGAATCCTTTTGGATAGGCAAAATTTTCTTGAGCACTAGATCTCCTTCTTGAAACTGACGGGGTCGAACTTTCTTGTCATAAGCTTTCTTCATTCTTTGCTGATACAACTGCCCGTGACACAAAGCTTCCACTCTTTTTTCCTCTATGAGGTTTAATTGATCAAATCGAGATTGAACCCATTCCGCTTCCTCTAATTTGGTTTCCATTAACACTCGCAGAGAGGGTATTTCGACTTCTACGGGAAGAACTGCTTCCATCCCATATACTAGTGAGAATGGTGTTGCCCCTGTTGATGTGCGAACAGAGGTCCGGTACCCATGCAGAGCGAAAGGTAACATTTCATGCCAGTCCTTGAAGGTCACTACCATCTTTTGCACGATCTTCTTTATGTTCTTATTTGCAGCTTCGACTGCCCCATTCATCTTTGGACGGTACGGGGAGGAATTATGATGTTGGATTTTGAAGTCGTCACACAACTCTTTCATCATCTTGTTGTTCAGGTTGGTCCCATTGTCTGTGATGATTTTATTTGGCAGATCGTATCGGCAGATCAAATCTCTCTTTATGAACTTGACAACTACCGATTTGGTTACACTGGCATAAGAAGCGGCCTCGACCCATTTGGTGAAATAATCGATAGCGACAAGAATGAAGCGATGCCCGTTTGATGCCTTAGGTTCGATGGGACCAATGACGTCCATTCCCCACATTGAGAATGGCCATGGTGCTGTCAGGACGTTTAAAGAAGCAGGCGGTACATGGATATTATCAGCGTAGATTTGACACTTGTGGCATTTTCTCACGTAGTTAAAACAGTCGGTCTCCATTGACAACCAGTAGTAGCCGGCCCTTAGGATTTTTCTTGCCATGGTGTGCCCGCTAGAATGGGTTCCGAACGAGCCTTCATGGACGTCTTTCATAATTCTTTCTGCTTCTTCTTTTGCAACACATCTGAGGAGGATCATGTCGTGATTCCTTTTGTAAAGCACCTCCCCGTTTAGGAAGAAACCCATTGATAACCTCCTAAGTGTTCTCTTATCATTCTCAGTGGCATCGGGAGGGTATTCTCTATTTGTGATATAGTGTTTGATATCATAATACCAAGGCTTACTATCAGGCTCTTCCTCGATTGCCACACAATGATGCGCCGGTAGATCTCGATGCTGGATTCGGATGAATGTCAGACTTTTGTTGTTATTGATATTGAACATTGATGACAAAGTCGCCAAAGCGTCAGCCAACTGGTTTTCTTCGCGAGGGAGATGGTGGAAAGTGATCTCCTCGAACCGTTCAATCATCTTTTGGATGTGATCATGATAAGGAATCAATGTGGGATCCCTGGTTTCCCAGTCACCTTTTATCTGATGGATGACTAGCGCTGAGTCCCCATATACATCGAGTCTTTTGACTTTCCATTCAAGGGCCGCTTTGATGCCTAGGACACACGCTTCATATTCTGCAATGTTATTGGTGCAATAGAAGCTCAGTCTAGCAGTAAATGGTATGAAGCGGTTATCAGGAGAAATCAACACAGCTCCGATCCCGTGCCCATACAAATTAGAAGCGCCATCGAATGACATCCTCCACCTTTCATTGTCTGGAGATTTTCCTTCTCCGAACAAAGCCATTATATCTTCGTCCGGAAAATCATACTGCATTGATTGGTAATCCTCAATGGGCTGATGCGCCAAGTATTCCGCTAAGGCACTACCTTTGATTGCTTTCTGAGTGACGTACAAAAGGTCATATTCGGATAGTAGCATTTGCCAGCGGGCGATTCTTCCTGTGAGTGCAGGTTTTTCAAAAATGTACTTGATGGGATCCATTTTAGATACCAACCAAGTCGTGTGGCTCAACATATACTGCCTCAGGCGACGTGCAGCCCAGGCCAAAGCGCAACATGTTTTTTCCAACAATGAATATCTTGTCTCGCACTCGGTGAACTTCTTGCTGAGGTAATAGATGGCATGTTCTCTCCTTCCAGACTCATCATGTTGCCCCAGTACGCAACCCATTGAGTTGTCTAGCACTGTTAAGTATAGAATAAGGGGTCTGCCCTGCACCGGTGGCATCAGAATCGGTGGATTTTGGAGGTACCTCTTGATCTTTTCAAAGGCCTCCTGGCACTTATCATTCCACTTTGTTTCTTGGTTCTTGCACAGCAATTTGAAGATGGGCTCACAGGTCGATGTTAATTGGGATATGAATCTGGAGATGTAGTTCAACCTTCCTAGGAACCCACGAACTTCCCTTTCGGTTTTAGGCGTCGGCATTTCAAGAATTGCTCGTACCTTGTCTGGATCTACCTCTATTCCCTTCTGACTGACTATGAACCCCAACAACTTTCCTGATCTTACACCGAAAGTGCATTTGGCGGGGTTTAACTTGAGTTTGAACTTCCTTAGGCGTTCAAATAGTTTCTGCAGATTAACAACATGTTCTTCTTCAGTCTTGGACTTTGCGATCATGTCATCCACGTAGACTTCAATCTCTTTATGCATCATGTCGTGGAATAAAGCTACCATCGCCCTTTGGTATGTTGCACCAGCGTTCTTCAATCCGAATGGCATTACTTTGTAACAGAAGGTTCCCCAGAGAGTGATGAAGGTGGTTTTCTCCATATCTTCGGGGGCCATCTTGATTTGATTATATCCGGAATATCCATCCATGAAGGAAAATAAGGAGTGTTGTGCTGTGCTATCTACCAAGACATCAATGTGGGGCAAAGGGAAATCATCTTTAGGACTTGCTCTGTTCAGGTCTCGATAATCGACGCACATTCTGACCTTCCCATCCTTCTTCGGAACCGGGACAATGTTGGCTACCCATTGAGGATACTTTGCTACCGCTAAGAATCCGGCATCAAACTGCTTCTTGACCTCATCTCTGATTTTTAGTGACATCTCCGGTTTCATCCTTCTTAGCTTTTGCTTTACTGGCGGGCATTCGGGTTTTACTGGTAACTTATACTCGACTATGTTGGGGTCCAGTCCAGGCATGTCTTGGTATGTCCATGCGAAGATGTCAACATAGTCGAACAAGAGTTTAACCAATTTCTCTCGCTCACTGTCTTTCATCGTGATGCCAATTTTAATCTCTTTCTTATCTTCTTCTGAGCCCAAATTTATTGTCTCAGTATGTTCCTCATGGGGTTGAATCACTTTTTCCTCTTGTTCCATCATTCTCATTAATTCTAGAGGAGTTTCCCAGTTATCTTCAACATCTTCCTCAGTTTGATTAATGGGGTGCTCAAAGTCACAGTATGAATTATTGGCGTTGTTATTTTCAACGGTGTTTTTTTCAAATCTGCATTAGTATAAATTGACGGAATGAAAAACGAGCAAAAAGAAAATAAAACGCAAGTGCAAAAGAAAACTGAAATTTATTGGGGAATCCGAAATAACATTTTATTGATATTGATATTGAAAGGAAACATGTGTGCCCGAATGAAATGTCCTAAGGCCTTGGGCAGAGCCATAGGATTGCATTACAGAAACATTACTTTGAACTAAAAACTACAGGAAAATCGACGATCTCCCAATTCTTGAGCTTTTTGCTTGCTGGACAACGGCGCACAAGACTGACACCGCCATTTTCAGCGCTTGAATCATCTTCAATAGCTGCAACCTGGTTAGGATCTAGCATTCCTGCGCTCTGAAAGCTTTGCTTTATGTCGCAGATAAAAATCTTCTTCATATCTGGCTCTCGACCCTCAAGTTTAGCCAACCTCCGCTCCTTCTTTTCTGCGGCGATCCTTCATTTGTCAGTACGACTAGGCCGGTACCCTATCCCACATCTGTCCTTGTTTTCACGCAGCTGTATGGGTGTTAGGATCCCTTGTTCAGTCTTCCCTAAACCACTTCCAGCTTGATAACCCTTGCTTGTCATGACTTTAGCAATCATCAATGCAGCTTTGGACAGCTTTGGTTTTAATGATGGGGCCCCGTCCCCCACAAAGGTAGCATTTGCAATTTCTAGTGCTTGGAAGGCGGTCTCGAAAGATTCTTCTGCAGCCTCAACATAACGGATAGAAAACGGCTTATTGACTAGCAACTCTTCTTCTCCTGAAACGACCACCAACTTGTTGTTGACTATGAACTTGAGCTTTTGGTGTAGAGAAGAGGGCACAGCCCCTGCCGAATGGATCCAAGGTCTTCCCAGAAGACAACTGTAAGACGGATTGATGTCCATCACTTGGAAACTCACTATGAAGACCTCTGGACCTACCTGTACAGGTAACTCCGTCTCTCCGATAACCTCTCTTTTAGACCCATCGAATGCCCTGACCAGTGTAGAACTGGGTTTCATGTATGAACAGTCTACGTCTAGCTTGTTCATGGTTGATTTGGGTAATACGTTCAGGGACGATCCGTTATCGATGAGTCTGATTCAGCTGATCCACTACCTTGTACTCGCTCTGCCTCATAATCTTTAGAAACTCACTGGCTTCTTGCTCAGATAGTGCCTTCTTGCCCGTATTTTTGTCAGATGGATCTACTTCTTTGTCTTTGCCTTTGCGGGCTCTTTCCTCTTTTTCTCCTGATTTCCCTCCATCGAGTCTTTCAGGGGTATAGATGCGCCCGCTACGAGTCATTCCATTAACCCCTGAGATGTTAACGACATCAGGGCTGTTCTGAGGCCCTTTCATTTGGACCTGCGCGCCGTAGTTCCACGGGACTGCCTTGGTGTCACTGTAGGGGAAGGGGGCTGGTACTTGGATAGTGATTGGTTTAGGCATACCCAGGGACGACTTCGAGTCCTTAGTATAGCGGATCTCTAGCGGCTTCCGAGTATCCTTGTTCTGGCCATTGCTCGATAGGATAGTTGACACCTGGTCTTCCCTCTTTTGAAAGCCCACTTGTATTACATGTCGGTCCAATAGGTCCTGAAGCACTTGTTTGAACGCCTCACAATTTCCACTGCAGTGATGGTCATTGCATGGATTCTTTCCAGTGCATTCTCTCTCAATAATCCCAAAGGAACACAAATTAGCATGAATCACTTCCAGGGGTGTCTGGATGCATTCTACCCTCCTGATTAGGGACGGTTCTGCAGAATCCTCAATTGCATTAGTTGAGGGAATCCCATGTCCTGGTAATGGGTTGGTAGCGACATTAGGACCGTTTTCCTTGAAGTTCAACCAGCCCGAGGCGATTAGATCTTGGACGACATACTTCAGTGCCTTGCAGTTTTCTATGGAATGGCCGACTGTTCCTGAATGAAATTCGCATGTGGTGTTCGGGTCGAAACCTCTAGGAAAAGGGGGCTGGATCTGTCTCATTGGGCGGGTGGTGATTAAATTATGGCTGAGCAGGTGGCGAAATAGGTCGGAGTATGACATTGGGATTGGATCAAACTGGACGAACTTTCCGACTGAGTAGTTTTGTGGCTTATGGCCTTGGTTATTTTGGGTAGGTGGGGTAGATAGTGTTTGTGCTGAGAACGGATTGGTGTGAGAGGGATTGGAGTAGGAAGTTTTTCCGGTTCCTGTGATGGCGTTGGCTTCTCCTTCCTTCTTTTTAGGAAATCCGGAGAAGGGCTTTCTCTGGTTAGCGTTTCCGGGGGAAGTATAAGCGATTTTCCCATTCCTCATTCCGTTCTCTAGCCTTTCTCCAATAACGACCATATCCGAGAAACTTGACGATACACTCCCAATCAATTTTTCATAGAAGGGTGAAGGAAGAGTTTCCATGAACATAGATACCATTTCCCTTTCAAACAGAGGCGGTGCTACCTGTGCTGCTAGTCCTCTCCAACGCTGAGCATATTCCTTGAGGGACTCATTATCTCTTTTAGTCATGTTTTGTAGCTGAGTCCTATCAGGAGCCATATCAGTGTTGTACTTATACTGCTTAAGGAAAGCATCAGCGAGATCCTTCCAACACCGGATATGAGTGGGTGTCAACTGCATATACCAATTTGAAGCTGCTCCAGCTAAGCTGTCTTGGAAGTAGTGGATAAGCAGCTTATCGTCATTTGCGAATGCAGCCATTTTCCTGCAGTACATAGTTAGGTGGCTTGCCGGACATGTTGCTCCTCTGTATTTATCAAAATCTGGCACCTTAAACTTAGGGGGAATAACTACGTTGGGAACGAGACATAAATCATGTGCATTTCTTGCACCAATATTGAATCCCTCAACTGCTCTCAACCTTTCTTCCAGCATTTGCAGTTTGTCTTGGGCTTGAGGGTTCTCCATAGAGTAGTTGTGAGGGAGTCCACTCATACCATAGTAAGGATGAATCATCGGAACTATGGCTGGGTTCACATTTGGGATATGTGAATGAGTGGGGTTCCTGAGGCTGGACCCTTGAGCTTGAGTATCGACTACCAGCGGTGGAGTGTAGCCGAGTGGAAATCTTTGTGGTGCGACAACAGGGCTCGGGTTGTGCATCTGCGGTGCCCCCGGATTACTGTTGTAACCTATCGGCGCAGGATGTCCTTGTCCCACGACTCCTGAGGGACCATCTTCCGGATTGGCAGCAACTGTCGGAGGTGTGTAACCTTGCGGAAGTCCATAAGGAGGCCATTGGTAACCCTGTTCGTTAACCCCAGTAGGGTACACTGTATGGGGGATTCCGAGTCCATTGGGAATAGGAGGGTTGGTAGCTTGATTTTCAGTGTCCCCAGCGGAGACATCTTCGTCTGTATTCCCATTCTTCAAAGCTTGTAGGACCTTTAAGATCTCAGCCATCTGTTGCTTCATCACATCTATTTCTGCCCTAAGCTCTTGATTGCCTAGGTTTTGGTTACCCTGACCTAAGTCGTCCTGATGTGGATCGCCTTGATCCAGGTTATCTTGAGGCGGATTGTCTTGATTTGCTTTCATGTATCTGGCCTGAGAACGAGTCCAATAGCGATGTTGACGCACCAGCTTGTCTTTTACTCTCTGTTGACGGGATACATGATATGAGTATATGAATGGATGAAAAGATGAGTGATGCATGTATGCATGAGTTTTATTGTTTTAGGCCGAGAATTGTAAGCGCGTCTTGATTTATCGTAAGTGCATAAACTAACGTTTCGAGCATTTTCAAAAGGAGGATCAACAGGTGAAACAAACAAACTTCATTGATGGGGGAAAAGTACAGCATTTTTGAAATAAAAGTTCGAAAGAACCAGTACAATGTTCTCTTTTTTTTTTTTTTTTTACATTTCGCTCAAATACAGATGGCTTTCATTTTTCCACTCCTCTCTCTTTTTCTACTAGTGGTGCTACCAGCCTTCTCCCTAAGTTCGGCAATCAGGATTTTGCAGAATTCCATAAATTCGGAAACTTGGACCGGGGTGTTGAACGGGTGCATTGCCGCGTCAGCCTCTTTTAGACGCTTTGGGATGCCCATGATAGCTTGGTCGGCCAGCCATGCCAACTTTGAGAATCTGTCCCTCCAGTATAAGCTTTCATTCTTCAACTCCATGAAGACTTCATGGTTTTCTATCCTGCTGACCAGTTCTACAAAGTGGCTCTCCCAGTGGATGCTCTCAATCTTCAGCTGGTGGTAAACTTCCTCTTGATATCTGATATGGTCTTTCAGCTCATCAGATCTCTCATGCTCCCTTCTCAAGGCTTGTTGGTATTCTCGGCGCATTTCTTCAATGGCCTCTTTATCCCGCCGGATACTTTTCACTTGATCTTCAAACTCAGCTATCAATATCCGCGACTCTCTCTTTGATTTCACCAACAAGCCTTGTGCGGTTTTTTCTGCAATCATTGACTCCTCCCATAACTCTTTCCATTTATGCGCATCATCAATGGCTTGGTTCATCTTCAGATTGCATCGCTTTAGTTCTTCCTTTGCCCCCCTCAGGTATTTTTGGACCTCTTGTTTATTCTTTTCTTCAATCTTAAGTTGCTTGCGGCTATCCTCAATGGCCGATGACTTAGTTGTATTTTCCTCCTCCAATTTCTGGTTTCTTAGAAGCACTTTCTCTAATTCTGCCTGTAAGCCCTTCTTTTCTTCTTCAGCTTTTGACAAGGCCATTTTGAGCTTATCTAACTCTTCGACAGTGGGAGGGGTAGGTTCAAGTACTTCTTCCTCAACCCGTAGTGCGCTTCGGTAAGGAAATCGGGTGTCTTGGAGCCTTTTATGAAGCCATTGATGAAAGGTGGGTTCCTTATCGCCGCTCCTCTTGCTAAGCTCTTGTCCTTTGCGGGCAACCTTATCCCACGCTTGAGAAATCCTCCGGAGCATGTCAACCTCTTTTGGGCCTCCCTCATAAAGGTAGAAAGGGATTAACATGTCTTCGGTGGGCGGACTTCGCATGGGGTACCCCAGCTGTCTTAGAGTTAGAGAGGGGTTGTAATTTATGCATCCTCTTGTTCCCATGAGTGGGACATTTTGGAAGCTTCCACATTGAAAAACTACTTCAGGCCTATCTTTCCACCATGATGGGTGCCATCGAACCTTGTATTCATGAAGGCCTCTTAGCACTTGCAACCATTCACCAGTGTTCATTGACTCCACATCACACCCTCTAGCGTCTTCAATTGGGCCTTCTACCTTAACTTTGTTGACGAAGGTATGGGTGAGAAACCAAACATACAAGGCTTGTAGGCAGCAAGATATCCTCTTTCCCTTTAGCTCACTATAATGAGTGAAGGTACAGTAAGTGTCTGCAAGAATGGCTGGAATTGGGTTGGTTGGGTTTTCTTCATCTTTGAAGGATAGGAATACACCAATAGCTGTTGTGTCCACATATCTTTCAAGGCGTGGGAATAGCACAATCCCAAAGATGGTCAAAGCTAACACTTGCTTGAAAGGACCCCAATTTCTAGCATCGGCGAAGGACTTCATTTGACTTTCCAAGTACTCCTGCGGGAACCCTACAATGCAATTTCGGTTTTTCTTTTGGAGCTTCAAACTTTCCTTGCTGATTTGTAGCATTGAGGCAAGTTTCTCATCTGTGTAGTAATGCCCCTGATACTGGTAGGGCCTAATGTCCCGTTGAGGAAAACCAAGGATCTGTGTATATTCTTCCAGGGTAGGCGCCATTTGGAAATTTTTGAAGGTGAAGCATCTCAAGGGAGAGTCATAGAACTGGCTCAGAGCAACAATGGCATTTGTCTGCACTTCCAACCGTAGTAACATAATAATCTTCCCATAAGTTCTATCGAAAGACCTGCGCTCGATGGGCGGCAACCAACCCGCACATTCTCTTAAGCTAGTCAGATTGGGCTGTTTCACTGTAGGGTAGTTCAGGGTTTGAACTGCTTCACCGTTTGATCCCATATTGCCTTGCTTATGACACAATTTTTGAGCCTCTTACAATTCTCGGCAAACCTAAATGAGATGAATAACATGCATGTGAGGATTTTTTTTTTTACATTTTGTGAAATAATGATGATATATGATGGATGAAAGAATGATGTCACACGTGTTAAAAAAATAAGGAAAAACTTGGTGATTCATCTTTGAGAAGGTGTTAACTATGTGTCACATCCTATATACGCAAAAGGAAGAAAAAAAAAATAATAAATGGTTTTGATGATTTGATTTTTTTTGAGAAAAAAAAAATTATCTGTAATGATGCAGCGGGTAGGTGAAATGCCCTTGTGTCCTAAACAGGCTAGGTCTTATATAGGTCACGGTCTAGAGTCACTTACGTGATCAACCTCTCAGGTGGCTCTATTCACTTCCTCACAAAGGTTTCCAGAGCTAAAATCCCCTTCATGATACGATCCACAACGATAGCGAGCTACCTGGTGTGGGATATCATGAAAGGGCATACTCTGGTTGAGACTTTCATGAGAGTCAGACAGATAAAATCCAGAATGACTGTCACTAATAATCTCCACTCGTCCTAGGTTAATTTTCAGACCCGGGTATAAGGCCCCACTCAGAAGTGTGTGAATAAACATGTGTCAGTGACGTGTGTGATACGGGCATAATACCTAGACCACACAAGCTGCAAAAGAAATACAGATAATAGTACAAAAGTCTTCTACCCTAAGGTTCAATAAGGCCATAAATAAATAAACAAATAAATAAAAATAAAAAATAGACTGGAAAATATGAACGCTAAGGTAAAAAAAGGTATTAAATTAACAATAATCTACACATTTAATTAAATTAGGCTTGACCCTCTAAAATTGTCCCCAGTGAAGTCGCCAGCTGTAGCGACCGAAAAATCCGAAGGAGGGGATTCTTCGTCATTTTGCAATGAAGCCGCCATCAATATTTATTAAATAGGAAAACATTGAAAAAACCTTTATTTTTGGGTTCGGGGGTCGATTATGCGTGGGGAAGGTATTAGCACCCCACGACATCCTTTCAAAAGAAGGGTTACCATTTAATTTAATGTGTAGAGAGAAAGTTAATTTAGAGAAAATACTTTAATTTACCTTTTTATTATTTGCAAAATTGAAGATGAAGACTTAATAAAAATTTTAGTTTTTTTGCGCTTGACAGGAGTGGGCCCCTGCTCCTACGTATCTCCAGGTGCGATGGAGAAATCAAAGCTACGTAGTTCTTAGTAGAAAATTGTGTGTTTGGTGTTTTTTATTTATTTTGAAATTGGAAGAGGTATTCGTGACGACCAAACAAGTAAAACTCAGAGTCGTCGTCACTCATAGCTCGCCTGAAAACTAAAGTTGTTACTAACGGTCAAACAAGCTAAGCTCAGAGTGACCATTGGTAACAACCTATTTTTATGTTTAGGAAAACATTTATTTGCTATTTGGGAAAAAAAATAGGTTTGTGAGAGAAAATTTTTATTTGTAGAAAAGAAATTTTAAAAAGGGTAAAAGAAAAGGGGTGTACATTTAAAAAAAGAGCAGGAGGCTGTATTTTTAAAAGGGAGGTGCAGTAAGTAGTAGCCCAGTGCTGTCCTACGTTCATCAGCCCACGCAACATGGGCTTTTCGGAGGTGTAATACGAAAATGATGGGGTGTAAATAGAAAACAGCATTAATAACCTAATCACTCATCTGTAAACAAAATTAGCGAACCCTAATTCCTAAACTCTTCACTCACAGCGCCGCGGCACCTCTCACTCATCTGTAAACCTAATCTTCCTCCTTCTCCTCCACGGCGCTGCGCCTCTCCCCTCATCTAAGCTTAGCTTCTAAACACCTCTCGATCCAAGTCTCAACTCTCCTCTCTCCCTAACCTCCGCTCCCTTCGCCTCTCAGCCGAATCGCCTCTCCTCCTTCTCTAACCTAAGCTCGCCCCTTTTTTTTATTTTCTCTCCTCTTCACCGATCGGCGCCTTTCTCACCAAAACGGTGGTGCTCTCTCCTCTCTGCTCATCGCCTTAATCTCCTTCCCTCTACCCTTTCCTAGCATCAACGACCGAGGATGTGGAAGGAGAGAGAGAACTCGAGAACGGCGGTTACGGGGTGGTGGGTTGGTGGTGGTTGTAGGTTCGCGGTTGTGGATGGTTGGGCGTCGCGACGTGGTTGGGTTCGTGGCCGTGGTAGGTCACGGGGGTGGTTGAAAGGGGGTACTGTATTTGGTGTAAAAGGGGCGCAGAGTTCGACGGTATGAGTGTTGCTTATGTGATGGTGGTTCACGGCGAGGCTGCGGTGGTTCACAGCGGCCGGAGGTAAAATTTCACTCCTTTTTTTTTTTTTATCTCACTGTCTCTCAAACCCCCCTCTTCGCATTCGGTTTAAAAAAAAAATCTAAAAGGAAACTGAGGAAAAAAAAATTTGTTGACATTACTTCAAGCAAAGATGATTTTTAGAAACAGAGCCACATTTTCTAAAAAAACTTCTACGAGGAACAGAAAAAAAACATAATGTACATGTAAACGGAGCAGCAAAAAAAAGATTTGAGACTGACCTAAGTGCTAAATTTTCAGAAACAGAGCCCTCGTGTGCTTCAGCTGCTGCCTTTTTTTAGCCTTTCTGAACCTTAGCAATTAGGGTTTCAAACTAATTTTGACTCTAAATTTCGTTTGGATTTCTGTGTGTTTTTTTTTGTGGGTTTGAGTGTTTTCCAGTCAGTGTATGCTTATCCTACGACTGTGTGTGACTGTGTGTTGGGATATTTTTCTGTCTATTTTGCGGTCAAATTGGTTGATTGTCCCTGCCCTAATTGTGTGCTACTGTTTGATATTTATAGGCAGATTGGTGTGATGCTGAGGACAGCAATTAGGGCAAATTTAGGGTGCTGTGGTGAGGAGGGAAAAGGACAGTCAAGGGCTCCAAGGACAGCTCCATCTTGATCAGCAAAAGGACAGCTATTGGGGAGGAATCAAAAGGACAGCAGCTGGGGCAAATTTAGGGTGCCAAGGACAGCCAAGGAAAGGACAATGGGGAAGAAAAAGGATCAAAAGGACAGCCCTAGGGCAAACAGCTAGCATGCTGCGCCCCTCTCCCTTTGATTTTGCATTTTCTGATTTTTTTTGTATTTTCGGATTATTTTTTATTTTCCCTAATTTGTTTTTTTTGGATTATTGTTTTTTTTGTACTTTTTTGTGTGTTGGACAGCTTTGTAATATAAATGGGCAGCAACCCTTTATGCTTTTTTTTTTATTCAATTAGAGAAAGGTAAAAAGAAAGAAATGGGCCCAACCTAAACAAAAAGGCTAAACAAGCCCAATCACATAAATACAAGCACAAGTTGCATAGCATGCCCAATTACACAAGTATAGGCCCAACTAAATAAACTACTAGATTTAGGCCGAAATAAGGGGTGCAGACCCAATTAAACCAAAAAAAACTAGTTGCAATTTAGACGAACAAATTAAACGATAAATAAACGAAGCGGACAAAATTAGAGTATAACAGTAGGTTTATAGTAGTCTTCAAAAAATTTAATTATCAACTGTGTCTTTATATATATATATATATATATATATATATATATATATATATATATATATATATATATATATATATATATATATACTTGCATGTTTTAAATCTTTTGCTCAGACATGAAAAACCACCAAGCTTTTTAGTAACTCTGTTGATTTCTGTCCATGATTTACGTATAGTTTGGTAACAACTTTCACTAGTTTCCTGAACCACACAAATTATGCATAAGTTAGTGAAACAATTTTTTTTGTTCAAAATAAATATGGTAATAAGTTAGTAGATTGATTACTCTGATGTCCTTGGTTACAACTGATGAAAGTTGAGAAGGAAAGAGTGAATGTGATCAGAATGTGATTCATTATGATTAACTCATTTGATTACACTTGGCTTAATACAATATATAGTACATGATTAATCTAACTATACTAGCTAACCATGGTTAGGTTCTTAACTGAATTAGTTATGATACAAGGGATTGCTTATCACAATAACAATGGCTTATCACTAATCTATTATATACTCTATCATTCCCCCTCAAGCTCAAGGGGGATGAATTGAAGACACCTTGAGTTTGCTCCTTAATGCTTGAAATGAGGAAGTAGGAAGTGCTTTAGTCAAGATATCTGTGAGTTGAGCATGAGCCGGAATGTGCAAAATGTTGAGAACCTTGGACACCACTTTTTCTCTAACAAAGTGAATATCAAGTTCAAGATGTTTAGTCCTTGCATGGAGAACCGGATTATGTGCCATGTGAACCGCACTAAGGTTGTCACAAAGTAATGTTGGTGTTTGAAAAGTGACCCCAAACTCCTTTAGAAGGGATTGACCCACATAAGATCGGCGGTGGCATTAGCAAGCCCACGATATTCGGCCTCGGCACTTGAACGAGCAACTAATGTTTGCTTCTTGGAGCTCCATGAGATAAGATTATGACCAAGAAAAAGACAAGATCCGGAAGTAGACCTCCTATCATCGGGGTCACTTGCCCAATCAGAATCGGAGTAGACCCTAAGGGATAGTGGAGTGTCCAATGGAGCGGGTTGAAGGCGTAGCCCATATGAGCTAGTTCCACTCAAATAGCGAAGTATACGCTTGACCACCAACCAATGAGAGTCAAGAGGAGTGGCAAGAAATTGACAGGTCTTGTTAACACTATATGCCAATTCCGGTCTTGTCAGTGTAATGTATTGGAGAGCACCCACTATAGATCGATAAAGGTGAGGGTCTTTGAACACATCGGAACCATCTTTACTTAATTTGGTGGTACAAACCATTGGAGTTGGTACCCCATTGCAGTCAACCATATTTGCTCTCTCAAGTAAATCATGAATGTACTTTTGTTGAATAAGAACGATGGAACGATGAATGTACTTTTGTTGAGTAAGTGTCCGTAGTAGTATCCTGCATTTGGAGCGATGCCATCAAAGTAAAGAATCGGTGTTGATGAAGCAAGAGCACCAAGAGCAATATGGGAATACTTTAGGCGGAACCATGATGCAAGCACTGAAAACAATTATAAGCAAAAAATGTAAATTAGATAATAAAATCTAATTGAATAAACAACTTTTTTTTACTGAAAAAGGTTTAGGTGAGTTGGGGGCTCAGCAGAGCAGGGAAAGCCCCAAGGCTGAAAGAGCCCTCATATAAATATTATCTACTAATTATAAGATATTAACATCGATAGTGAGATTCAAACTCAAGTCTTTGTGAGATGAGTTGAATTCTTACAATTGAACAAATATTTGTTGGCTAATTGAACAAATATTTGATGTCTAAAGTGAACATTTAATTAATTTTGAGTAAAATCTAATAAATAATATACATACGGTCTTACTTCCACCATAAGAGCCTCCAAAGACGATTATGGGAGAATGAGGAGCGGACAAATTTGTTTTTATGTGTAAAAGCACATCAGCAAAGTTAGCTTAAAGCTTGAGCTGAACTGAAGTAGCCGAGAGTACTATGCTGTTCAAAAAATAGATAAATACATTAGCATAATTTAGGCCCCGTTCAGGGTGGTTTTCTGTTTTGAAATTTTCAAAAACAAAAACTAGTTTCTGTTTTGAGTTTTAAAAATATCAAAAGCCAAAATCAAATTCTTTTTTCAGTTAAGAAATTTTCAAAAACCAAAATCACTTTAAAAAAAACATAAGAATAAATATTCATCATAAACTTATTGTAACATCCCCAATTTAGCTAATTTAGTTAATAGCAATTAGCAAGAGGTCATGAAATAATTGGTTAGCTAAGTTAAATATTTTAGCATAATTGAGTATTTATGAGATGATTGTCATGGTTGAATAAAATAACTAAGTGTTGTTTGCTAATTGTGTGATTTAGAAATTATATGAATTATGTGATTGATTATATGTTTGTTTGCTAAATTATGTTAATTATGGGAAGTGTTGGTTAATAGTTGAATTAAATTGGCTTTAAGTGAGAATTGAAAATAAGGGTAAAATAGTCTTTTCATTTCCATTTTATCCCTCAGCTCACTTAAACAACCAGCTGTTCAAACCTCACTAAACACAACACAAAACATCCACACTTTGAGTTGCTGAAAGTCAGAACACATAGAGCTTGAGTGAGAAGAGAGAGACAGTCGCAAGAGTGAGAGAGGAAGAAGAAGAGAAGAGACATTCTTCAACCCTAGATGTGTGTTGCATATTTCCCCACCATTTATGGTGCTTTGCATGTTCAATGTGGAACCAAACTAGAGCAGAACTGAAAATGTATTGTGGATTGGAACTCATTGAGAGGAACTACAGTAGATATAGGTATTTGGAATTCATTTTTGGAGCTTGTTGGAGCTAGAATTCGAAGTTGGGGGTTGAAGACATAAGTTCAACAGAAATCCTGTAGGAAACCTGTTGGGACCACCTTCGATATTTACCATACATCTCTCTGTACACACCTCATCTGAATGTCATTTTTAACTATTCCGAAACTAGACACAAAATTCTTCAACTTAGACACAAGAATCATCTGATTTCATCAGGTATTGAAGTAGATATCGTGTCCACAAGTTTTGTTTCTAAATCAGTTACAGTTTTGACTTTTAGTCATAATTCTCTCAATACTGGTTGTATCAGTTTGAAACCTTCACTCTCAGAAACTAGACAAAATTCCCTACACAATAGACACTGGTTTGAGTGGTTTTAGTTAAGAATTGATCTAGCTACACTCGTTACAAATCTACCTGCTGAAGCTGTAAAATAGAAGTGGGAGCTTGGGATGTCGGTTCGTCGAGTTTCGGTTTCGAGTCATCAAAGCTTCGAGATACATCGATTCCGGTGAGTTCTATACTCGCTTAGGGTTTTCATTTTATTCATGTCAAAGATTGCTTGTGACTGAAAATGTGTTCTCGTTTCTCTTTTCGTTGAATTTCGTTAAAGAAAAACCGTATTTGTGAAAATTGAGTTTCCATGTGATTGTTGAGTGAAATTGAATGAATGAATATGGTATGTTGATGATATGTATGAAAATTGTTTGACACTGAAATGATGTATTGCGATGTTTGGGAATCGATCGGAACGGATATTGGAACTGAACGTTTTGGAAAGTTTCATGAAAAACAACATTTCCTAGATACTGATGGCCACGCACGGACCGTACGCCCCTGGGCACGGGTCGTGCGTGTGGTTCGCACCTGCGCAGTAAAATTTTTAAAAATGCGCACGGGTCGTGCGCCTTAGCGCACGGACCGTGTGTCTACTTCTGTTACCCCATTTTAAAACACGTCCTAGGCTATTCCGAACGGTTCCAAGTTCATTCTAATCCCTTCCCCCAACCCTATGTATTGACGAATGATATGAGGTGAACGATTTCGAGTCATCTTGTTTAATGTTAATGATTTAAAAAGTTGAGGTTATGTTATGTCAAGTATGCATGACGGTCCAATGCGGGTACAGTATACATAGTGTACATGACGGCCTAATGCGGGCATAGCATACATAGTATAGGTGACGGCCCAATGCGGGTAATATTGATTGTGATTAAAATAATGATGTTTGGACTGGATTGTGATGTTCCCTAAGTCATGTTAATGAACGTTAGTAACCACGAGTAAGGTCATGAAAGTTGTTTAATGAATTAATGTCTAAATGAGGTTTAGGTTATAATAATGAGGTTGAGGTTATGTTCATGACAAGTATACGTGACGGCCAATGCGGGTATAGTATACATATTATACGTGACGGCCCAATGCGGGATTAGTATACGTGACGACCCAAAGCGGGTATAGTATATATAGTATAAGTGACGGCCCAATGCGGGTAATATGATATAGGTGAAGTATTAGGTAAAGATAAGTTTTATGCATGTAGTTATATATATTGAACTACGAATAAAAAGGTTTCATAAATGATCCGAGAGAGTTAGTAAGGGGTCTCGATAGGACTCACTGAGATAATGTTATCTCACCCTTCATGTTTTGTGGTTTTACAGAGAACGGGCAAAGGCGATGAGGCACGGCTACGGTGCAACCTAAAGAAGATGTAAAGCTTTAGTTTAGGGTCTATGTTAATTCCCTTGTTGTCATTGTACTTTCGATGTTATGACTTGTATTGATATTAGAAGTTATAAATCGTTTCCGCTATTTCTGTGTTGGATATTGAATACTAGGGTGATGGGAGGTTTAGTTATTGCTACGAGGGATCGCTTGATGAAATTGTTTTTTATCAAGTTTTAGTTTGTGTTCAATATCTAATGACAGGAAGTTATCTCTGATGTATGCTATGTTGTATATCTTGGTATTTTCTATGTAAGAAAAACCGGGGTGTTACATTTATCTTAATTAAAACAATATATAACACTAGGTTTGAAAAAATTAAAATATTACAACTATATAATCTATTTTTTTAGTAATAATTCTAATTAAAAAAGTTGAGAGTAGTAGTTATCGACATACGCCTGCCAGAGTGATAATCGGTGGTGATTAGATTGGTGGTGATGGTCATAGCGGGGGTTGACGGTGGTTAGAGTGGTGGTTGACGGTGGTCGGAATGGTTTTCAGCGACTGTGGACGGAGTGGTGGTGGTCAAAGTGGTTGTTGATGGTGGTCAAAGTGGTGGTTGACGGTGGCTGGAGTGGTTATCGGCGGTGGTCAGAGTGGTGGTCAGCGATGAGCAAAGTGTCGGTTGTTGGCGGTTAAAGTGGTGGTTGGTGATGGCCAGAGTGGTTGTTGGTGGTGGTTGACGGTGGTCAGAGTGGTGGTTGATGGTGGTCGGTAGTGGTTGGTGGTGGTCGAAGTGGCAGTTGGTGGTGGTCAAAGTGGTGGTTGACAGTGGTTGGAGTGATGGTCGGCGGAGGTCGGAGATGGTCGGTGGTGGTCAAAGTGGTGGTTGATGATGGTGGAGGTGGTTAGAGTGGTGGTTGACGGTGGTCAAAGTGGAGGTTGGTGGTAGTCGGAGTGGTGGTTGGCGGTGGTCGGTGGTGGTTAGTGGTGGTTGGCGATGTTCGGAGTGGTAGTTGGTGGTCGTCACATATATTGATGATCAGAGGTGGAGGAAACAAAAACAAACTCAAAACCACCCTGAACGGCCCCTAAGTTTCTTATCCCGCCGTAAAATTATATAATAGCATAACGACTTTTCTTATTGGCAGAAATTTATGTTACACTCTTATAGTGTGTGTGTAACACCCCGATATTTCTAACAAGTAGAATTACCTAAGTGTACTAACTGTAACACATCAGAGAAATAAATTCATGTTTAGATACTGAACACCTCTATAAATTTTTGCTGAATAACACCAAAATAGTCTTAATCATAAATAAGACCACAACGGTTCCCTGACCATCAACCACCAGCAAGATTTAGTGTTCAATACTATACAAGAAAGCCCGGAAATAACTACATAATGTTTACATTCGATACAAACATGATGTTATGTTACAAAGATAACAAGGGAAAACATAATCTTAAGCATAAAAGCTAAGTCTTCAACAACCATCCGAGTACAACCTACTCGTGCCTCTTGGATCTCCTCTTTCCCTGTTTCTCTGTAAAACAACAACATATAAACAATGAGATACAATCTCAGTGAGTTCTACCGAGACCCCTAACAACGCTCTCGGTTCAATTGTGAATCCTATTTAACTTAACACGCCACCGACTGCAATCCTGTGCTAAATCCCGGTGAACCGTATTATAGGACTCTCTTTCATTCGTGGTTTAATTTATAACCACATGCATTTTATTTCAACACGACACCGACTGCAATCCAGTGCTAAATCCCGGTGAACCGTGCTACAACTCAGTACGACACTGACTGCAATCCAGTGCTCAATCCCGGTGTATCGTACAACAAAACTTTTAACATAACACCGACTGCAATCCTGTGCCAAATCCCGGTGAACCCCCTTACCAATAGTACTTTCCCTAATGGTATACGAGCCTAGGTTTAAGGATCATGACTTCCCCACCTAGTATGTTAATCTCGTGGGTCGTCACCCACACTCGATATAATATTTATATATTTATATATATATATATATATATATATATATATATATATATATATATATATATATATATATATATATATATATATATATCGGGCCGTCACCTAAACTCGATATAATTTATATATCGTAACTATCACTTGAACATTTAGTTCCTTGACATTAAACCGTTAATTGAACATTTAGTTCCACATAACAAGCGTATCACGTGTTCGCTCCCGTATACTATTTTTACGGTTTTTCGAATTAAACATAACTTTACAAACCATTATTAAAAACCTTTGAAAACATATTCAAAATCATGGCATTATCAGCCTAATATCATTGGACAAGGGTTAGGAAAGAATTAGAAGAGGATTGGAATCGAACGGGATCATTTCGGGCAAGATTGTAAAATTTTGACAGAACACTGCGCAGGGTCCGTGCTCCCATACGCACGGGTCGTGCGCCCTGTAAATTGTTTTTTTAAGATACAGACAGAGCCAAACACACGGGTCGTGCGTGTCTATCAGCACTTTGGCTTTGTCCCATTTTTGCGTTTTTCGTCATTCCGATCAATTCCGATACCTGTTCCAGTCCAGTCCCAACATAAAAACAGTCCAAAAACATATTCCAACAACAATGATCATCATCAAATCATCAATCACAAACACAAACGTAAACAATTTATCGTTTATGTCAAAATACGTTAATTTTCAAATAACGGTTTTTCAAAACTCAAATTCGACATTTCGAAATCCTCAATCAAAACCTAAGCGCAAGTAAAACTCACCCCTCAATCGGCGTTCAATCAACCTTAGGTTTCTTCTCACCAAGTGACCAAATCCCACACTAAATCTTACACCTTTGAGCCATATTTTAAGAAAGTCATCTCATTTCTCTCTTGGGTAGTATTTTGGGGGTAGGGTTTTTGCTCTTAAAGAGGAGAAAAGTACTCACACTTTCAAGGTTGCTCTTTGAGGTTATTTGAGGTATACCCACTACTCATTATTTAAGATTACATCTTTAGCATTTGCTAATTTTGTGAAGAATTAGTTTTGGAGTTTAGGGTGGATATTTAGGAATTTTGTTGGTTCTCCATAGTTAGTAGAGGTCTAGGATAAACTTCTACAAACTTTGGAAATATTATTGATTTACAGATTTGTACGTCATTGCTTCGTTGGCTTCTCCAGGACCTGTTGGAGAGCGAAATAGCCGACACTTCATAACTGTGAGTGGACGACGGTCATCGTCACATATTTTAATTATTTTAAACGTTGCTATTTTATTCCTTTCGATGTTTTAAGAGTATTTATTTATTTATGGGAAACACGCTCTTGGAAAATTCATAGTTTCTTTGACTATATCTTTTACGATTATTGATACTGATATTTAACTTGATTATTTTTGTTAAGGATGTGATAATGACTTCGAGATGTAATCGATAACAAATGTGACGATCTAGGTGCACCTAGTTATATGACCTCGGGTGGAGAAGGCTATCCGTTAGATGGAGCCGCTCTTAGGGGAGGCCACCCTTAGGGAAGAGGGCTATCAACGAGAAGTAGCCACCCCCGTAATCGCGTTCTGATGTGAGTAAAGAGGAAAGGGCTATCGTTAGGTGCAACCACCCCTTAGGGGAGGCCACCCTTAGGTGGAGAGGGCTTTCAACGAGATGGAGCTGTCTCTTGACTCTCTCACGTTTGTTATCCTGGGATTGATATTTTGAGTTTTATACTTTTGGGAAATACTATGATTATTACATAATCATAATTCTATGAGCTTTGTTGAAACACTCGTGCCTTACGTGTTTTCCCTTCCGATTGATGGTGGTTGTTGTTCTTTGACTAAGTCTTTGTGACTTACCCTTTCCTTATCTTTATCTTTTTCAGATTCCAAGCAGTTGAGTAAAAGCTGCTAGCAGGTTTAAAGTGTTCAATTTTCATCTTTGGTAGGCCCCCTGGGTTGGCGGCGCTACATTCGTTGTCTTTTGTATTTTTGGTATATTCTGCAGCTATAGAAAGTCTAGTAAAACTGTTCTTTGGGAAATGTATATCGTGTTTAAACTTATATGAGGTGTAGCTTGTTATTTTTTAACTTGGCAGGTGATGCATTGGTGTAAACTGAATGACTGGTATTTTGGGAACGTTTGAAATACAAAGGAGACTCTGTCGAAATTTTGATGGATTTATCGAAGTAAATATTACTTCTTTAAGCTATTTGCTGGTAAAGAGTTATTTTCTTAGGCTTGCCAAGTTAAGAGTCTAAGTCTGTGTGCCAGTAACGATTAGAGTTTTTGGGTCGTGACAAAGTTGGTATCAGAGCTTAGGTTGTAGGTCCTTATAGCTGTAGACATAAGGTGCTAATAGGATTCTCGCGAGTAAATTGTGTACCCGGGCACAACTTACTTGCAAGAAGCTATTTACACCTTATGATGGTTCTAAAGTTGTCATCTAAAATTTGATTTGAGTCATTCTTGTTTTCCATATTCTCATTGTACTCTTGTCCGATATTTGTCAAATATCACATCTTTAAGTAAGGATGCCACCCATTATTAAAAATCCTTCTAGAATGAAAGCTTTTGATGAGTCTGCTACCCAACATCGATACCCTCCTCAAAGGGGTCGTGGTCGACAGGTCGTGGTCACAGTCATGGTCGCGGGCGTGGTAGGCATGGCGGTGTTGATGGTTGGCGTGGATTGGATGCCGAGTTAGCCATTGTTGAGGTGCCTAGGCGGAGGCGAAGAGATCCTGGCATGGCCGATTTTTCTCTAGTTTATAGTGGTTACAATAGGCGGCACAAAAAATTGTCGGCATTGTGTCTAGGTAGCAACAAGGTAATCAAGGGAAAGGAAATCAAAAAAATATCAGCCGGAGATTATACAAGAAACTCAAACCCCCTATTTTTCTTTAGCAGATTTCATGAAACTCAAACCCCCTATTTTTCTGGATCTCGAACGACTGAGGTTCCACAATAGTTCATCAACGGTCTAGAGAGGTTGTGGAGAGCATTTGGTTGCTCTGACATTAGAGTAATAAAGTTGACATCGTTTCAGTTGGAGGGTGTTGGATAAGCCTGGTTTGACGTACAGTGTCACGTGGAAGACCAGCGGGATTACCGCCATTAGCATGGAGTGGGTTTTCTTAGTTGTTCATGGCTCGCTTCCTTCTAGGGAGTGTGAGAGATGGTTTGGTTCATGAGTTTGAGTGATTGGAGCAGACAAAGAGGATTTTAGTTTCAGAGTACAGTGCTCATTTTACAGAGCTCCTTAGGCACACCCCTT
This sequence comes from Astragalus membranaceus, assembly GCA_039519185.1. Classification (NCBI taxonomy): domain Eukaryota; kingdom Viridiplantae; phylum Streptophyta; class Magnoliopsida; order Fabales; family Fabaceae; genus Astragalus; species Astragalus membranaceus. The sequence continues at coordinate 215,617,709 of CM076846.1, forward strand.
ACCCTATCACTGCAGATATGCGTGTTAAGAGATTCATCAGGGGATTGAAGAAGTTTTTATTAAAATCTATGGTTGTGACAAACTGTAGTATTTTTGCTGAGGTTTTGAGTTGGAAACTTTAACGTGAGCAACGACAAAAGGAAAAAAGAGGTACTACACAAGATTCACACAAGAAATAGTGGGTTGAGGGATCTCACCAAAACTTTCCTAGTCGTGGTAGTGGAGCTATGCTAGTTCTCAGGGACAATAGAGACTGTATTGCAGAGAGGCAGTTCTAATGGGCAGTCTTTTGGCACGATGTAGAGTCGTAGATCAAATCTCGGGAGATCATCGCATTCCACATTCCCTTAGAGGCTTATCAGTGATACATCTACGCCATGTTTATCTTGCGGGAAATTTCACATGGGTACTTATTTTGAAGATGATAGAGAGTGTTATCAGAGTGGTCAAGGATCCCACAGTTATGAAACAACCTTCCTCTAGTCAGGCATTAACACTTCAGCTTTAGCACCTTCTTAGACCCTCTCTACGACTGTGATACATATGGGGAGTTCGTCCGGCCGAGATTTCGACGCATCTCAGCATGGTGGTAGAGGACAGACGCAAGCAGGGAGAGGCCAAGCTCGAGTTTTTTCTTTGACTCGTCAGGATGCTGAGGCATCCAGCGCAGTGGTTACTTTCTATCTGCTCGCAAGATGCTCGTGTTTTGTTAGACTCCGGAGCTACATATTCTTTTGTATCCTTGTGGTTTGCTCCTTGACTTGGTAAAAGTTCTTCATTGTTAGAAGGGGCTTTGGTGATTGCCACACCTGTTGGAGGGGTCTTGTTAGCTGAGACCGTATATCGTTCTTGTGAAAGATCTATTGGGGGCAAACAGTTATTTGTAGATCTAGTAGCACTTAATATGGTAGATTTTGATGTGATTTTGGGTATGGATTGGTTGGTTTCTCATGATGCCACTTTGGATTGTCATAACAAAATGATGAAATTTGACATACTTGGGGAATTAACCTTCTCATTTCAAGGAGAACATTGTTGGCACGCTTAATTTAATTTCATCCTTGAGAGCTAGTAAGTTGCTGAGGAGAGGTTATCAAGGGTATTTGGACTTGGTTAGAAATACACAAGTTGATGATGCAAAGATAGAAAATGATCCAGTAGCGTGCATATATTCAGATGTCTTTCGTGAAGAACTCCATGGATTGTTGCTCGAAAGGGAGATCGAGTTTTCTATAGACTTGGTTCTCGACACTTAGCCAATATCGATTCCTCCCTATCGAATGGATCCAGCGAAATTTAAGGAATGACGAGAGTGGCTACAAGACCTTCTCGATAAGGACTTTATCCGCTCAAAATTTTCTCCTTGGGGAGCACCAGTACTATTTGTAAAGAAGAAAGATGAATCCATACGGTTGTGCGTACAATATAGGCAGCCGAGTAAAGTCACCCTAAAGAATAAGTATCCATTACCCACAATGATGATTGGTTTGATTATACTTCATGGAGTTCAGTGTTTTTCTGAGATTGACTTGCGATATGGGTATCACTAGTTAAAGATCAAAAGAGAGGAGATACCAAAAACGGTTTTTCGCACACGCTATGGACATTATGAATTCTTGGTTATGTATTTTGGACTCACTAATGCCCCATCATCTTTTATGGCTTTGATGAATAGAGTTTTTAGATCATTCTTGGATCACTTTGTGAGTGTGTTCATTTATGATTTCTTGGTGTATTCAAAGAGCAAAGAGTAGTATGCAAATCATCTAAAGTTAGTTTCACAAACCTTAAGAGAGAAACAATTGTATGTCAAACTCTCAAAATGTGAATTTTGGATAGACAACATAGCATTTCTTGGACATGTGTTGTCAAAGGATGAGATAAGTGTCAATCAAGTATGGTGGAAGTAGTACAAAGTTGGTCTAGACCAACCACAATGAATTAGATTCAGAGTTTCATTGGTTTAACCGGATATTACCATCGTTTTGTGAAAGATTTCTCTAAAATTTCATTTCCATTGACTAGACTGACCCAAAAGAAAATTGAGTTTCAGTGAATGAATGCATGTGAGGAAAACTTTCAAAGAATTAAAAGAATATTCGACTTTAACAACTGTTTTGGCATTGCCAGTAGGTGGCGGAGGTTATGCAATTTATAGTAATGTCTCTAGGTATGGCCTTGGTTGTGTGCTCATGCAGAGTGATAAGGTTATCTCTTAGGCATCAAGACAACTCAAGGGGCACAAGCAGAATTACTCCACACATAATCTGGAGATGGCAAAAGTAATTGTTGCTCTTAAGATTTGTATGCATTAGCTATATGGGGATACTTGTGAGATTTAACCGATCAGAAGAGCCTTAAGTATATTTTTCAAAAGTGCAATTTGAATTTAAGCCAAAGATGGATGGAACTATTGAAGGATTATGATTGCATGGTTTTGTATCACCCAGAAATTTGTAACAAACAATTTGAATAGGAAACCTATGGGTAGTCCTGCACTGATATCAGAAATAAAAAGACCCATCATTAAAGACTTTCAAGAACTTGTTGAAAACGAAGTTCAGTTTGATGTTGATCATTCAAGTGTATTACTAGCCATATGAAAATTCGATCCACGTTGGTTCATGATATAAAAAAGGCTCAGAATCAAGACTTGCATTTGGTGAGGGGTTAGATGATGTCCGAAATGGTAAAGCTTCAGAATTTTCAATTGATTCAGATGGTGGTTTGTGGTTTGGATCTTGACTAGGTGTTCCTGATGTGGATAATTTGAGTTTTGGATAGAGTCGGGCCTATAGCTAATCGCTTGATGCTTCCACTAGATCTCTTTAGAGTTCATCTAGTCTTTCACTTTTCTATGCTTCGAAAATACATTTGTGAACCTTCTCATGTGATTAATCATGAAGATATGCAGTTAGATGAGTATTTGTCTTACACCGTACCTCGAGTAGCGATAATTAATAAGTAGGTGAGGCGTTTATGGTCATAGGATATTGTTTTACTAGAAGTTCTTTGGAAAGAGTCATCTAGTGAAGACACAAACTGTGAATCCGGTGTAGTAACACGTGAAAAGTATCCCCACTTGTTTGAGAGTGAAGGTTAGTAGTAGTGGTTAAATTCGAGGACGAATTTTTTTTAAAGGGGGAAGATTGAAACGCACCGTTTCACTAATTTTTTTTAAAAAAAAGAATTAAAAACAACACAACACACACCACCTTTTAAAAGGTAAACATAACCTCACCCAACTCCCATTCTTTCCTCTCCACGTCTCCTTCTCTCATTTTCTCCTCTCTTCAACCATTTCTTCCATCCTTCAGTTTCTTCTTTTTCATCTTTTTCTTCTCACCAAGTGACCAAATCCCACACTAAATCTTACACCTTTGAGCCATATTTTAAGAAAGTCATCTCATTTCTCTCTTGAGTAGTATTTTGGGGTTAGGGTTTTTGCTCTTAAAGAGGAGAAAAGTACTTACACTTTCAAGGTTGCTCTTTGAGGTTATTTGAGGTATACCCACTACTCATTATTTAAGATTACATCTTTAGCATTTGCTAATTTTGTGAAGAATTAGTTTTGGAGTTTAGGGTGGATATTTAGGGATTTTGTTGGTTCTCCATAGTTAGTAGAGGTCTAGGATAAACTTCTAAAAACTTTGGAAATATTATTGATTTACAAATTTGTACGTCATTGCTTCGTTGACTTCTCCAGGACATGTTGGAGAGCGAAATAGCCGACTCTTCATAACTGTGAGTGGACGACGGTCATCGTCACATATTTTAATTATTTTAAACGTCACTATTTTATTCCTTTCAATGTTTTAAGAGTATCATTTACTTATTTATGAGAAACGCGCTCTTGGAAAATTCATAGTTTCTTTGACTATATCTTTTACGATTATTGAAATCGATATTTAACTTGATTATTTTTGTAAATGATGTGATAATGACTTTGAGATATAATCGCTAACGAATGTGACGGTCTAGGTTCACCTAGTTATATGACATCGGGTGGAGAGGGCTATCCGTTAGATGGAGCCGCTTCTAAGGGGAGGCCACCCTTAGGGGAGAAGGCTATCAACGAGATGTCGCCGTCCTCGTAATCGCATTGTGATGTGAGTGAAGAGGAAATGGCTATTCGTTAGATGCAGCTGCCCCAAAGGGGAGGCCACCCTTAGGTGGAGAGGGCTATCAACGTGATGGAGCCGTCTCTTGACTCTCTCACGTTTGTTATCCTGGGATTGATATTTTGAGTTTTATACTTATGGGAAATACTATGATTATTACATAATCATAATTCTATGAGTTTTGTTGAAACACTCGTGCCTTGCGTGTTTTCCCTTCTGATTGATGGTGGTTGTTGTTCCCTCACTAAGTCTTTGTGACTTACCTTTCCTTATCTTTATCTTTTTCACTACCAAATTTATACTAGTATGGAATTTATTTTAAAAAATTTGGCTACCGTATTTACCAATAGTGAAAACAACGGATTTAGGTTAATTATCATGTTGAAGGCAAATTTATACCAACAGATTTATGCATAAATCTGTTATGATAAAAATGAGGCAATTGAGTACGTGGCACAAACGGAAATATGATTGGTCAAAAAAACACAAACGGAATTATGAATGATATGCATAAAAATGAGGCAATTGAGTACATGAATCTTTATGCCGGCACAAACGGAATTATGAATGATATGATATGCATAAAATTAGGGATGGGAATTGAGCCTATTCTCATAGGGTACCCGCAAAAATTACCGCAAACGGAGGGGTAATTACCAACACACATGGGCGCAGGCACTACAGTGCCCAACCCGTTCTGGGCCCGCACCCATATATATATATATATATATATATATATATTTATATTACTAATATTACAACTTTACCTATATTATATTATATATATATATAGAGAGAGATATAAACTACTAATATTTTGGATGTTTTTAATTCACTAAATGTTATCATGTGTAATATTTTTTAATTAGATAATACGAAAAAATGATGACTTTTTAAATTAAATTACAATGTTTTAATGTTATTTTTTGCTGTTAAGGTAATGGGCATGCCCAAGGGCACTTAGTGCCCAGAGGGTACGGGGACGGGCACTATAGTACCCTGCCTATAGGGTACCCATTGCCATCCCTACATAAAATGAAATTATGAATATGCACAAAATGGATTTATGTCATGAGAGGATCGCAACATATGGCCTTAACAAATGGATTTATATGTTTGATTAGAAATTTCGTGGACAAAAAAATTTCAAACGAATTTATCTATTTAGTAGATAAATCTGTAGTTACAACATGAACTATAGATTTATCTACTAAATAGATAAATCCGTAGTACATTTTTAAAGCTACGGATTTATGTTTTTAGTAGATAAATTCGTAGTGCATTTTTCAACTACAGATTTATCTATTAAAAACATAAATCCGTGGTGCATTTTTTCAACTACGGATTTATCTTTTAATTAGATAAATTCGTAGTTATATATTAAACTACATATTTATCTAACAATTAGATAAATCTGTTTTGGCAACGGGAGTGCCAATGACAGTGGCAACGAGAGCGCCAACGGGGGTGTCGAATTTTTTTAGACTTTTTCCAACACAACTATTTTAAAAAAATAATTTTATTTTTATTTTTATAGTTTACTCAAACTATTAAAATCAATCAATTTATCCACCACTAATTGTCAAAAAAAACCTTTTGTCAAAAAAAATATTGTCAAAAAAACTCATACCTTTAGCAAAATTTAAAAAGAAAAATTCCAAAAAACTAAATTATTAAATTCATATTATACTCAATAATTATATAATTTAAGATTTATTATTCACTATAATCTCTCTATTAAAACTACTAAAATTACCAAATTAATCTCTCTATTATAACTACTCAATCAATTTAACCACTACAAAAAATTACCAAATTACTATTTTATAATTACTAAAAAGGAGTAAATTATGCCAACGTGAGTGCCAACGGGAGGCCCACCGAGAGGACCAACGGGGATGTAAACGGAAGGGCCAACGGGGATGCATATTTTACCTAAAATCTCATTTTCATTTTTTTAAAGCTGTTTTACTTTTAAAAAGCTGATTTTCTTTTAAAAAAACTGTTTTCCTTTTTAAAAAACTGTTTTTTTTTTTAAATTGTTTTTTTAAAAAAAAGATTTTTTTTCATAAATTTTTTTCCATATTTTTTGGTCATATCGAGAGTGCCAACAGGAGGTCTAACGAGGATGCAAACGAGGGGGCCAACGGGAATGCAAACGGGAGGGCCAATATGGATGGATATTTTACCTCTACTATTATTATGGATCAATGTAATTCTAATTGTCAACGAGATGTATATTCCACTTTGAATTTCAAATCATACAGGACATTTTTCAGCACTTATGTACCCGTTTCGCTCATTCTAATTTTGGACATTGTTCATTATAATCCTTTTGATTTTGTGTACCCGTTTCGCTCATTCTAATTTTGGGATTTGATTCTTATATTCTGTATCTCCAATTTGCATTATGAATCTCCGAAACCCTACATTTGAGGCAATGGACTAGTTTCCCTTTTCCTCGCCAATTAGGACTTCAATTTTCATCTGCTTCTCAAATCTTCATCGCCATTCGGCATTGATTTGTATAACTGCATAGTGTGATATACTGGTATGTGTTTTTTTACTTTTTTTCTTATCGAGTATTTAATGGGGAATTCAGATAGTTGTTTTCCCAGTTTTTGCAAATTTAATTGCTTTATTTATGTATAGCCGAAGCCTTAAGAATCTATATATACATTGAATTTATTCTAGCTTTTTAATTGCAAATTTAATTGCTTTATTTATGTCTATGAATTGCTAAATTTTCTAGCTTTTTGCAGGGAAAACGCTATTAATTGACTGTGAATGATGCTTTGACAAATGACAATTGATAATTTATTCTCATTCCTATTATGCCTCTATGCTCCTAGAAACCTAACTCGAGTTGTTATATCATGCTGATTTATGTTAGATGTGGGAGTTGGTATTCTGTGTTATGCTGAATTTTCAAACATTGTAATTACAAGTTCTAGATTGTGCTAGTATTGTGGTACAGCTTGTGCTCCAAGATCATTTTTCTTAATTTACTTATAATATTCTCTTTGCCTATTAAAAAGTAGTTGTTAGATTGTATCATGCTCCAAATAGAGAAATTGAAATTTTTTTAAAGAAAAAAGTAGACTTCTTTTGACAAAAGGGAAATAAGAACAGGAGGTTCCCTCTATAGTAGATTATAATGAATTTCCTTTGTGATTATAATAGGTTTTGTTATTTTGTAGGTACTAATTACCTACTTATGCGAACATACCAATGATTACACTTCCCACAGGATTGAATATCTCAATTCAATCAAATATATCTACTCATTTCCTATCCACTGCTTTGACATTTTAGGATGCAGAGTCAAATTAAACTTGCTATCAATATGATTGTTGAATATTTTCCATCTGCATCATTGTTAAATACCTGATTTTGTTAGTATCCTGCTATAGCTGTTTGTGGTAGCTATCATAATACCGTTATTTTTTTTTCCTGCATCTATAATTGGTTGCTTTAATTTTCTCAATGATTGCATTGGATTTTTCAGACAAAAATGTTTAGTTTGAATATGTATGTCTGATTCACTAATGTAATTTAACAGTACTTGAAATGTTAATTTTAGATATTGATCCTTCTAAACAACATTGCATGATTTTTAATAGTTCATGGAAATTCAAGCATTCCATGTTAATTTGGTTATCACCAGAGACTCATGAGGCTGCTGAAGAAAAACCATCTAAGGGCTCTGTCAACTGAGGTATGTAAATCTTTATTATGATATTTAATAGCCCTTTATGCACTTTCTATTCTGACATTACAAATTATGGGACCTTATTTGTCTTCAGATGAAATGCTTGCCAAAGTTTCAGCAGAGAAGAGTGTCACTAGCAAAAAACAAGTAAGAGTTTGCATCATCACTTTATGTTATATGGATTTAGTACTCCCTAATAATTGTCAGTCTTTCACAGAGGTACCTATACCTTGGTTATAAATCCCACTAAGTTTGAATTTATGGTTTTCTAGTTTTTTATCTTTTGCTTGTCTTTACATTTTTTAGTATTGAATTGAATTCTCCTGGAGCCGATATATCAAACCTTGAAAGATATATACTAGTATAAAACCTTAGATTTTCCCAACCAAATTTATCAAACCTCATTTTTTACTACGTTATTGTATTCATAGTACTACATTATATAAGTATTGTATTATTTTTAGAATTTAAAAACTAAAAAACTTTTATTCAAAAAACAAGTAACAAACAACCTCGTACTAATTGGAAACAGATTCCCTGTTGTAACTGTTCAATAGAGATTGAATGGTCAAGATTGAAAATTGATTTGCGGGGTTTTATACTGTATCAAATCTGGGTCTATATTAAGTAGCTTGTTTTTCATCCTATTATATATCATTTGGTCTGTAAATTTGGCTCCCCATTAAGTGCATCAAAATCAGCATAATACTGGGTGATCCACCCTTGGATAATCTTGACTTCTTTCTTCCTTTGTTCGACTAACCATCCTGGATCACTTTGATTTTCAGGCAGAATATCCAGGCAATGAGATCCTAAAAAAATCAACTATTATTGTCAAGCATTTTACCATTGGATTGATTGGTTTATATGTTGATAAAAAATTATGAAAGCAGTTTCATTATCGTAGCAGTGTTATTAGAACGTTTGATAAATAGGTTAAAAGAGAATAGGATGAGCTATTTTTTGACTGGATATTTATTATGTATGAAAAGTATACTAAAGTATTATATAAGTTGTAAAAACAGTATATTTTAATTCCACTTAAAAAGATAATTCTAATTGTTACTAAAATATTTTATTTTAACTTGCCATTATTCTATTTTAAAAATTAGTAGTAAAAGTTGTTAAAGGTAAATCAGTTTCTTTAACTTTAACATTTCAAATCTTTGTTTGCATCATTTTTTTCCTATCAATTTAAATCATTTTTTCAAATAGTTATAATTATCATTTTAACTAGCTTGCAACTTTAAATTGTGATTGGTTTAGAGTGATAGAAACTTTTAGGGTATGTTTGGTAGAAGAGAAAGAGAGAAGATAGAATGTTTTCTCTCTTCTCTCTTTCTATGGTTTGGTATACTCTCTTCTCTCTTTCTCCTTTCCCTTCCTCTCTCTTCACTCTTTCTCCTCTACAAAACACACTCTTAGTGTAAAATAGTACTAAACTAGTATTTTACCCGTGAATCCGCACGGGTGACACTGTATTTGTTATAATTTGCTATGACCTTATAAATATTTTCAAATTTGTAATATTTAATAAAAGAAAAAGAAAAAACTCGATAAAACAATTATGTTTTAAGTTACTTAAAAAACTCGTGTTGCAAAAGGCTAATCTTATTAATGGAGTAAAATCTGAAAAAAGAAAATGAGATCTAATATAATATATGCACCATTGTTGCCGCTCCCGTTGCTAGTCTCTCGTTGCCGCTCCCGTTGCTAGACTCTCGTTGTCGCTCCCATTGTCACTCTCAGTTGTCGCTCTCGTTGCCACTTGGTTATATTTTTTATGTGTATTTAATTTGGGGTTCAAATTTAATATTAGTTTAATCATTTTAACTAAATGATAAAAAAATATTTCAATAACAGAAAGGATATATTTCAATTTGCTTATAAAACTCGTGTTGCAAAAAGTTAAAAAAAAGTGAGCATCTCCTTATAATCTTAATAATGGAGTAAAACTCAAAAAAGAAAATGAGATCTCATATAAGATATGTAGCCCGGTTGTTGCTCTGTTGTCGTTGTCGCCTCTGTTGCCACTCTCGTTGCTGCTCCCGTTGTCGATCCTCGTTGCCGCTCCCGTTGTCGCTTCTGTTGCTGCTTCATTGCGGCTCTCACGTCTTATTTATATTTTTTATTCTATATCATTTAATATTAATTTAATCATTTTGATTAAATTATGAAATTATTAAAAAAAAGTCAATGTGGAAGTCGTTAATTTTTTTTGTCATTTGTTAGTGGTTAATATAAATTTAGTCATTTTAATTAAATTATTTAAGTATTTCTAAAAAGTTATTTTGAATTTTTTTAATGTGGCACTTTTTTTACAAATGTCAGTGGTTATATTCATTTGTTTTAATAGTTGTAGTAGATTATAATGAGTAGTTTGATTTTTTTTTTCTTTTTTTTTCTCCTAAAAAAACTGTTTTTTCTCAAAAGTTGTTCCAGTTTTGTCATTTAATGGTCAAAGGGCTTTCTTAACCTTTAAAATGGACAATGGGCAAATTTTTAGAATGACTAAAAATGTCATTTTGCTAGCACCAAATTTGATTATATTAGAAGATTAGATTAGTGGTCAAAGGACTTTCTTAACCTTTAAAATGGACACTTGGCAAGGTTTTAGAATGACTAAAAATGTCATTTTTCTAGCACCAAGTTTGATTATATTAGAAGATTAGATTAGATTAGACTAATTTTCTTCCTTTCTCTCTATGATATTTCTCCCCTAAACCAAACAATAGAATGTCATTCTCTCTTCTATCTTTCTCTCTTCCTTTCTCTCACTCTTCTACCACACGGACCCTTATGGTCCCTAAGACGTGGTTGACTTTCAATAGTTTTCGTTTGACATTTTTTGACAAAAAAATATATTTGACGTTAATGAAAGATGGGTAAGACAAGAAAAGAGGAAATAAAACAAAAGGAGGGACATGTGTATATCTTATATTAATTTATGAGCACCGCTATTTAGTAAGAATAGTTTTTGTAAGAAATGTAATAAAGACATTAGAAGCTAAATTATAGGGCACCAACTATTACTACACACCAAATAGCTTGTTTTGTTATTCCCTTATTCTTATATTTCTTTTCTTACCATCTATCATTTCTCTTAATTTATATTAGCATATGTATATTCTTGCTAGTATGAATAGACATCTAAGTTATATATGCACATAAAACCAAGACTTACCATTGACCGTGTGAACGGCAACAAGACTGTGTGATAGGTTGTTTAGGACCCTGAAATATGTATAAGCCACATAAAGTTCAAAACATTGTTGTAAAATAAATAAGATCAATATTTTTGTAGGTATTACAATATTTACCCGCCACTACTATAAGGATCTTTTAGTCCGTTTGAGAAAATAATGTTGCTACCGAAATTTTGAAGAACCCTTTTTATATTCTGCCATTAGTCACAACACAATGACATTTGTCACAACATAATGAGGTATTTTGCTTTTAATACTAATATAATCATATAATTGGAAATGGTTTTTAAAGGCAAACCAATTTACTCTTAATTGATATTATAAAATAGAAAATCATTTGGAGAAACTTATGCAAATTAAAGTGAGAAAAGTACAAATAGGCACTAACTTGGCCTCCATAGTAAGTAGTGATCCAATGGGGACGAGGTGAGACACCAAATTGTTTCTTGCAAGATTTGGCAAAGCTCTTTAGGTCGTAAGGATTAGGTTGGAACATGGTATTATTTCCTATGCCAATGGCTATCACCATTTCACTGCATGTCTGAATGTACAGAGCAGTTGGTATTATTTTTAGATCAATTACATATATGTACGACATAATATTAAAAGGAAAAAATACACAATACATAATTAAATAAAAGTTAATCAAAACAATAATTTAAATCTTATCACATTAAAAGACAACTGACAAAAAAAGTAAGTTATCTAGAAATAATTTAAATCTTCATTGCGAGAAATACTGTCGCAAAATCATTTGGCAAGATTTGACAAGTAGCATGATAGGTACAAGCAATGGAACAGTAGAAATAAGACAAATATACTATGAAATAGGTATATTGATCTCTGAATCAGTGACTACAAAGAATTAAGTACTACTCCAAACTCTTTTATAAGCAACAAACAATTTTTTAGATTCATTGAAAAAGTGATAGTAGTTTACTCCCACCCAATTGCCTCACCTAATTCTTGCCTACCTCCCTCTTTTCTCACTCCTACTTTTATTCACTACCTTAGCTACTATGCGCGAGGGGATCCTACAGAATCTATATTCTCTCTCCTCCAACTCAGCAAAGTTGGTTACAACATTCTCTCCACTACTTTGCACCATTTCCCTTCTTACCCCTTCTAGAGAAAACCCTACCAAACCTATTTCCTTGTCCTGAATTGCCACTTCCCACATTCTCATCATAGCACTTCGCAAGATTGAGCATTTCCCTTAAAATAATTACATGTCCATATGTTGCCATATTGTTAATTGAGTTTATAATTGGATGATAAGGTAAAAGACAATTCAAAAATATGATGAGCTTACATTTTATTAATGCTATAATTCATATTCATATAATTAACAAATAGGAAGTTCATGAGACGTAAATGTAGATGCAGCAACAATTAGCCAAATGTTCTAAATATAAGTATAATTAACACTCATAAGTCATATCACCAAGTTAACTTCTAGCAGATTAAGGAATAGCTTACAGAATCTTATTGACCCAGCTCAATGTTCCTTTATCCCAAAAAGACATAGTCATGATAACATTATCATTGCTAACGAAAATTTCCACTCAGTGAGAAGTAAGGGTGGCAAGAAGGGGTGGATGGCAATTAAAATAGATCTTGAGAAAGCTTATGATAGGCTTAGATGGGAGTTCATTAAGGATACCCTTGATGACATTGGGCTTCCTGAAAACCTAAACTCTCTCATTTGGCATTGTATCTCCTCCCCCACCATGCAAGTTCTATGGAATGGAGAAGCTTTGGAGAACTTTTATTCATCTAGGGGAATTAGGCAAGGAGACCCCATCTCTCCTTACATGTTTGTTCTGTGTATAGAAGACTTTTCCAGGCAATTGAGAAGGAAGTTGATGATGACAACTGGGAACTGTTGTGTAAAATAATGTGTAAGTATACACAGTCAACAAGTAGTATAATGATATGTAAAGTTCGTTCCCACGAGGATTGAAGTTCAATAAATGCTTAATTTGGCTAACAAATTAGTGAGGTAAAATAAAATGACACAAATTTTTGTAATCATCATTTATATCAACAATAAAAGTAAAGGGGTGTGAAAATCAGAGTTGAGAATAAGTTGGAATGCTTTTACTATGTAAATCCATCAAAGTAGGTTAATGATGTATCTAATGCTGCAGCACTAGGTGCTGTCGCATCTGTATATACTTTTCAGATATTTTTCACTAGGGTTGTGTTACAAGGGCTTATGTCTAAGCCTTAAATAAGTTCACCTTATGTCTAAGGCTTAAATAAGTTCACCCTAGGCTACTACGCACCCACAGTGTTCACCTTATGGAACTTGCCCTCCTATGTCTAGGGTTTTAAGCAAGGAGTGTTAAAGTGTCCTTTAACACCCACTATCCATATTATCTTTTGAGATCTATTCATAAACCTTTTCACAGTTAATAAATGCTACTTGAAATTAGTTGGCCATTTCTAATTTAAGATAGAAATATTACCACACAAAAGATAAAATGCTAAAACATCAAATACACTTCATTAATAATACTAAAACTTCAGTACATAGATCTAAGCATCCCAACTATGAGTGATTAGCTCATAATTAGCGAACAACACAAGAAATACAACTTAAACATAGATGCTAAAGTCATAGCCGAAGATACAAGAGAGAAATTACACTAAGAAGAGTAAAGCTGAGTGTAGGCTCTAAGAACAGTGGCTTGGTGGTACGAAGCAGCTCCCAAACTTGGCAATTCTTTAAGTATGCCAGCTCCTGTAATTGCTGCAGCAATACTCTCAGCAACGGTGTTTACGCTTTGGTGATTTGAGGTAGCTAGGGTACAAAAATGGAGGAAAGCCATGTCTAAACTTTCTCCTTCTGACCTCGCGTAGTAAATGAAGAGGAAAGGCAATCTTAACTAGTCCTAGGGTTAGTGATCCAAGAAAACCCTAAAAGAGAGGCGCCCTTTGTCCACTAGTGTGCCCAAAAGTACATTGTACCTAGCAAAAAGGTGAAATATTCTTTTCTTCATGTGCTGGTTTCCTTAGTACAACAATCATCCTTATCTGACAGCTGGCATGCGCTAAAATCAGCGCCTCCAACTTCCCCTCTCATCTGTTGCAGGAATGCGTTGTCGTGGCACCTGTTGCTGCAGTAATGCAACACACATATGAAAACACAAATGGGGCACCAAAGTGCCAAATACCACTAAACGAGGAATACAACCTTAACTCTCTAAAACATAATATTCACAAGGATAAAACACATAATTAATTGAGAACATACAATGATTTACACTTAAGAATGTATAAATAACTCTTATAAATAAGAGTTATCAGGAACCAATCCAGATTACTAGGGGAGGCCTAAAAATTTCCCATTTAGCTTTTGCTGATCACTTAATTTTCTTTGCCGAGGCCTCTCTGGAGCAGGCCCAGATTATCCAAGACACCTTGCAGAACTTCTGTCTTAGCTCTGGGCAAAAGGTAAGTCAAGAGAAGACTAGGGTGTATTTTCCAAAGAATGTACCTAGACTTTTGAAGAAGAACATTTGTGATGTAATGGGATTCCATTCAACTGCGGATCTTTGAAAATATTTCGGGGTGCCTATTTTTCATAAAAGAGTGGGGCTGAATACTTTCAACTATGTCTTGGAAATCTAGAACTTTGTCCTTTGTAGGCAGAGTCACACTGGCTAAATTAGTGGTGCAAGCAATGCCCACTTACATAATGCTATCCAGTGTTCTTCCTAGAGGTACTTTTGACGAAATTTATAAACTTTGTAGGAATTTCATTTAGGGTAATGAGGAGAATCACAGAACTGTACATTTATTGAGTTGGGATAAAATTTTCAAACCTAAGATTGATAGAGGGCTAGGTTTGAGATCCACCAGAGCTGCTAATAAGGCCTTTTTGTTGAAAGGTCTTTGGAATTTCTGCTCAAACCATGGTGCTCTTTGGTGCTCTCTTCTTCGTAGCAAATTCAAGTGTGGCTGAAGAGCATTCCCTAAAATGGATTTTAGCAGGAGCAATTTGTGTTGGAAAGTTGGCAATGGTGAAGATACTCGTTTTTTGGAAGGATAATTGGATCCTTAATTGTGAAGCCTCAACTTGCTACCTATCTGTGAGGATGACTCAAACCTCTCCATAAGTCACTTTCTCACATACAATGGAGAGTGGAGTGTGGGGTTGTTTGAGACTCTACTTCTGGAGGAGGTGATTCAAAAAATTTCTAACTATCCCCCTCCTTTAATTTTACATCATGATGATGATTACACTTGAGCTTCTTCACCAAGTGAGCATACCTAACTCAATTAGGCTTGACTACAAGTACTACCAATGCAAGCTTCAAAATCATATGGAAGTGGAAAGGAACGGAAAGAATTCGTACTTTCTTTGAAAATTGGGACACGAAGCTTTGCTCACGAATGTGGAACGTCAGAGAAGACATGTGTCTTCCTTCAGTACTTGCCTGATGTATGGAAATGATGGTGAAACCTTGCTTCATCGTTTCAGAGACTGTCATGCGAGCTTAGCAATTTGGAACTGCCTCAAAGTCAGAAAACAGAGGCGTTTTTCAATATTACGAATTGGAAGAACCGGTTGATGGAAAATATCAAACATAAAGAGGAAAGCAATGAGGAACCTTACTGAAGTATTCTATTTGGTGTCACTCTTGATACAATCTACAGGATTCGCAATGAACATGTCTTTGCCCAGAGATCGCAAACAACACAATCGTCTCATCGTTGAAACAGACTCCTCGGAGGCAATCGATCTCCTCGCCGTTGGGATCTTAGGTGATAATTCTCTTCAACATCGGGTTTGCACTATTCTTGATGTTGGTGGAGCGTGAAGTCAATTATGTGGCTGATAAGCTTGCCAAAGTCGGTCAATGTATTAGTGGCAATTTAGTTATTTTTGATTGTATCCCGGACTTTTTGGTTCATGTTCTCGCTCTTGATGGGTGTGATGTTTCTGGACCGGGTTGTCGGTAGTTGATGTTTGTGTTGAAAAACATGGCATCCATAGAAATTATAGCGGAAAGCTCTAAAAGTCTATTATATTAAAAGTAGTACTAGTAAAATATTACAAATGGAAGAGATGACTACAAATGAGTCTACTGTCTACCTTTTATACTAATTAACTAATGAACCTTACTATCTAATGATCTTACTATCTAATGGGCCTTACTAACAAACTAATGGGCTTACCACCTATATTTTAACAGCTTCCCGCAAGCTGGACGGTGTTCACAACACTTCCAGCTTGGGATAAGCAATACAAAGATACTATAAAAACAAGGAAAATAAAGACAATCCGAGTTGGTAGCAGTTGAGGTGCATAGCTCCTAGAGGTCTTCGACCAACTTTTGGGCCCCTTCAATCTTCTTCTAGCGTCTCCACAACATTCACTTCAAAAGAATCAATAAACTCCATTCTTTGGTATAACCATCCAAGTGTCAAAGAAATCAACAAAAGCTTAACCATCGAACAGAAACCACAACTCAAGGTTTAACCACTCCGAGGAAGCAGCAATCCAATGCTTAACCATCAAGCAAAAGCCACAACTCAAGGCTTAATCACTTGAAGGAAGCAAAATGCTTAACCACCATAGGGCAGAAGCTAATCTCAACAAAGACATAGGGCAAAAGCTTAACCACCAAGCAGAAACTATTCCAAAAAGTTTAACCACTTGGCAGAAGCACATCAACGCTTAACCATCAAGAGTACATCACTCAAGACAGAAGCAAAATCTCAATGCTTAACTATTTATAGCAGAAGCATCATGCTTAACCACCATAGACAGAAGCTAAAATCAACAAGACATAGAGCCAAAAGCTTAGCCACCAAATAGAAACTATACCTCAAAGTTTAACCATTTGGTAGAAGCAGAAATATCAAAGAGAGCAAAGCTTAACCATCCATGACAAAAGCATCATGCTTAACCACCACAAACAGAAGCTAACAACTAGCCAATAAGGCAAAATATCAACAAAACCATGAAATCCAACCCAACATTGTCTTCAATCTTCATTCATTTAGAGAGACAAAGTGCAAGCATAAGACAAATACAAATAATGTAGCATAAGAAACCCATTGCTACGAACCTTGAATCTTTAGATGCAAAGCCAAACAAGATAACCAACAATTAGAGTGGAAGAGCAACTATAATCACCAACCTCTGTAAGCTTAGTCAAGCCAAAAGCAACAACATAAGGTTTTAATGCAGAGCTAATGGAACAGCCAAAAATAGGAATGTGTGACTCAAACCAGCAGTATTCTCGAGCCTGCAACTGTGCCAATGCTAAAGCAGCACAAGAAAAATTTATCTTGGATGGTTGTAAAAATATGGCTTTTTTAAGCATGGTAGTATGTAGCTCAAGGGCTGTCTTGGGATTGCTATTTGGAGCATAACAAGCTGCCACGACATCATATGAAAACAATTCTTTTGCATCCAAGATACTGACTGTTATAGATCCACAAAACATAGAATTTGAACAACCTAGAATTATTTTAGGCATTTCATCATACATCTGCCGTGCATTTCACTAAAGAAGAGATCATGGTTGTCCAAGACACAACTTCACCATCATCATTTACCAACGCAGGCAAATTGTATGCTTCCACAGTATAATCACATTTTTATTTGACATGAAGATCGCACCATACCCTGCCATTTAGATGCACAAACACCCGTATCATAGCCAGAAAGCTTCAACAACTTCACTACAAAACCCGAAACAGCCAGCATAACATGGTCCGGAAATCATAACATGAAGGTTGGTCTCATTAATTGATCATATGAGAGAATGAAGAACAACCGAGAGCAAGTCATTCTTGCATTGAGTCACATCGCTTACAGAGATCTGAATATTTCCAGCAAGGTAAGCAAAATCAGAAAACCAAACTCGCTATCACTGATGCACCTCATGCAAATCGTAACAATATCGGAAACGAACACGATTAAGCGGAATCGCACAAATTACAAGCAAAATCGAAACAGAATCGAGGGACGATTCCAAAACGAAATCGAATCACGATCAAGGAATGACTCAAGGAAAAGAAATCAGTGTAAGAAAACACTGAAATGCGTTAAATCACGTTTGCGGAGAGATGCAGAAAGCGCGAGGAAGAAGAGAAAGAAAATAGGGCTTCACAGAGAGAGAAAACGAACGTGCGAAATGAAATCGAATATTCAAAATCATCCAACTCTAATGGATCTTGAGCATCATCAGAGTTCAAAAAACGAAAGAATGGATCCGATGTAAAAGCAAATCGAATCTATAGGAAATAAAGGTAAAACAGATCTGATGCAAACACAAAAAACAGACGGAAAAAAATGAAGGAAAACTAAAAATAAATAAATATGAATGCACCTGAATTTATGGAGGATATCATGTTTGCTCTGATACCATGTTGAAAAACATGGCATCCATGGAAATTATAGAGGAAAGCTCTAAAAGTCTATTATATTAAAAGTAGTACTAGTAAAACATTACAAATGGAAGAGATGACTACAAATGAGTCTACTATCTACCTTTTATACTAATTAAGTAATGACCTTACTATCTAATGATTTTACTATCTAATGGGTCTTACTAACAAACTAATGAGTTTACTACCTTTATTTTAACATGTTAAGAGTCCCACATTGGATGTGATATGGCCTGAAACAGAGTTTATAAGTGGGAGACATCTCTCACCTTACAAGTTAATTTTGTGGGGTTGAGCTAGGCCTTAACCACATTCTAAGATGGTATCAGAGCCAATCCAAGATCCGCTGGACCACCCGCTATCAGCCACTCGGGTCACGCTCCAGTTGTTTAGTCCTGGGCGTGAGGGGGGTGTGTTAAGAATCCCACATCGGATATGATATGGCCTGAAAAAGAGTTTATAAGTGGGATGCATCCCTCACCTTACAAATCGGTTTTGTGGGGTTGAGTTAGGACTTAACTACCTTCTAAGAGTTTGTTTGGGCCTTAGAGCCTATGTCTCATATACGCCATAAACATAAAGTCGGCAGCCGCGGGTCACAGATGATATGATAATGCAGACTAAAACAAAAAGGCATTCAAGCATCTTTCGTGGGAAGCACTAGAAAACCTAGTGGTCCAAGTTAACCTATGCCATATATAGGAACAGTTCTCTAACACGAAAGTAATTATAAATTTTTTTACTTCCTGAAATATCATTCAAAATTAATTGAAGGTGTGGTGGTCGTTTAAAGAAGTGGGAAGTTTAACATTAGTATCATTTGACATTTTTCATGAAATTAAACTCCAAGTGGATCCTGAATGTCATGTTAAATCAAATTTTGAAAGAATGCTACTTCCTAATTAATACCAAAGCATATTAAAAGAAACATTTATTATACTTCATAAATTAATGCAATGCAATTACCTGCCATCTCCAACCTACATCTGTCTCAGTTATATTTCTAGGGGCATTGACTTTGCATGTACCATTTCCTCTATAAGCCACAACCCCTGCATATATCTTACTAAGGATATCACTTCCAAAAGAAGCTCTATCAATTCCCTTACATATCACACTAACTGGATATCTTGGTGGATGATTATATTGAGCAGCATAAGTGTACATGCTTTCCAAGTACTCTATCAACTCATAAGACTGATTTATGGGACTGCAAAAAGTGACATTAATTGTGAATACATTTAACTTCACTCTTAAATCCTCCTAGTCTAAACAAATAAAGGGAAGAAAAGAAAAGGAAAAACATTTACTGGCAAGCGTTGAATCTCTGGCTAAGAATTGAAGAACCGTTTGAAAGAGAAGCTACTCTATCGATTTCTGACCAAGAATTACGTATCGCTTCATAACATGTCTCACTTTCTTCCTGCATTCCAATTAAATAACTCCTCATCAAGCCATCTTCATGATGCAATCAGTGAAAAATTAAACATATAAATAAAATATCAAAAATAAATTACTCGGAAATCCCTTGAAACAACATCATAGTAAGCATCATATCGCGTGATATTATCAAAATAGAGGATTGGAGCTGAAGAGGCCAAGGCACCAATGGCCACGTGGGGATATTTGAGCCTAAACCATGATGCAAGCACTGCATAACAAAATTTAGCAACAAACAAGACAATAACATTTAGGTAAAAATAGCAATAACTTGTAAGAGAACAATGTATGTGAAGGTATAATTTTAGAAACTAACTTCCACCGTATGATTCTCCGATGACAACCACCGGAGATTTTGGGGCATGTAATGATTTCTTTATATGTATGAGTATTGACGCATAATCTGCAATGGCTTGAGCTGAATTTAAATACCCAAGGGTACTTGCATTATTAAATGCTTCTTCTCTTGATCTAAATGGTATTGATTTCCCATAGTATCGGTGCTGATGAGAAAATTAAGAGTCTATCAAATTCAAATCAAGTATTTGAATTAGATAATTGAATATTAAAAGTAAAAGTTCCATTTAATTAATACCTCTATGTATACTAAGAGAGCTTTGAAAGAAGCAGCATTATCAGTCATAAATCCTACAACCTTAGGAGAATTATCTATTGGTGCTTCAGCTCCCAAGTAAGCAAATATTGGGGCACTAGTATTAGCACCACCCCAATACTTAAAATTGATCAAATACCTATGTTGAAATGTGTTGTAGCTTTCAGGTTTATAATTGAAGTGATCTAGTTCTTGTTTGTAAAAGAATGTTTCAACATCTCCTGTATCATCTACAAGCTGGGATGAAGGGTCGTGTAAGGTTGTTTCCCACTCAACAAATGGACTCAACCTTGGAATTGTCAACGAGTGTGTTGCGGTGAGAGATGATGTGTATATGAGAAAGATGACAAGAAGCCATTTAAACAACATGGGATGGTGTTTTTGTTCCATTCCAACAAAGGAGAAGAATAGCTTTGAGTATTCCAAATGTGTCAATAATGCAGGTAATTTATCGCTCTCAGTTGTATTACTCAAAAGTTGACACATGTATCACACTAATTTAATATCAACATGATGTAAGCATATAAATATATAAGTCAATCATATTTCTCAGTGAAATTTACCTTTGAGATCTATGAAACACTGTCACTTATAGTCACTAAATTTGTGGAAATTGCAAACACATCCTCAAATATCTTTTTAATGAGTCATTTTGGTTCTCAAATGTGTTTTTTGTTAGTCGTTTTGGTGCTTAAATGTGTTTTTTTTTTGTCATTTTAGTTCCTAAATACATTCATAGACTATAATGACAATGTCTCGCACATTAAGGGACTAAAATAAATTTAACTGCCGTGTTATTGAAGGGAGTGATTCCATTGCCTGCTGAATAAGTTTTGATTACTTAGACACTTAATATTAAATTTGTCAAAAAAATGCCACTTAATTGAAGGGTCATTTACAAATTTAAACATAATAAAAAATAACTGCATAATTAAAGAGTCGACATGACAGGGGCCATTCTTTTAAGAAATAATTGAAAAATATTAAATATTAT
Organism: Astragalus membranaceus; assembly: GCA_039519185.1. Lineage (NCBI taxonomy): Eukaryota > Viridiplantae > Streptophyta > Magnoliopsida > Fabales > Fabaceae > Astragalus > Astragalus membranaceus. The sequence goes on from CM076846.1 coordinate 215,639,205, forward strand.
AAATAAATAGTCTTCTTGTTGTCCCATGATTGACAACAAGCACCAAAATGTAACTAAGTTTTCCCCAAATAAAAATATAAGAAAATATTGTGTTAGGAAAGTTAATATTTTTTATAAAATAAAAATATACTATAGCAAAGTCTACGGTTAATAGTTCTTGTGTACAAAAATTAATTCAACAAATACATTCTATTGACCACCTCTGATCAGCTTTGACAAATTACCACCTACAAAAGCTGAATTTTGAGTATGGAAACCACAATTTTAATGATATAAGCAAAAACAAATATTTCTACAATTTTAAAATCTCACTAGCAGTATACCCCAGCGCACGCACGGGTGTTGTCGTGTCATTTTTATTAATAGATTTAGACATAATTTAATTAGTCGGAATATTATCCCGTGAAAATCAATACTAATTTAAAGTAGATAAACAAAAAACTTTAAATTGTAATTGAGTTAGTCCGAACATTACCCCGTGAACATTTACCAGCAATACACCACAAGAAAAGTTGGACTTTGCGGCGGGGAAAATCCGCCGCAAAAGCCAAATTTGCGGCGGATATTTGGAATTTGCGGCGGAATTTTGCCGCCGGTAGCCAGCTCGAAGCAAACGCGTTGCGGCGGATTTAGTGGCGCCGCAAAATCCACCGCAAATTTGCGGCGGATAATCCGCCGGAAAAGGGGACAAATTTTTCCCGCAAAATATCCGCCGGAAAGTGCCCAATATCCGCCGCAAAGTATCCGCCGCAAAGTACCCGTTATCCGCCGCAAAGAACCCGTTTTATTTTTAAAAAAAATGAATATAATTTTTTTAAAAAAACGTTTTATTTAAAATTCCGCCGCAAACGACACAAATCCGCCGCAAAGTACCATTTTTTTTAAAAAAAATTATCATTTTTAAAAAATAAATTTTATTTTTTTAAAAAAATCGTTTTAATTAAAAATATATATTATTTTATTAACTTTTTTAATTATTGATAAAAAAATAAAATCCAATAACTAATTAATTTTCAATTTAAAAAAATAAAAATTGGGAAAAGCAGTAAAATATTATCACCAAAAAATATCTATACAATTAATAAAATATCCATACAAAAAATAAAATAATCTAAAGCTACTGGGGTGCCTGCCGGTCAATGTCATCAACATTATTATAATATGTATCATCTTGAAGTAAAGCACTGAGCGATGACATTTGGACATTAAGATCAATGTCCAGCGGGGGTGACCGCTGCTGGGGGTACTGCTGGTTTGGATGGATCAGGGGTGACTGATGTTGGGGTTGCTGGTATGGCTGGCGGTGTGACTGATGTTGCTGCTGGTATGGCTGGAATGGCGGCGCATACTGCGGTGTATACTGCGGGGGATATTGGGGTGCATACGGCAGGGGATACTGGGGTGCATACTGCTGCTGGTAGTAATGCTGCTGTGGCGGCGGCGGGTAGGATGCTGATGAGGATGGCCTCGAGTGCTGAGACACCATCTGATCCTGCAATAACTTAAAGCGCTCCTCCATGCGCTCCTCAGCTACCCTAGCCTGCTCCCGAATTGCCTGAATTTCCCGATCACTTTGATCCCGAAGCGCCTGCATTTCCCGATCGCTTTGCTCCTGCCGCTCGACAATCTGACGCTGAGCCTCGCTCAGTTTCTGCGTCAATTGCCTAACCTCATTCAACTCACCAGCATTGGAAACATAATTGCGACCAGTCGAGGATCCAGAATGTGAATCTGATAGACTCGGAATAATGCTTGTTCGAAAAGCAGCCGGTCCAATACCACCTGATCCTACCAGACGATTAGTCTTTTGGGGACCAACTGCTCTCTCCCAAACATCACGAGCTACTCTAGCCTCCTCCACTGGATCGACAGCTGCCCCACTGCTCTGTTGTGACTGATGGTACTCAGCCATCCCACCCTCAAAGCTCTCCTGAAAAAAATAACCCAACAAATAAATAACTAATTATTAATATAAATAATAAACATTAATTAATATATAATTGTAAAAGTAGTTTTACCTGAATACGCCTCGCCCGATCTGTAACGTACTCACCAGTCTCCTCCACCATATGCATGTGACAATGCAACCCAGGCAAAGTGATTGGCCTTTGTTCCCTCTCCACCTATATATATATATATGTACATAAATATATATATATTATTAATTAAATACACATATTGAAAATGACTAGTTAATTATTATAAATAATTAATTAATTAATCAAGTAATAAATTAAGTAATAAATTTACCAAACGCATGTAATGCGTTGCAGTATTAACACTCCCCCCCCCCCCTCGTGTGTGTGTGTGCAGCCACCTTTTTCAAAAGCACGGTTCTTCTTGGCTTTCTCACAATAATTCTTAAATGCTTCATCTTTCTGCCAATACTCATTAAACTCAGCCCAAATTGAGTCTCCCATATAAGATGGCTTCGTACCCGTATTGCGCGCCCTCCGCATCAATTCAGAATAGCGATGAGAACATCTCTTATGGAACACTCTCTCAATTGCGGCTTGCTCCCCTGGATACCATGTACATTTTTCCTATTTAAGAAATTTACAATAATGTTGTTAATTATAAGGCAATAATTAATTAATTAATCAAGTCAATAAGATAATACACCAAATTAATTATTTCGTAGAATCGAATAACTTACCAAAAATGATCTTAACATCTTCTTATTTGCATCCTTATCTTTTCTAACTTCCGTCCAGTTCTTCCAGCTCTTGGTAAAATTCTCCTTGATTGTTTTTGTGATGGCGGTAGCTGAAGCCTTCGAAGGAATAAAACTGCATTAAAAAAAGATGAATTTTGTTACACCAAATATAAGTTATATATAAATGGCAACAAAAATAAATTAATAAATAATAATATAGATATATATATATATATATATATATATATATATATATATATATATATATATATATATATAGACTTACGAATCGCCAACAATCTGCAATATGATACGCCCATCAGGTGTAACCCTAATCACATCAGTCCCATCAATGAATGTGCGTACCCTATCCGCATCAACATGTGTCGGGGATAAGCCCTCAGTACCAACAGGAATCGATGGGCCCCCTGCAGTACTAGTACTAGCACCATCCTCAGACACAGGTGGTGGCAAATATCCGCCAGTAGTAACAATAACACGCGTAGGCTGAACACGGCGCCCTAGGCGAGTAGATGTCTTCCGCCTGCTAGTGCTGGCGGCATCAGGAGGTGGAGGAGGAACATATGCGCCGTCATGATCGGATCCCGAGTCATCATGAGATGCCATATCTGTATCTAAACATATACATTTAAACAAACAAACATATACTAAACAAGGTTAACATAAACATATACAAAACTCATTAAAATAAATAATTCGAATCCCATTCATTCTCAAACAAATAACATCCTTCATTAAAAATAACATCCTTCATTAAAAATAGAATTGTTGAAACATAAATTACATCCTTATATAATTGATTGAAACATAAATAACTAATTTGAATCCCATTCATTCTCAAAATCATCATCATCGGAGGAGTAAATTCTTGATACACCAATGTGGTCTGTTGCATCTTCACCATCAGCATCTTCGTCATCAACAACTTCATCGCCGGTGTTTAGCTCATCACATAAACGAACAATGGGTTCAATTTGAATCACTTCATTTACATTAGACATCTCTTCCAATTGATATGGCATATCTTCCACCGTGTCATCATTTGTCTGATCAATGCGACCTCTTGGTTTTGTTTTAATTGCGACACACCAACCACGCCTATCAGTCTGCATTGATGGATAAGGGATATAATAGACTTGTCTCACATTTTGTGCAATGACGAACGGATCATACGGTCGATATCTACCATTCATTTTAATGTCCACTGTATTTGACTTTGGATTCACCTTTGTTCCTCGAGCAGACGGATCAAACCAATTACAATAAAAAACCACTACCTTTGGACTAAAATCTAGATGGGGGTACTGAAGTTCATATATGTGTTGAACCACACCATAAAAATCATCTTCACCTCCTCCAGTGACCCCCTTCATGCACACTCCACTATTGACTGTCTCTCTACCCTGTGTCCATTCATTGGTGTGAAATTTGTATCCATTGACAAAGTATGTGTGTCATTCTTTAACACATCTTCGAGGACCGTCTGATATGTTCCTCAAGTGTTGGTTGGTAGGATTTGGCGGGAGGGAATACACATATTGACTAAACCACATTGGAAAATGCGCATGAATATGAGCAGAAGATTGGTCTTCACGTACTGCCTCTGATGACAAGAACTCCCTAAAAAGAAATAATTTAATTGTTACACTTGTCTACTATATTAACTAATTAAGATCGATTGTTAATGTTGAGGAACATACTCAATAAATGGTTTGCACCTCAGTACAGTTTATCAACACATGAACATGTGCTGAACTTAACTCTTCATCTGTTAGCCAGTGAGTTGACTCCTTCCCAGATGGACGACCGGGTAGACAAAAGACAGACAAAGCCAAAGGATGTCGCCATTCAGTATCCACTTCATTTCGACTGCTTCCAGGAGCAAACTGATTCTTGAAATAATGAGAACAAAAATGTGTTGTTTCACGGTGTAGGTAAGAAGAACATATCGATCCTTCAACTCTAGCTTTGTTTTTCACCGATCTTTTTGAATCACCCATGAACCTAGAGAATATGATATTAATATAATAGTCATATATTTTAATTTAAACTTGTTTCTTATATTATAATTAAAAATTAGCTGACCTTTCAAACGGATACATCCATCTGTATTGGACAGGTCCGCCAAGTTTAGCTTCATATGCGAGATGCACCGGTAGATGCTCCATAGAATCAAAGAAACCAGGTGGAAATACTCTCTCCAACTTGCAAAAGATAAGTGGGATGTCTTTTTTCCATTTTTGAAAGATCATCAGCTTTTAGCGTTGCAGAACACAAATTCTTAAAGTATTGACTTATTTCAATGAGCGGATTCAAAACGTGTGTTGGCAACGAACTAAAAGCGATCGGAAGTAAGCACTCCATGAATACGTGACAATCATGACTCTTCATCCCATGCAACCTCCCATTATCCACATCCGCACATCTAGATAAATTGGAAGAATAACCGTCTGGCATTTTCAACTCTTTTATCCACTGATAAACTGCTTTCGCTTGTTCGGTAGATAAAGTATAATTGGCTTTGGGTTTCAAAATCCTAGTACCTTGCTCAACCAACAACAAATCCTTTCGTCTACAGAAATGATCTATATCCTTCCTAGCTTTCTCATTGTCTTTCGTTTTGCCTTTCACGTTCATGACAGTGTTAAATATGTTGTCAAAAAAATTCTTCTCTATATGCATGACATCGAGATTGTGTCTCAATAGATTATCTTTCCAATAGGGAAGTTCCCAAAAAATACTTTTTTTTGTCCAATTGTGCCATTGTCCATAGCCATCTGGACGAGAAACAACACCGGCTACGACTTCCACAGGAGGGATATCCCTAACACTATTCCAAACTTCCTCTGGTGTCAACTGACGAGGAGGTCCAGCTGTTTCAACATTTCCCTTGATGAACGCATATTTCTGCTTTCTAAATGGGTGATCCATAGGTAAGAACCTACGGTGCGAGTCAAACCATGAAACTTTTCCTCCGTATTTAAGACTAAAAGCCTTTGTGTCAACCATGCAAATCAGACACGCCATCTTACCATGTGTCCCCCATCCAGACAACATTCCATAGGCAGGGAAGTCATTAATGGTCCACATCAAAGCCGCCCTCATCACAAACTTTTGTTTGCGTGCCACATCATAAGTTAAAACACCATTCCACAACCTTTTTAGGTCATCAATCAAAGGTTGAAAATAGATGTCAATACCAGCTGTTGGATTACTTGGCCCTGGAATAATAGAATTTAAAAACATGTATGGTTTGGACATACACATTTCTGGAGGAAGGTTGTATGGGGTAACAATAACTGGCCAACATGAATACGATGTTGCCGAGGCTTGAATATATGGTGTGAAACCATCAGAGCACAAACCAAGCCGAACATTGCGTGGATCACTGGCAAAATCTGGATGAACACGATCAAAATGCTTCCAAGCTTCACCATCAGATGGGTGACGTAATTCACCAGAATTATTTCTATTTTGATGGTGCCATGTCATTTTACCCGCGGTCTCCATTGAAGTAAACATCCTCTGTAGCCTTGGAATAAGAGGCAGATAGAACATTGATTTTCGTGGAACCGGTTTGCCTCTGCTCATCCCTGATCTACTGACACGATAGCGTGGTTGTCCACACAACTTGCATTCCGACAACTCTCCATCATTTATGCCAAACTCATTGTTATAATAGAGCATGCAACCAGACACACAACAATCAATCCTTTTAGATTTTAAGCCAAGCTTCGATACCACTCTTTTAGCTTCATAATAACTTTGCGGTAAACTCCCTCTAATGGGGGTTGCATCCAACATCATTTTGGTCATATATTCCATGCACAACTCAACAACATTAAATTGAGACTTAAGACCCAACAACCGAACACACATTGATAATTTTGAGTCTGTAGATCCTTCAAATATGGGTTTATTTGTCTCACTCAAATACATGTAAAACCTTTGAGCTTCCTCATTTGTTTGAGCTTCCTCATTTGGAACTTTGTCAGCATCTGGTTCTTCAAAATCCAAATTTACTCCAACAGCATCAGATATCATTCCCTGATAAACATCTAACGGTTGTATTCCCCATCCTTCAGATGTCGTAGTCACTGGATAACTACTTGATGTGTGATCTACTACTTCAACCGGAACATTAACCGCTGGAACTGCAGCTACCCCTAGCGCTCCTTCCCCGTGACGACTCCATGTCCAATAATTTGGCCTAAACCCATTATTGTACAAATGAAGTCTAACTTCATGTTCATTTTTTATAGCTCGAAATGAACATTTCAAGCACGGACATCTAATACCGCATTGTCGCCCAAATTCTTCATGATCAATGTACTTAGCACAAAAAATAAACTCTTCTACTCCTTCTACACACTACTACAATTTAGGCTTTTCGCATCGGTTAAAAATGACTTTTCGCATCGGTTCCGTGTCCGTTATAGATTCAGGCGATGTTAAAAGTACGCACCTTTTGCATCAGGTACAGACCTGATGCGAAAAGTATTTTTCGCATCAGTTGTATTACCACCCGATGCCAAAAGTCCATTTTAATTAGATTTTAACACCTTTTTGGTATCGGATTTTCAGAACCACCTGATGCGAAAAGTACTTTTCGCATCAGGTCCTGATGGGAACCGATGTTAAAACTAACTTTTTTTTTAAAAAAAAAAATCTCAACAGCTAGATCTAACAAATAGTGCCTACAACAGAAGCTTTAGAAAAAAGTTATAAAAATTATCAGATAACCTACAACAAACAAATGAGTTCCTGAATCCAAATGTGAGGATCACTTTTATTATTACTAATAATCTGAAGAGTTAGTTCAAGATCTTGCTGATGGATTGGAAGGTCGTTTCCAGGACTACATGATGTTTGTTGCAGCATGTGGTAAGTATTGTAAATACATGAGAAAAATAAATCAAGTTGTTTTCTATAGAGAATAAAATGAAAGTAAAACTGTTAGATGATAGTTTACAAAATAGCCACAATGACTAGCAAGAAGGCAGAAGAGAGCCGCATAAAACCTCGAGAATGAGAGATTGTGTCTCCTTGTCTTCAGCAATCAACTCAAATGTTTGATCCCAAACAGGATTCAAGTTGTTGTCAATAACCTTGGTCTTAACCTTAAATAAAGGTCGAATATACAAAACCACATAAGGATCTGACTTTCCAATCATTTCCATATTCTTTAAACCAATTGCTTTCACTACAGTCACTTTAAGACTACCCTGGGGTTTAAGCCCCAGTTCACTGCAACAAAGAAATAAATTGCTGCTCAGATTTCGATCGAATAAAACGAAAAATCGATTGAATACTTGTACAAAATTTTCAAACTCATTAAAATTGTCACTGAGATATAGTAACATACCAAAGGGCATAAACTTTCATAAGATTTAAATTTACCTAGTATCAACAGGTATACCACCAAGTGGAACAACAATCCTATGAGGCCATTGGAGCATATCAGTAACAATTGAGTTAACAGTATCCTACAAAATGATAGGTAAAATTAACAAATGTTAGTTAAACAGTACAGGGGAAAGAGTTATACAAAAAAGACAGAACTCACATCAATCATATCTGAAATTCCGGGAAGAGCTGTCAAACTTCCACCAACAGCTTTCAGAGTATAATCAATCCTCGGCTTTGGCTGATTCAATTTTAATGGTAAAGTCAGTTATTCTAAGAGTGAAAAATTAATATCAGTTTAAGATTGAATTGCGTAGTTGGAAAGGCTGATAAAAGTTCTCAAATATTCCAGGACTACAAGATGGTTTCCACCATCTCAGCTTTTTATGTCAACCATCCCTTAATATGTAGCATGCAAACAGGTGCTGAGTGTTTGCAAGTCAACCAAAGTCACACACCAACACAACACAACGAACTACAATTTCAATAAAACTTGTTTGTTGGCTCGAACAATGATCTAGCATGGTATGGTGCATTGGATTTTAGAGTGTGCTACGAAGGCAAGTGAGGTTTAAGCAAACTTTTTGTTTTTGAAAAGAAAAATGATTATTCCCCAAAAATAAGCTAAGCAACAGTATCATAGAACAGAATGTGCAGAGGAAATACTACTCTTTGATAATAATACCTTCAATTTTTGGAGCCACATTTCCAAGTGACAGCTTGCTGAACTTCAATGAGGTAATTCCAGGAGGTCTGTACTCTTCCAGTAGAGGTTCAACAGATTCCTTGATCACCATTGTTGCTGCCTAAAGGTGAACAAACTCCAAAGTAAAACATCACATTCATGATACTCAAAGAGGAAACAATCCTCTTGAAAGATGAAACTTCAATGACACGATGAAATTAACACGCGATTGTTGTCTTAACATTTATTAACATTAACATATAAGTACATTTCTGTGTTGCTATTTCTAAAGCAAGAATCAAATAAACACACGATAGGTAATACCTGAGGAAAAATTTTCTTTCAATCAACAACAAAAATGCTATCTTAGATGAATATACTATGATACCATACCAAATAAGCAATCTGATTATGATTGCACAATACATTAAACATATTGTATAAAATAACATGCTCAACTAGAGAAATTAGGGAAGCATCAAGTTCTAACTTCTAACAAATGAAATAAATGTTGCAAAAATCAACGGATGACACTGCACAAAGTGTTGTGAATTATTATAAAAATGAGCAGGAAAGCATACTCACTTCTGCCACAAATGGCCAGAGTTTGGCCAGCATCTTGTTCAGCCATTTCACCTGAAAAAGCCGGTGCAACAAAGCGTCAAAACTCAAAACAGCATAGTTGCACCAAAATAATAGGTGAAATATATAAACTCGTTTCAAATGCCAAGTAATATCTAGAAAGGTTAAAATATCATTTTAGTCCCTGCAAAAATAGAAAGTTTTGATTTTAGTCCCTGTAAAAAAAATTTCACTTTTGTCCCTCCAATTTCCAAAACCATCACTCTTCAGTTATACCTATTGGAATTTGAAAGAACTCATCCAAACATTGTTATCCCTTGACTTCCGGTTTGCAACAAGAGTGTGAGGATCACTTTTATTATTACTAATAATCTGATATCTTGAAGCTGTCTTATTAGACTTTGCTCGCTGTGTTTTAATTCTTTCACTTGATACACAGAGTCTGTCTTCCAATGAGTGAAGTGGTTCACTTGGAAGACAGACTAACATGAACTATGACATGAACTAATTAATGTTAAATTAATTAAAACATTCACTAACCTTGCTGGTTTTGAGAACAGCAAGAAGCTGATTTTTGTATTCCACACCATCATCACTCTTGTCAATCTGGTCTATAACATGCAGCATTGTTGCAGTGGCCAACACAGAAGGTAGACAACCAACAAATCTTGAATCTAACATACCAAATCATAAAAAAATCAATTAAACACTGTTTTCTTTTTAAGTATACTACTCTTTCGTACTGATTAAAAAGTTATAGTACTAACTAGTTTTTAATAAATTATTAGTCAAATAATGAGTACTAATGAGAGTAAGAGAGGTTGAGTTACCTAAACAATGCAACAATCAGAACTAAGCATCCCCTTGAATGAACGAAAACAGGCAGAATTGGTTAGCTCACACATTTACAAGAAGATGAGTTATAATGAGTAAATATTCAACATGCTACCCATACGTTACCTTGCGATCAGGATCCGCATATAGGCAATCCATTGGAAATAGTAACTGAGCATACAATACCCAAATCAAGATAATGACCATCCATACTGCTATCCTCAGCTAATTTGAAACACAAATTGTCAGTCTTCAATGAAGTGGATTTAAAGTTGAATTACAAACCACTAAAACAAAATATACTTCAGAGTTCAGACTAACAACTAAAATTATTTCTCTCAAACATGACACTTCATCTAAAAACCTTCATAGAAAATTTGTGTCCATGGATTCCTACCTGTCAAGAATACGGCCTTTAATTGGAGCACCAACACCAATTGCAATTAGTTTGACACCAGCTGAATCAAACTTTGGTTTGAATTCTTTCAATGCTGAAGCCAATTCCCAGCTTAGAACAAAAGCAAACAATCCAAAGTAAGCAGAACTATCATTTAAACAAGTCTTGATTACCAAGTCCAAAGGTGAAGATCATTTACCAGCATGGGCATCGAAAAGTTTACAACGAACAATGTACAGTCAATGAAATCAACAAACAAAAAAAATTAAAGAAGTCTGAAATCAACAAGCAGTAACGATAATGGATGTTTCTTTTTAGTTTTTATAATTTCACATCATTCCTTCCTACTTTCGATAATGGCTGAAAATGAAATCAAACAAAAAAATTACCTTTGCTGAAATCAACAATGAAATCAATGAAATCAAACAAAAAAATTACCTGAAAATGAAAACCTTTGCTGTCAGAAACGAAAATGAAAACCTTCAGCCTTCAGGAAACGTCGTTTTGGGCACAAACGAAAAAATGAAAACGTGAAGAAACAGAAAAAATCAACTGAAATCGAAGAATAAGAAACGAAAATCGTTACCTGAAGAAACGAAAATCGTTACCTGAAGAAACGAAAATGGTAGGTAGTCTTCTAGTCGAAGAAGAAGAAGAACAAAACTGAAGAAACTGGGAAGGAGAAGACGGAACGTGCGCTGAGACGGCGTAGCAACGGCAACGGCAACGGAGCGGCAACGGCGACGGCGCAGCAACAGCGATGGCGCAACAACAGCGACGGCGGTGGCTTGGGGTCTTCTCGCAGCGATGGGATGGGTTGGGGTTTTCGTTGAGAGTGAGAGTGAGATGGTTTTCGTTGAGAGGAGAGTGAGGGGATTTTCGTTGAGAGTGAGAGCGAGTCGTGGATCTAATTAAAATTTGGGGTTTTCGTATCGGTCGCAATGGGAGCCGATATAAATTAGGGGTTTTCCACATCAGTTGAAATGGGAACCGATATTAATATTCTAAATTAGTCTTTCAATATCGGTTAAACACTCAACCGATGTGAAAAATGTAATCATAATTTCAAAAATGCCACCGCCTTTTTTTCCACATCTGTTAGTTTTTGAACCGATATGAATTGCCGATGTAAAATCCATTTTTTCCACTAGTGACAAAACGTCGTTTTACACCAGTTCTTCCAGGATACAATCGATCATACATCCAACTACGATCCATTTTCAAGAACTACGTATACTACACTACAATATAAATAAAATAAACTATCAATTACTTCATATTTTGACATATATATTTATATATTACTCATTTTATTTTGATATTTCAATAAACTACCAATTAATTACAAGCAACATAATTAATTTTTTAATAATGTTATATACTAATAATTTAAACATTATAAATAATAATTCCAAATTTAATTTTAAATTTCAAATTTTATAAGACAATATATGTTAATAAAATTTATAAGTGAACTTAATAAATAAGTTTTTTCAATATAAATTAATTTGTATTATTATTGCAAAAAAAATTTGTAACAAAATTTTACTAAAAATAGTGAAGTAAGTAATATTTTATTAATTACTTTAACAACTAACCGTAGTGAAGAGAAGGCTCTGGCTTGAAGCTTATCCTGAACTCAAGCAGAGAGGAAAAAGGAGGAACCCAAACAATACCTAAACAAAAAACAACACAATTAGTAACAAACTCATATTATTATAAAATAATTTAAAAACGAATATTAAAAAAAAAATTAAAAACTAAAACTTTTAACTCATATCAAAAACATACCTTGAAGAAATTTAGTAAAGAAGGAGAGAATTTGGAGAGAGTAAAAGAGAAATTTTATGAAGAGAATGGGAGGATTGTTAGAAGTGTGAAGAATGAGAAGTGGGGAATGGATATATATAGGAAAACGCAGCCAACGGTCAAAAGGTAATATCCGCCGCAATAGGAGATTTGCGGCGGATTCTGGGTCTTTGCGGCGGATTTTGAAATTTAATATCCGCGGGTTTTTTTTAACGGAACTTTGCGGCGGATTCTGGGTCTTTGCGGCGGATAGTTCAAATTAAAATACCGCGCCTTTTTTTTAAAAACACCAAAAAATCCGCCGCAAAAGCCACAATCCGCCGCAAATATCCGCCGCCAATACTCAATATCCACCGCAAACGACACAAATCCGCCGCAAAGTACAATTTTTTTTTTAAAAAATTATTATTATTTTTAAAAAATAAATTTTATTTTTTTAAAAAATCGTTTTAATTAAAAATATATATTATTTTATTAATTTTTTTAATTATTGATAAAAAAATAAAATCCAATGACTAATTAATTTTTAATTTAAAAAAATAAAAATTGGGAAAAGCAGTAAAATATTATCACCAAAAAAATATCCATACAATTAATAAAATATCCATACAAAAAAATAAAATAATCTAAAGCAGTAAAATTTGGGAAAAGCAGTAAAATATATATTTAATGTCTGCTACCCCTAAACAGAGACCTACGCCATTATCTTGATATGACACTCTCTTGAGCATTGTCGGCAGCAGCTCCATTAGAGTGGCGTATGTCTCCATTTCTTTGTAAAGAAATTTCCACATTGTCGTGAACACCCCTTCATCTTTTTCGTTAAAAGTAACCCATTTATCAGCAAAAAGCTCCTCCTCATTATTTCCACCACAAGAGACATATACGTTCATCAAACGCTCGGTATCATCCTTCAACTTAACAGCCCGTCCTTGCAATTCCTCAAACTTTCTATTTAGAGATTCAACCATATTTTCAAAATAGAAAGTTTCACAAGAAACCATCTTTTGAAAAGATGATTGAATCTCTAAATAGAAAGTTTGAGGAACTGCAAGGACGGGTTGTTAAGTTGGAGGATGATACCGAGCGTTTGATGAGCGTATATGTCTCTTGTGGTGAAAATAATGAGGAGGAGCTTTTTGCTGATAAAGGGGTTACTTTTAACGAAAAAGATGAAGGGGTGTTCATGACAATGTGGAAATTTTTTTACAAAAAAATGGAGACATACGCCACTCTATTGGAGCCGCTGCCGACAATGCTCAAGAGAGTGTCGTATTAAGAGAGTGCCGTATCAAGAGAATGAGAGTATTGGTAGAGGTGTGAAAAAGAAGAAGGGGAGAAGGCGTTTATATAGGAGAAACGAAGTCAAACGGTCAAAAGGCATGATCCTCCGGAAACGGCAGTTACCGGCGGATTTATGGGCTTTGTGGCGGATTAGAGGATTTGCGGCGGACGGAGTTGAATTTGCGGCGGTTTATGAATTTCAAAATTGGCAAATATCCGCCGGAAATAACCTTACCGGCGGATTGTTAAAATCTCGTAAAAAAAATAAATTTTTGTAATCCCAAATCCGCCGCAAAAGCCAAGTCGAAAATTAATCCGCCGCAAACGTCAATTATTTCGCCGGTAACTTTGCGGCGGTTAAAATCCGCCGGAAATGCCTAGAATCCGCCGGAATATTTGCGGCGGATCTATATCCGCCGGAAACTCCTGGCCGGAAAAATCAATTATTCTTGTAGTGATATGTAATATTTCCCGTAAAGATTAGAAAACAAAATTGTATTAAAGTTTCAAATTTTCCAAATTGTAATATTTTCCGTAGAGACTAAATAAAACTTATTGAAAGAAAAATGGAATATTAAAAATGAAGGAGAAATGTAGATTAAATTAAAGTGGATATATTGAGAAAAATAGAAAAATAAGATAGAGTTAGAGGAAGAAAGAGGGGGAGAGTGTGAAAAAATGCGTGAGAAAGATTGAAAAAGTTTGAAAAAAAAGTGATAAGTAATATTTCCGGTCGAGATTAGAAAACAAAACTGTAGTAAGTTTCAAATTTTTCAAAATTGTAATATTTCCAGTAGAGACTAAATAAAACTTATTGACAGAGAAAAAATAGAATATTAAAAAAATTAAGGAGACATGTGAATGGAATTAAAGTAGATATATTGTGAAAATTAGAAAAATGAGATAGTTAGAGGAAGAAAGAGGAAGAGATAGTGAAAAAATGTGAGAAAGAGTGAAAAAGTATATGAAAGAGAGTGAAAAAATTTGAAAAGTGTGTGAGAGTGAAAAAGTTTGAATGTGTGAAAAAGTGAAATTACATAAATATCCTAAAATTGTTTAGTTGGGAAAAGGGTAAGATTGGTATTTTGGTAGTAGGTTAATGGTATAGATAGATAGTAGATTACCCTGTGAACATTTACCAGCAATATGTAATATTTCCCGTGGAGATTAGAAAACAAAATTGTATTAAAGTTCAAATTGTAATATTTCTCGTAGAGACTAAATAAAACTTATTGTTAGAGAAAAATGGAATATTAAAAATGAAGGAGTCATGTAGATGAAATTAAATTAGATATATTGTGAAAAATAGAAAAATAAGATAGAGTTAGAGGGAGAAAGAGGAGGAGAGTGTGAAAAAAATGCGTGAGAAAGATTGAAAACGTTTGAAAAAATAGTGATAAGTAATATTTCCAGTCGATATTAGAAAAAAAACTGTAATAAAGTTTCAAATTTTACAAATTGTAATATTTCCAGTAGAGACTAAATAAAACTTATTGACAGAGAAAAAATAGAATATTTAAAAAATTGAGGAGACATGTGGATGAAATTAAAGTAGATATATTGTGAAAATTAGAAAAATGAGATAGAGTTAGAGAAAGAAAGAGGAGGAGATAGTGAAAAAATGTGTGAGAAAGAGTGAAAAAATTTGAAAAAATATATGAAAGAGAGTGAAAAAGTTTGATAAAAGTGTGAGAGAGAGTGAAAAAGTTTGCAAAAGTATGTGACAGAGTGAAAAAGTTTGAAAAGGTGAAAAAGTGAAATTACATAAATATCTTAAAATTGTTTAGTTAGGAAAATGGTAAGATTGATATTTTGATAGTAGGTTAATGGTGTAGATACATAATAGATTTACAAATATAAATACGTTCTTAACATAAAGCTTTCAAAATCTAAAACCAAGCAAATGCATAACGATCTTTTTATGGGGTTAGAAAGAAAAAAAGTGATTGAAATCTTCATGATTGTTTCTTTGCCTTCGATTTGGGAATTGGGATGGAACTCCAAATTTGAATTTTTTATGGTTTTTTATTTTCAGGGAATTTTATATGGTTTTCAGCTCGTGCTACTTCAGGGGAATTACTTTATTTCGAGAGTGGTTTATGGTACTAAGTCATATCCTTAGTATTTTTTACTAAACCACAATAAGCCGTTGGATGCCTCTTATTTTAATGAAATATGATCTAAGGGCTGTCACTTAAAGAGGGCAGTTTTGTTATTTTACACATCTTGTAGCCTTCCATTCCCACGCATTCCATCCCGTAGCCTTCTTCTCCGCACGATCTGGTTCGCGACGGACCACGACATCCATTCCGACGCCGCTCCACGGCATCCATCCGGCGACGTCTCCCCTTCCTCCGTCGTTCTCTCTTTCCTCTCTCTCTGTCTCTCTCTGTCTCTGTCTCTCTCTCTGCACTATTTTGGTACTCTGAAGAAAGGAAAGGAAAGAACGATTCAACTTTAGCTCCGTGCGCGATCTATATCGATTTGGGGGAAAGCACGAATCTGTCACCCTCCCTCTTCATCTCTTCCTAAGTTCCTGCGCATGAATTAATGAATGCTTTTGCAGAGAAAATTGCATCAAAATGGTTGGATTATATTTAATGGAATTTCTGGAATTGATTGAACCTGTTTTGTACATTAACCACACATATGCACAACACTGGTTAGTGGCCACTAACCACAGAATTGCTTGACAATGGTTAGTGGCCACTAACCACATAATAGTACAATTGTGGTTATTACTTGTTTTTGGAAATTGCATTTAAGAGTTCAAAATGTATCATGCAGTGACAAAATGATGTACCAGTGCCAAAGGGATTATAGATTCAACCTGAGGAGAGATACAAGAAAGGATGAAAGTGACAATTTCAGTAATTGAAGCCCTTGGATGAAAGTGACACAATTTCAGTAATTGAGGAGAGTTTTGTTGTGGAGAGATACAACGTCATGGGAAAGGCTTGTCGTTATAAATGGGAAGAATTTGAATGGCATGATCCACAAATGCCACAACAGCGAGATGGAAAAGATAGGAAAATTAGAACTTCTATGTATTTGAAATTGTAGATGAATGAAGAAATTGAACTTCTATGTAATTGCTCTGGCTAGTGTATGGAATTTATTTAAGATACTAATGAAGAAATTGAATTTCTAATGTACTATTCTAATGAAGAAATTGAATTTCTAATGAAGACGTTGAGATTTATGCTATTAACCACTGTTGCACTATTCTGTGGTTAGTGGCCACTAACCACAGTTATGCATATTTGTGGTTAGTGGCCACTAACCATTAGGGTACTAATTTGTGGTTATTGCCACTTACCACAAATGTGCATAACATTGGTAAGGATTATAATTTACTCTTAATCACAATATTCTAATGTACTATTCTAGTGAAGACGTTGAGATTTATGCTATTAATCACTGTTGCGCTATTCTGTGGTTAGTGGCCACTAACCATTAGGGTACTAATTTGTGGTTATTGCCACTTACCACAAATGTGCATAACATTGGTAAGGATTATAATTTACTCTTAATCATAATATTCCAATGTACTATTCTAATGAAGAAATTGAATTTCTAATGAAGACGTTGAGATTTATGCTACTAACCACTGTTGCACTATTCTGTGGTTAGTGGCCACTAACCACAATTATGCATATCTGTGGTTAGTGGCCACTAACCATCAGGGGTACTAATTTGTGGTTATTGCCACTTACCACAAATATGCATAACATTGGTAAGGATTATAATTTACTCTTAATCATAATATTCTAATGTACTATTCTAATGAAGAAATTGAATTTCTAATGAAGACGTTGAGATTTATGCTATTAACCACTGTTGCACTATTCTGTGGTTAGTGGCCACTAACCACAGTTATGCATATCTGTGGTTAGTGACCACTAACCAGTTATGTTACATCAGTTTTAACTAGAACTTCTATTATGTTTTTCAGTTTTAACCAGTTATTGGCAGACTTCTATCATTTCATTACATTAATAACAGCATAACTAGAACTATTTATGCTTTTCAATTTTGGCATTGTTGCATAGTTGTTTGGAATCCTTGGGAGAAAAAATCAATTTTACTTAGCAAGTTTTCTCAACCTCATGACTCTTCACACGAGTTTTCTTTTACCTTAAGACTCTAATTGCCTAACCTAATCAAAGTTTCACATTCAAAATCACAAAGGTAATAATGAAATCCAAGGAGATAAACAAGAACAACATAACACACTTCATTTGATGCGAAGGTGCATGCCACTGAAACTGTTCGTTAACACACCATCGTGAGGGACGTGAACGGCGAGAGGAGAGTGGCTTGCGGAGATCGAGCAGAGAGGGAGGTGAACGGCGAGAGGAAAGTGCTTGCGGAGGAGAGTGGGTTTTTTTAATTTGGGAAAGTGATATCAATTGTGAGTGTGGAAATGACTAATCTACCCCTTTAGTATTTGTTACTAAACAATTGCCTTAGTACCGTAAATCAGTGCCCTTTATTTCATATAGGCAATTTTTTTTTTGGACTCATTATTAGTCTCAATGAAATAACAGAGTTTTTTTTGGTACATGAAATAACAAAGTTGCTATTTCTTACTAAAGTTTTTGAACGAAACCGAAGAATATCTGATGTGTCAAATTTAAGACAAAACATGGAGAGGTATCAAGTGTACATAAGTACATTGGCTAATGACCAATGTTTTTAAAACCGGACCGAAGATTGAATCGGTGAGGCCTCCAGTTCATGGTTCAATCGGTTCAACTATGGTTGAACCGGATGAGTAATTTATTAAATAAAAAATAAAAAATATTAAATATTAAATTTTGGAGAAAAAAGTAAATTTAAAAATAAAAAAAAATGTATTTCGGGCGGTTCAATCCGGTTCGGTTTCCGGTTCAAAGCGGTTGAACCGCAGTTCAACCCGGTTCTTCTCCGGTTCGATCCGGTTCTGGGCGGTTCAATAGGACTATGGTTCAGATGGGGTTGAACCAACCGGTCGAGGGTCCGGTTCCCGGTTCAACCGGTTGAACCGACCGGTCCGGTCCGGTTTTTACAACATTGCTCATGACTTCGACTACCCAATACGGATAAAAAAACTATTACAGCCGTATGTATTTTTTATTTGTAAAATTAAATTTATTTTTTTATGTATTAAATTTAAATAAATATTTTAAGTCATCAAAATGAGGAGGAATTGAAAGATTATGTGAAGACTTTCAATTTGAAGGCTTCGGATTTACGTACTCAGGTATTTATCCTTTTTCTTTACAACCCTTTCTCTTAGAAATTGATCCCTTTATAGTGGATTTGAGTAAGAGCTTATAACTGTTTACATTTTCTATTTTCTATTTTTTTAGTTTCAAATTTTTTGATTCCAAAGTCATACCGTAATTGGGTTCTTATTATATCCGCTTTTTCTCAACTTCATTCATTCAATTTTTTATTTAGTTTTTTTCCTTCTTCTCTTTAATCATTATTCAGTTTGTTGTTTTAGTTGTTAGTATGCACACATGGTGCTTGATGAAATGTATACTTACATATACATCTTATTATGATGGAGTTGCATTTTATAAATTTGTGCAGCAACCTAGAGTTAAAATTTGCATTTTATATTACTAGAGTCTAATGCAATGTGTTTATCTGTTTAAGGCTCATTTCCTTATTGACATTGTTGCATCTCTATAAATCCATGCAATTAACAGGTTCTGCTTGTTCATGATAAAAGGTGATAACTATCCTTTGATTGGTTGCTTAGAATTTCAGCAATGATTCTATTTACAATATTCTAATGTAATGAGATGATATTTTCAACCTTATTACATTACATACTTTCAAGTCTAATAATGGCTGCCTCCGATGATTTTTCATGTAAAGAGAAGCTATTATAGTGAAATTTGTGACTTAAAAATGTTATGTAATTATTGCACTATGGTATGTGAACATGGTTGTTTACGGTTTTTGCTAATTTATTTTATCTGATATCATGTTTAATTAAACTTTGGTATGTTGATATGGATCTTTGTGGAGGGAGGGAGAGGGGGAGAGAGAGAGAGAGAGAGAGAGAGAGAGAGAGAGAGAGAGAGAGAGAGAGAGAGAGAGAGAGAGAGAGAGAGAGAGAGAGAGAGAGAGAGAGAGAGAGAGAGAGAGAGAGAGAGAGAGAGAGACGCATAGGCTAACGGCGGTAAGAGGTAGCACGGTGGTGGGCACACTTTGCGCCAGAGAGATTGACGGAGGTGAGAGGAAATTTTTCTTTTTCTCTTCTTCATGTGTAGCATTTTGTGTTAGCATGTTAAAATTTTTCTCTCACCTCCGTCAATCTCTCTGGCGCAAAGTGTGCCCACCACCGTGCTAACACGTTAAAATTTTTCTTCATGTGTTAGCATGTTAAAATTTTTCTATTTCCCTTATTTTTGTTTTGCAAATTGGTATGACCCTATGATAGGAATTTGCAATGATAAATTAATTGCTAATTCATTTGTTTGTTCATTTGCTTTGATAGCAAACTCTTTTTCCTCTCTTTTTGGAAATATTTTTTTCATCAACACTTCTGTCACTTTATTGTTATTATGGCCTCTACTGTTTAAATTAAGAAAAAAGAAGAATGGCAAACAATGTGAATGTAATGCTTGAGAATGTCGAAAACGTTCTGAGCATGTTTTTTTGTAGCATCACCACTTTCTTCTCCTTGAAAATCACCTAAGAGGTTGTATAGGTCATCCATGCCCATGCCTTATACATAAATATACAGGTAATGACACAATGGCTTTTAAGTTTTATTTTTCAAAAGGAAGGTATTTTTAAAGCCTTTAAGATTAATGTATACTACCATTTTCACGGTATTCCCCTGGGTAGATTAATACATATATGCTTTCTTGGCGATATTCTTGATATTGGTTGAAAATTCAACATTTCTTTGTGCTTTCTCTTAAGGGAAAATATTCTTAAGTATTCTGATTTCACTTGGAGAATAATATCTCAACTTTCTGATTTCACTTTGATGCAAATTACTCTTAGTTTCTTTTTAACTTCCTTTTAAGTATACCTAACAGTTTCTTGACTGTTTTCCAGAGGAAGGTCCATATGTAGGACCAAATTTCACTAAGAGAGTCTCCAATGCATATGTCTGGACAATCATCAAATGAGCATTAGAATCAAAACTAGGTGCCATTTAATGACATAAATTTACTTCCTAATCAGAATCAGAGATGTAACTGTTTTGTTGTAAACACTAAGAAGAAGAGGAAAAGGAAGAGGAGTGAAGTAGAGAAGTGCTAAGGTATAGAGTTAGTTTGTCTCCTGCCATAAAAGATTTGGATTTAAGTAATATGATTGAAATGTCCTTCAAAAACAGAACAAAAAAGAAGAGAACAATTAAGTGCTATTCTCTGCTTTTCATAATTACTTATCTATTTAAGTAATATGGTTGGTCAAGTAGGAAGCATAATTGTTTTGAGCAAATGTCATTTATCTATTTAATTTTGTTCTTGAGTGTGGAGAATTGAAAGGTTTACTATTTATCTTCATCTAACCAATGAATAGGAATGATTAAAAGGCTCAGTAGAGGAACATAATAATGAAGTAGAGACTGATTTGAGGATAAAATAGAGCTTACTTTGAGTCGTTTGGGAAATGGAGAGGTTGTGTACCAGTGTACTCTTTAGTAGTGTGAGTGTTTGGGAAATGGGAAAAACACACACACTGAGAAAGTGTTTTTGTAAATTATTGATGAATATTTAACCAAAATAGTACTTATACTAATATCCTTATACCACTATGATAGTAAATCTAAAACTTTCCTTTTCCTTTTCCTTTTTGTAATCATACAGCTGTGTGTATAACTAGCAGCTTTGAGAATATTGTTTACTAGGATGGGCCGCATGGCTATAATGTATTTTTTCTATTTCTAAACTTACTTTCCCCTTACCTTTATTAAGAGAAACCTTAATGAGCCATGCAAAATGAAGAGGGGACCAAGAATCAGGGATCCATATTGGTTGCCAAGTTTTTCTTTCGGCTTGAAGATTTTTCACTCAAGTGCAAGGTTGGTCTTTTTCTTCACCCTTTTTTTTGTTATTAAACGTTGGTCTTATCGATGATGAATGGAATGAGTCTTATTCTATCAAAAAGATTTGTTGGTGTTGTGATCCTTATTTAACTCCTAATCAAATAAGATAACAAAGAACAGATTAACCTTGATGCAAGGGTATCTAGTACTCTTGATCAATGAATATGATGAATAAAAGGAAAAACAGTTATGCAGAATCTGTGTTATGCATCAAGCTAAGAATGCAGAATTAAAACAAGTAAATTTAGTAAAAGGATAAGGAAAGAAAACACCAAGAAGTGATGACCCAGTTCAGAGCAATGCTCCTACGTCTGGGGGACTGTAATCCGACTAAGAATGATCCACTATGATGAAGAGATTACAAGTTACAATGATAACTCTCTCTACATGAACTCTTGCTACACCAGCAATCAAGTTCCTCTCCCTGCAGCCCTCACAGTTTCTGATTCTCCTCAGAATTTGATCTCACTCTCTCACTGATTACAATTGTGTTTTTAATCACTTGCCTAAGCTATACAAAGCTATCCTATATATACATATGAGAAGGATCAGCCAAAACAGAATCTGTTACTGCCAGCAACAGCTATAACAGATTCTGTTATACAGATACACAGTTATAACTCACTTCAGCATATCTAACTTGATAGCATAGGCATCCCATATTAGAACTAACATCTGATATGGCCCAATAGCAGTGAGAGAGACTGAGAGAACTAGGAGAGGCCCAACTGAGATGGAGGCCCAAAGCTGTGACTGTACCACTGGATCAACAATTCTCCACCTTGGTACAAAACAGTTTTGATTCTTCAATTAGAACATGTGGATTCTTAGAACAAATTATAATGGCCAGTCCAAACCATTTCACCAATTAATCTTTAATATTTAGCAAGTCCAAACAGTGTTTGAACTTGCTGTTAGTGGTAGCCTTGGTGAACATATCTGCTGGATTTTCATTGGTGTGAACCTTTGCCACTTCAATTTCACCTTTATCAACTATATCTCTTATGAAGTGTAGCCTTATGTCAATATGCTTTGTCCTTTCATGATACATTTGATTCTTGCTCAAATGTATTGCACTTTGGTTGTCACAAAACACAGTAACCGATTCTTGCTTGATTCCCAGTTCACTGACCAATCCCTTAACCCACAGAGCTTCCTTGATAGCTTCTGCCATTGCAATATATTCAGCCTCAGTTGTGGATAGAGCAACAATGTGTTGCAGAGATGATTTCCAACTGATGGTATTCCCAAATAGAGTGAACACATATCCTGAGAGGGATCTCCTTTTGTCCAAATCTCCAGCAAAGTCAGAATCTACATAGCCAATAACCTGACTTGTAGACTCCACCCCTTTACAATACACCAAACCTGTACTTTGAGAACCCTTTAAGTATCTCAGCACCCATTTGACAGCACTCCAGTGCTCCTTTCCAGGCTTCCCCATGAAACGGCTAGTAACACTAACTGCATGTGAGATTTCTGGCCTTGAACATACCATAGCATACATGATGCTTCCAATAGCACTAGCATAAGGGATGCTGTGCATATTTTCTTCTTCAGCATAGGTTTTTGGAGACTGAGTTGATGACAGCTTAAAGTGTTGAGCAAGAGGAACACTTGTAGGCTTTGCATCACTCATGTTGAATCTCTTAATAACCTTTGCAAGATAGTCCTTTTGAGATAATACTAGTTTTCCCTTGTCTCTAAAACGAGTTATTTCCATGCCCGGAATTTTCTTTGCTACTCCAAGATCTTTCATTTCAAACACCTTGCTTAGCTGTCCCTTGAGTATATCAATCTGCTTCTTATCTTTGCAGGCCAATAACATATCATCTACATAAAGCAATAAGTAGATATATGTATCACTCAAGAGCTTCTTGAAGTAAACACAGCAGTCGTATCTGCTTCTGGTGAACTTGTTTTTGATCATGAAGGCATCAAATTTCAAATACCATTGCCTAGGAGATTGCTTCAATCCATATAGGGATTTCTTCAACTGACACACCCATTCTGCCTTGTCTGTAGCTTCAAAACCTGCTGGTTGCTTCATGAAGATTGTTTCCTTGAGATCCCCATGGAGAAATGCTGTCTTGACATCCATTTGCTCTAGTTCCATGTCATAGTGAGCTACCATAGAGAGTAAAATTCTAATAGATGAATGCTTTACAACAGGTGAGAAGATTTCATTGTAATCAACACCCTCCCTTTGAGTAAAGCCTCTAGCTACAAGCCTAGCTTTATATCTAGGAGGCTCTACCCCTGGGATACCAGCTTTCATCTTATATATCCATTTACTTCCAATGATCTTGGCACCCTTTGGCTTAGGAACTAGGATCCAAGTGTTGTTCTTCTCCAATGAATTCAATTCTTCTGTCATGGCCAGCAACCATTCTTTGCTGTCCTTTGCTTTAATTGCTTCACCATAGCTGCTAGGTTCCTCAGACATTACTTCTTCATATGCTTGAAGAGCATAGCTAACTATATCAGCTTGACCATACCTCTGAGTCTTCTTAATTTCCCTTCTGGATCTGTCCCTGACAAGTACATAGTCTTGAACATTTCCCTGCTCTTCAGTTTCTGATTCTGCATCTTCAGTTTCTGCTACTGCTTCAGTATCTCCACCTTGCTCAGAACTAGTTGCTTGATCTTGTTGCATATCAGTTTCACTTTGATTCTCCACCTCAAATTCAAAACTCTGAATCTCCTCTTGATCAGTGTCTTGTTCTTTGGAACTTCTGGTTGACTTGTAGAGATCAACTTCATTGAAAGTGATGTCTCTGCTGATGATGCATTTTCTAGCTTCTGGACACCAAACTCTGTAGCCTTTGACTCCATCTGGATAACCTACAAAATAACCTTTCTTTGCTCTTGGGACTAATTTCCCTTCATTAACATGAAAATAAGCAGAACAACCAAATACTTTTAAGTGTGTGTAAGTGGGTGTGTGACCAGTCCACATTTCTTGTGGTGTTTTCAAGTTAATAGCAGTGGAGGGACTTCTATTTATCAAATAGCTAGCTGTGCTAGCAGCCTCCCCCCAAAATTGAATAGCCATCCCAGAGTTTGACATGATACATCTCATTCTTTCAAGTAAAGTTCTATTAAACCTCTCTGCTAAGCCATTTTGCTGAGGTGTATGCTTGACTGTTCTATGCCTAGTGATTCCATTCTCCTTACAGTAATTACTAAATGTTTCATTACAGTATTCTAGGCCATTATCAGTCCTAAGGTTTCTAATCCTTTTATTCGTCTTAGTTTCAATCATAGTTTTCCATTCTTTAAAAGCATTGAAGGCTTCATCTTAGCTTTTTAACAAATAGATCCAGTTTCTTCTACTATAATCATCTAAAAAAGAAATGAAGTACTTATTACCTCCATGAGAATTTACTCTGGCAGGCCCCACAAGTCACTGTGAACGTACTCCAGGATCTCCTTTGTATGATGTTGTCCAGTTGCAAAAGCTGCCCTATGCATATTGCCAAAGACACAATGCTCACAGAACTTCAGCTCTTCAATTTTATCATTTCCAAAGGCTCCTTGCTTCCCTAAAACCTGCATGCCCTTTTGACTCACATGTCCCAATCTTTGGTGCCACAAGCTAGTCAAATCAGTGTCTTCACTAACAGCAGACACACTGCCAGTGACAGCATATCCTTTTAGAATGTAAATTCCATTTTGTCTATATCCTTGCATCACTTCTTTGCCATTCTTTAAGACAGTTAGAGTACCATTTTCAGAGTTGAAAGAGTAACCTGATTCTTCCAACATACCAAGAGAAATTAAATTTCTCTTCAAGCCTGGTACATATCTCACCTTGGTTAGGAACTTCTCAGAGCCATCTTCCATTCTTAGCTTGATGGTGCCTATGCCACAGACCTTACAGACAGTATTGTTTCCCATGGTAACCCTTCCTCCATCAATTTCCTTGTAACTCCAGAACCAGTGCCTGTTTGGAGTCATAGTATATGAACATCCAGTATCCATCACTAGGTTCTCTTCTGTTAATGATGCAGTTGCCATTAAAACTTCAGCTGTAATGTATTCATCAGTGGCCATAGAGACATCTCCAGATTCTCTACTAGTTTCTCCTTTCTCTTTGGATTTTTTCTGAGGACAATCCTTTTTATAATGTCCTTCCTTTTTACACAAGAAACATTTGTCCTTGTCCTTTCCCTTTTCCTTCTCTTTATTCTTGAATTTTCCTTTCTGTTTCTGATTCTTCTTCTCAAAATTGCCCTTTGAGAATAGACCTTCACCATTGGCTTCATCTTTTGCTTCAGCCTTTTTCTTTAACTCTTTTGAAATCAGAGCTGATTGCACATCTTCAAGAGTTAAAGAATCTTTAGCAAAAGTTAGAGTATCAACAAGGTTCTCATATGACTTTGGTAGAGAATTCACAAGCATGAGTGCTTGATCCTCATCATCAATCTTCACATCAATGTTCTCAAGATCCAGTATGATCTTGTTAAATTCATCAACCCTGTTCTTCTATTGATCTGCCAGTTTGCATCTTGAAATGAAAGAGTCTTTGCTTCAAGAATAATCTGTTTGCAGTGGACTTTGTCATGTAGAGATTTTCAAGCTTCAACCAAATTGCTGCTGCAGTGGTTTCCCTTGACACTTCCCTCAATGGCTTATCACCTAGATTCAAGATTAAGGCACTGTGTGCCTTCTCCATGATTTCAGCCCTCTGTGTTTCTGTCAAAGTTGCAGGCAGTGCTCTTTCTCCAGCAAGTGCCTTCCCCAAACCTTGTTGCACAAGGAATGCTTGCATCTTCAAACGCCACAGCCCAAAATCATTCTTTCCAGTGAACTTCTCCACTTCATACTTTGCGGAAGTCATCTTTCAAGATACACAAAACTGGCTTTGATACCAGTTGTTGTGATCCTTATTTAACTCCTAATCAAATAAGATAACAAAGAACAGATTAACCTTGATGCAAGGGTATCTAGTACTCTTGATCAATGAATATGATGAATAAAAGGAAAAACAGTTATGCAGAATCTGTGTTATGCATCAAGCTAAGAATGCAGAATTAAAACAAGTAAATTTAGTAAAAGGATAAGGAAAGAAAACACCAAGAAGTGATGACCCAGTTCAGAGCAATGCTCCTACGTCTGGGGGACTGTAATCCGACTAAGAATGATCCACTATGATGAAGAGATTACAAGTTACAATGATAACTCTCTCTGCATGAACTCTTGCTACACCAGCAATCAAGTTCCTCTCCCTGCAGCCCTCACAGTTTCTGATTCTCCTCAGAATTTGATCTCACTCTCTCACTGATTACAATTGTGTTTTTAATCACTTGCCTAAGCTATACAAAGCTATCCTATATATACATATGAGAAGGATCAGCCAAAACAGAATCTGTTACTGCCAGCAACAGCTATAACAGATTCTGTTATACAGATACACAGTTATAACTAACTTCAGCATATCTAACTTGATAGCATAGACATCCCATATTAGAACTAACATCTGATATGGCCCAATAGCAGTGAGAGAGACTGAGAGAACTAGGAGAGGCCCAACTGAGATGGAGGCCCAAAGCTGTGACTGTACCACTTGATCAACAGTTGGTCAGGCTTTTGGAACCATTAATGTGTTAATGAGTTCATCATTCATCCTTCCATGACAGACTTTTTGTTGGTAGCATTCCATGACAGTGGACTTTTGCAAGCAAGAAGGCCTGATTCCTTTGGCTGATGAGAAATTCTAATTGCCTTGATGGTCAATGATAATCTAATTGCCTTTGTCACTCCAATTATCTTTGAATCCGTAGCTAATTTTTTTGCTGGATATAGTGTTTAACTTCTGAGATCCAAGAAGTTCTTTGTTATTTCAATTGTCTTTGAATTAGTGTACAAGTTCTTTGATAGTATATACCATTACTAGAGGCTAATTTCCTTTGTTTTCTATTCAGGAGCAAGAAGATTTGAGCATTTACATAAAAGCATTTGCCAAACATCCCTCATTTCCCATGTCTTTTGGAGGATATTCATGCTTTTAAACATTGTGTTAATGCTGCATTATTAGCTAGCCATTATTATTTGGAGTTTTGGCATTAGAAGTTCTGGGCTTGATGCTTAGGAAAATAAATTTGTGCGTCTGAAACATCAAGAGGTATTGGGTTTGGGGGAAGGGATAATGACTCAGCTGGGTCATGGACTCATGGAGTATTTTTTTGTTGGCAAATGTAGTGCCATTGTGGAAGCAATAATCAATAGTTGCATCTGAATTTGTTACTCGAATACTTTGGACTTAGTTTAGTGGAGGTGTTGCCATTATGTAGCTAGCCATTGTGTGCACCGTCAATATAAAAAAAATTATATTATCAACCAATTATAATTTGTCACGTGATAATTAAGCAAGTTATCATTTTAAATTTTATCATCTGTGTCTCTTCCTCATACTATTATAAGTTATTCGTCTTTTTTACAATCTTCATTTCAATTAAAATTCATTAGCCTCTATTTTCAGAACAATTAACTTTCAAAATTTTAATTTTGAATTGAATACAAATTGTAACACGTAACGCGATCCACCCGTGCGAATGCACGAGTATGTTACTAGTTGTCTTATAAAAAAGTTCTCAAATAAACCCTATATTAAACAACTTACCCAATATATACTTACTAAAACATCTAGGGTTCCTCACTTGCAAATAAGAAACCAGCCGCATCACATAATATCCTTAGTGGACAAGCATTAAATCTGAAAATATCCACTTTTTTCCAAGGGAGGGGGGTTTACTGAAACGGGGAAATTAAAGGCAACTATCAGAGAATGGTTTGCATATAGGATTCAACATCGAGTTTATGAAAATTCAATTCTGTTGTTCGGGAGGCATTTATTTCAACCATTTTTGCTTAATTGTTATAACATGATTGAAGCTACAAGATTGTTTCACCCTAGATTCGCTACAACAGATTTGGGAATACCGGGGTGTTACAGTTGGTATCAGAGCAGTTCGACCTAGTCGGACTTAGTTTAGGGTTGAGTCGATTCCTTGTTAGTCCTTGTTGTAATTATACTTGTGATGCTAAGAGACATTGAGCCCGATCAACTCAATACTTAGTGCATCATAAGCGGATTTATGGCAGGATGATCAAGACGCAATCCTCTACCAAGACCGGAATCTCCAACCGGTGCATCCTCAGGCAAGGTGACATGACAGTGGAAGAATTCATCATTAAGTTTGAGAAGTTGTCTAAGTTTTACCAAGTGGTAAAGTATGCTCCGAATCAGGAATGGAATATGCAGATGTATAAGAGGGGCCTTCGTGCCTATATGACTCAGGGTCTCAGTTCTTATACTCTCACCAATTATGCTGCCTTAGAGCAACCAGCCTATGTCGCCGAGGATGATCTCAAGGAGAGTACTGGAAAGGAAAGAAGGTAGTTGAATTACCAACTCGGAATGCAAAGTTCAAAGATAATTTCATCAAAGGAGAAGCAGGTGCAATTCCTCGATTCTTCAAAGGTCAGAAGATGTTCTAACTGTGGAAGACATCACCAGGTTGATCGTCAGCACAGATCAATCGGTGCTATTATTGTAATGAAGAGGGTCACTATACAAATAAGTGCCCTGCAAGGAAGAGTTCCAAGGAGTTACAAGCAGCTCTAAGGCAAGGACGAGTCAACACTCTAGATGCTTAGACAGTTACAACTGCTGACAATTTACTGAGGGTCGTGTCCAGACCTAATCTTAGTGTCAATTGTCCACTTGTCATAGGGGACAGAAACTTTGTTGTAAAATTTATTTGCTTGCCTATGAGAAGTATGGGCATCGTTCTGCGTATGGATTGGATGGCTGCAAATCATGTAACAAACAACTGTGCCGATCGAACTATCAGCTTCACTTCTGAATCAGTTGGAATGTCAAGGACAAATTCTGAAGCAGTTATCTCTTCCACCTCAGCAAGTCACTCACTATTCCATGGTGCGAAAGCTTATAATTATTATGTTGTCTGCATCCACTAAAACTAGTTTAGATTTGGCAAACGTTCAAGTTGTGAATGACCTTCTGGATGTTTTTCCGGATGAAGTTTCTTCGGTACCTCCTGACCAACAAAAGGAATTGAAGGAATTAATATCTATTGCTCCTTATAGAATGTCTCCTTTAGAATTAAAGGAATTGAAGTCTCAACTTGAAGAGTTGATCTTTAAGAAG
The DNA here is from genome assembly GCA_039519185.1 of Astragalus membranaceus. NCBI lineage: Eukaryota > Viridiplantae > Streptophyta > Magnoliopsida > Fabales > Fabaceae > Astragalus > Astragalus membranaceus. The sequence goes on from CM076846.1 coordinate 215,669,117, forward strand.
TTCATCCTACCGAGCGCTTCTCCATGGGGTGCTCCGGTGTTACTTGTCAAGAAGAAAGATGGAAGTATGAGATTGTGTATTGACTACCGACAACTCAACAAAGTGACGATCAAGAACAAATATCCTTTGCCAAGGATACACGAATTGCTGGATCAACTTCGAGGTGCCGTGGTGTTTTCAAAAATTGATCTGAGGTCAAGTTATCATCAATTAAAGGTTAGAGCCTTAGATATTCCGAAGACAGCTTTCCGCACTAGGTATGGACATTACGAGTTCGAAGTGATGCCCTTCGGTTTGACTAATGCTCCGGTGGTATGCATGGACTACATGAACCGAGTTTTCCACACGTACCTGGATCAAATTGTAGTTGTTTTCATTGATGATGTTATGGTGTACTCGAAGACCATTGAGGAGCATGTTCAACATCTCCGCATTGCTCTGAATGTACTCCGAGAAAAGAAGTTGTACGCGAAACCTTCAAAGTGTGATCCTGGATACCTGAGGTAAAAATTTTGGGACATCTGAGTTCCCAATCGGGAGTTGCTCTGGATCCCAGTAAAGTGGAAGCTGTTTTAAACTGGGAGCAACCATCATCAGTCACAGAGATCAAAAGTTTCTTTGGTCTAGCCGGTTACTATAGGAGATTTGTTCAAGGGCTCTTACAGTTAGTTCTTCCACTTACTCGGTTGACTCGTAGGGGTCAGTCGTTTACGTGGGATGCCGATTGTGAAGAATGTTTTCAAGAATTGAAAAATCAGTTGACTTCTGCTCCGATCCTGATTCTTCCGGATTCGTCTTTGGAATTCCAAATTTACACCGATGCTTCTGGGAAGAGTTTAGGATGTGTTCTCATGCAGAATCAACAAGTGGTAGCTTATGCATCTAGGCAATTAAAGTCTCATGAGGAGAATTATCCGACTCATGATTTGGAGTTGGCTGCTATTGTGTAAGCACTAAAGATTTGGAGACATTACCTGTATGGGTCTCGTTTTGAAGTCTTTAGTGATCACAAAAGCTTAAGGTATCTGTTTGATCAGAAAGAACTGAATAACAGGCAAAGGAGATGGGTAGAATTTCTGAAGGATTATGACTTCGAGTTGAAGTATCATCCAGGGAAGGCCAATGTTGATCAATTGGTTACTGATGGTCAAATTTACACCTTTGATGTTTCTAAATGTGATGAAATATTTGATCTTTTGGTTACTGATGGTCAAATTTTGGTGCCTAAAGGCCTGAAAATACCACCATTGGAAACAAAGAAAGAAAAGGGGGTTTTGTATATTCCATAACTTTTTAGGCCACGACACTTCTCGTTGTGTTATTTTTAGGGATTTGGTCCAGAAAGCTCTCAATGAAGGTAGGCTGAAATTTGGTCACAAATCAAAGCCTCCAATGCAAATCGACACTGATCCTCTTCCAACAACAGAGGCAATGTATGCTGAAAGTCGACATCATGGTTGTCGAAGCCACTGGAGTTATTGTTGGGAATGATAATTTGACAAAAGATACTGAAGTTTCTAAGGCTAATGTCGAAATGGTCATTGAAGACCAATATGCTGAGAAAATGAAAGTTGCTTACCCAAAAGCAGAAGAGGAATTAATTGATTTCCTTACTCGTTGCAAGATAAGCAACACATAAGTGATGCTATGTCCAAGATGCAGTTCTGTCTTTGACAAAGAGGCTGCAAAGAGCCTTGAAGGTTATCGACCTCAATTGAAGCAGAAAGGAAAATGGGTCGACAAAAGGCCAAAGTTCAGTTTCAACAAAAGAGGGATACCATACAAAGTTACTACGACAAAGCATACTCAGAAAGAGCAACTTAAGACTTATATTCGATCAACAAAGTCTCCTATAGAGAAATGAGTGTACTCCGGTGGAAAGAATACTGGATACTTACCCGTGAATTCTGGTGGGAAAAGTGTTAGGTATCAACCAAAACCCACAAAAATGGTCAAGGACAGCACCAGTACTACTGGCCAAAACAAAGCACTTGAATCTAACATGTATGCATATAACAACAATTACAAGGGGATGAATCCCATGACTAGAGCTCAATGGCGCAGACACCAACGCCAAAAGAAAGCTATTGGTGCAGGACAAGTAGAGAGTTCTAACAAAAAACAAGGTAAGCAAGTGGCTTTCGAAGTGGCTAAAAAGCCAGCTACTGAGAGGATATTTTCTCCACTCTCAGCAATCAAAGAAGGCTTTGACTTAGACGAAGAAATGGAGTCTGATTTTGCTGATTCTGGGTCGAAATTTGATGTCCTATGCAACGTGGTCTCAATTCTACCAATTGAGTATGATGTAGTTTCCGAAGTGAATGATGTCGAGGAATATTTCGACGAAGAGACTACTTATAAACCAATTTGTTACTATGTGCTGAAGAATGGTTGTGTCGAAGAACAACATGCTGTATTTGAGAAACCAAATTGTGGAATGATGAACCATCTCAAACCTTTGTTCATTCAAGCTAAAGTGAACAACATAGGTGTCAACAAGATTTTGGTCGACGGTGGTGCTGCTGTAAACTTGATGTCACAACATTTGTTGAGGAAAATTGGTAAATATGATACTGATTTGAGGTCAGACAACGTGGTACTCACAAATTATGAAGGCAAAACTGGCCACTCACTTGGGGCCATTGAAGTCGAGTTAGCTGTGGGTAGCATCAAAAGATCAACGTTGTTTCTTGTAGTTCCTTCTAAGGCTGACTACAACTTCTTGCTAGGAAGAGAGTGGACACATGGCGTGGGGGCAATACCATCAGCTGTTCACCAAAGGCTCATTATTTGGAGAGAAGATGGTTTGGTCGAAAACATTGAAGGTGATCAGAGTTACTTCAAAGCGGAGGTAAATACTATCACTAAGAAAACTTTCGACAAACAATTGGCGAACATTGTGCCATGTTCTTCTTCTGATCTTGGTTATGTACACCAAGATAATGTGTTTTCCTCAGTTACTCTTCACCCAAACTATGGATTTATTTGGGAGAGGGAGGTTATGGATGAGGATAATCACCCAAGAGGCTTTTGCAAGCCTACTGGGTGGGATGGACCATAAATAGTTTATTTATGTCTAAGCCCAATGCATGGGATAAAATTACGTCCTATGTGGCCGAAAACAAAGAAAAAGCGGCTTTGGAAGCCGAGTTACAACAACAAATGGTTGCTGAAGCCAGTGACAGTAATAGTAATGAAGACTTGGTCGAAGACCAAAGGCTTGATTGTGTATATGATGATGAGCCTTTAGGTTTTGAAAAGGACCCAATGGGTTCGACCAAGAAAATACAAGCACGAGATCCCTTGGAAGAAATTGACTTGGGAGATGGCTCTGTAAAAAGGCCAACATATATTAGTGCAAAGATTTGACATAAAGCTGTTGATTGTAATTTCAAAAATGTAATTTTCTGCCTTCATTTAAAACTCAGTCGAAAAAGACATTTTTGGGGGGCAATTTGTTAGCCTGCATTTTCGACAGGTTCAATTAAATGCAGTCAACGAGGTTGCTAAATTTCAAGAGGAAAGGTGTTGATTTCGACAGTGAGAAGTTTTCCCAAGAAGGTTCGACGCAGTGCTTAACTTAGTGGAAATTGAAGAATTGAAGCCAATGGTTCGACGAGACACTACAACATTTTAACCCTATGGCAACGCCTAAAAAACCGTTGCCTTAGATAGCAATGGCAACGGTTTTTTGCCACCGTTGTTGATACAATTTTTTTTTACTAAAACTTTTTGGCAACGGTTTAAAACTGTTGCTTAAAGGTCTAAGACAACGGTTTTTTAGTTGAGCTTTTAGGCAACGTTGAGAAACCGTTGTCATAGAATTATTAATTAATTAAAAAAATTGAGTTAATATGGTCAGACTTCGCACCCTAAAAATTGAGAAACTGTTGCATCTTCCTCTTCGCAACCCTCTCGCAACCCTCTCGCAACCCTCTCACAACCCTCTTCGCAACCCTCTCCCTCAACGAATCTTCTTCCTCCCTGTAGCCTCGCACTCTCAAACTCTCCCACTTCCCTCAGCGATTAACGATTTCACGGCACAAGGATTGAGGTTTAGGTTCAGTTACTCGACTTCACAGCACTCCTCGAACACCCTCTCCCTCTCAGCGATTTCAGTGATTCTGGTTCGAGAGCGCATGTACACAAGAGATGGTGAAAGAAACTCAGAGTGAGAGAAGAGTTTGTGACCGAGATGAGAGAGGGAGAGAGGATGCGATGAGAGCGGCGACATGATGGTCACCAGGGAGGAGGAGGCACGGGGCTGCGCGAGATGCACGCGACGGTCGCCAGAGAAGGACTCGGCGTCGTCTTATGGTGGTGCTGCGACAGTCTTTGGTAGAGGGGATTGAACGACATGGTGGTTGCGGTTTCAGATCTGGCGCACGGAGAACAACGACACGGTAGTTGCGGTTTCAGAATGGTATTCGATCTCTCTCTACATCTTTGCTCTTTTTTTGAGTTAGGGTTTTCTTGCTTCTCTCCTTCGCCTCACAACCAGATTCGAATATGAACCTTGTTTCAATATAAATAAATTTGCTAATCACTGGTTTTAGAAACTAAACCATTCTCGATAGAAATTTGTGAAGCAACCTTGTATTGCATGCCAAAATGGACTATCACATTTTCTATCGTTCTTCTAGAAATTGTATTCTGTTTTACAAATGCCCTTCTGTATTCTATGGAAAATTTGTTGCTGAGGCAAAGTTTGAAGAATGCCCTTCTGTATACGAGGCTGCCATCAAAGAACAAGTAAGACACTTACATGCCTTATTATAACATATTAATCTTTATATGGCCATGTTACTTCATGTTGTGACAATGCATAAATCTGGAATTCACAGGACAGACAAAGGTTGCTGGAGTTGTTGACATATGAAACAGTGGAGGCATCAGTTAAGGAGAGAGTAGAAATGAAGGCAAGAACATATGGTCATTTCCCTTGTTTTACTCTATGCATTGTTTTCGTCCTTGAACTTAGGTCATTTCCCTTTTTCGATGTCTGAGCTTTATTGAAGTTTGATTATACTATGCCTATTCATAATATATTATTGTAGTGGCTTATTGGTATTTTAATTTGTCTGCTACAGCACGCCAACCGAAGTAAAGGAAAGGGTTTTGAAAGGAATGATGGATTAAGTTTGAAGACACCTTGTCAACAACTTCAGGCCACTTTGTCAAATGGGTGTCTTATGATCACGGTAATGTTTATCAAACCATGATTCTTATGGACATTGGACCATAAGAATTCATGATAGCTGGTTTAATTTTGACATCAATTAAGTTTAACATATATAGAACTAGAATGATTTATTAATTGTTTGGCTTTGCAGTGCATATATACATACTGTTATGTTTGCTTTATTTACTGCTATATATGGTTGCTTCTTGCCAAATATCTATTTCCTTCACACTTGTTACTAGATGACAAAAAACAGATTCCATATATATTTTGGTTGAGTGAGAAAGGTGAGAGAAAAAAAAGTACTATCTTTGGTTCTATAATTACATGATCAGATGGCAAGGCTGTATCCAATGCATGCATGTTCACGCCTCATTTGTCCTCTCTTTGCATCAAACACTTTCTACTATTATTATTATTATTATTGATTCATCTCTCACTCACCTTTGTCTGATCTCTCTGTCACGTACATGCCTTTGTTCTTTCTGCTATGCTTACCTTATAATATTAATCAGTAGCATTTATACAATGTATATAGTAAGGAAGAGTAATTTTGATATGATGGTTGATTCCATCTTTCTATATCTATCTATATTCTTCTAGTTATTACTTCAAGAAATTTTAGTTTAGCTAGTGGATATCTGTAAGGTGAGCCACTAAACAAAGGTCTCCATATTAAAAATCTAATGTCTTTCATCCTTATCCTTAGTATGATAGCTTTCTGTTCTTAACATTAATTCTTCCAGGTGTCCATCTGATGATGACTTTTTAACTTGGTATAAACTTGATCAAGTGGCACTTCAAAAGAATGAGTTAAACTGTTAGAATAATGTTGGTAGTTAGAGTTTTTATTGGCTCCATAATTTGGATTTTTGAATTATGGTGACAATTGCAGGTGACAAATATACTAGTTGAATTACTTGAACTTTTCATAATTTTCTTTCCCCAAGAATATCCGAACAGATGCTTATGTTTTTATATTTTACAATCATATGATGGCTCTCTTAATCTGTTCATATTTTTCCTTATTTTTGCTCTAATTTGTGTGGTACAATTGGCATTTACAGATTACTTACACTTGATTAGTATCTCCAGTATATTGAGGACAACATGATCAAGCACAACCAACTAAGATGATCTTTTTGGATTCTTGTGGGTAAACTCCTAGTTCATTTTGTTTGAAGTTACAGATTTTAATAGCTTTCAATTCCTCGGGATGGATATTTTATAGTTTTCATCTATCCCCCTGCCATTTTTGTTATTTTTGGATTCTTGTGGGCCAACCCTCGTACTATATTTATTCTAAAATTATTGTTTTCAGCTTTGTTCAAATTGGGTTGGGATCTTTTCCATTCACAAAGCTTTGGTTTTACTTGGTTGAAACTTGGTGTGTTCTATGTTGCCCAGCCACCTTTCTCATTTGTTTAAGAGTTGTTGCAGTTGGGAGCTGATGTGATTTCTTCAGATGAACCATCGCTTTTTGTGGATGACCTAGCTGATCAGGTTGCACAAGTGCGTGGTTGTTTTGGGTGCGTATAGCTTTTGCTATTCTCCTACTATTCATATTCATAAATATATGTGAGAATCACATTCCACTTCTACACCAGCCATCTATTTATTATCTATTTGCATGCTAGGTTCTGATTTGACATCTATTGGCTTTATAAAGGGAAAACCCTGAAGAATATTTTAATGAATTTTGAACTTGCTTAGGAGTATTGTAGAATGGCAAACGAATTTGTGATAATCCCAAAGAAAAACCGATAGCTTGTTGTTCTATTCTACGCCTACATGGACTCTTATTATGGAGAGTGATTAGCTTCGAAAGTCCTTTATTAAACAAATTGTGAATATAGATCTGATTATTTGTTTTTGATTTGTTTGTGATGTTAATCAAATTTTAATTGTTTTGGGTTTCAATTCAATGAAGATTCTGCCTCTATATTGATACTTTTTAATGGTACTCTCTCTCTCTCTCTCACTCTCTCTCTCTCTCTCTCAGTGTTTTGAGTTTGCTTGGTTTTGCCGAGTAGTTGAGAATAAGATCTATTGGAAAGAAGATAGTGTTATTTATGGATAATTAACTCTTTTAGTCTTCGGCACCATGATCTCCTCATTGCAACCAAACCATACTATTTCATCTAGCATAGCAAATTTTGGCTCATTGGTTGACAGATGTCATGTTTGTTTTGAAGTAACATATTTGTATGATTTTCAATTTCTATTCCTTTGAAATATGATTTTTCTATTTAAATAACAATATGATTTTTCTGTTTTACATTATTACGTTGCTCAGCTAATAAATAGGCTGTATTTGGTTTGAGTTATGGTTCCTTCAAAATATATTTTAAAGAATTTTGAAATCTTTCGCAATTAGGTAACAAGCGAATCTTTACTATCAATAGCTTCTCTGACTAATTTGTTTCCAACATCTGGTCCTTCATGCAGCACTTAAATATCTATCAAGATGTTCAGAACTTGTAAGTTTGAAGTTAGGATTATGCACGAACATATCAGACATAGGAACGACACACATTGAAGTTAAATTTATGCACTAACATATCAGACATAGGTTTGGCACACAATAGTTAGGCTTTGAATTATGCAAAATAAGTATTATGAAGTCCTAATTATGAAATCATGCATTCTTTGCAGAGAAGGACCGAGGACATTAAAAAAGCTTGAGGGTCATTTTTTTCCTGAGGAGTTAGTTAGTAACTTAATCTGCTACTCCTTCTAAAGCTCAAAACTTATGACTTTCATGTGCTATGTTATCTAAAGATATTTATTTTGAGGACCATATAGGTGATTTCGGTCTCCCAAAGCGACTTAATGAAGAAGACCTTGCTTTCTCAGTATTGCACTTATATTTATTCTTTAAACTTCTCATGAATGTTGATTATTTTGAGATTCAGTTAGTGAATAGTGATACATGTTTCTATTTTCACTCTTCTTATATCTTCTTGTATAGGTTGTTGGAACTCCTTATTACATGTGTCCTGAGCTTCTTGCTGACATACATGGTTGGACTTATCAATAAAAGAAAAGGATCCTCCATTTCTCCACTGCCAATTGTTTATTCTTCCACATTGTAAGTAACTTATCCAAATCATTCCCTATCATGATTTCTTTAAAATATCATTCCCTTGAAGTTAAATATTTTCCATTCTCCAATTTAAATTTCATCATAAGTAAGCGACTTTAATATTATTCTTTTAAGTCTAAGTCATAGGTTTCAGTTCTAGAGACAGAGGACAGCTTGTCGATTGAGAGAATCAGGGCCCTTAAGCATTGGGGGTGCAGTGCCAAGTTGTTTCCTTGTACCTGTTTTTCTTTAGAATAAAATGGCAGTTCCTTTCGCTCTTCATATATCTTTGTTAAATTAGATTTGTTTTTGACAATTTTGTTTAAATTAGATTGTTATAAATTATGCTTCCAAACTAATTGATGGCACATCCAAAAATTGTAAAAGAATGTATGCTTATATATAGTTGTCACGTGTATGGTTTAGTTTGAGTTTTTTTAATCTTTTGGGAGATAAGTTTAGTTCTAGAAAGTAGAAACAAGCCTTGTTTTTTTGCTGTTCACAAGGCACACATCTAATCTGAGAGACTGTGAACTATGTATGCAGAAAATTTTGAAGAAGTATCTTCATATTCCACAATGGCCAACACACTCAAAAGTTGTGGGAACATGCATATTAATTTGTCTACCAACTGAGAATTTCACTGTGAATATAAGGATATGTGTAGAGGAAATACTAAAGTGCTACGATTTTCTGCTATTTCCAAATAGAATGAAGCGTATTAGAACTACCATCTGGAAAGTTTTGCAATATCTCTGCATTATGAAAATGCTTCATTTTTGTCTCAAATCTCAGTATCACTTTTGTGTTTTTTATGTCAGCCAGTATATGGATTTGCAGTTGGACACAGATTTGTTATTGATGACAAGGATGTAGACCTAAAAGAAGTAAGGGAGTACTAAATAATTGTCCCTTCAGTTGGAATAATCTTGGAGTGCATCACCTCCTTAAAATTATAGTTTGTGTTAATAATAGGTCATTGAAGCTTCTTTACCAAAAGCACCCATTGATACTGCACTTACCTGTCTTACCTGTCACTGGCTTGCCATTGAAGGTGTGCATCACCTCCTTAAATTGCTCTCTTGGTTTTGTATTGTTTCTTTTATCTATATTTTCTTGCTTGTTTTTGTTGTAGCATTTGATTGTTTTAATAGAGTTTGTATATTGCATTAATGGGATTTTCGTTACTTTTGTAGGATCTTTCTTATATGCTTTCATTGCTTTGCAGGATCTTTCTTAATAAACATTGAAACCCACTTGACTCAGTGTTGAAAATAGAAAGGAAGCACAAGCTGCTACTTGAGAAAGAAATCTACATTCGATTGATTAAGGTAACTACCAGTAGCACTATTTTTAATTTGAATATAGCAAGGCAACACAAATTACTTCTTACTGTATAGTTTAGTGAGGAATGATTTCAGCCAAACGGTTATGCTGTGATGACTTCCAATCTTCTATATTGTGCTAATTGACCTACTTTGGTGGATGCATGTGCGAATTGACCTACTTTGTTCAAAGTAAAAAGCTAGAGCAAGTCTTGTTATAGTGGCATACTACCCTACATTCCTCCTTACAATCTTCTGTCTGGGCTCGGGTCACTTGGTATCAATATCAAGTATCAACAGGCACTGCTGCAGCTGGATTGGTGGGAGAAATTGTGACTGAATTTGTAGAAGAAGAAGGAACATTTACAGGCATTGCCTAGACTTGTCATTATATCAAGTGTCAAGACTTGTCATTATATCAACATAGGATATTGTAGGCAAGGAAGTAATTGTTGGATACATTTAAGTAAATTTAGAGCTTTTTAGAGTTTTATTGGTAATTGTTTTCCAATTTATTGTGAATTGTAATCATAAGTTTTTTCTCATGCCAATGAATGAAATCAGTTTTATTATGTTGGGAAGGAATAGACCTCTCTAAACTTTTTTCTATTATTTTTTTTTCAATTCTAATTATCTATGGCAACGTTTTTGAAGTGTTGTATTTGTTGGTGTAGGCAACGGTTTTTGCGGGTTGCCATATTTTGCAACGGTTTTTAAGTGTTGGCATAAGTGGCAACGGTTTTTACTTTATCAATGAAAACGGTTTTAGAATGTTGCCAATCTGGCAACGGTTTTGAAGTGTTGCCATATTTGGCAACGGTTTTGAAGCGTTGCCATAACTGGAACGCTTTGAAACCGTTGCCATAGCGTGTAAACCAAAACCGTTGCGTTTCAGCTGTCAATGGCAACGGTTTTGCGTTTGCGTTGCCTTAGGGAACAAAAAACCGTTGCCTTTAGTTTAGGCAACGGCCGCAACAACAACGGTTTCAAAACCGTTGCCAAAGGTTATGGCAACGGTTTTTTGGCTTTAGGAGACGGTTTTCGACCGTTGCCATAGGGTCTTTGGAAGCCGAGTTACAACAACAAATGGTTGCTGAAGCCAGTGACAGTAATAGTAATGAAGACTTGGTCGAAGACCAAAGGCTTGATTGTGTATATATATGATGATGAGCCTTTAGGTTTTGAAAAGGACCCAATGGGTTCGACCAAGAAAATACAAGCACGAGATCCCTTGGAAGAAATTGACTTGGGAGATGGCTCTGTAAAAAGGCCAACATATATTAGTGCAAAGATTTGACATAAAGCTGTTGATTGTAATTTCAAAAATGTAATTTTCTGCCTTCATTTAAAACTCAGTCGAAAAAGACATTTTTGGGGGGGGGGGGGGGGGGGCAATTAAATGTTCAATTAAATGCAGTCAACGAGGTTGCTAAATTTCAAGAGGAAAGGTGTTGATTTCGACAGTGAGAAGTTTTCCCAAGAAGGTTCGACGCAGTGCTTAACTTAGTGGAAATTGAAGAATTGAAGCCAATGGTTCGACGAGAATAAAATTAGTGATAGATCAGAAGTCAAGTGCTTGTTGTTGAAACAACATAGCAGTTATTGTGGTCGAAGACATGGCAATTACCATTTTTAAATTCTATGTACAGTTAGTTAGTTATTGTGTTTCCCTCCTTGTATAAATAGTAGTTTTTCATAGGAAAAACTGGTCACAAACTCACATACAGAATTCTGAAACTCAAACTTCCAACATCACAGAGAAAACGAGTCAGAGAACAATGTACGAACTTGTGCACCATTCTCTTTACAATTAATGCAATTTCACTTTTACCTTTTTAAGTTTTCTGCATTTTATTTCTTTTCTCTTCGCCTTCTACTCAGAATTAATTCTCCTTTCTGGAGATAACTTCGACGGTTATCTTCGTACTTTCAAGTTTAAACCGCAAGAACACTCATAATTTCTGGAAAAACTTTAACACAAATGTTCTAGGATTTTCTAGTTGATCCTGCAAGCAACATTAATTTGTAACTAGCGGTGTTTACCAAAAAACACGGTAAACAGATGCAGATTTTTTTAAAAAATATTGAAACTTATGTATTATATAATTGTAGTTGGCTAAACGTACACATGTAATGATGTAGCCCAGTGGTATTTGGGATTGTATGCAACTTAGGGGTCACGAGTGCAACACTCATATTCCCCAAAATTTCAATTTTTTTAGTAACACACTATACTACACCTGGCAGTGGTGACATGGAGATGATGACGTGGCATTCAGTCACACGTGGCATAATGGTTCTATGAGATGGTGACACGTGGCATTGATTATCATTTTAATATTTTTTTTATGGAAAATTGGCCGAGGGGCTTAACCGCAAATGCTTAATATTTGCAAGGGTCATTTTAAAAAAAAAATTTCATGAATTTAAATGGATTTTGACCATATTTGCAGGGGCTTAACATATATTTAAGTCTTTTATCTTTTGCTGGTTTTTACTGTTTTTAGCATTGAACTCTCTTGGAGCCGATATATCAAACCTTGCAAGATATCACTTTAGAATTTAACAACGGAAACTTTTATTCAAAAAAACAAGTAACATACAGCCTATGGATCCCAGTCGTGGGATTTTAATCGATGGCTTCCGGTGATTTAGTAAGTTGTAATCCAGGCCGTCCAATAGAGATTGAATGGCCAAGATCGAATGTGCTGCAGCAAATCTAGGTCTGAAATTTTGGCTCCCCATTAAGTGCATCCAGATCAGCAGCATAGTACTGGGTTATCCACCCTTGGATAATCTTGACTTCTTTCTTTCGTTGTTCGACCAACCATCCTGGATCACTTTGATTTTTAGGCAGAATATCCAGGCAATGAGATCCTAAAAAAAAATCAACTATTGTCAAGCATTTTACTATTGGATTGATTGGTTTAAATGTTGAAAAAAAATTATGAAAGCAGTTTAATTATCCTATAGCATTGTTATTGGAGCATGTGATAAATAGGTTAAAAAACAATAGAATGAGTTTTTATTTTCTGATTGGATAATTATATTTATATCTATTATATATGAAAAGTATACTAAAGTATTATATAAGTTGTAAAGAAGCAGTATATTTTTAACTCCACCGAAAAAGACAATGCTGATTGTTACTGAAATTAAATCAGTTACTTTAACTTTAACATTTCAAATCTTTGTCTGCATCATTTATTTTCCTATCAAATAAATAGTTATAATTATCATTTTAACTGGCTTGCAACTTTCGAGTGTCATTGGTTTAGAGTGATAGAAACTTTTAGGGTATGTTTGGTAGAAGAGAGAAAGATAGAAGAGAGAAAATATTCTCTCTTCTCTTGTACCAAACACACCCTTAGTGTAAAATAGTATACTAAACTAATCTTCTCACTTTCTTTCTATCATATTTCTCTCCTAAACCAAATAATAGTAACTCACTTTCTCTCTTCCCTTTCTCTCTCTTTTCTACAAAACGGATCCTTATGGTCTCTAAGATGTGGTTGACTTTCAACGGTTTTCCTTTGACTTATTTTGTCAAAAAAAAATACTTGATCTTAATGAAAGATGGGTAAAACAAGAAAAGAGGAAATAAAACAAAAGGAGGAACATGTATCGGTGGCGGACATGCCTTGTAGTGAGGGGGTTCAGTTGAACCCCCTGAAAAAAAAAATTGCACTTACCACCCTATATTTTTTTTTTGATAAGCCCACCCTAAGTTATATATTCACATAATAAAACCAAGACTTACCTTTGGTCGTGTGGACGGCAACAAGAGTGTGTGATAGATTGTTTAGAACCCTGAAATATTTATAAACCATATAAATTAAGTTCAAAACATTGTTGTAAAATAAATAAGATCAATATTTTTGTAGGTATTACAACGTTTACCCGCCACTACTATAAGGATCTTTTAGTCCGTTCGAGAATATAATGTTGCTACCGAAATTCTGAAGAACCCTTTTTATATTCTGCCATTAGTCACAACACAATGTCATTAGTTGGAGCACAACAAAGTTTCTTGCTATTAATATATATAATCATACAATTTGAAATGGTATTATAACATAGAAAATCATTTGGAGAAATTTATGCAAATTATAGTGAGAAAAGTACAAATAGGTACTAACATGGCCTCCATAGTAAGTAGTGACCCAATGAGGGCGAGGTGAGACGCTGAATTGTTTCTTGCATGATTTGGCAAAGTTCTTTAGGTCGTAAGGATTAGGTGGGAACATGGTGTTATTTCCTATGCCAATGGGTATCACCATTTCACTGCATGTCTGAATGTATAATGCAAAATTGGTATTATTTTTAAGATCAATTACATTACATATTTGTACGGTATAATATTAAAAGGAAAAAAAATACACAATACACAATACACAATAAAAGTTAATCAAAACAATCATCTAAATCTTGTCACATTAAAAAATAACTGATAAAAAAAGTAAGTTATCATGAAAATTAAAATTTGCACGAACCGTCCTTTAAAAAAATTACATGCTCATATGTTGCCATATTGTTAAATGAGTTTCAATAATATAATTTAGTAGCAATATATAACTCGATGATAAGGTAAAAGACAATATGAAAATATGATGAGCTTTCATTTTATCAATCCTATAATTAAAAACATAAGTAAGTATAATAAACACTTTGCCAAAAAAAGTATAATTTTTTTTTGACAAGAAAAAAAATATATATAAGTAAGTCGGCAGCCGGCCGGTCACAAGTGGTAATACTGGCGGAAAAAAATAAAACATCCACTGATCCCACGGTTCTTTAGTGTGAAGCACTTGAACCAAGTGGTCCAAGTTAACATGACTTTCGGATAGACTAGTTGTGATTTGCTTATATCCGAGTCCATCAAATTAAAATATTTATTTATTTATAAATAAATCTGGAGCAATACATGTGGACGTAGCAACAATTAGCCAAATTTTTTAAACGTATTTTTTTTGTTACAAAAAATTTAGGCGAGTTGGACTCTGAGGACTTACCCAGGATCAGGGTAGGCCTCACAACTCTTTGTACGCTTACAAAAGTACTTACAGATCACCCACCAAAAAGGTCCTTGCGGAGTTGAACTCACGCCATTGTGGGGAATGAGTCAGCTTCTTTAGTGGGATGGGAGAAACAAGTGGTCCAAGTTAACCCGACTTATTGGTAATATCAGTTTTATTTTTTCTTCCGGAAATATCTTTCAAAATTAATTGAAGGTGTGGTGGTTAAAAGAAGTGGACAATTTTGAAAACAAATTAATTATTCCATACATATTTAGCTGATAGTTTATAACTACGGCCACTGAAAATAGTGTAAAAAGGTAGCAAAACAACGCATGGAGTATATTCCAATTTAAATAAAGAATGTTATTACCAAATTAATACTGAAACATTATTGAAAGAAAAAAAAACACTTATTACACGTTTGTAAATTAATGCAATTACCTGCCATCTCCAACCTACATCTGTCTCAGTTATATTTTTAGGGGCATTGACTTTGCATGTACCGTTTCCTCTATAAGCCACAACCCCTGCATATATCTTACTAAGGATATCACTTCCAAAAGAAGCTCTATCAATTCCCTTACATATCACACTAACTGGATATCTTGGTGGTTGATTATATTGAGCAGCATGAGTGTACATGCTTTCCAAGTACTCTATCAACTCAGAAGACTGATTTATGGGACTGCAAAAAGTGACATTAATTGTGAATACATTTAACTTCACTCTTAAATCCTCCTAGTCTAAACAAATAAAGGGAAGAAAAGAAAAGGAAAAACATTTACTGGCAAGCGTTGAATCTCTGGCTAAGAATTGAAAAACCGTTTGATAGAGAAGCTACTCTATCGATTTCTGACCAAGAATTACGTATAGCTTCATAGCATGTCTCACTTTCTTCCTGCATTACAATTAATTAATTCCTCATCAAACCATGTTTATGTTGTATTAATTCAGTGAAAGTTAAATATATAAATAAAATATCAAAAATAAATTACTCGGAAATCCCTTGAAACAACATCAAAGTAAGCATTGTTTGGCGTGATATTATCAAAATAGAGAACCGGAGCTGATGAGGCCAAGGCGCCAATGGCCACGTGGGGATATTTGAGCCTAAACCATGAAGCAAGCACTGCAAAATAATATATAGGAATAATTAATTAAAGAGTACATAAGTTGATTAATATATATATATATATATATGTGTTTGTGAAGGTATAATTTTAGTAACTAACTTCCACCATATGATCCTCCGATGACAACCACTGGAGATTTTTGGGCATGTAATGATTTCTTTATATGTATGAGTATTGCTGCATAATCTGCAATGGCTTGAGCTGAGTTGAAATACCCAAGACTACTTGCATTCTTGAATGCTTCTTTTCTTGATCCAAATGGTACTGATTTCCCATAATATCGATGCTGATGATGAGAAAATTAAGAATCTATCAAATTCAAATCAAACTTTCTAATCATGAGGAAGTACTATTTTTCCTTCTGAATGTTTTTAACATCATAAAGTTTTAACGAAGAGAGTTCCATTTGATACCTCTATGTATACTAAGAGAGCTTTGAAAGAAGCAGCATTATCAGTCATAAATCCTACAACCTTAGGAGAATTATCTATTGGTGCTTCAGCTCCCAAGTAAGCAAATATTGGGGCACTAGTATTAGCACCACCCCAATACTTAGAATTGATCAAATACCTATGTTGAAATGTGTTGTAGCTTTCAGGTTTATAATTGAAGTGATCTAGTTCTTGTTTGTAAAAGAATGTTTCAACATCTCCTGTATCATCTACAAGCTGGGATGAAGGGTCGTGTAAGGTTGTTTCCCATTCAACAAATGGACTCAACCTTGGAATTGTCAACGAGTGTGTTGCGGTGAGAGATGATGTGTATATGAGAAAGATGACAAGAAGCCATTTAAACAACATGGGATGGTGTTTTTGTTCCATTGTAACAAAGGAGAAGAATAGCTTTGAGTATTTCAAATATGAATCACAATCGATGTCTTTATATATAGGACGTGAGCCTCATGGAGCTAGTGTACGTGTGTTTTTAATTAAGTTCTAAAAGTTATAGATATAGATAAATTAAATTAAATTAAACGAAGAGAGTTTGTGGTGTTATTGAGATCGAGTGATTCCATAATACCTGTTGAATACAATATTTTATTACTTAGACACTAAATTTTATGTTTGTCAAAAAAAATGAGACTTAGTTTTCAGGTCTTTTTGAAAATTTAAATATGATAAAAAATTTTAATAAAATATCTGCATAAATAAAAAGTCCGCATGACATATGGACTGTTGTTTTAAGAAATGATTGAAAGATCATACATATATAGTCTACTATTTTTATAAAATAAATAAATAGTCTACTTGTCGTGTTGTGATTGACAACCAGCACAAAAATGTAACTAAGTTTTCATCAAATAAAAATATAAGAAAATAAGTGAGGCAAGTTACTATTTTTTTTTTTATAAAATAGAAATATTTAAGCAGAGTCTATAGTTAATAGTTCTTTGTGTAAAACAATTAAGTCCACAAATATATTCTATTGGTTAGAAAGATCACCATCTCTAATCAGCTTTGATAAAGTACCACCTATAAAAGCTATTTTTTTTTTTACAAAACCTATAAAAGCTAAATTTCAAGTATGGAGCCAACAAAATTTTAATAATATAAGCAAAACCAATTCTTCTAAAATTTTAAAATATCACTTACAAATAAAAATACATTTTTTACATAAAGTTTTCAAAATCTAAACCAAGCAAATGCATAACGATCTTATATGTGGTTAGAAAAAAAAAGAAAAAAAAATGATTGAGATCTTCATGATTAATGTTTCTTTGCCTTCGATTTGGGATGGAACACCAATTTTGAATTTTATATATGGTATTTTGACAGGGAATTTTATATCGTTTTCAACTAGTGCTATTTCAGAAGAATAATCTATTTCATATACTCAAATTTATTCCCTCCATTTTAGTCTCAATGAAACAATAGTATCAACAACAAAATGGGGCCAATGACTATGATCACCACCATCATAATAATTTTGGGGAGTAGAAGTGGCGCAAGAAAGTCATTACTAGCTTACAACAATTGGAGGCCAGCTCCACTTTGATCGATCCATATCTACTTTTCTTATGCTTCACGCATTTGCCTATAGTTGCTTAGTAATCATATTTCTCCCCATATATCTTGGACTGACACGCTGAAAAAAATTTGGTCCAAAAGGGAAAGTTCTCCAAGCTTTTCAAAACGTGTTTAAATTGATAGGGAGTAGATAGAATGTTTGGTTATAGGATGAAAGGTAGTGAAAATAGTAGCTCCCGACTAATGGAAGATAGATAGCTCATATGATGTGTTAAGATATATCAATAACTTTAAGGAGTAATTAGGGGTCTAAGATTTCTATCAATAGCTACCATATTAATCACCGGCGGAGCTAACATATTTTTATGCGGGTACAATATAAAAGTATTTTTTAGATACAAAAGTAACTTTTTTTTTACGTAAACATAAGCAAGGAAGTCTCGTTAAACCTTCTGATGTAAAGCAACATCAAGAAGGAAAAAGAGAACCACCCCCTAATTTTATTGAAAAAGAGAAAAAAGAAAGTTGATAGAAAAATGAGCCCAAGGGAGGACTGGACCAATACCCTTGGCAAAAAAGAAAGTAAAGTCAAAGCAATAATAGGGAGTCTCTTACAAAGTCTCCTAAAACACTCCATCTTGGAGACAATTATAAAGGACTAACATACAAAGGTCAGATCAAAGAGAGACAATTTCTAGGACTAACTTACAATAGTTAGATCAAAAAGAGACAGAGACAAAGTTTGTCTTTGAGCGGGTATTATAGCCTATAGTGTTCTGGACCAATTTCTTTGTGGTCCTGGACACCACAAGTTGAGGCTTATCAAATTGCGCAACTGCAACTGTTCCTTGGGAATCAGCAACCATAGGATCAACAACATCATCTAACACATCACCCCAATGCTTTCCTAATATTCTCATGTCAGATGCTACCACTAGATTAGAAGTAGCATCAGACTCTAAGGCATTTAGCGAATCTAGCTTGGTAGTGGGAGGTTGAGTGGAGGATGAGTCAATAGTATCACTCAACATCGACTAGTAATATTCATATCATTGACTATGTTGGCATTAGATTGAATGGCAGAAGTTTCAATATTCCAACCACTAATTCTATTAGGGGTAGGAGAGATCTGAATGGTGTCATCTTGAGTTGTTGCCTGTGTGCTAGAGGTAGAAGTAAAAGCCAACTTTTGAATGGAGTTCAAATAATGTCTTCTGCGTCTGCATAACTGCGGGCGACATTTGCTTACCGTTATCTGAAGCAAGAGAGTCATGGACATCCAATTCTTTGGTAGATTGCACAATCGTTTCGCTAATCCCATTAGATGAAGATTCCCCCAGCAAAGGATTAGGAACTAAATCAACTATAGGATCCTTGTTGAGCCTTCCTTATACACGTCGGTTTTAGCACGTATAACCTGAACTTTCTTCTTCTAATTCACATTATTAGTAATGTGTGGCTTAGGAACATATTTAGGAACCTGTCTTGCCTGAGCAATATTTTCTAGGATCTTTTGCTCCTTATTTTTTTCCACACCAGAGTGCATCCTTCTATTACAATCACTAGTGGTATACCCTATAGTCTTGCAATTCATACAAAAGGAAAGAAAATTTTCATACTCAATGCCCACAAGGAAAGCATATCAAAAAGGAACTTTGTTAAAAGAGAACCAAAATAAACTACCAGATGTAATTTAAGCCGACATAGTCATTCTGAAAAGTTTAGCTCGACAAAGCTTTAAGGAATCAAATTCAACAATAATTATCTTCGTACATAATAGACTATATTGTATTTTTAAGTATAAACAATTAAACCATCGACAAGAAATTTGTCATCCATTTTATTTCGAAGTCTTGTCTTTCATTTGCTGAAAGAGCTCTCTTAGTACAGTTTTGGTCCCCCTATTATGACCAATTCTCGATTTTGGTCCCTGAAGTTTTAATTTGACGATTTTGGTCCCCCTATTTTTCCAATTTGAAAAATCATAGTCCCCCTCTTAATTTTGACTGACTTATCCTACGTGGCAGCCCACGTAGACTGCCACGTAGGCACACCCCCCAACCCCACCCCACCCCCACCCCCACCCCCCCACCCCACCCCACCCCTCCACTGTTTGTCTTCCCCACCGATCCCCCCCCACTGTTCCTCTTCCCCTCCCCCTCCCACCCCCACCTCCGTGAACCCCCCCAACCACACCCTCTCTCTCTCCTACACATTTCTCTCTCCCACCGTCGCTCTCCCTCCTCGCATCTCTCTCTCCTTCGCATCTCCGCTCTCCCACCGTCGCTCTCCCTCCTCGCATCTCTCTCTCCTTCGCATCTCCGCTCTCCCACCGTTGCTCTCCCACCGTCGCTCTCCCTCCTCGCATCTCACCATTGTCGCTCTCGCTCGTCTCCCCGTTCTCTCGCTCTCGCAGATCCTCTCGTCTCCCCGTTCTCTCACAGATCGCAGATTTGCGATCCTCTCGTCTCCCCGTCGCGTCGCTCTCGGTGGGTTGGGGTGGGGTGGGATGGGTTGGGGTGGGGTGGGTTGGGGGTGGGGGTTGGTGGTGGGTTGGGGTGGGGTCGGTGGTGGGTTGGGGTGGGGTGGGGTGGGGTCGGTTGTGGGGTGGGGTGGGGGTGGGTGGGGGGGGGGGGGTGTGCCTACGTGGCAGTCCACATGGGCTGCCACGTAGGATAAGTCAGTCAATATTGGGGTGGGGGACCTTAATTTTACAAATTGGGAAAATAGGGGGACCAAAATCGTCAAATTAAAAGTTCAGGGACCAAAATCGAGAATTGGTCATAATAGGGGGACCAAAATTGTAATTAAGCCTATTAATTATATTAATTTTAAAGTCAACCTTTTCTCATGTGTTTTGAAAAGAGTAAACGACATTGATAAATAACAAATTTGGAATAAAAGCTTGACTCTGATAAAGCGGTCTTCATCTCTCCTTCTTTGTTGTGAAATGTGTTTGCTTATTACATATGGTCCATTATCCGGGTTGGTTTGGATGGATTTTGACCAAATCCGTTATCCGAACCAATTATTTTTAATTGGTTTGGGTTGATTTGGATTTTGAGTATTTTTCTATATATAAAATTCGAACCAAACCAATTCGATATTGAACGGATTGGTTCGGATTGGGCTCGCGGGTCATGTGCTAACGCCGACTTTTTAAAACGTAAAATTGGACACTATCTTATAATAGGCACCACAACGAAACTAAATCATAATTTAAAAACTACATCCAATCCAAATAAGAAAATAAAAACTTCAAGCACACACCTTGTGCTTTTAAATGCAAAATACAAAAATAAAAAATCTAGGCACGTTTCAACGTGGCTCCAAAACAAATTGCTTCTTGCCGAACCCAACCATGTCGTAATCCTGAAATCAATGCTGCATACCTACTTCAATTCACCGCAAACATATCTCTAAATGTCTTAGCATGTTACTAATTCTATGAGTGTCATTATTTGCTCTATATGTTTTCTTACAGTACTTACAAATGGCATTGTCCTTCTCTCTTATGAAATGTTTCCAAGCATTAGAAGAGGCCTCACGGGCTTTCTTTTTGGCAGCTCTGGTTGAGATTCTGGAGGTTCTTTCCCTTGTACTTGCTCTGTTAGAGGAGCTTGTTATCCTTGTGGAGTTACAGAAGTTTGCATCGGACTTGGATGTTGACCACTGGACTTTGAGGAGGAGGGGGGATTGATTGGCACTCTCATTACCACCCATTTCTATAAAATACAAAAAGGTACAACAGAATTAACAATATATACTAAATATTAACCAATAGAAGGAATAAAGCATATTAGCCAATAGTTAGGGAATAAAGCACATAGAAAAAGTGAATAAATACTAACAATCTTAATATGAGTAAATATTGTTTATGGGAGCAAATCGGTGCAAGAAATAGTCGGTCCCTTGAGTATCTAGAAGCAAGGTTCTAAATAGCGGTCGCGGTCGCGGTCGCGGTCGCGTTAAGGCTTTCACGATTTCGGCTGTTTCGGCTGTTGCGATCGCTGTTGCGGCCGTCGCGGTGTGAATTAACCACAATGATGCAAAAAAATTAATTAAAATAATTTGTACTATCATATAATATATAATAACTAAAATTAATGTTTTTTCATCATTATAAGAACTCTAAAGTAAAATAAAAAATAAAAATATGAATAATGTAGTATCTAATAACAGTTTATGATAAGTTATCTAATAACAGTTCATCTTAAATCTTAAAACAAAGTTCATGATAAATTAGATCTTCAAACAAAGTTCATAATAAAATAGATACATCAAGTTCACATTACATCACAAGAAACTACTAATACATTAGAAAAAAGATTACTAAAATGTTGTTAATTGAATCCCTAGTCACCACATGGTAGAACGACGTGCAGGGTCATAACTTCCACTATCACCTTCATCATTGTTATATCCACTTCCTCCAAAAACATAATCAAAGAATCCAGAGCTTCTTGGTGGTTCAATTTGTTGGTAATCATATGAAGATGTTGCTGATGAATCACCATAATTGATAGGAGGTTGGTATTGTGGTAGGTTGGGATTTGGCATATATGGATAATACTCATGTGGCATGTAAGAAGGATGTTGGTAATATGATGGATAATTACCTTGGCTACCATCAGATTGTGCAGCAATACCAAAATCACCAAATGATTGTGAAACACTAGACGAAGAAGAATCATCTATTGGAGTTGCTCCATGTCTTCTGCTTTTACCCCGTCTACCTCGACCTCTGCTAGCACCACCAGTCACATCCTCATTTGAGTCTTCTTCCATTCTAGAAGGCAACAGATTTTCATCACGCCTAACATATGGTTATTCATTATAAGAAAAATAAGGCCCTTCACCTATTCCATGACTTTGATCTAGATTACCATCACAATCATTACCACCACTACTGCCACTATTTCCCTGACTAGGTGGACTTAAACCACCATCACCACCTTCACTAGGTACTTGACCTGAATCTGAAGCATCTCCACCAGCTAGTTCTTCAATCTCATCATCAGAATCAACAGATAGCCATTGGGCATTTTGGGTTCCATCCAATAACGGCCCCTCTCTCTCCTCAATCCATGGAGACAAATAATCTTCCTGAAATATATGATCAAGGTTGATAGGATTGAAACCTCTTTCAATGTCTTCCTGACTTCTTCTCATGGTGGTCCTCATTTTTAGCTTCATGTTGTAATATGCAAAGACAAGCTTTTGTAGCCTTTGATACTTTAGCCTATTTCTTGTCTTTGTGTGTATGTAGCTAAAAGTACTCCAATTTCTCTCACAATTTGAAGCTGAAGTTGTTTGGCTAAGAACTTTCACAGCTATATTTTGAAGTTCAGGGGCACAAGATCCATGTATTATCCACCATTCAGCTGAATAAATAAGATAGTAAGTTACTACATATCCGCGTAACAAAAATAAAGAATTTGCAATATTTTCATTCTAGGAAATCAACAAGCAAAAATAATAAATCATACCGGGTTTCATTTGAGACCATGCTCTTTGAGCTAGTTGAGTTCCAAATGTTTCTTGTTTATCCTTAAAAAGTAACAACTACGAAGACCAATATACCATATAAGTATTTCTTTCAAATTTTAGTATAATATTATATATTATAAATATATAACTTTAACAAATTTCTCACCTGATTGATAGCTCTTATTTGCCTATCAATATCTGGTTCTAATTTAGTTATTACTTTTGTGGTTCCTTCCATGGTTTCCTTAGCTACATGACTTCCATGAACAAGTCCGAATTGGAATTGTGGATTGAGAAAATAACCTTAAAAATAAATGAATAATTGGTATATTTACTTCAAAGTCAAACACAAGTATGTAAAATAATTGAATATTTAGATACGAACCTGCTGAATGCAAATCAGTATGCATGTAAATCCATCTTTTGTCAATAACTGAATTATAATAGGCATGGTAACGACAATTGTTCTCAATAGCTTGCTTAGCTCTATCAATTGCTTCATAGAGAAATCCCATGGTAGGTTTATCATCACCATCTACCAACTTTAAAACCTTGACAATTGGTTCAAACACCTTTATTATTTCAGTTGCCTTAGTCCAGAATTCTTTGCTCATTACAATCGTTTTGGCTTGATATGCAGCTCCTGATTTATCTTTTCCAAATTTGGAATTCTTGTATTCGTCAGAATCAAACATATTTTTTAAAGCTTGTCTCTCTTTCACAATAGATTCAAGTTGTAGAAACTGTGTAGCAAAACGAGTAATTGCTGGACGAATAATTTCTTTGCCACCAGTATATTTCTTCATCAAATTCACAGTCCAAATATGATTATAGATAAATAAAGTTACCGTTTTTGCATCCTCAAGCAATTTTTTGACATTTGTCTTTTTTCCAATATCTTCCAAACACAAATCCAAACAGTGAGCTGCACATGGGGACCAATAAAGGTGAGTTCTTTTTTCCATCAATTTCAGACCAGCTGCTTTCAATGCTGCCTCATTATCAGTGACTATTTGGACAACATACTCTTCCCCTACCTCTTCCACCATGTTGTCAAGCAACTTAAAGTAATAATCAGTGTTTCTACTTGCAACATCAGAGGCATCAATAGACTTTAAGAATGCTGTTCCTTGGCTACAATATACTAAAAAATTCATGATATGCATATGATTTATACCATTCGTCCAACCATCACACATTATAGTGACCCCTTTTTCTTTCCAGACTGGTTTTAGGTCATCTATATATGTTTGCATCTCCCGACATTCTTCATTCAAGTAGATCTCTGAAATCTCATAAGGAGAAGGGCATTTGACACCCGGTCCCAACTTTGCAGCTTCAGCTAACAAGCCGTGTAGCCAAGGAGAAGTGCTCAAGTTCATAGGCAGACGCTCGTGTATTATCAATTTGGATAATGCTTTTCCCAACTTCTTTCTCGCACTTTTCAACATTCCAACACCAATTTTTGTTTGCTTCATACTCTTACTTCTCTCTAGATCAACATCTACTTGCCTCATTCTTTGTTGAATATTTCTCTCTTGATATTCAGATGAAGCTCCACCTCCACTACTACTGCCAATGCCACTCCTTTGGAATCTTTGTCTATCCTCCCATTGTCTATGTGACATTATGCTTTCTTGTGTAGCATGTCTCATAGATGCATCTTCATCAATAAAACCTTCATCTTCATCATCATCACTCCCTCTTAAACGTGAGACAAATTCTTCCTTTCTTTTTCTTTGATCATTTTTCTTTGCTTTACTATCTAATAAAAGCTTCATCATATTTTCTCTAACAAAAGTTCCGACACTAGCACAACGTTTGACTTCTCCTGGCATGTGTGCAAGATGTTCCTTCAATCGAGTTATTCCACCGGTTATTATTCTTCCACAATATTTACATTGTATACTATTTCTTTTTCTACCTTGCACAGCTGTTCCAAAGTGCCAACCAATATCATCACTCGGAGCATCATTTGCTCTACCAATTGGAAATTCTTCTGGTGGATCCATTGTTTAACTAAACTGAAAATAAAAATATAATTATAAATTCAAATTTTAAGAAGTTAACAAAACTAAAAATGTAATTATTAATTTGTTTAGTTTAGTGACTATTAAAAAACTAAACTATTTTTTTATTTGATAGTCACAAAACTAAACTAATTAATAGTCACTAAAAATGAGTTAAAAAGGACAAATCACAAACCAAAACAGAGTAAGGAACAAATTTTAACCCAAATCAATCCATTTTATCAATTAATTTTTTTTGACAAAAACCCATTTTATCAATTAAGGAACAAACAGAGTAAGGAACAAATTTTTTTTTTGGACAAAAGCCCATCATCTATGTCACTCAAACAGAGAAAGGCAAAAAAAAAAAATTGAGAAAAGAGGACATATGTGAGTGAACCGAACCGTGATACATCAATTTAATACCTGGCTCGTGAAATTGAACAAATTTAATTTCAAAGCATCAAATTCATCTCTCTTTCTCTCTATTCTGAATCTCATCTGTCTCTCTCTCTCAAATCCCTTCCCACAGAACACAAATACAAAGAAGAAGAAGAAGCTCATAGCCTCATACAGTACTCAGATCAGATTCATCAGAGATTCAGAATTAAAATTTAATACCTGGCTGGCTGGCTGGAGAGTGCTGGAGATCGAGTGGTGACTGGTGAGTCACTGGTGCGCAAGAGGCAAGATCTGAATCCCTTCATGGCTTCACCCTTCCCAGTTCTGTTCAGTGACTTCAGTCATCACTCATCAACGTTCCTTTTGGGTTTTAGAGCAAAAACGAATCTGAATATGACAAGAGTCAAGATCTGTTCTGTTTGTTTCCTTCTGCTTTTCGTGCAAAAAACGAATCTTTTCTGCTTTTTCAGTTTAACGGAGTTTTGTCGCGGCCGTTGCGGTCGTAACGGCGTTTCGTCGCGTCCGTCGCGGCCGTAACGGCGTTCCGTATCGTTTTTTGCCGTGATTTTCAATCACTCCGTTATACCGGCTCATAACGGTCACGGCAGCAACCGAGACCGTTTTGTCTCGCCCGTTTTTGCTGTCGCGTTCCGTTTTTTCAAACCTTGTCTAGAAGTCTCGCACTTCCGCTAGTTGTCACAAGTGGTAGTATGGGTTCACAGTTTAGTTTGGGTTTAAATGTTAAAATCCGTTATCCGAACCAAATTAGTACGGATTTTTATGGGTTGGTTCGGATTTGACCCGAACACAAAAATTATCCGAACCAAATACTTCGGTTTGGGTTGGGCTACGGGTTGGTTCGGATTTACCCAAACCACTAAACACCCCTACATATGGATAATGGACTCCAATTTTTATCCAACTGGGCTTTATCCAATCGAGCTGAACATTGGGATAATTCAAATGAAGTCCACACGTTAGGGTACTGCCAAAATATAGATAATTGCGTAACTTAAAATGTTTGTTGAAATTTTTTAGGCTAAGGTCCTTTATCTTTCACTCTGTTTTTGTTTTCAAAATGGTTTAAAATTGATTAAAATGGTTCTTCTGTTAACTGACAATTAAATAGGGTGGACATGTACTGAGCGTGGATAAATTGGCAGTTAATTAAAGGTAATTCATGCATGGTACGAAATGGCCCATGATACAACTACCCTAGTAAATTTAGAGCTACTTTGATTACATTAAATACCAACCAATTTGTGTCTTATTTTGGTTACAACAACCCTAATCATGCATCTACTAAGCCATATATATACTCGATATAGTCAAGAAACCATAATCACTTTGGTCAACTATCCCGATCCATAGAAGACCATAATCCATTTTTGCTCAACTCAACCCTAGTCACGCATTGGATCTATTGTGGATGTTCCTGCGGGAAAGGCTATGCTAGGGCGTGTGGTCGACGCGTTGGGAGTAAGCCCTGCTCAATATTGTCAAGAATCCATAATCACTTTGGTCAACTATCCCGAACCATAAAAGACCATAAGGCATCTTTTCTCAACTCAACCCTAATCACGCATCTACAAACTACAATGTCTACTAAGCCCTACTCGATATAGTCAAGATTCCATAATTACTTTGGTCAACTATCCCGAGCCATAGAAGACCACAATGCATTTTTGCTCAACTCAACCCTAATCACGCATCTACAAACTGCGATATGGTATACTAAGCCCTACTCGATATAGTCAAGAATCCGTAACCACGTTGGTCAACTATCCTGAACCATAGAATACCAGAAGGCATTTTTTGTCAACTCAACCCTAATCATGCATCTAGGTGGATCAAGATAATATTGCACACATCCCTAGTCGTGAGCACGTACTTCATGGATACATCGTAAGGACACACTACAACAAAAATGGTAACCGGCGGCGGTTATTCTGCTGCGGTTATGGCAAAACCGCTGCCAGTGTAAATATTGCAGCGGTTTACGCGGCGGAGAAGTTAAACGCTTCAAAAAGTAAGTAAACTACGGCGGTTTGCGGTCATTCTGCGGCGGTTTTGCAAATTAAAAATAATGGGATTCATGCTGCGGCGGTTAGGGTATCATAGTGCGGCGGTTGCCAAATTTTCGTTCCCCCTTTTTTTACCTATACGCGCTTCTTTTCTTTTTATTATTATTTTAATTTTAATAAAATTATTAAAACAAAAATTGAACCAGGTTCATTCTCCTCTCTGCCACGACGCTTCATTCTCATTCCTCTCTCTCAACAGTTTCGTTCTTCTCTCTCACGAAGCAGCAGCTTCTCTCTCTCTCTCTCTCTCTCTCTCTCTCACGAAGCTCTCAACAGGTGCGTCTTCTAACTCTCTCTCGAACTCTCTCTTTCTCTCTCGAATTCTCTCTTTGTTTAGGGTTTTCAATTTTAATCCCCTTTCTTTAGGGTTTTGAGAGAACGCGTGAAACAAAGAAGAAGAAGAAAGCTTCAGAGAACCTCATAACCAAGAACCCTCAATTGAACCAGGTTCCTCTTCTTTCTATCTCTCTCATGGTTTAATATTCTGAGTTTCTTTCTTTTTTTTCTTTTCTTCATGCCTTATTTTAATCAATCTATGGAATGGATTGAGGTTGCAATTGCGTGTGTGAGAATGTTGTTGGATGGTATTCACGTTAATGTTACTTTTTTCTTTGAGATTTTAGGGTTTTGTCATTGATATGTATGTATGGTTTGCAACTGCAACTGTTCATGTAATTCTCAAGTTTTGATTTTAGATAATGGACTGACATATATACATCCTGGGAATCTTAATTAAGGTGTCATGTTATGGAGGTTGAGTCTTTTGAGAACGAAGGGGTTGCCAAGTTGTTGAACGATTGGTTTGTTATAGCATTAAGGTAAATCAATTCGCGCCTTTATGTTTTTTCTTGCTTTGCATTCTTACATCAACAATCACCATTACTTAACAAGTTGTTTGGTCTACTTTGTTCTATACCATTATTAATGCCACAGGTGGATCGAGAGGAGAGACCAGATGTTGACAAGGTAATTTAACAGTTCATTTAATTTTATAAATAAATATATTATATATTATATTTATATACAAGATTATATCAGGTGCCAGTTTGATCTGTCTATTTATCTAACACACACACTCACACACACAAGGAAGTCTATCTATTGTAAAAGTCCTTCCGAAAATTGAAATTTGATTGGTTGTGATGCTTGTAGAAATTTTCGGGTGTTCTACCGATAATAAGGTGCACTAATAGATTTGTTTTTTCTTCAGGTATACATGACGTATGTGCAGGCTTTATATGGTGGAGGAGGTTGGCCTCTTAGTGTGTTTCTTTCACCTGACTTGAAACCTTTAATGGGTGGAACTTACTTTCCCCCTGGTGACAAATATGGCCGGCCTGGATTTAAGACTATACTCAGGTGTGAGATTATTGCATATGTCAGCTTGAATCATCAACCTGCTTCTACTCTCTAGTCTCTTTCTCTCTCCCTTTGGCATGTTGCGATTTGCGAATTATAAAACTTAAGGTCTGTTGTTTGAAATTATTATTCTGGCTCTTGGAGTTCTTAATTATTTGTATACTATTTGTTCCCGTTTTCTCCAGGAAGGTAAAAGAGGCTTGGGAAAATAAGAAGGACGTGCTAGTTAAGAGTGGAGCATTTGCAATTGAACAGCTTTCTGAGGCACTGTCTTGTAGTTCAACTTCTGATAAATTACCTGATGGTGTTCCAGCCAGTGCATTGCGTCTATGCTCAGAGCAGGTAAGGCTATGTGCATCAGCTTTTGTCTACTATTTCAATTTTGCTCGAAAGTTTTCCCTCCATTTCTTAGACACCCGAAACGGATATAAGGAAAACGAAAAAGGAGTTTTCTCTTTTTCTGTATATGATGGAACAGGGTAAAGTGGGGCATTGTTAAAAACACAAGAATCTTGTTTAAACCAGTGCTAACAAACCAGTGCTGTAAGATTTTCATACTGATTTAGGTTTGAACTTAATGATTTAGGTTTGAACTTTTTGTTATGCTTCTAGGTCATTGTATCTTGGAATGGACTGGCAATCTCATCTTTTGCTAGGGCTTCTAAAATCCTCAAGGGTGAAGCTGAAGGGACCAAATTCAACTTTCCTGTTGTTGGCACTGAAGTAAGTTTTTACCTCAACTAATACAGTAGTGTAGTTAGAGAGCCTTTGATATTTTGTTTCAGCTTAATGACTGTTGATATATAAAAAGATGGGTGACAGTCCTATTATGGATGTTGCTTCTGGAAGATGTCAGTAAGTTATTGACATAGGCATAAAATTTAAATTGGTGATCACAATTCTTGCTTTGGACAACAAGTAGGTTCTGGCTTTGTTAATAAGAATTGAAGGTTAAAAGCATGAAGGAAGAGTGGATCAGGGGAGCACATAGCGAAATTGATTCTTTTCTGTCGAGTAATTGATAATATATTTAAGTCCCTCCTTTTGATTGTGCAAATTCCAGCCAAAGGAGTACATGAGAATTGCAGAAAAAGCAGCATCATTTATTAAGAAGCAACTTTACAATGCAGAGACTCACAGGCTACAACATAGTTTCAGAAATTCTCCTTCTAAAGCTCCTGACTTTTTGGATGATTATGCCTTTCTGATTTCTGGATTGCTGGATCTCTACGAATTTGGTGGTGGAATTAACTGGCTTTTATGGGCCATTGAATTGCAGGAAACCCAGGTAAAAATTGATGTTTGGACTTTATAGAAATTTCACTGCCTGTCTTGCCATGCCTTTAGTTGCTCATGAGATGAGTTGCTTGCAGGGTGCTTTGTTCCTTGGCAAGGATGGAGGTGGATATTTCAACAATACAGGAGAAGATTCTTCAGTTCTCCTTCGTGTGAAGGAAGACCACGACAGCGCAGAACCCTCGGGGAACTCTGTTTCCGCCATAAATCTTACAAGATTGGCTTCCATAGTTTCTGGAAGTAAGGCCGAGCAATATAAGCGAATTGCAGAACAATGGTGGGATGGGATTACTCAGGTTGCAATGTCGTGTTTTCTGGTCATCAAACTAGCACATAGGACTCTCAAGAGGAATATATTTCCCAGTTTGGTACTTGATCACCAATCCAATGAATTCACAAGATTTATGTTTAGTTCTTTGTTTATGATTGAACGACTTTCTCTCTAATACTTGTCTTAGGTACCTATGTAATTTTTGATTAGAATTCTTGTTTGTAATAATTTTTTGGAAGTAATGAAGTCAATTTTAATTTAATTGTTGTTTTCTTATATTTTTAGTTGTTATCATATTAATTATATAATTTTTAGCATTCCATACGATTCGACCTGCAGCCAAATAAGAAATATTTTTTTTTTAAAAAAAAGTAATTAATTACGACGGTTATTAACCGCTGCAGATTGACATTAATTATTCTGACTCCATTTGTTTAGGGGCGGTTAAAAACCGCCGCAAATAGAAACCGCCGCTAAATTCCCACGAACCGCTGCAAAAAAATTGGGTGTTCTATAACTTAGCAACTGTTTTGTGGCGGTTCGAAACCGCCGCAGATGTCAAACCGCCACACAAACCGCTGCTAAATGCTACTCCCGGCGGTTAATCCAGCGGTTGCCAAAACCGCCGCAGAGTTACCTCGCGGCGGAGAAAACTACAGCGGTTTTGGAACCGCCGCGAGATGCATTTAGCTGCGATTAAAACCGCCGCAGAATGCCTTTTGAACCGCCGCCGGTTGCCAGTTTTCTTGTAGTGACAACAATACATCATAGTCTCAATCCTGCATTCTCGAAGCCGCCTCAGTTTGCGGTGAATCCATTCCTTCAACTCCTCAAAAGTAATATCATGTTGAAGCCTAAACGGTTCTGGTGGGTTTGCGTCAAAAGCAACAAACTTGACCCCATTCCTTGCAATATTTATTATTCCGTTCATGTAGTATGAATAAGAGAGGACTAAGCCCGGCCTAAGAGTTAACTCATTTTTGTCGCTTAACATCAATACGTCTTAAAAATTTAGCATTCAACTCTATTAGAACGATATATGTTATAAATGGTCAACATCTCATGTATGCCACTGTCAAAAAAAATCATCTTGATTATATACCCAACACTCCCAAGCATAGTAGATTTGGAACAATATTTGTGAGTGTTCTCCAACCTTTTGTCGAATATTGGTCTTCAGTTCTTCAATGCTCGTGTCATTCTTGATCCTAATGAACTTAATCTTATGGCTTTGGAACTTGACTCAACTAATCATTGTTGTATGGTTGCCATCATAATAAATAATGACCAACTTTGCTGAGTCAATTTGGAATTGTGTTACTTGGAAAAGGGGCATGACTACAAAAATGAATCAGGAGAAGAAGAGATGAAGGAGAAACAGATGCGGAGAGGAATAGAAAAATAGGTTGTGAGGCATAAGAAGATAAGAAGGATGCAACTATTTATACTTATTTTTTCAATCCCAATCATTCATTGCACCCACCAACTCATAAAAATTCATACAAAATTTTTTATACAAAAATAGATTGTTCATTATTATAAGTTTTTAGCCATGCAAGAACGTTATGTTACTCATTGAAATCGTTATAATACTTATTAACTCATTCTTAACCATTATGTTACTCATTGAAATCGTTATAATCCCGTGTTTTTTTAGTAATAATTAGGGGTGGGAATAGGCTCGGCCGAGGTAGACTTTGCATGGCCTAGGTCTGGCCTGCATTGAAAATGTTGGGCCTGAGCCTTGCCTGTGGCCTGTAATAGGCCAACTTTTGAGGTCTGACTTGGCCTTTTGGAAAGCATGACGAGGCCTGCAAGCCTGTTTAAAAGCCTATTTCACCAGAAAAAATTACGAAAGTCTACAGCCTTTGAGTAGTATAGACTTTTTAAATGGACGAACAATCTAATCGATAAATGAAATTAAGATCTAATTCAAGATCTAATAAAATCTTTTAGAGAATTATCTTTAAAGTGTACCTGTCAGCTGAGGTCAGACCTCTATATATAGTGTCAGGGGCTCTGCGGGAGATCGTCGGATTGCATATGGCCTGATCAGGGCTGTTGAACCTGCGATCTAGGTCAAGCTTCTCTGTTTTGCTTAGTTGGGCTGCTTTCGGTCGACCCTATGACAATGTTGGGCACCAGCCCAGTCCGGAACAGTTGCCCCCCAGGTCGAAGCCGTTCAGAAGGAACGGGTTCAGGCCTGAAAGCGATTGCCCCCAAATGGGCGACTTTGCCTTTGTGTGGCCGCCTGTGCTGAGGCGACTTGTATTCATGCCTGAGTGACAGGTTCTTTCTTGTCTTATAGTGACGTGGCGTTCTGAGTTTGACAGATGTGACGTTTCACCTTTCGAGGTGACAGCCGTGACCTTTTGCGTTTCCCAATGGGGGTGCGCAATGATGATGGTTCAATTTTCGAGGGGCGTCATTATTGCTGGAAGCGAAGGGTCATGTCGCTTCAATTCCTGGCCTGCTTCCCCTATATATGGGATACCCTTCTTTCATTTCTCATTTCGCTTCCTCGTGTTTCTGCTCTGAGAACGACTTGCATTCTTCGGTGGGCGACCAGGTTTCTGGTGATATTCTGGCGAGGTGTTCTCCGGTGAGTGACTTCTTGCTCCGGTGTGATTCAACTCCAGACCGCCTTCTGCTGGTAATTACTAGTGCGACCAACCTATCTCCAACTCCAGGTACTTGTTGTCTCATTAACTTCTAGCCTTGGTTTTTATTTTTCCTTTTCATTCCATCTTCAGCGAGGAGGGGGCGTCAGATCCGGGGTCGAACTTGTCGCCCCCTTCGGTAGGTCGTCTATAGGTGGTCTGACTTTCTTGCCACCCTTCTTGCAGGATCAGGATCTGGCGCGGACAAAGCAAACCGCCCGCATTCCCCGCAGTCCTCCTGTTCGGCTAGCCGAAATTTGTACTCGCCCCGCTTCGTGTGGAGCCATGATCGAAACTCCACCTGGAGCTTATCCGCCCACTTCTTCTGCCAATTTTTCTGGTGAGAGCACGTCTTCCGACCGAACCGTTTCAATGGGTAACCCTGCGCATTCCCATTCTCGAGGATCAGAGGACACTGTTAAACCATCAAAGACCGCCAATACTCCTGCTCATGTTGCTAGTACCTCAGCTCGCTCGGAAAGGGACTTACGCCCAGTTAGTGGGGTAGAGGATCCCGACTGAGGAGGCGTGATTGGCGAAGACCGCTCTTGGATTTCTTCGACCGTGCTCAACAACTTACCTTCGATCCTTCGCCCTGGGGATGAGGTACTTCAATATTTTGCGAACATGGAAGGCGATCCCGGTCAATTATGGGCGGTGGAAGGTCCTTCTTCGGACGAGCATGTGGTCGCCGTCCCCTCTTCTCTCAAATTTACCATGTATGCGAATGTTCTTCGGGACAAGCGGGTTCGTCCCCCGTTTACTCTTTCCAACGTTCCCTTCTTCGTTATCTTGGAGTCGCACTGTCCCAACTGCACCCCAACTCGTGGGCCTTCATCAAGGTATACGAGCAGCTGATGAGAGTCATGGGGCGTGACTGCTCTCGGTCTCTTTTCTTCAAAATCTTCGAGATGAGTCGGCGGCCAGAACCAGGGAGCACCCTAACTCGTGGGCCTTCATCAAGGTATACGAGCAGCTGATGAGAGTCATGGGGCGTGACTGCTCTCGGTCTCTTTTCTTCAAAATCTTCGAGATGAGTCGGCGGCCAGAACCAGGGAGCAGTAGAAACCGGTGGGAGCATTTGAGTATCAAGGGACAGTCTGACTTCAAACTTTTTACACCTTACTCTGATTCGCTGAAGCCCTAGAAGCTTTCCTTCATGTGGGTTGTACCCGTTTGTGAGGAGTCTCGTAAGATGGTCGGGTCTCTGGACGCTCGGGGGCGGGTGAGCGGCTACAAGTTTCCCATCGCATGGACGTGTGCACACTATCGTCGTCCCCCCGGCACTTACAGAACACGCTGCAAACTTAGCGAGGGCGATCTGGAAACCTTGAGGCTGCTTGAGAACATGGCTTCCTGGATGGACAAGGAATTGATAAAGTGCTATCGGCTAATATGGGCACGGGACGACTCTAGTTTCCATGTTGCTCTTGGTGCGACCGCTACTACTTCTTCTACTCCTTCTCTCATTTTTTTACTGACCGTTCTTTCTTCTTTTTAGGTGAAATGGCGGGCATGGGATATGAGGAACTTATGAGGAAGGCCAGGAAAGGCAGAAAATCTCAACCCGCTCCATCTACCCCAGTCGAACCACCCCCTTCGATTGGTGATGCTGCCAATGCCGCTGATAAGGCGGGAACCAGTGCCGCTGCCCAGCCCAGCTCTGAGAAGAAGAGGGGTCTCTCTCTTCCTGCTGTTGATCTCACTTGGGACGACTCCGGGGTCGACCCTCCATCGAAGAGGAGCAAGGCTGCAAAAGAGGCCCAGAGGAGACCGGTTTCTGCCCTTGACTTGGAGGACGTCTCTGAGGCAGACTTCGACCGCTTCCGTCAGGACCCTCTTCTCTTTGTGGCAGATGTGGTCAAGGATGGATCTCGCTTGATCGCTAAGCTGAAGCAAGGGGAGGCGGATCGGACTGCAGGTAATAGACTCCTCGCCCAAAACTTGTGGTTGGAGAGTGATAACTTAGACAAAAATGATAAGCTAAACCGTGCTTATGGATTTATCTCAGAGTTGCGGGAGGAGCTGGAGGCCACCAAGAAGAAGCTTCAAGAATCTGAGGCTGCTCTCGTCTACGCGTCAAGGCCGCCTTTTTCGGATCGTTTGGCTCTTCCCCATCCCTGATATACTTTAGAATGGGATGGATCCACGTCTCGTCAAGGTTGATTGTGCAAGCATCTGCGTTTGGAAATGTTTCCAGGTTGACGCTGGGTTGGGGAAGGACTTTCTGAATTACACTTCTGTGATTTCCCGGGTGTTTTCGTGCTGGCCAGTTTCGAGAGCA
Organism: Astragalus membranaceus; assembly: GCA_039519185.1. Lineage (NCBI taxonomy): Eukaryota > Viridiplantae > Streptophyta > Magnoliopsida > Fabales > Fabaceae > Astragalus > Astragalus membranaceus. The sequence goes on from CM076846.1 coordinate 215,704,682, forward strand.
CGTCGGCCCTTGTATTCTCGTATCTGGGAATGTGTAGTACTTCTGCATGGTTGAACTGCTCGAGCAGTTCTCTTACTTTGGCCAGGTATCGCCTTAACACTTCATCCTTTGCATCGAACGCGTCCTTAATCTGGGATACTACCAACAGAGAGTCTGAGTGGAGTTCGACCCTTTGCACTTTGAATTCCCGAGTGAGCATGAGTCCAGCAATGCACTCCTCATATTCTGCTTGGTTGTTCGAGGTGGAAAACGAGAATGTCAAAGAGACCTCCACCGTCATTCCTTCTAGGCTTTCTAGGATCACCCCCGCCCCACTCCCTTTGCTATTGGAGGAGCCATCTACATACAGTGTCTAGGTCGGTTCAAGCCCTTCTTCCTGGATCGGGGTCATCTCAGCTATGAAATCTGCCAGGATTTGTGCTTTAGTGGCCGTTCTGGTTTCATACTTGATGCCGAACTCCGAGAGTTCCACCGCCCATTTAATCATTCTTCCGGCTAGGTCAGGTCGATGCAAGATCTGTCGGATGGGCTGGTTTGTTCTGAGGACAGCCTGGTGGGCCACGAAATACGATCTCAGCCTTCGGGCTGCCACAATCAGCGACACGGCTAACTTCTCAATTCTTTGATACCTGAGCTCTGGTCCCTGGAGCGCTTTACTCACGAAATATACGGGATTATATTTTGCCTCGTCCTCCCGTACTAGCACGGTCGCTAAAGCCTCGTCACTGATGGACAGATACAGATATAACGTCTCCGGGTTCTGGTGTTGTCAAGATAGGCGGTTGCAACAAAGCCTCCTTCAGATGGTCTAGAGCTTGATCACACTCGGGCGACCACTCAAACTAAGCCTCCTTCTTAAGCAATTTGAACAGCGGGAGGGACTTGCTGGCTGCCTTTGAAATGAATCGTGAGAGTGCGGCTATCATCCCGTTCAACTTCTGTATCTCTTTTTTACTAGTGGGCGGCCTCATCTCTGTCACCGCTCTGCATTTATCTGGATTCGCCTCAACTCCCCGCTCCGTTAAATAGAACCCTAAAAACTTGCCCGTTCTGACTCCGAACGTGCACTTCTCAGGGTTTAGCTTCAGTGAGTTCTTGCGGGCTTCCATAAACACCTCTTTTAGATCGGCCACATGATCAATGTCTTGTTTGCTTTTAATGATCATGTCATCTAAATATACCTCGACCGTTCTGCCGATTTGGGCTCGAAACACTCTATTCATCATTCTTTGGTAAGTAGCTCCCACATTTTTCAACCCGAATGGCAGGACTAGGTAACAGTAGTTCCCTCTTGCTGTCATGAAATCAGTCTTTTCTTGATCGGGTGGGTGCATTGCGATCTGGTTGTAACCCGAGTAAGCATCCAAAAATGAGAGCAATCGAAACCCACTTGCACTGTCAACCAACCGGTCCACACTAGGCACCGAAAACGCGTCTTTAGGGCATGCCCGGTTAAGATCAGTGTAGTCAACGCACATACGCCATTTCCCATTGGCCTTTTTGACCAGAACGACATTGGATAGCCATGTCGTATACTTAATTTCTTTGATGAACCTGGCTTCCAGCAAGTCATCGGCTGCTTTTATGGCCGCTTGTCCTTTCTCATCACTTTGCACCCTTCTTCTCTGGGCGACCCATTTGGCTGCGGGGTTAACGGCCAGGTGATGACAAGCTACCTCCGGCGGAATGCCCGGCATATCGGCAGCACTCCAAGCGAATACATCAGCGTGTTCTTTTAAACACTGGATCAACCGATCTCGTACTTCTGGGGGAAGGTCGCTCCCCACCGCCACCGTCTTCTCCGGGTCGCTCCCTAGCTGTATTTGGACGAGCTCTCCGTCCGGTTCTGGCCTTTTAATTCTGTTCTTGAGCTCCCGGGTTAGATTGTCATCTCCTTCTTCTACATCACTGTCCGGGTCGTACCGGGCGTCTAAATCGGCAACGTTGATTCGATTCCCTCCCTTGTTCGCAATGTCCGTCTTCTTCGTCTCATTTTCGCCTTGTTCCTTAAGGCTCGTGTAATGACACCTTCTAGCGGATTGTAAGTCGGCCGGAACGGTGACTACTTCATTACTGTCAGAGTGAAACTTCGTTTTCAAGTGAACAGTGGAGGTCACTGCCCCAAGCTTTCCCAACGTAGGTTGACCTATGATGCACTGGTATACTATTTGCATGGTAGCACTAGGAAATCGGTCTTGGCGATCCTGCACTTTGGTTTCTTTCTGCTGTCGTCCCCGAAAGTTACCATGAGCTCAATCATTCCAAGGGGCGCAGTTGACGATCCGTTGAAGTCTATCAGGTCGGACCCTCGATAGGCCCTTAACTCAAAGATGATGTCTGCTTAGCTGCCCTGATCGACCAATATTCTCCTAACTTCCACATTTGCCATTACTGCAGTTATTATCAAAGGGGCATACTTGTTTGGTTTCCCATCAAGCAGGTAGTCGTCGTCGAAGGTCAAGGGTGGCCTGTTCGAGGGCGTTCTGGGAGCGGAGGTCGACGCAACACTCATAATCTCTTTCCACCGCCTCTTCACGGATTTTTTTGTTTCCCCTCCTTCTATGGGGCATCCTCCGGTGATCACCATTGCGACCGGGTGCCCCCTTGACTTCCTTTGGTCATTTTCTTCATCTTCCTCCTCATCTACATCTTCCTTTCCCCCTTTGCTGACCTCGTTCACAACGGCCTTCCCCTTTCGTGGGGAACGGGCTTCACTTTTCTCCTCCTGTTTACCTGCTAGCCCCTTTTTTACGTACTGGGTGAGCTACCTTTCCTGATGAACTCCTCGATGTCATCTTTGAGGGCCATGCAGTTGTTGGTATCATGCCCGTTACTCCTGTGGTATCGGCAATACTTGCGAAATGGGCGCTGCCCATCCTTGAGGACGAGGGGGTCTGGTCTTTTAATACCTCTAAACTCCGCGTTTGCGCACTCGGACAAAATCTGGGCATAAGATGTGTTCAGCTTCGTCCGATCGGGATACTTCTTCTGCCTGTATTCCCTTAATGGTCCTTTCTGGTCTCTTCGGGATTTCTGATCCCGCTCAGATCGGGGCTCCCTTGTCATTCCGGCGACCGCTTGGGTGGCCATTGCTCTTTCTTCATAATTCATAAACCTTTGGGAGCGTCGAAGGAAAGTTCAAGGTCTGGTGGCTCGTTCACTCCAACTTCAATCTCAAACAGACTACCAATACGGAGTCCGTCCCGAAGGAACCAGAGACGTATGTCGTCCTCTAGTCCACAAACATTGGCGGCTTCTTTGTTAAACCGTTCCATATAATCGCGAAGGGTCTCGTCCGGACCTTGCCTGTTCGCCTTCATGATGACATGTGATTTGGGTTTTACCCTGGACGCGGTAAAGCGGGCACTGAAAACCCTCGCCAGTTGCTCCCACGATGAGTTCGTGTTAGGTTTCAGCTCGGTAAACCACTCTAAGGCGGGTCCTTCTAGGGTCAAGGGAAAGATTTTGCACTTGACCGGCCCGTACGCTCCTCTATACTGCATCATTAGGTCAAAATATCTTAAGTGAGCATCGGGGTCCTTCACCCCACTGTACATTCTGAGATCAGACGGAGGCTTCTCAAGAGCCTGCAGAATGTGGTACTCGTCTATTTCTCGAGTGAAAGGTCAGATCCGAGTGTCTCCCCTTCCCCCGCGAGGTGGTCGGTCCTCGAGTTGTCGGTCTCGATGACCACGTCGCTCGGGGATACAATTGTGACGACGATATCGGTTGGGTGGAGGCTCCTCGGGGTGTAAGTGAGTGTATCTATCAAACGATCTACTCCTTGACCGAGTCAACGATTTAGTCGAGCTGTACGAGGATTCTCGGTAAAGCTCTTCTTCGGGCCAGTAGGTTGGGTCGGTCGAGGAAGGCGACACCCTCAGCCGCTCCTGGGAAGCCCCTCTCACCGCCCGCCTGGGTGGAGATCGGTGTACCAGGCGTCTTCTCGGGGGAAATCGATGCCTCCTAGACTGGTTACCCTGTGCACGGGAGAGCCATCGTCGCGGCAACGCTGTTCGGGCGCGGTATACGCCCTTCCAGAAGCGACTTGCTATTCTATCTGATTGAGCCGCTCTTCCTGTTGCTCGATATGTCTGTCCCTCACGTGTAGCAGGTTACGCAATTCTTGTACAATTGCGCTTGGTAACACCACATTGGCCGGCTATGCCGGGTCCGCCTGAGCGCTCGAAGCTGTGTCCTTGATGCCGGCGGCTTGGTCCTCCTGGCCGAGCGGTCGCTGCTTTCAGATCACCTTACCAAGAGTTCTTCAGATATTAATAATGATCTACGTCAAGACTGGGAACAAGCAGACTGTCAATTAGTCTCTCTTCTGTGGCAAATTATTGAACCCTCTTTGTTGGTCCACTATCGCTCATACACCACTTGTTATGATCTTTGGCAGAAGGCTAAGAACGTGTATTCTAATGATATCCAGCGCCTTTATGGTGTTATTCATAGTTTAGCCACCCTTCAAATGACAGAAGACAACATCCTAACTTATGCAAACCACTCCCAGTCAGCTGAATTAGCCACCCTTCAAATGGTGTTATTCATAGTTTAGCCACCCTAATCTTCTTCTTTTTGAAAGCACATCTTTCATAAATTTAGCATAATTAGGCATTTGATGAAGTGCTTCAACTAAGGGAACATTGATGTGTATTTGTTTTAAAATCTCAAGAAACTTACTGAATTGCTTTTCCTCATGTGCCTTTTTTAACCTTTGAGGATAAGGAGGAGGAGGATATTCAGGAACTAACCTTGGAGTTGGAACTTCAGGAGATGCAGATGCATTTGGTGCTTCTGCATCATGAGTATTTTTTTATTTTTATTTTTTTCTCCCTTACCTTCACCTTGATCTTCACCTGGATCTGGAAGATCTTTTCCACTTGTTAGAGCAATGGCTTTTACATGCTCCTTCCCTGGCCTTTGGGCTGTGGTAGCTTCTGTATTTGATGGTAATGTACCTGTTGATCTTTGATACAGAGCTGTTGCTAACTGTCCAACCTGATTTTCTAAATTTTTTATAGAGGCATCTTGTGCTTGCCTAGCTGTTCTGGTTTCACTAATGAAAGACTTGAGCAAGGTTGTTAAAGAGTTATCAGTGGTAGGTGGTTGTTGTCTTTGGTTGTTCTGTGAATTAAATTCTGATGGTGTGACTGGTGCAGAAGTACTAGGTGCAGATGCACCAGGTGCAGATGCACCAGTATTGTTCCATCTGAAATTTGGGCGGTTCTTCCAGCCAGGGTTATAGGTGTTAGAGTAAGGGTTGTTATTCCTGTTATATCCTACAAAATTGACAGAGACGGGGTTGCTGGGACATTCTTCATACAAATGGCCTCCTCCACAATACACACAACTTGTGTCTCCTGAAGAAGTTTGTTCTATGACTGCTGCAGTGTTTTCAGTTGGTGCACCTGCACTAGGTGCAGATGCACTGGTTGAAGTGAAGTTTTTAAACAAGTTAGTCAGAGAAGCTAACTGAGCAGATAGGGCTGATATATCACTGATTTCATGTACCCCTGCTGGTTTTTTTGGGCACTTACCCTCTCAGTAGGCCAACTAGAGCTATTGGTTGCAATTCTATCAATTAATTCACATGGTTCATTATAAGATAAGTTTAATAACACACCCCCAGATGATGCATCAAGCATTATTCTGGTTTGGGGTTCTAAACAATTGTAAAAAGTTTCCATTTGAATAATGATAGGTAGACCATGATGTGGACATTTTCTTAAAAGTTCTTTCCATCTTTCCCATGCTTCAAACAATGATTCAAATTCTTTTTGTCTAAAAGATGTAATATCATTCCTCATCCTGGCATTTTTGATAGGTGGAAAATATTTTGCCAAGAACTTTTCAGCTATTTCATTCCATGAATGGTTAGAATTAGGCTCCATTGAATTTAACCATGATTTAGCCTTATCTTTTAAAGAGTATGGAAATAGCTTAAGTCTAAAAGCATTTTCACTAACACCAGGAATGATAAAGTTACTACATACTTCTAAAAATTGTTTTAAATGCTCATGGGGATCCTCATGAGGAGATCCACCAAATTGACCAATTGTTTGTAACATTTGGAACATCATGGGTTTAAATTCAAAATGCACAGCATCAATATGAGGTCTTGCTATACTTGTTTGCATATTTTGATGATCAAACATAGCATAATCCCTCATGGGTCTATTTCTATCATTAATCATACCTATTGGGCCCATGTGGATGAATTAATTTCTGTGGCCTTCTTCAGTATCATGCTGTGAACCAGGTCCTCCTTCAACTGAGGCTGATCTTGAGCTGTGTCCCTCACTGTGATGAGACATCTTTCTGCAGTCTTGATTCCTTTGTTTTTGCAGTCTTAGCAAACTCCTGAACCTTCTTTCAATCTCTAGATCAAATTCAAATTCTGGTGGCTTATCTCTGGGCATATGCTAGTGCATCTGCACCTGTTTCTGCACAGAAAATAACTACCAGAGTAATAAAATATTGATTTATAAGTCTAAACAACAAAAATTAATGGCAATTCCCGGCAACGGCGCCAAAAACTTGGTGTGTGAAAAGATGTGCAAGTATACACAGTCACAAACAAGTAATATAATGATAAGAAAGGTCGAACCCACAGGGATTGGATTAACTTTATGTATGTTTAGAAAGCATATAAATTAGTACTACTATTCTACTCACAAATTTTGGGGTTTTTAGTTTAAGTAAAAACAGAATGCAAGTATGTAAATTAAGATGAAGGAAATCAGTTGAGAAAGATAGTTGAGATGTCTTTACTATATAATGCTTCTTTTGAGAGTTTCTATGTTTTTAGAGATGCAGAAGCACTATTGATGCAGAAGCATCAAGTGCAGTAGCATTGAGTGCAGTTGCATAAGTGTGTGCTTTTCAGCTACTTTCTTCAGAGTTTCATTACAAGCTTCCCATGTCTGGGCTTGCTAAATAAGTTCACTCCTGCCTTTGAAGTACCCACTGTTTCACCCTAAGGACTATGTTATCCTATGTCTAGGACTTAACATGGTTTTAACACAGTTTCTTTATTAAAACAAGTTTAACAAAGCCTTTATTAAAACACTCACCCTTATTAGTCTTGATTTCTAATTATAAACCATGTCTGTGAATATAACTCTACTTATTGTAAGAGATCAACCTTAAAATAAGATGGATGTAGTGTAACACAAGACCCAAAATGCTACAACACTTAAAAACATATTAACTTACTCAAAATAACATTATAAGTTTAGAACATCTCAACTAAAGGAATTTAGCTCATGTTACTCATTATATAATAGAGAGAATCTGTAAGGAACATGATAACATGAATCATATAAAAGATATCAAGAGGGTAGAAGTTACACAAATTGATGTTCCTTTGTATGAATTCTGACAGATGCAGAAGCATCAAGTGCAGAAGCACTGATCCCTTCGTCTATCTATGAAGAAGTGGAGGAAGAGGGTGTCAATTCCTTCCTCACCTTCTTACAACTAACTAGTAAATAAAATGCAAGAATTGAAACTACTAAAATATAAGTAAGGTGTTTGATCTACATATAATCAAGTGAGATATGCAATGCTCTTCACTACAAGAAAATCGACGATTTCCGACGGCAATTTTCGTCGCAAATGCAGCGATTTTCGTCGGAAATTGACGTTTCCGACGAACTTTCCGACGGACAAAAAGTCGTCGCAAAATCGCTCGTCACAAATCGTTTCCGACGGATTTTTTCGTCGCAAATGTATCCGTCGCAAAGTCGTCGGAAACCCGTCGCAAATATCCGTGGCAAAGTCGTCGCAAACACTGACACATTTTCGTCGCAAATTCGTCGGAAATCCGTCGGAAATTTTTAAAAAAAATTAAAAAAAAATTAAATCGAACAGTCGTCCTTATACCCTTACTAAACCAAACTTCTATTGTAATTCCTTCTCTTATACACTAGTAATTATCATAAAAGCAAAATCCTTTATGCAAACTTTTTTCAACCACAATGAACTATTAACTAAAAGCTCAATTGCTAAATAAGCATTTCATTGGATTAAAGGAATTATATACTAGCAGGCATCAAAATGAAGCAATTAAAGGAAGTCAACAGTAAAAAGAGAATTACAAAGACAATTATAGAATCGCTACTGATGATCAATTTTACAAATGAGTTTAACAACTAATAAAACCAGACTAATTTCAAGGCCTAATGGTGTGATATTTTTCATCAACAGCTCAATTCAAACAACTATAACATCATTCAAATATAATAAACATGTGCTAATACTGTATTAAATTGAAAAGGGATTTTCATAATGCATGTTGCTTATCAATCCTATCTGTTACATCTTTTCTGCTCATAGCTTCATCTTTAGCCTTCACTATTTGTGATTCAATGTTAGCTAGTAGTTCAGAAGGATCAACCAAACCTGTAACAAAAACAGTAGAGCTCAATAGTATCACAGACCCTTTCTAAGTAAATCTGAAAAGAAACCAAACTCATATTAGTGACTAAGAATCTATTAATGCAACAGGGAACAAACCAGAGTCTATTAATGCACTAGCTTTCTCAGTAGCAGTACTTGTATCAGGTTCAATATGAGTCAGTCTACATATTTCTTCTAATTCTATCCTCTTCTTAAAAACAAGTTCTTTCATTCTGCTTGCTTTTAGTTTCGAAAGCCTTTCCACTTCTGCTGAAGCCTGCATGCAAAAGGACTATTCAGCTGTTGAATCTTTAGAAGCCTTGTCTGTATCATACTATCATTCATTAGAGAGAGTCTCTCCATCTCTAGTTTCAGGACTGACCGATTGATCTCATCAAGTGCAGTAGGTTTCGAAGTGATTTCCATTTTCAGTTTGGCTGCGGCCTCATCAACCAAATCAATAGCTGCAATTTGAAAGGAGATAGAATTCAGTGCCTTATGAACATCATTGATTGCAGTCCAGAAAAAAATTAACCAAATAAATTTGCAAATGGAAATTAAAAAGAGATAAAGTCAGAACCATATTTTGATCATTTAAAACCAATCCTTCCAAAACGAGTAGACTCTAGTCACCTGTAACTTCCTAACAGAAGCCAAAGTGGCTACAATTTTTAAAGATCTTTACAAAATGATTTAAAGTTGAAGGATTCTGACTTCTCATCCTTTGACTCTAAGTTATTGATGATTAGATGAAAAGAGAATAAAAACAAAGTTAATATCACATGCTTTAATGAAATGTTACTTATTTTTTCTCCCAATAGAAACAATCATGTGAGTAAAGATAACATGAAAACAACTTAGCATCATTATATTGCTATGACATTGTGAAAGATGGTGTTTCACATCAAATTTGAAATCATTCAATCCAGATATTGCTACAACATCATTCTTGTTTCAATTTTTAAATATACTAATTTGTATTCCATGACAATGCTAGAGCCAAGTATTTAATGCCAAAATCTCACTGTTCTCATTAGTGCAAAACAATCAGAACAATAAATCCTAACATATCAATGTAAATACTGAAACTCTAGTTATAGTAATGATCCAAGTGAAGGGAACAAACCAGAAGAACAGAACTTCTTGCAGCAAGAGCAAGTATGTCAGCACGAGACACAACTCCAGGACATGTTTGTTTCACATCCTCCTTAATTCAGCAATGCACATTAATTTTAACTAAGGATAAAATCTTGAAGGCCGAACATGTTAAAAATAGATTAGATACCTACTGTGATGAGTTCAGAGGGTCTAAAACCACCTATCCAAAGGAAACATCTCTCAACTGGGGAAGTCCAAAGGCCATTAATAAGGTGAAACACATCTGATTTAGCAGTCACTCCCTTCAGCCTGAAAACCTCATCATAATGACTCACATATCCATCCACAATCACTCTCAATTCATTATCCGACAGCGACCCTTGTAGCCCCGCTCGGAGCTCGGCTATGTGTTGGAGATCTTCTTCTAGCCATTTTGCATACTCCATGTCAAACATTGCAGCTCCTAGCAACAAGAAATGCTCCACTTTGTTAATTACTTATTACTTGTTAGTTCCTGGCTAACTTGTCAAAGAAAAAACAATAACCAGTGTGTTCAACAAAAAAGAGTAGTACAATACAGTACAGCACTCACCAGAGCTTATATTACCACCCGCAACACCACAACCCATGAATGCTCCCTATTAAATTAAACAGCACAAATAATGATCATTAGAACTTACTATAAATAAAAACATTATGCTTTCTATTTTCCCACAAATCAGTCCAGAATCCCCTTTCTATTTTATCATGTCTTCAATCCCTGTTGCTGCTTCTGGTTCTGCACCTCCAAGAATTCCAACTAATGCTGCTGGAAATCGAAGTGATATAGCTTGGAAACATGGGGTTTCTATTGATGGTGGAACCAAAAAAATCAAATGTAACTAGTTCACTCAAAGCATGGTGAACTAATGCACACTAATCCAATAGATGAAGTGATGGTCAACATTGTTAAGCCATTCAGCAAGTTGCTGAGTTTTTAGTTAATTCGAATTGAAAGTGCATATTATAGAGAAATAAGCATACTTATTAAATGGCAGATCAGAACATTTCCAATTTGAATCTGTCACAGCATCATGATGAATGCGGCAATCCTCTAACAATGACACATTAATAATGCAAAATAAAAACAGAGACATATATGAACACAGAACAAGACAAGGAAACCCAACTGAACAAATATGATGAATACAAAACCCAGCTGAACAAATAATTTATCCATTATCAACACAGAACACAGCATAATTTATCCAGTATTAACACAAAACCAACAACATAGGGAAAATCAATTTAGAACATCAATTAGGGACCCTTTAGTATTGATTGATAATTGATTCTGAGTTACAGATTTGGGGGGAAATCAATTCAGCTCGTAGAAGTTAGAACTAAAAAAGTAAATCAACAATTAGAGACCCTTACATATAACTCCATGCATCAAATCTATTCCTTAAACATAAATTAAAAATGTAACAAAGACTAGTAAAGATAAACCAGATTTGAAAACCAGATTAAGCCAAATAATAAAGCTGAAGATATTCTTCTATACATTGCAAAATAAACCAGTTCTTGATGATGACATCTTACATGCTTAACGGAATAGTAGACTAGTAGTAGCTGCCATGCTTACATCTTTGTTCTTGATGATGACATATTTCCGATCTTCGCGTTCTTGTCAACAATGCAGTTCCTTCAACAAAGATGACAAAATATTAGTATTTGACAATGACAAATAAATACACTGATTTAATATATACTGTTGATTAGCATTTTAGAAACACAAAATGACTTGGATAATCTAGTGTTCAGTAACCGTGAGTGAGCAACAAGGTACCTAATTTTAGCATTACTTCCAATCCCAATAGGGACCTTCCCTTCTGCTAGTAGAGAAGCAATTTCGGATTTAGTTTGGTAACAGTCTGCTCCCATCATTACAGTGTCCTGTAAGGCTTGATTTTAGTTAGGAGGAAAGAAAAGAAAATGTTTAATGGAGTCAGTGTTTTAGCATATATGCTAATTTTGTTTACCTGAAGCTCAACACCATAATCTAAACGCAATCTTTCACCAACAATGGAATGTTGGACTGTACATTCTCGCAGAAGAAAAATAAAGCATATGAAATACTTAAACAAATGCTATAAAAATCATGGACACTCTGAAAATAGAGTGAAGTCACAAGTCTTCAAATTTAGCCACTCGTCAAAGCTTTTGTAACATCTCCACAAAAAAATCATGGAACATAAGAGAAACAGAAGCAGAAAGAGGGTGGGTGTGCGTTGTATAATCCAAAAAAATCAAGGAGTAGTGCTGCTTCTTGGAGGAGTATATATTGGTTTTCATTACTTTTTTCTCGTTTTGAATAAGGAACGGGCCATGTTAAAGTGGTCATCAATAAGTCCATATTCCTTTTCTCACAAACAACTCAAAGTCTACATGAAGGGACTCCTTTCCTTTTCAATCTATCCCTTCATGCCATCAAACAATTATGCTATCTTCTGCAGCCAAAACGGCAAAATAAAACTGATTAATGTTGCAAAAGAAAACCAACAAAAATGTGTTATCTGATTACATATATTGTACCAAATTGCAACCTTCAAAAAATGAGGAAACTAATAATGGGGTGCAATGTATCAAAAAAAATACATACCATTTCGATTGACAAAATCACCACCCTGTAAAAGTAAAACTAGTTGTTAGTACACATTATAAAACTACAATAATGGATACAAAGTGTCCCGAGGCACCGAAAAGTTTATTAAAGTTATGATGATGGACCGCATTGCAAGTGCAATGAACAATTTTGTAAGTGCAACGAACAACTTAGTAAGTACAACCTTAAAACTATATCACAAGAAAACCTGTCGTGACCATCAGGCATCAGCCCTGTGTATCCTACAGCATAAACAAGGGTAATGGGGAACACTACTAAGCCATGTTCAACCACAATGAGAAGATAAATATAAAAACAACTGTAGAACAATTTATATAAGAGCAGATAAAACAACATACCTTCACAATGGATCCTCCCATAATATGATGGAAGAAAGAACCCTTATAGTGCAGTGGTTTTCCGGTATTTGGACTGATACCCCTTTCACCTGAACACAACATAAAATTCACAGAAAAAAGGAGGAATCAGTGCATCAACCATTAAGTAGACAATATTTAAACAAAAATTCAACTGCAATCTGAAACATAAGCCGCAACTTTGATGGTAGAAATTGCAACTTTTGAAAGGGAAAAGGAAAGGCCCAGTTAACAAGTTGAAATAGAACACATTCTTAATCCAAATCAAATTTTAAATACCTGTACATAAGGCACGGAAATTTTCTGCTGTCTTGGAAGCAATATCGTAGAAAAGCTGTGACATCACAATGATCACTCATAAGATTGAATATTGCAAAAGTTGCAGAACCCAAAAGTTGCAGAACCTCTAACAGTAAGTGAACTGAGGCAATCTAGTTAGTTAACCTACTTCAATCTAAGTTATTATCAATTTAAGTAGATTTTATAGACAGCAATGCATAAGCACAATACATAGATTAAACATAGATTGAAAATCAAAGAACAATCTAATATCAAATGGAAACAATCGATGACGCAAAGAAATTACCTCCAAATATAACACCCACAAATATAACACCGAAATCAATAAATTAAGTAGAAATGTTTCAACTTTTAAACAATTAAAAAACAATTCATATATGCCAGTACTTATAGATGGAAACCAAAAAGTGATTAAACAAGTAATTACCTTTAGTGAAGCAACATTGGTTCTATGTCATTCTTCAATTTGATCTCTGGTCATGTGCAGAGGAAGAAGACATACATCCAGCAAGTAACCAACTCAAATTTCATCTTGCAATTAGACTGCAATAGCTAAGCCAATCATACAAGAACATGATCATGGCATTATTTTGACACAGAATCATATCAAATTCTCAAAAAAATTAAAAATCATACCTCAAGGGATAAATAAATTCAACCCTTTCTTCAAATCTGCAATCCAAGAAGCTCAACTAGATCACATGGTTCTTCAGATTAGCATATTTGTAACAATCATTAGTGACCAAAGACAGCTTTCTACCCCAAATAAGAACAACTAAACAATTTATCTAATATAACCTACAAGTATTATAGACAAGTATCAATCTAACCCAACTACCCCAAATAAGAACAACTAAACAATTTATCTAATATAACCTACAAGTATTATAGACAAGAATCAATCTAACCCAACCAAACTTGGAAACACTTAAACCCTATATACATTAAAAGGAATGACAAACATTAAACAAACACCAAAATAGCAATTAGCAAATAGCTTCATATATACAGGTTTGTTCCAAAACAAAAACCCTACATATAGAGAGAGAGAGACATAATCCGATATTAAGTTTGATTCAGAGAGAGAGAGTGGTGCTTACCGTAAATGGAAGAAGAGATGCGAATGGAGCTAGAGAGATCCTAGTTCACTATGATTCAGCGATGGACTTCTAAGGGAAACATGTGAACCTCGAGCGATAGAGAGATTGTGGAGCGAGAGAGCGAATGGACTTCTCAAAGGTTAGGGTTTTTGATTCAGAAATCGTGGTGAGCGAGAGAGCAAATCAGAGATTCAAAAGATTCAACATTGGGGATTTAGGGTTTTGGGGGAAAATCAATTTCTCGAAGGAGGGAGGCATGGAAAAGAGACGGAGGATGGCGTAGTAGCTTTGCGACTTCGCGTTGTGCTGAGATGAGAAAGAAGAGGATGTGGGTCGTGGCTGATGGGTCGGTCGTAGAGTGAAGAGGGAAGAGGAGAACAGCGTGAAGAGGAGAGGAGAACAGCGTGGCTGATGGTGAGATGAAGAGGTTGGCTCGTAGAGATGAAGAGGGAAGAGGAGAACAGCGTGAAGTGGAGAGGAGAACAGCGGCTGAATGGAGGAGAACAGCGTGAAGAGAACTGAGAGAACAGCGTGAGTAGAGAGAAGAAAGAATAGGTTTAGTGAGGATCGGGTATGAGAAGGCATATTAAAATTTTAGTTGAGGTTTCCGACGGACTACCGACGAAACTAGCCGTTGCAAATTACCGACCGAACCAAATTTCGTCGGAAACGAAGCGGGAAAAGCCTTAAAATATGTGCACATACTTACCGATGAACAATTCGTCGGAAATTCGTCGGAAATTTGCGACGAGAATGGGTCCGTCGGAAATTCGGGTGGGAAAACAAAGGTTTTCTTGTAGTGCTTCAAGTGAGAAGTGGGAGCCCTTTTTATAGCCTTGGAGATTTCCTTTGCTTGAGGGTTTTCTTGAAAACCAAGTTAACCTAAGGAGGCTTAACCATGGTTGCTTTTCTGATCTTTAGACAAGAAGATTAAGTTCAGCACATTTCCATAAGAAGAGGTCCAATTATGTAAGGCCATATGTCTTTAGGTGAATAGCCTTTCATGATGATGTTTATGGTGGGCGCCTCCTTATGCATGTGGCCATGTGCTCCATGTGAATTGTGACAAAGCATGATGTCATAGAAGTTCTGGAGTAGAGGTATGAATTGAGGTGCTTCAATTGTGGGTTTATAAATCTTCAGCGCAGGATGGTGCAGAAACATCTGTGATGCAGAAGCATTTGTGGTGCAGAAGCACTGAGTGCAGAAGCATCTGTGGTGCAGAAGCATCATCTGTATAAAAACTGAACAAACATATCAAACATACCAATATATATACAAAATGCTTTATTCATCACATAATTCCTAGAATGTTGTTATTTTACTAATATTACTATATTTAACACACTTTGTACTTGAGTTTAAAGCAATTTGTTGCGTTTAGAAGTATAAATAACTCTATATAAATTAGAGTTATCACTTTCCAACCAACTAACTTTAATCATCTCATTCCTCCTGATTCTCAATTCACCATTTTCAAACCTCCTAGCTCACAAGTAGCAAAAATGGAGTTTTGAGCTCCTAGGACCAAAGCTTGGTGCCAATTTCATTGCATGTGTTTAGGAATCCCTGAAATTCAGTTTGGAAGCACCGTTAGCCACACCTTATCGACTTCAAGGAGGGAATGACTGAGGAAGCTACTGTTTTAGGAGTCCATAGTGAGTTGGTTTTCGTTTTTGAAGCGGTTTGGACGATTACGGGGATTGTTCGAGTGGTCACCGTTCGGTTATTTGGTGTGAAGACTCGATTTCTAACGAATTCTTCAAACTGGTGAGTTTTACTCACGTTTAGGGTTTTATGTTTGTTGTTGAAATGTTGGTTGAAATCGGTATTTTGATTTCGAAAGATTATTGAGTCAAAACCATTTTTCAATTTCGAGGACAAAATTTTAAAAGTTGGGGTGATTGTAACATCCTTGAATTTCGGTTAATTTCGTTTTATGAAATTAACTAGCAAATTATTATTTGATGAAATAACGAATCAAGTCATGGATATGTGAAAAGCGTGAAAGCAACATTTAATTGTTAGTCAAATGAATTACGTGATTGTTTTGGGGAAGAAATAGAATTATGTGGGGATTAGAGAGCCAAGGGCGTTTTGGTCTTTTCCAACCACTTAAGCCCTCAACTCATTAGACCACCTGATCCTACTCCTTTCCCTCTCGTTCAGCAAATTGGAAACAAAATTGGAGAAGTGAAAGTGAGAGAAAGGAGAGTTTAAGTGAGAGTTGCACATAAGGGAAAAATGGTCATTTCCTTTCTTTTAAAACACCTCAGCCTTTAAAGGAAGAGAAGAGTGGGGCGAAGGAGGAGAAGAGTGGGGCGAAGGAGGAGAAGAGGAGAGGAACACCAACCACATCAAACCTTGTTGCATGTAAGTGAAATCTTGTCCCTTCAATTCAGTTTTTCATCCTCTTTCCAACCAACTAACTTTCATCATCTCATTCCTCCTGATTCTCAATTCACCATTTTCAAACCTACTAGCTCTCAAGTAGCAAAAATGGAGTTTTGAAGCTTGATGCCAATTTCATTGCATGTGTTTAGGAATCCCTGAAATTCAGTTTGGAATCACCATTTGCCACACATTGTCGACTTCAAGGAGGGATTGACTGAGGAAGCTACTGTTTTAGGAGTCCATAGTGAGTTGGTTTTCGTTTTTGAAACGGTTTCGACGATTACGGGGATTGTTCGAGTGGTCACCATTCGGTTATTTGGTGTGAAGACTCGATTTCTAACGAATTCTTCAAACCGGTGAGTTTTACTCACGTTTAGGGTTTTATGTTTGTTGTTGAAATGTTGGTTGTAATCGGTATTTTGATTTCGAAAGATTAATGAGTCGAAACTGTTTTTTGGAAAATAATGTTTTACGGTTCTTATAAAAATTATATATGTATTATATGGATTTTGATTGTACTGGAATGTGTTTGTATTCTGGTTGTGTTGTTGGAATTTTGATTGGGTTACGGACTGGATACGATCGGAAAAGCGGAACGAAATAAACGAAGCAAACTGTGAATCTGCACAGGACGCACGGACCGTGCGCCCCTGGGCATGGGTCTTGCGCCCTCTTCTGTGATGCCTGCGAAAAATTAAGCAGCGCGCACGGACCGTGCGCCCCTGGGCACGGGTCGTGCGCCTGCCACTGTCACTGGATACCAAAATTTCGTTTCGTTGCTCCGTTCGATTCCAAACCTCTTCTAATCTTCTGTCCAACCCTTTGTGATGGTTCTTGAATTATAAAACATTGTCTTTGACAAGTTCAGGTTGGTTTTGGGAAATTGTCATCAAACCTATAAATATTTTGAAAAACCGAATTTAGGACTAACGTGTGCGAATAAAGGTTTTCTAAAAGAAACGATCCAAACGGTTTTCGTTGTTGAGTCATAATTGACGTGGGATATTTGTAGTCTCATCTAGACCAGTTATGGTACCACGATATATAGATTATATCAAATATAGGAGTCGGCCCAATGCGGGTATGATATATAAATTTCTATCAATGTCGGGTGACTATCCGACGAATAGCATACTTGGCGGGGAAGGTCACGAGCCCCTACCCTAGGCACTGGACACGTTAGGTAAAGTACTAGCGGGGGTTTATCGGGATTGTGGCTTTTGCACTGCCGATATTATGCTACGTTAGGTGCACGATTCGTCGAGATTGTGGTTGTTTGCACGGTCGGTGTTTCGATTGGTAAACTTGTAATTATAAATTAACTTACAAGGCTTGGAAATCATTGAATAGCACATTATATGTCGAGATTGAGGTTGTTTGCACGGTCGGCAATGGGCTACGGTTATATGAGCAAGTGGTTTATAAATTAAACTATGTTGCAACGATTTTATAATTGAATCGAGTGATGGTGAGGGGGTACGGTAGAAATCACTGAGATATGTTATCTCACCCTATCATTATTGTGGTTTTTACAGAGAAACAGGGTAAGAGGAAGACAAGGAAGCACGAGTAGGTGACGTGCTTATGGAGATGCCGAAGACTTGTAGTCTTGGGTTTCCGATTATGTTTCTCTTGTTATTTTCCGTTATGGTTATGTAACTTGTATTGATATGAGTTGTATAAACCTATTCCGCTTCTCTTGTTATGATATTGCACAATAGACTTTGTATTCCTTTTAGGTTGAGAACCAAGTTAAATTTTATGGACTTCAAGACTGGTTGATCCGAGATATTATGTTTTATTATCGGAAAAATTTAGTGTGTTCAATATCTAAACAGGGATTGTGTCCTCTGATTGTTGACACAGATGTGCATCTCGGTGTATCTACACGTTAGAAACATTGGGGTGTTACATCATGTTGGAGGTCGCCCTCAGTGCACTTATTGTAAGAGACCCGGTCATACTGAAGACAAGTGTTATTCCCTTCATGGCTTTCCAGAGAAACCAGTAAATGTGACTCAGGTTAATGATTCTAAACAGAGAAACACTAAACAAAATGCTCTTTCTGATGAGGAGTATAAGGCATTCCTGCAGTATAAGGCTTCCCAAGCTTCATCATCGGCAATAGTTGCTCATTCTGGTAATTCTACAGTCTGTTACTCTTAATCATCACCTATTGACTCTTGGATTATGGACACTGGAGCTTCCGATTGTGTGGCTGGTAATCCATCTCTTTTATCCAAAATATCCCAACCTAACACCCCACATTATATTACTGTTGCCGACGAATCAAAAGTTAAAGCTAGTGGCATTGGTAAAGCCACTCCTCTTCCATCCTTACCCCTTTACAATGTTCTTCTTGTTCCCAATTGCCCATTTAATCTAATTTCAGTTAGTCGTCTGACTCGAAGTCTAAAATGTTCTGTAATTTTTTATGATGATTATTTTGTTATACAAGACCGGAGTACGAAGCTGACGATTGGTACAGGATATGAGTCACATGGACTTTACTACCTCCATCCCATCCAACATTCATCTACACTTGCCTCCACTTCTACTACAGAGTCTCCAAGTCTTCTTCATCATCGGTTAGGTCATCCAAGTCTCAAGAAGTTCAAAGTTATGGTTCCTCATTTGTCTCACCTGCAGTCATTAGATTGTGAGTCTTGTAAGCTTGGGAAACATGTTCGTTCTTCCTTCCCTAGCAGTACTCAGTCACAAGCTCGTTCTTCTTTTGATGTTGTTCACTCAGATGTATGGGGACCAAGTCGAGTCACTTCAGTTGTAGGACATAGATATTTTGTTACTCTTATTGATGAGTTTTCTAGATGTACGTGGATCTACCTACTTAAGGATGGATCTGAACTTCTTGGTGTTTTTCAAAATTTCTTCAAAGAAATCAAAAATCAATTTGGTTGTTCTATTCGTACTTTACGTAGTGATAATGCGAAAGAGTATTTTTCTGCATCATTTGATTCTTTTATGGTTGAAAATGGTGTCATACATCAATCATCTTGTCCCCATACCCCACAACAAAATGGGATTACTGAACGTAAGAACCGTCATATCATTGAAACAGCACGCACTTTGCTTATTCATACTAATGTTCCTTTGAAGTTTTGGGGGGATGCTGTCCTCATTGCAGGGCACTTGATTAATAGAATGCCATCCTCTGCTATCTAGAATAAGGTTCCTCATTCCATATTGTTCCTCGATGAACCCTTGTTCTGTATCTCTCCTCGAGGCTTCGGTTCAACTTGTTTTATTCATGATCTTACTCCGGGACTTGATAAATTGTTTGCTCGTGCAGTTAAGTGTGTCTTCCTGAGCTATTCACGCGTTCAAAAAAGGTATCGATGCTACTGTCCCTCCACACATCGCTTCTACATGTCTGCCGATGTCACCTTCTTTAAAGATGCACCCTTCTTTGCATCTCCCATTGAGTCTGAGTCTGTCTCTCAAGTATTACCTATTCCTGACTTTGTCCCGGTGGTTCCCCTCCCACCCATCCTTGATCGGATAGGTCACCCTTCTCCTACGGAGCTTCATAGTTCTCCTAGTCCTCCTCCCTTGCAAACTTATCAGTGTCGTGCTCGTCTCCGTCGTGTCGACTCACCTCCTACAGAAGATCCTAGTGACTCATCTCCTGCCCCGGTTTCCTCTCCTACTCCGGATCCGCCTACGGAGTCAGACGACCCTCTCGTTGCCCTGCGTAAAGGTACACGTTCCACCCGTAACCCTCATCCTATTTATAATTTCCTCAGTTATCACCGCTTATCACCTTCACATTATACCTTTGTGTCTGCTATTTCTTCCATCACCATTCCTAAGTCCACACAGGAAGCTCTTTCTCATTCAGGTTGGCGATAGGCTATGAAAGATGAGATGACAGCCTTAGAATCTAACCAGACATGGACTCTTGAGCCACCACCTCCTGGTAAATCTATTGTTGGGTGTCATTGGGTATATACTGTCAAAGTTGGTCCAGACGGAGGTATTGATCGTCTGAAAGCCCGTTTCGTGGCTAAGGGCTATACTCAGGTTTTTGGTCTTGATTACAGTGATACTTTCTCTCCGGTGGCTAAAATGGCTTCTGTCCGTCTATTCCTTTCTATGGCTGCAATGCGACATTGGCCGTTGTATCAACTTGACATCAAGAATGCATTTCTCCACGGTGATCTCGAAGAAGAAGTTTATCTCGAGCAACCACCAGGTTTCGTTGCTCAGGGGGAGTATCGTGGGTATGTCTGTCGACTTCACAAAGCTTTGTATGGTCTTAAACAATCTCCTTGATCATGGTTTGGGAGATTCAACAGTGTCATTCAAGACTATGGCATGATTCGGAGTGAAGCTGATCACTCGGTTTTTTATAAATTCTCCTCTCACAAATGTATTTATCTGGTTATCTATGTCGATGATATTGTCATTACAGGTGATGATCATGATGGGATTGCAGGACTTAAACAACATCTAGTCCACCACTTTCAGGTCAAAGATCTTGGGAAGTTACGATATTTTCTTGGCATAGAGGTAGCTCATTCTAAGGAAGGGATTGCTATTTCTCAGAGAAAGTATGCTTTGGATATCTTAGAAGAAACCGGCACGCTAGATTGCAAGCCTATTGACTCTCCTATGGACCCTAATGTCAAGATCCTACCGGATCAGGGGGAGTTCTTTTCAGATCCAGGAAGATATAGGAGGCTAGTTGGGAAGTTGAATTATTTGACCATGACGAGGCCAGATATTTCATACGCTGTTAGTGTGGTCCCTTTGATAGAAGGTCTACATCTGGGTATTGTGTTTTTATTGGTGGAAATCTAATTTCATGGAACTACAGCTGCTCTGTAGTCGCAGACGTAGGCAAAGATTGGCCGAACTGCGTGACCAATATCATGTTTAATTATTGTAACACTCATGAAGATGAAGATATCTAACAAACTGTTACCTGTCTAGCTGAAAGTAAGAAAAAATGATGAAACTGAAATTGCATTTGAGCAATGGAAACGAGAGCAATGGAAAGTGTGTCGTAGACTTTCTACTTTGTATTTTCGTCTCCCTCTTTTCTGGTATCTTTTCCGCTTTTATTGTTTCTTCTTCAATTTTTGCTCCATCTTTCTAACTTATACTAGAATAAAAAAAAATTCACATCAGAAATCAGACTCAAAGGTATGATTAAAATTGATGGTAAATTTTTTATGCCAGGCAATCCCAATAACCAAGATTCAATTGTTGATAAAAAGCATGTAATAAATGTAAAATTCTTATTAGATTGTAGATCCAACAATCATAGGGTTGCAACTCACTTTCAAATAGGTTTTCAAGTTCAAACAGTGTAAAAATGTTAAATCTATATATTGACAAAAAATGTATCATCATTCATCACATATCAGGGATCATTACCCCATACTATGAATTTGTTCAATCAAAATTCAAGCAAATATCCTTTATAATCAACCGTTTTTACCTTCTTCCCTAGAATAACAGCTCCAGGTTCACCTTGGATCACCATATATTTGGTGCCACCTAGGCATAATCCAGTTGAGGCAAGTGTTCCAGGCTCATTAAGTCATTCATCTTTCTATCTGTTACTGAAAAAAGAATGTAAATCAGAAATTACACTAGAAAAATAATAAAAAATCTAGAGTTCTGAGTAAATAGTGGATACACATAGAATCACTACAACAGATTTCTTAATAAGTAGCGATTTTTTTCCCCATAAGTAGCGCTTTCGGGCGCTACTGATGTTAGCGCTACTCTTGGCTGTTTCTCTTTGGTAGCGCTCAGGAAACGCTCCTGAAAATTACGCATGAGTAGCGCTTTTTAGACAAAGCGCTCCTCATTCCTGGGCGCTGAGGAATATCAGTAGCGCTTTATTTAAGAAGCGCGCCTCATTCATTTTAAATAAGTAGCGCTAATGTAAATAAGCATATTCTTTCTTCTTATACCGCGATGCATTACATTTAGGACACGACTTTAACAAGGAATGTTCATTCCGAAATAATATGCAGTCATTGGGACAAGCGTGTATCTTCTCATAATTCAAGCCAATTGACCCTAACATTTGTCTTGCATCATACGTCCTAGAGGGGAGCACATTATCCTTCGGCAACATATCTTTCAATAGTGCGAGTAATTCAGTAAAGCTCTTATCCGTCCATCCGTGGCAAGTTTTCAAGTTATACAACTTTATCACCGCCAATAATTTTGTGAACTCAGTACAACCCGCATACAAAGGTGTCTCTGCATCGGTTATCAACTTCTCAAACTTTTGAGGGGAATCACTAAGATCATCTTCAACCGCCTTTGTCATCTCTTCAAGTTGGTCGCCATCAAATCTATATTTTTCGGTGTCAACCGGCGCACATCTCTCGGAATTATTATTCATATTCGAAGATTCACCTCTTTCCTCACCGTGCATTGTCCAACAAGTATAACTTTGATCGATCCCGTAGGCCCTTAAATGTCCTGCAAGCTCAACTGCGGTAACTGAGTTTACATAACAACACTGTAAACATGGACATTTGATATTCATAGAAGTTCCCAATCGTCGAACAGCAAAGTTAACAAAATATTCTACTCCATCGACATATTCCTTCGAAAAACGATTTGCAGACATCCACTTTCGATCCATATTTAACCAATATTATCGTCTAAGAGAACTTCCTAATATGAACAAACATGTATCAAAATTCAAATACTTAGATATATACTAAATTCAAATACTAATTTCAACTTTTATATACCAATATCCAAGCAAAAAAAACATTCTATCAATACAAAGCACACAAATACACCAATTATGAAAACTTTTAAAATAAGTAATTTAGCTTCTCAATTTGGTGAGCATCTCGGCCTAGCTTCTCATCTGATGTACGATATATATTAATATAAAAAAAAACTGCAGTACACGATTTTGTAATGCAAACATGACAGAAATAGATATTATATTGCATATTTACTATAAACTCATATCCCTCAATCACAACAAACAAAAACAATGACTAGTAAAATGTTTTTAAAACCAGAAAATACTAACATCCCCAGCCCTCAATCACAAAAACCACCTTGCAGTTTGCAGACATTACAGTTGCACTCAGAAAATAAAAGAAAAATTATCAAAATAATGTGAAAGCTAAGAGTAACTTACGAGACAGCAAGGGAGGACGAGCTAGGCGCGAAGGTGCGGCAAGGGGCGTTGTTGGCTTGGTTTGGTCAAGGGGCGTCGTGCTGCAAGGGGCGTCGTTGGCAAGGCGCGGCAAGGACAGCAAGGAGAAACAGAAGCAGCAAACGAGACAGAGTGAGTGAACTGGGGAGGAGGCGTCGTTGGCTTGGTCGACGACGCTGTTGACGGCGGCGAAGAGGAGGCGATGAGAGTGAGCGAACAGAGGAGGGAGGCGCGCGACGTTCAACGAGAAACCGTAGCAGCAAACGAGAACGAGTGAACTGGGGAGGGAGCTAGGCGTCGTTGCTTGGTCGACAGCGCTGTTAACGGCGGCGAAGGGGAGGCGATGAGAGTGAGTGAACAGTGAACGACAGCGCTGGAGAGTGAGTGAACAGTGAACAATGAAATTAGGTTTCAACGGGAAGGAGGAAAAATAAGGAGGAAAGGAATTATATTTTAGACATAGGGAGCGCTCGCAAAACAAAGCGCTACTTATTGTGGATGACGCGTAAGACATAGGGAGCGCTTAAACCACGAAGCGCTACACATTGTGGAGGACGCGTAAGACATAGGGAGCGCTCAGAAAAAAAGCGCTCCTCATTGAGATTTCTTCAAGTTATAGGGAGCGCCCGATACAAAAGCGCTCCTCATTTGGCTTCCGTGTTAGAAATATGGAGCGCTCAACATAAAAGCGCTCCTCATTCGGCGATCTTTTTAATTTATTCTGTTGTAGTGAATTTTGGATTTCAATATCTTTTTTATGAGTGATTTAACTAAATTTATTGAATGAAATATCAACATAATTCCAGACTATACTTGCACTGGGAAATAATAGTCTACATCATTAATTATCAACCTACATAATGAACATTTCATGAACATTTCATGAATATGTATATACATTCTCAAAAGCTTGAGGTCCACCATAGTAAGAATCTGGGACTTCAGTTTAATTCAGCATGCTACTTTTGGCTCATTTCGGCAGCCTTAATCTCTACCAAATTGAGATGCTTACACATCCTATTAAAGGAACAAATCAAAGCCAAACTAACCAGTGCTGTTTTTAACAATTAAGACCAACAACAAAAACAGATAGCCTTATATATCAACATCCAAGTGCTCATTTCCCTTGTTTTGCTTGGTATTAATGTAATTAAGACTACCTTCAATTTCTATGTTTCCTATATCAGAATTGAAAAATGAAAAGAAAAAAATGATTGTTTAGGTCTCTGAAGTGTGCATCAAGTTCAATCCTCCAATTACTTCATCAGAACACTATACACATAAACCAATTTATTTGGTATTAATGTAATGAAGACTTTTCTTCAATTTCTATGTTCAAATTGAATCATGAAAAGGGGGAAAAACTGATTTTTAAGGTCAATTTATTCTAAGTCAGACAATTACTTAAACAGGCTTCGTGAAAGAATGTGGGACTCAAATTCAACATAAAGTAGGAAAAAATGTATAGCTATACACATTAACCCCGTAAATTTTAAGCAATTAAATCAATTTTGTCTGGGCAGGTATTACTCCTTGAGAAGAGGTAAAGGAGGGGAGCAGAGAAGAGGTAAAGGAGGGGAGCAGAGAAAAGGTAGTTACATGACTGGGAGGGACGTGCACCATAAAGAAGTGGAGACGTGGAAATAGGATAAGTAATTCTGATGAAGGAAGTCATTACAAACATGCTTAAAAGTTGCACGAAAAAAGTTAATTAAATAAAGTACAACAAATTAAAATAATAGGTAAATCAAATACATGAATTTTTAAATGGTTTCAAATAAATATCAGTTGTTGTTACCTAGGAACTGCATTGACAACTTAATTTGCAACATTTTTTCACAATAAAAATGTGTGCCAAGCACTCTAGAACCTACCAAACTGAGTAGCAAATTAGAGAAATTGGGCAACAACTTTTGCAAAACCAACCTCTAATTGATGATAATTAATTTAGGTAGTTAACATCTTTTATAAATAATATCAATCAATTGAGGTCAATTTAAAAATACATAATTTGAGAAATGAACAAACACCATTAAGAAACTGCGATATAATAACAATCTCCATATTGCAGTATATAGCAAACTATTGTTTCAATTTATATTAAAGAACAAAGTTTAACCTCCTGCATCTAACTATCATACATAATTTGGGCTTAGGAACCACATGATAATAACATAGCTCCTCATTTTATTAACATCAAAACGAAGAGAGACCTTAACCGCTGCAACAAAACAGCACAAAACTAAACAATTTAGGCTCATCTCACACTTCAATTGCTAAAAATATCGACAAGCCTACATTCATGCATTACCCAATTTGTCCTCTTACCATCAGGAGCTCGGCCACTATGAAACATCAAAGTCTTTTTCAACCCAAAAGTCCTTCTGTCATGCTATCAGGAAGATCATTCCCAATGGCTTTCCAATAACCTTTACGGGTAGCCCTATTCATTAAAATTACAGAAAATTAAAAACTACAAGATCTAGAACTGAAAATTACAAAAAATTAAAACTGAGGAGCAAAAAATTACACATGTTCATCTTCAAAGGGAATGACCTAATGCAATAACACAAACTAAGTGGTATGTTGTGGTTGATTTCAATCACAAACATTGAGCAGTTTTTCCTAGCCCTAATACTCGTGCGATGCACGGGGTCGACTAACTCTGGTTTGTGTAAATATATAGTTTTTTTTAGTTTGGACCATTGTTGACTACCCATAGAGTGTTCAACGCTTTCAATTAAAGACTAATATCTATTAATGCTTTAAGAGCAAATTTTTAACTCGCCAACACCGAGTTTGTCCACTGCGGGAATCGAACCCGAGAGCACCAGGTCACTGTCGTGTCCCAGGGTAGCTTATGCCACTGAGCCAACGGTGTTGGTTTGTAAAATATATTGTCTAATAATCGTGAAAAAATTAATTTATAACTATAAATTAAATAAGTAGATTAAAAAATTAAAATGGAACATTAACAAAGGCATTGAAATTGAACATCCATAGATAATAAAAAGGAACAGTCTAAAGAATTTTAATAACATAATTTGCATTCATCAAAGTTGAAACACGTGGGTATCATGTATGGTTGGATGAAAACTCACAATAAAATAGGAACAACTATACAAAGTTGAAAGAAGATGATGGGGGGTTCTATTGTAAATGCGGCTAAAGTTCCCGCGGGAGTCAATGTTGCAACGCGATACTCGAATATAAAAGAAAGATAAAAATATAATACCAATTTAAGTATATTTTTAATACCTCTTGGTGCGAAATGACCAAAATAATGAAGATAACACAAATCGAACGTGAAACTCACGGGTATCGTGCAGTGTTGGATGAAAACCACCAATAAAATAGAAGCACCTATAGAAAGTTGAAAGAATATGATAATGGGGTTCTACTGTAAATGTGGCTGAAGTTCCTGTGAATAAAAATTAAATTATAACTTCAAATTAAATAAAGATTATAAAATTAAAAAGGAACATTAACAAATACATTAAAATTGAACATCCATAGATAATAAGAAAAAAATGTGTCAAGAATCTTAAAAACATAATCCATGTTAAGAAAAGAAAACAACACAAATAGAAAGTGAAACATGTGGGTATCATGTAGGGTTGGAGGCAAACCAACAAATAAAATAGAAGTAACTATATAAAGTTAAAAAAGATGATGGGGTTTTACTATAAATATGGCTGAAGTTCTCGCGGATTAACTCGTAATTAGAAAGAAAAGAAGACAAAAAAGTTAGAAAGTGAAACACGTGAGTATCATGTAGGGTTGGATGAAAACCAACAATAAAATAGAAGCACCTATACAAAGTTAAAAGAATATGATGAGGGTTCTATTGTAAATGCGGTTGAAGTTCCTGTGAATAAAAAATAAATTATAACTATATTAAATATGATGATTATAAAAATAAAAATTAAAATAAAAACAAACTTTAACAAAGGCATTAAAATTGAACATCCATAGATAATAAAAAGAAAAAGTCTAAAGAATTTTTATAATATAATTCATATTCATTAAACATAAATATAAAAACTTAACTCATAATTAGAAAGAAAGGAACACAATTAAAAAGTGAAACACATAGGTATGACGCACGGTTGGATGAAAACCACCAATAAAATAGAAGTACTTATACAAAGTTGAAAGAATGCGATGGAGGTTCTATCGTAATTGTGGTTGAAATTTCTGCGGTAGTAAATGTTAATGCCATATTATATTGCAAGACAAAGAAGTAACTCTCAGTAAAGATTGATGCAACCAAACACGAAGAGAGAAGTTATTCCTATAAACAGTAAATTCTAGAAAAATTAAAAAATATATTTGTGATTTGATAGTAACCGAACTAAATGAGTTAGTGTCGCAAAATTATTATTTCTTTTTCATCAAACTGGTTATTTAGTAACATAACTTTGAGTAATTGGACAATTTTTTTTTTCAAACGCTAAATAACCCCAAAACACATTGCGTAGCATCGCACTTTGCGTATTTTGTCACGATACTATTATTTTTTCACCAAGCCGGCTATTAAGGAACAAACTTTGCGTATTTGAAGAGTTTAAATTTTTTGAACGCTAAAGTACGCCACAACACACTGCTTAAATCTGCACTTTACGTATTTTGACACGAAATCATTATTTTTTTATCAAACGTGTTATTTAGGAATAAACTTTGGATATTTGAACAGCTAAAATTTTTCTGAACCATAAATTGTTTATCAAGGTTTTCCCATGACATTGGCTCTTTATACAAATTATTTTGCAAAATGACAAATAAGTAATACAAACAATGACATTGTTTAGCAAGACATAATCACTAGCTTATATAAGCGGGTATAAGCGGGTAAGTTTATTGAAGCTGTTTGACATGACTAGTTTATAGGGTTTTTTCACTAGTTTGGAGCTTTTTTTGAAACGCTACTTGCTGTAACGTTTAAGCATATAGTTTATAGCGTTTCATTTTTCTTCCATTTTTACCTTTATTATTTTAATTAAATTCCTCATTTATTCTCCATTAAATGAATATTCTCTCTTATTAAGCATTAATTATTAATGAACATTTATGTCACTTTATATTTATAAGCTAGTTTAACTGCTAATTTTATCAAACAGTTTAAATTCAATCTGCTAGTTCATCCACTATATCAACTATAGACTATCAGCTCATCTGTTATAAGCTAGCATATCTACTATTCCCTAACTCATCTGCTATTCGCTCTTTTTTACTAAACAGAGCCAATATACATATTTTCACTTGAGCACACATGAATTCAGACCTAGGAGTCGGCGTCTCTATGTAGCTAAAATTGCTAATGCAACAATGGTAAGGAATTCTTTAGACCGGCTATGATACTTTCATTTAAAAATTTTATATAAAAGAAACATACGAATTTTTTTTTTGTACTTGACATGTGTGGTTCCCTTCTCCTAATCAAAAATTGTTCTTGGATAGAAATCGGGTGATGGTCCATTTGTTTAGCTCATATCCCACTGGCTCAACAAACGTTGGACCGATATAAGATATAATAGATTTATCATATCATGTCTCATTATCTTGGCCATCAAACACGCCATTTAAGTATTCACAATCATCAAACCAAAAGAAGATTCAGAATAGTGACTGATCTTAAGTTTTGCTAACCGTTAAATCTTAGCAATAACTAATCATGAATAGAATCACTAATAGACATCAATGTAAATTACAATTCCTTTTGCAATAACCAAATAAGAAGAGGATCCAAAATTGTAATTGCTGTCAATTTTTTTGCAATTTTTTTAAATGGTCAATTAATTAAAACAAAGTAGTAGAGTGGGTTGGGTTATGCATGTAATTAGAAAAGGGAAAAGCAAAACAAAGAAAAAAAAAATAAGAGTGGGCCAAAGCCCACCATCCCAACAGAAACAAAAAACCTCAAAAGGATAACAAAAATTATAAGATTAAAAATCAACTTTTTCTACTAAGCCGCCACGTGTCCAATTTTTGGACATTTTGGACATTTCGCACAAAAAGATAAAATGCTACGGCATTTCGAAGTTTTAAAAAAAAAACTACCTGCCACTCTGACACGCGTCTACCGCACGCTGACCAACGCGTGTCAGATCCAATTTTTTTTATTTTAAAAATTCGTTTTTTAATTAAAAAACTAAATTTTTTTAATTTTTTTTATAAACTGTTTTTTTTAAACTATTTTTTTTATAAAAAAAAATTCCATAAAAAAAGATTAATTTAATAAATAATTTATAAATTGATTTTCTTTATAAAAATTCATTTTTTTTATAAAAGCTGTTTTTCTTTTCATTTAATTTAATTAATATTTTATAAATTGTTTTTTTTATAAAAATTCATTTTTTTTATAAAAACTGATTTTCTTTTCATCTTTCTATAAAAATTTTAAAAATAACAGTATTTTTTTTTAAATTTTAAAAATAACAGTTAATTTGAAAAAAAAAATTCCTTTTTTTAAAATCACTTTTCTTCTGAATTTTTTTTAATTAACTTTTTTTCCTTTTTTTAAATGACTTTTTTCCCTTTTTTTCCTTAATTTCTTTTTTCAATTATTTTTAAAAAAAAAATCATTTTTTTATCGGTTTTTTACTAAAAAAATATATTTTTTCATTACAAAAAATTACCAAATAACTATTTTATAATTACTAAAAAGTAGTAAAATGCCAATGGGAGTGCCAACGTGAGTGGCAACGAGAGTGCAAACAGGAGAACCTACTTTTTCTAAACTTTTCCCAATACAACTATTAAAAAAAATTATTCATTTTTATAATTTACTCAAACTACTAAAATTACTAAAATCAATTAAAATGAGTAAAATAAATTAATTTTTTCATAAAAAATAAAATCAATCAATTTAATCACTACAAAAAGTTATCAAATAACTATTTTATAATTACTAAGAACGAGTAAAATGCCAAAGGGAGTGCAAACGGGAGTGCCAACGAGAGCGCCAACAAGAGCGGGAGTGCCAACGGGACTACCAACATGAGTGCCAATGGGAGTGGCAACGAGAGTGCCAACAGGAGTGCCAACAGGAACACCAACGAAGATGCAAACGGGGGGCCAACGGGGATGTATATTTTACCTCTAATGTCCAAATACATTATTATGGATCAATATAATTCTGATTGTCAACGGGATGCATATTCCACTTTCAATTTCAAATCATACATTTTGGACAATTTATCAATATCTTCCAAATTACTGTTATGACTTTATGGCAATACACCGATCATACAGCATTCCGTGCAACGCCCCGCCCCGCCCCGGGTAAAAAACTAGTGAATAATAAATAAAAAGTGAACCCTAATTGTTAAACGGCAACGACGATACACGCAGCGGAGAAAGACTGAAAGAGGTAGCGGTGCTATCCTTCTATTTAGGGGTGTTCGCGGGTTGGGTTGGATCGGTTTTGACCAAATATGTTATCCGAACCAATCATATTTATTTGGTTTGGGTTGGGTCGGATTTTGTGTTTGTTTATGCAAAATCCGAACCAAACCAATCCGATATTAGACGGGTTGGTTTGGATTGGACTCGCGGGTCATGTAATATCAATATTAATTTTTTAAAACATAAAAAAATTGTTAGAGATGGTTCTCAAGTCAAGTAAGGGTCGGGGAAACAATCTTTGTCTTCATATGTTAATTCCAAAAGAAAATTTTAAGTTGTAGTTTTTATAGTATGTTTAATTCGAGAAAACAATTCCAATCAAAATAGCAAGGATCTTAATTAGATATTGATTCTCACATAGCCAATTTTTTATGAAGATAAAAGCCAGAATAATGAAGAAGTACTTTTTCCTTAACAATTCACTTTTTTTTTACTTCGTGTACGTTATTATCCCCTAATAATAACTGAGCCAAAAACAAATATAAAAGCAATCATGGGAAGAAGAAATATGTAAGATTTTAGTGTAATCGCAGTATCGCATAATTGTCATGAGTAAATAAGAATAAATGCTGTGATGAACCCAGTGGTGAATTAGTGTGAGAATTGAGAAATTACCTTGAAAGTGGTGTGCCTAGAAAATAGGTTTAATGAATGTATGTGAATAGATAGTGAAAGAAGAATACTAACTATCACTCCTAGTGCTAGTGTTATAAAGAGGTTCGGGTATACGGGTTGGATTGGATTTATTTTTTAAAATCCGTTATCCGAACCAAACTAGTACGGGTCTTTACAGGTTGGTTCAGATTTGACCCGATTATGAAAATTATCCGAACCAAATGCTTTGGATTGAGTTGGGTTACGGGTTGGTTCGGATTTACCAAAACCATTGAAGACCCCTACGAAACCATTGAAGACCCCTACTTCTATTTCTTTTTGACGGAACTATCCTTCTATTTCTATTTTCCATTAATATGAAACTTATCTCTGTTTTATTATTATTGTTATTCTGCAATCAAAGTTCATTTCTTAACTTGATTATCGCCAAATTGCAGTTTCCGCTGTTCGCAAATCTCGAAGCCATGGATAAAGAATCCGGTATACCTAGCAGGATTATGAACTTCGTCTCCGAAGATCAATTACAAGAAGCTAAAAGAACAAGAGGCGAACGAGTTGAAGACGGAACAGCACATAGAGATAGACCTCTCTTCGAGATTCTAAAGGAAAATAAAGACAAAAAAGATGCAGAATTCAATGAAAGATTCAAACACAGACCTCCAAAAGCATTAGATGAAGACGAAACTGAGTTTCTCGAAAATTACGAAACAACAAAAAAGGAATATGAACGAAAAGTAGCAGATGAAGAAGCTCAACAAATTCGTAGTTTTCAAGCAGCAAAGAGTAATGAAAGTTCGTTCATATTTTAACCCCGGAATTCCATTGTTCAATTTTATGCAATTCGTTTGTGCTGTGATTTTGATTTGTTACTTGGTTATGCTATGCATATGTTTAGCCTCTCCATATGTGTGTTGTTTGAAGGACAATAGAGATATAACTGATGATACAGAGATTCAAAATGGTTAACTTATCAGCCAGTTGCACACATTTAGAAGTTGCAATGAGTGAAATTGACAAACTGAAACGCCGAAAACCCTTTAGTGCAAATTTTGTATTTTTCAGAGAGAAAATGGAAATGGCATCTGATGATAAGAATTGCTTATTGATATACTGATGATAAGAATTGATGATCAAATACTCCACTTGTTTGATGCCTTTAGCTCTTTTTCCTTTTGAATTTGTTCCAGGACTATACCTGAACTCAGAAGCGCAACTTCAACAGTGACTCTAAGTTGCTTCTGGTAACAATATTTGAATCTTAGATGAATTAGTCCTCTGTTGTGGAGTGTCTAGTTTGAAGTCTCTAGATTGAAATTAGGTGTGTACGTATATATGAGACAATATCAGGTTATGTCACAAGAGATGCAGACACAAATGTTGCTGTCTTGTAATATTTCATATAAGACACGTAAGTATTTGATATGCGTCATTGAACCGATCAAAAAGAGTAGATATTATTTATTAACTCACCAAATTAAGTATTGTGTTGTTGTGTGTGTGTCACTGCAGAACTACCTATCGAAGCTTAGTGGTGAATAAATTAATAAAACAAAATGGTTTCACTTTTTATTATTATCCTCATTTTCATCTTTTAAAAACACATGCATTTCCAAGGTTCGTGGTTTTCAAATTGATATATGGCTGGAAGATCTTCGGTGGCTACGTGTCTCTAGTTATTTCAAACTTGCACTGTTCATTACCAACAAGATTGTTGATTGTATATTTGTCAAAAAAAAAAAGATTGTTGATTGTATAAGTTAAAAAGAAAAATAATTTAGAATAATAATAATTGTGGAAAGACAAGGACTTTGTTGTTATAAACTAAGTAAATTATGCGATATATATTTGACCAATTTCATTGCTTGGACTAAAAATTTATAAAATATTAAAAAGAGGCCATTTGTTGAAATACAAGTGTACATGTACGTATCTTTCTGTATTTATCGATAAGATCCTCACCTAAACACACAACGTACGATATGCAACACAAGCTAACGTGTTTGATTTTCTGGTTAGCGAAGGCTTGATTTTTCTGATCTTATTTGAAAAAGGATCAGTTGCTTGCTCCATTCCAATTCATCCCCTGCTTCTGCTTGTTCAAGTTTTCAACTTAATGTTTTAGATACATCATATACATTACATATCATATTGTTTGAAGCAGAAGCTAAGGCTAGATTGTAGGTTGTTACGTACCGTATATATGTATAATTTATGAACTGGAATCTGGTTATTAATTTAATTATTTGGAGTCCTTACTGCATAATTATAAGATGCAATGCTGTTTCATGGATATCTTTATTATTAAGTGGAGTAATCTGGTGCAGAGGAGCTATTTATAGAAAATAATTGAATATGCAATGAAAAATTATAAATTATACTTATCAATGCGTACCCAACTGCTAGTGTTATAGGTGACATATGGTGTTGGCGACTGGCGTGTAAAGTTATAATTGAGTTAAGTAAATAGAAAATGGTGCAATATGATGATAGCTCCTCTGCACCAGATTAAGTAAAGCTCCTCTTGTGAGTATGTGTTAGTGTGAGGCACGTGTGCGTGGTGTGTGTGCATGCAATGCATGAATGTGTAAAGGAGTATCAAGAGTACTATAATCATATAAAAGAAGGGAAACACTTTTTGGTACGATACGAAACGTAAGAAATCACTTGACACCGAACTAAACAACACTGCTCATACAAAAATTAACAAGAGAAAACTACCATACGCATTAAGTTACAAAAGAATGATTTATCTTTGCCCCTTAATGGAAATTGCAGTGCTCAAAGCATACTTTAATTACGGCAATTAAAAGAAGATAGATGAGTTGAGTGTGTCAAATGTAACGCCCAAATATTTAATTAAATTATTTAATTAAATATTTAGGTATTCAATTATTTATTTATTTATTTTAATGGTGTAAATATATTGGCTTTGACTAAGAGGCGTATAATTGGATTCAGGAGGTGGTGCTAGTGATCGGGCTTAAGTTGGAGGAAAGCCTGTGATCCATATCCAAGGCCTAGGCGCATGTAGTGAGGGTTAGTGAGGGTTGGCTCATTTGCGAATTGTTGGAGAAAGAAAGAAAAGAAAGGGTTGCGAAATAGAGAGAGGAGAAGAGAGAAAGGAGTACGGCGCATCCAAGAGAAGAGAAGGAGGAGGGTTTTGCGAATTCAAGGAGAAGAAGGAAGCTGTGTTGTTGTGTTCTGTTGGTGACTTCTCTCCAGGGTCTTCTAATCCTAATAATTAAGGTAAGGGTGAGACCCCTCTTTCACTATAATGGTGGGTATATGATGGGTATTAGGGTGGGGGCTTAGACCTATGTTGCCATGATCTTGCTTCATTTGTTTGAATTGGTTGTTGAATTGCATATGTGTTATTTGATGATTTGGTGCGTACTGATTTTGGAGCCCTGGCGCTGGGCGCCATTTGCTGGGAGTGGTTGTGGTGCTGTTTTTGGCGCCCTGTGCATGGGCGTCGTGGCCAATTGTGTTGCGTTTTGGAGTCTTGTGCGTGTTCTGTTTTAGGCGCCCTGTGCATGGGCGCCGTGCCTAAGCGTGTTGCGTTGTGTGTTGCGTGGTGGTTCTGTTTTAGGCGCCCTGTTGCTGGGCGCCGTGTGCAAGATGCGTTGCGTTTTGGTGTTGCGTGCGTTCCTGTGTTTGGCGCCCCGGGTGTGGGCGCCGTGTGCCAAGTTGTTGCGTTGCTGTTTTTGGCACCCTGGGCGTGGGCGCCGTGTGCCAGGGTGTGTGGGTGTGTGTCTGTGCGTGGGTGTGTGTGTTGCTGTGTCTTGGCGCAGGGGCGCCTTGGCGCCCTGTGCCTGGGCGCCAGAATCCTGTTGTTTGCCTGCTGGGCGCCTCCCTGGGCGCCAGTTTCTGCATTGTGTTGCCTGTGGGCGCCATGGGCGCCAAATCCTGTGTCTGGTTGCGTTTTGTGTTGCCTGGGCACCAAGGGCGCCGGTTCCTGTTGCTGGCCAGTTTCCAGCGTGTTCTCTGCTAGGCTGGGCGCCATTTTCAAGATGTTGCTCAAATGTTCCCCGGTTTTGTTTTTGACATATCTTTTGACTCGGGTGTCCGTTTTAAGTGTTTCGAAGTGCGTTGTAAAGCTTATTCAGTTTCCTACTGATATATTCTACTTTAAGGTAAAAATTATTATTTTTCTGACAGTTTCTGGGCGCCTCAAGTGGCTGTCCCCGGTGGTCGTTGTTGTTGGCGTTGTAAAACTATTTCGGTGTTTAAAACCCCTTTTTGGTGTCCTTTTTGGTGTTGTTAAACTGGAGTAAAACCTTTTGGTGTAATCGGTAATCTTAGTGTCCCGGTGTCAATAATGATGTGTTAATGGTTTTGACGATAATGCCCCCAGTGGCTATTATTTTGATTGACGATGGTATTGAGGATGAATAAAAGTTGCGGTCTTATAAGTGACGATGATGCCATAACGGCTATTAGCGATGATGATAGTAATGACGGTGAATGTTAGTGGCAATGATATGTGTGACGATAACCTGACAGGTGATGTGCCTTTTATTGGCAAATTGGTAAGTGATGGGTCACTAAGTTGATTGTGATTGTATGTGACTGTCTCCGGTGCATATCATGGTGCTTCATACATCTCATGTGCATAAACAAGGGACGATGACGCCATAAAGGCTATTTAGTGACGATGATGCCATAAAGGCTATTTAGTGACGATGATGACAGGTACCACATGCATACGCCCATTGTGGTGGGTTGCACTTCATACATGTTCACGACAATGTGATGACTTGCAGTGATGACTGATTTGATGTTGCCATATGGTTTATATAGCGTTGTAGCTCTAGCATAATACTTATCATATGCTCTGTTATATTGTTAGATGAACTCACCCTTTCTGTTTGAATGTTACCCCTATGCGGTAACGTGCAGGTGATCTCGAGTGAAGGCTTAGGTACCTTCGCTAGCTGAGTCTGGTCGTCTGCTCTGATACGTAGCACTCAGTGGGGAGGGAATGAACCTTAGTTCTTATGATTATTTGACTGTTGTAGTTGATGTTTTTATGACTTGCCGCTGCGTAGATGCTGAGTTTTTACTATGTTGATTGAATTGAGCGTTTTGAGCTCACCCCAGTTGTGATGTGCTATGTATCGCATTATTATTGACGATGAAACTATTTTATATTGATGCAGATGTGGTGTGGATTTATGTGTGACATCCCGCGTGGTGAAAAATGATTTTTAAGAAAAAAAAAAACTCTGATTTTTATTAAATAAGTTACTGGGTAAAAAAGGAGTGTTACATCAAACCTATAGGGTCAAGCTTCTTTTATAGTATATTCACGGTCATTCCAAATTGTTCTTGATGCAGACCACAAGAGCATCGAGATAATCTAATTTTTATTAAAAATAGGATGAACTTTATTTTATTTTAATTGTAATAGACTATACTTTAAGTTTGAAACTTGGGTTTTAAATATGTAGGCATGTGCTAAACTAGTGGGCCATGTTTTGGGCTTGTATGTGGGTCTTATTTTGCTTGTGTTGCCATGGCCAAACCCTACCTATATAAGGGTTGGTGTTGCTTCTTGTAAGGGACCTTTGATCATTTTATGATATTGTGAGAATAGAGAGTGCTTCTCTAGGGTTCTTCTTAGAACCAAATTTGAATCTTATCAATAGCCTCTTACTCTTGTGGTGATTCCCCATTGATCTTATCATCCTATTGGATGTGGCGATTTCTCCGTCTTCTTGTCTAATCCCATTTGTATGTTTCTTTTCCCATTTATCTTTTAGTCTTATTTGATTCAAAAAATCCCTTGGTTAGATCCTTTATTTGTCATAGAATCAATTAGATTCTCATCAAGTGGTATTCAGAGCCATTATCAAGTGTTATTATGCTCTTGAATTTATAAAAGAAAAACACAAAATCTGCAGACCAGATACACTTTATTCCTTTCGTTTTTTATTTCTGCCATCTTTATTAGATTCACGTCTAGGCAATTATCATATTGTTAAATTGCTAATGCCATAGGATTCTCACTTCTAATTTACGTTAGAGCATTTCTAATTTGGAAAATCTTGAGCCATTACAATTTGTGTTCGTCTTGAAGCTCACGGTTTTTTATTTTTTGGTTTAGGGTTAATTATAAATGAGTTCCATTTGAGTCGTTCATTGATTATAAGTCTTATAGTCTGTGTGGCAAGGTTTTAGCTTGATGATTATTTTCTGCAATTTGGTGGAATTCGAGTTTTATAGTTGCTGGAATATTTCTGGAAAAAAAAATCTGCAACTTCATCTTGTTTACTTGTAATTGTTGATCCAAAATTTAACTTGCAAAATTGTTTTTGATGTTATTTCTTTCATACATGTCTGATTCTGGATATTCAAAAGCCTAAATTGATTAGAAAAAAAAAGGAATTCAAATATGTAGGAAAAAAAACTGAAAAGAAAAGTTCCGCAAAAAAAAAGTGATTATGCAAAAAAAGCACTTAAAAAAGGGCATATACAAAAAAATCCAGAATTGTTCATTTTGATACATCAATCATTTTTGCATATTTGTTGCTTCCATTAAACATTGCAAGTTGATTTTAGTATCTTATTACCTTCCACATATTTGAACCACTTAATCATTTAGTTTTATTATTTTCTTTTGAGTCGTTTCCTTGTTTATCTATTTGAGTGTGTCTTCCTTTGCTTTTTTTTTCTTGCTTTCGTGTCTTTTAAATTCCTTAGTTTTGTCTTTGAAGTTTCTCTTGTCTTTGTTGGCCTCTTGAACAATAACTTTCATGCGTGTTTTGTCACAATTGTGTAGAGGTTTTCCACAAACTTGATTTAGACTTATTGTTTGGTTTGTTTTAAGAACTTGAAGAGTTGCATTGGGGAGTGAAAAAAGGCTAGAGTGAACATTATAGAAAAAGCCATAATTGAGTGATATACACGAGTGATACATTTCTTGAGCGTAAACACTTAGTGAGTGGTGAGGACTTTTGTTCTTGTTACTTATTTGATCATTTGGTACTTGTTAGCTTGTTGGAATCATGAATAGAGGTTTGGACTATAAAAAAGAATGTGTTGCAAAAACTCTTAAGAAGTATAATAAGGTTGGTGATTTGATTCGGAAGATGCATGAGAGGTATGAAGAGAATGTGAGAGAAAAGCATAAAAAGTATAAAAAGAAAGAAGCTATGAGTGGAGAGATAGAGAAAAAGAGAGAAATCATAGAGATTATTTGAGAGAAAATGAGTTGAAAGAAAAAGTGAGTATTCCAAACTTTCATGGGAAGAGTGACCCCGAAGCATATCTTGATTGGGAGCTCAAGGTAGAACAAATTTTCTCTTGTTATGATGTTAGTGAAGAACAAATGTTTGAAGTTGGTTGTGTTGGAGTTTAGAGATTATGCACTTATTTGGTGGGATAAAGAAAAAAAGCTTAGGAAGAGTTGTGAACTTGAGCCAATTGCAAAATGGATAGATTTGAAGGCCATAATGAGGAGGAGACATGTTCCTTCTCATACCCATAAGGAGTTGTGTGACAAATTGCATAGACTTACTCAAAGAAGTAAAAGTGTTAGTGAGTACTTTGAGAAGTTAGAAGTGGCTATGACTAGAGCTAATGTGGAGGAGAATTTGGAGGATACCATGGATAGGTTTCTTGATGGTTTAAATGAAGATATAATGGAGGAAGTCGAGCATCGCCATTTTGTAAAGATTGAAGATCTTGTCCACCAAGCCATTAAGATGGAAACACAATTGCAAAGAAAGAAATTCTACAAAAGATCCTCTTCAAAATATCACTAATTCCAAGAAGGAGGGAGTTCAATCCAAAAGACATGATGTCACAACCTCCAAGAGTAAAGGTACCAATTCTAACTCTTCCTTTTTAAACCCTAAGTTAAAGAACATGAAATGTTTTAAATGCTTAGAGTATGGGCACATTGCATTAAATTGTCCAACTAAGAGAATTATGGTCTTAAGGAAAAATGGGTTCATTAATTCACATGAGGAAACACCTCAAGAGGGATATTTGTTTAGTAAATTTTTGGGAGCCTATGAGAAATATGAGAGTGATTCACAAAGAAATAATATTTTCCAAACTAGGTGTCTCATTTTAGGAAATATATGTTCTTTGATAGTTGATAGAGGTAGTTGTGCAAATGTGGCTAGCACTAAGTTAGTGTCAAAGCTCAATCTTGAAACTACTCCACATCCTAGTCCATATAAAGTGCAATGGTTAAGTGATCATGGAGAATTAGAGATAAATAGACAAATCAAGATATCATTTTCCATTGATAAATATTGTGATGAGGTTTTATGTGATGTGCCACCCATGGAGGCTAGTCATATATTGCTAAGGAGACCTTGGCAATTTGATAGGAAAGTTATCTGTAACACCCCCTTTTCCTTAACCTCGAAAAGTGGCGCTACACTTAAATAATCCCATTTCTAATTTTCTTTTGAAAACACATAGGTTTATTTTCGGTATGGATTTCCTAAATTTTGAGAAAATAGAGACATACAAACATATTATATATGCTTCATATATATAAGTCATCATCCATCAATGATGACCATGCCCATAGGCTCACAACTATCAACAAACAAAGTGCACATTAAATATCTTACAAGAGTTCCTATGACTAGTACGTACTACTAGGAATAAACATATCTTAAGTCAGATTAAAACCTAAGTGTCAGATTAAATCCTAGACAGCTTCGCATTCCTCTTCCAGAAATTCAATCTTGTTGTGTCCAGAGTGGCTCGACAGTCCTCCCGACGTGATCTTTAATGTAAGGGGTGAAATACTCGTACACAAGTTTGCAACACGATGGTTACACGAGTTACACATAATAGGATACAATCACAAGAAATAATAATATATAGACTTAATAATGTACACATGCATCAAACTCAATCAATACTAAGAAAATTCACCACACATAATCACCAAATCCTGCAAAACATGAGTAGTATTATAGGGAAATTAATCATTGATTGTTAGTCAAATAAACTAGATATCACACTTATCCTCTAATCCATCAACAAAGTTAGTCTGCTAACTAGAAATAATACACTCAACCTACTCCATGGAGATTTCTCTATCATCTTGAGCGTAAGGCCGTTTCAACTGCCACAACATGATTGTTTTGCAATGAGCAGATATTCAATCTAAACCCCAATCATTCTGGCCCGAGCGCTGCACCTTATTATAGATAGTCCTGTACAGTCAGGCTCACCGTGTCGGGTAGTACGATTTCCCCCAGCCAGAATTGATACAACTGACCATTGGTAGGAGTTCGAAACACAAGTGCCCCCAGAAGGTCTGTAGTCGACCCAACCGAACCTATCCTCAGTCTTGTATACTTGATAGTACTATAAGAAACATCCTGTATTAGCTCTTAGTAAAATCATCAATCTTACTAATCTAATCCATAATCAACTTGACAATTCCGTCCTTAGAATCCATAGAACAACTTGTGAAATACACCTTAACTTATCAATCCTCTTAAGTCATATCACTAAGTCTATTATTATATCACTAGACGACCAATATTCTCAACCAAATTCAAAATATACTAATTTTGACACATTTGCATAAAACCCAAATAAATCAAAATCACACAAATCACTTAAGAATATCTAAATAATATATATACAAGCAACACACAATTTGTGCCCATCAACTTATTATTAGTATTTCTCCTTACCTTGATTTTTTCACAAAATAGCTTGTTGGATACTTTCTTCAATTTCCTCAATACCTATTACTCATCAAAAACAACTATGTCTTAACATACTATACTCATAACTAAAAAATTATTTTACTAAAACTCTACTTAATACTTGTGGGTGTAGCGACCGAAAAATCCGAAGGAGGGGATTCTTCGTCATTTTTGCAATGAAGCCGCCATCAATATTTATTAAATAGGAAAACATTGAAAAAACCTTTATTTTTGGGTTCGGGGGTCGATTATGCGCGGGGAAGGTGTTAGCACCCCACAGCATCCTTTCAAGAGAAAGGTTACCATTTAATTTAATGTGTAGATAGATAGTTAATTTAAAGAAAATGCTTTAATTTACCTTTTTATTATTTGCAAAATTGAAGAGGAAGACTTAAAAAAAATTTAGTTTTTTGCGCTTGACAGGAGTGGGCCCCTGCTCCTACGTATCTCCAGGTGCGATGGAGAAATCAAAGCTACGTAGTTCTTGGGGTAGAAAATGTTTGTGTGTTGTTGTTTTTTTTTATTTATTTTTGAAATCGGGAGAGGTACTCGAGACGACCAAACAAGTAAAACTCAGAGTGGTCGTCGCTCATAGCTCGTTTGAAAACCAAAGCTGTTATCAACGGTCAAACAAGCTAAGCTCAGAGTGACCATCAATAACAAACCAAATTTTTGTTTAGGAAAGCAATTATTCGTTATTAAAAAAAATAGGTTTGTGAGAGAAAATATTTATTTAGGGAAAAGAGATTTCCTTTTTTTGGAAAAAAAGAAACAGGGGGTGCAGTGGTAAAATAAGGGTGTAAATAAAAGGAAGGCTGCATTATTAAAAGGGGGTGCAGATAGTGAGCAGGCCCACGTTTTTTGTTTTCTGATGGGCTTAGGGGGGAGGCGTATGAAATAGACCGTGGGGGTGCAAAAAGAAATCTGAAAAATAAAAAAAAGGAAAAAGACCAAACTGCCCTTGCTCTTATACTATAAATGGAAAAATCTAATTAGGGAAACCCTAATTTTTCCTATCCTTCACGCGGCGCTCTCCCCCCAAAAGTGTCAAACCTAATTTTCTTCTTCTCCCTCCCTCAGCGCCGCTGACCACGCCCTCACTCCCCCTCTTCTCCGTTCTGCCCCCTCTCTCTCAACCGATCTTCACCTTCCCCTCTCAATCCATGGCGAACCGAAGCCCCTCCCTCTTTAGCCCTTTTTTTTGCTTCTGTTTGTTGCTGTCGTGGTGGTGGAGATCTAGGGGTGGTTCGGTTTCCGATGGAGGCTCGGGTTGGGCCACGGCGGTTGAACGGTGGAGGTTAGGTGGTACACGGTTCGTGGAGGAGGCGACGTGACGATTTGCGGTGAGGCTGTGGGAGGAGGCGAGGTTCGCGACGGCGGGGTTGTGGTGGTGGATGACGCGGCTGGGGACTGTTCGTGGGTAGGGGTTATGCGCTGTGGGTGGTTTGCGGCTGAGATGGGTGGTGACACCGTGGGTGGTGGTTTCCGGTGGCGGTGAGGTGGAGGTTCCAGTCATACAACCGGGGGGGGGCTACGGTGATGGTTGTGTTCTGTTTTCTGTGTTGGTATCCTACGGCGGCGTGAAGGGTTCATCGGTGACAGTGGTGGTCGTTTGGTGGAGGCTGGCCGTGGGGCTACGGTGGTGACCACCGCAAGCGGTGGCCGGAGGTAAAACCTCTCCTTTCTCTCTTTCTTGTTTCGGTTCTGTTTTGAAAACTTAGTTGTCCCTTCCCCTCTATTTTTTTTTACGAAAACAGCTTACACCCTTCCCCTCCCCTTTTACAAAAAAGCATGATTTTCCCTATTTTCGAATTCTCTTTCTGACACAGTTTCAAACCTTTGCATTTTATATTTGATTAAACATTGAAAAACAAAGAAGGAAAAAAAACGCATATGTACCT
Organism: Astragalus membranaceus; assembly: GCA_039519185.1. NCBI lineage: Eukaryota > Viridiplantae > Streptophyta > Magnoliopsida > Fabales > Fabaceae > Astragalus > Astragalus membranaceus. The sequence goes on from CM076846.1 coordinate 215,747,778, forward strand.
AAGAATAATAATCATGTATGCATATTCTCATTCTCAGTTACTGAATAAAAGATGTAAAGGAAAAAGCTAATGTCTACTATATTGAAAACGAAAATAGGGATTTACCTAGTTTCAAGCTTTTACCCTGAGTTCCTCTTTTCTTGCTCAAGTGGAAAGAAAACTAATCCTGAATATTTTTTGAAATAGCATCAACTTGATATCAGTGTTGTGTTTTTATGTGCATCTGTGTGCGTATCCCTGTATATTGCTGTCTGGTATTTATAGTGGAGAAACTGTGGTGTAGGTGTGGATGGAAGCAGAGGATCAAAGCTCATAGGGGACAAAGCTGTTGGCAGCAGTGACACAGTGGAGCAGCAAGGATGGCAGCAGGGCTGCTGCCACTGCAACAGTGTTTTTTGCTGGAAATGGAAGAAAGCCAAAGGGACAAGGAGAAGGCAAGTTTGGGCTTGTAGCTTCATGGGGAGGGAAAGGAGCAAGTCGCAGGCTGCTGTCTCTCTTTTTTTTGTTTTTGCTTTATTATTTTTTTGTATTCTTTTTGCTTTTTAATTAATTTTTGTACCAATTGTAATTAATTTTTTGTCTTCACCTACATCAAAGTTGACTTAGGTTGTACCTCTTATTTGTAAAAAAACTGTTTATAATAATAAAAACATTAATTCAGAAATTGATTTTTATTAGATTTTTTCATAACAATAATGATAATTAAACCAATAGTAATGACTTTAAAAGCGGTAAAAAAAAACGAGTACCAAAAAAAAAGCTCGTATGCAACGAGAAACAAACACGCTCACGCCATGAGAGCAGCAAACGCGTACAATTAAAAAGAAACGTGGCACAACGAGAATGACAATGCGTGCACAATTAAAAGCGACTCGCATATGCTAGGTACGAATTGAAACCATTTGCATTAATCTAACGGACAAAATTGGGGTATGACAGCTGCCCCTCTTTATTTATATTTTACTAGGAAATATGAAGGGCTTCCAAATTTCTCGAGTAAAATAGAAATAAAGATAAAAAGACACTAATTTTGTCAAAACCTTTTCTTTTTGAGAAAATCATAAAAAAAAAGGGTTTACATAGAACAAAAGTAAAGAAGGATCGCTGGGGATCTGAAGGAGCACTGGGGCTCTGAAGGTTTAATTCACAATTGATGCTTGGCGCATTGATTGGAGTCAAACTGAAGGACCGACGGGGTCTGAAGGGCATGCCTAAGCCTGACGGACCAATGGGTCTGAAGGAGCGCAAACTAGCAACGGGGTACTAGGAAAACGGTCTGCTTGGGGGATGGCCTTTTTCGAGCGGCCATGGGTGGCAAGGTCAGGTCGTTGACCTGATTTGCACACCTCGAAGGACGTGCACTGTGCTTTTTAGGCAGACACAGCTAGTCTGAAGGACCTGGGGTCGGATGATCCGTCGGTTGCTCGATTAACGCGACGTGCGATCTGGATTGAAGGACCAATTGTTGGCCTGAAGGAGCACTAGGGCTCTGAAGGACCGATGGGGGTCTAAAAGGTTGATACTAGGCTCAATGCTAACACTATAACTTAAATTTTTGACAGATAAAAAGCTAATCTATATTTGAACGCATTTTAAGGATGCAATGGATGATGTATGCGTGCATGCAGTGTAAGCATGTGCAACGATCGATATCTGGTGGTATGATGAATGAAATGTGGGATGCTTTTTTTCTTTGTGTTTTTTCTTCTTTTTTTGATTCTTTTTGCTCTTTTGCTCTTTCTTGACTTTTCTACTGATCTCATCACCTCGCGGGACTCTCGACGTGAGATATGAGGGTTGCCTCAAAGTAGTGGTGCCAAAGCGCGGGTTATTAGGCTTTGTTGCTTGAAATGATTATGCACTTTGTCCTCTTTGCCATTTTATAAGAGATCATCTCATTTTTGCGATTTTTAGAAATTTCGTAATGATTGTAATGCTTTCGATTATGCACATGTTTCGCCATTCAATATCATCTACCATAAAACATCTTTTCAAAGCGAATAGGGAAGTGAGAGAGTGAAGATAGAGTATAATATTCAAATGGAAACCGAGTGCGCAGGAGGTCACACCGGCTGAAAATTACATTGAGAGTTTAAACTAAAAAAAAGAAAGAAAAAGAAAAAGAAAAAGCAGATCTTTTGATTGTTTGTATCTTGGAGGTAGCAATGCCAATCACCCATACACATGACCTTGAGCATCCATCACCCAACTTTCGGAGGACTGCCTTTGCATTTGTTCCAAGTCCAACTCATTGACCCTAATTTTTGCCTGGACTGCTCTTTAGAGTTTTCAATCCACCAGGTCGCTCTAATTTTTGCCTAGGCCGCCCTTTCGGGTTTTCGACCTAGCGAGCTCATTTTTGCTTGGCTCATCTTTCTCTTTTTTCATATGTTTCTTTAGGCATAGTACTTCTTAACTGCATCTGAGTTCACTGGGAGTGGGAGGTCTTCCCCGTCCATTTTTGTGAGTATTAAGGCTCCTCCAGAGAATGCTTTCTTTACCACATAAGGCCCTTCGTAATTAGGGGTCCATTTTCCACGGGAATCCTTTTGGATAGGCAAAATTTTCTTGAGCACTAGATCTCCTTCTTGAAACTGCCGGGGTCGAACTTTCTTATCATAAGCTTTCTTCATTCTTTGCTGATACAACTGCCCGTGACACAAAGCTTCCACTCTTTTTTCCTCTATGAGGTTCAATTGATCAAATCGAGATTGAACCCATTCTGCTTCCTCTAATTTGGTTTCCATTAACACTCGCAGAGAGGGTATTTCGACTTCTACGGGAAGAACTGCTTCCATCCCGTATACTAGTGAGAATGGTGTTGCCCCTGTCGACGTGCGAACTGAGGTCCGGTACCCATGCAAAGCGAAAGGTAACATTTCATGCCAGTCCTTGAAGGTCACTACCATCTTTTGCACGATCTTCTTTATGTTCTTATTTGCAGCTTCGACTGCCCCATTCATCTTTGGACGGTACGGGGAGGAATTGTGATGTTGGATTTTGAAGTCGTCACACAACTCTTTCATCATCTTGTTGTTCAGGTTGGTCCCATTGTCTGTGATGATTTTATTTGGAAGGCCGTATCGGCAGATCAAATCTCTCTTTATGAACTTGACAACCACAGATTTTGTTACGCTGGCATAAGAAGCGGCCTCGACCCATTTAGTGAAATAATCGATGGCGACAAGAATGAAGCGGTGTCCATTTGATGCCTTAGGTTCGATGGGACCAATGACATCCATCCCCCACATTGAGAATGGCCATGGTGCTGTTAGGACGTTCAAAGAAGCAGGCGGCACATGGATATTATCAGCGTAGATTTGACACTTGTGGCATTTTCTCACGTAGTTAAAGCAGTCGATTTCCATTGACAACCAGTAGTAGCCAGCCCTTAGGATTTTTCTTGCCATGGTGTGCCCGCTAGAATGGGTTCCGAACGAGCCTTCATGGACATCTTTCATAATTCTTTCTGCTTCTTCTTTTGCAACACATCTGAGGAGGACCATGTCATGATTCCTTTTGTAAAGCACCTCCCCGTTTAGGAAGAAACCCATTGATAATCTCCTAAGTGTTCTCTTATCATTCTCAGTGGCACTGGGAGGATACTCTCGACTTGTGATATAGTGCTTGATATCGTAATACCAAGGTTTACTGTCAGACTCTTCTTCGATTGCCACGCAATGATGTGCCGGTAGGTCTCGATGCTGGATTCGGATGAATGTCAGACTTTTGTTGTTATTGATATTGAACATTGATGACAAAGTCGCTAAAGCGTCAGCCAACTGATTTTCTTCGCGAGGGAGATGGTGGAAGGTGACCTCCTCGAATCGCTCAACCATCTCTTGGATGTGATCACGATAAGGAATTAATTTGGGGTCCCTGGTTTCCCAGTCGCCTTTTATCTGATGGATGACCAACGCTGAGTCCCCATATACATCGAGTCTTTTGACTTTCCATTCAAGGGCCGCTTTGATGCCTAAGACACACGCTTCATATTCTGCAATGTTATTGGTGCAATAGAAGCTCAGTCTAGCAGTGAATGGTATGAAGCGGTTATCAGGGGAAATCAACACAGCTCCGACCCCGTGCCCATACAAATTGGAAGCGCCATCAAATGACATCCTCCACCTTTCGTCGTCTGGAGATTTCCCTTCTCCGAATAGAGCCATTATATCTTCATCTGGGAAATCGTATTGCATTGATTGGTAATCCTCAATGGGCAGATGTGCCAAGTATTCAGCTAGGGCACTACCTTTGATTGCCTTCTGAGTGACATACAAGAGGTCGTATTCAGATAGTAGCATTTGCCAGCGGGCGATTCTTCCTGTGAGTGCAGGTTTTTCAAAAATGTACTTGATTGGATCCATTTTAGATACCAGCCAAGTCGTGTGGCTCAACATATACTGCCTCAGACGACGTGCAGCCCAGGCCAGAGCGCAACATGTTTTTTCCAACAATGAGTATCTCGTCTCGCACTCGGTGAACTTCTTGCTTAGGTAGTAGATGGCATGTTCTCTCCTTCCAGACTCATCATGTTGCCCCAGTACGCAACCCATTGAGTTGTCTAGCACTGTTAAGTATAGAATGAGGGGTCTGCCCTGCACCGGTGGCATCAGAATTGGTGGATTTTGGAGGTACCTTTTGATCTTTTCAAAGGCCTCCTGGCACTTATCGTTCCACTTTGTTTCTTGGTTCTTGCACAGCAATTTGAAGATCGGCTCGCAGGTTGATGTTAATTGGGATATGAATCTGGAGATGTAGTTCAGCCTTCCTAGAAACCCACGAACTTCCCTTTCGGTTTTAGGCGCTGGCATTTCAAGAATTGCTCGTACCTTGTCCGGATCTACCTCTATTCCCTTCTGACTGACTATGAACCCCAACAACTTTCCTGACCTTACACCAAAAGTGCATTTGGCGGGGTTTAATCTGAGTTTGAACTTCCTTAGGCGTTCAAATAGTTTCTGCAGATTAACAACATGTTCTTCTTCAGTCTTAGACTTTGCGATCATGTCATCCACATAGACTTCAATTTCTTTATGCATCATGTCATGGAATAAAGCCACCATTGCCCTTTGGTACGTGGCACCGGCGTTCTTCAATCCGAATGGCATTACTTTGTAACAGAAGGTTCCCCAGAGAGTGATGAAGGTGGTTTTCTCCATATCTTCGGGGGCCATCTTGATTTGATTATATCCGGAATATCCATCCATGAAGGAAAATAAGGAGTGTTGTGCGGTGCTATCTACCAAGACATCAATGTGGGGCAAAGGGAAATCATCTTTAGGACTTGCTCTGTTCAGGTCTCGATAATCGACGCACATTCTGACCTTCCCATCCTTCTTCGGAACCGGGACAATGTTGGCTACCCATTGAGGATACTTTGCTACCGCTAAGAATCCGGCATCAAACTGCTTCTTGACCTCATCTCTGATTTTTAGTGACATCTCCGGCTTCATCCTTCTTAGCTTTTGCTTTACTGGCGGGCATTCGGGTTTTACTGGTAACTTATGCTCGACTATGTTGGGGTCCAGTCCAGGCATGTCTTGGTATGTCCATGCGAAGATGTCAACATAGTCGAACAAGAGCCTGACTAGCTTCTCTCGCTCACTATCTTTCATTGTGATGCCGATTTTAACCTCTTTCTTATCCTCTTCTGTGCCCAAGTTTATTACCTCAGTAGATTCCTCGTGGGGTTGAATCACTTTTTCTTCTTGTTCCATCATTCTCATTAACTCTGGAGGAGTTTCCCAGTTATCTTCAACATCTTCCTCAGTTTGATTAATCGGGTGATCAAAGTCACAGTATAAATTATTGGCGTTGTTATTTTCAAAGGCGTTTTTTTCAAATCTGCATTAGTATAAATTGACGGAATGAAAACGAGCAAAAAGAAAATAAAACGCAAGTGCAAAAGAGAACTGAAATTTATTGGAGAATCTGAAATAACATTTTATTGATATTGATATTGGAAGGAAACATGTGTGCCCGAATGAAATGTCCTAAGGCCTTGGGCAGAGCCATAGGATTGCATTACAGAAACATTACTTTGAACTAAAAACTACAGGAAAATCGACGATCTCCCAATTCTTGAGCTTTTCGCTTGCTGGACAACGGCGAACAAGACCGGCACCGCCGTTTTCAGCGCTTGAATCACCTTCAATAGCTGCAACCTGGTTAGGATCTAGCACCCCTGCGCTCTGAAAGCTTTGCTTTATGTCGCCGATGAAAATCTTCTTCATATTTGGCTCCCGACCCTCAAGTTTGGCCAACCTCCGCTCCTTCTTTTCCGCGGCAATCCTTCCTTTGTCAGTACGACTAGGCTGGTACCCTATCCCACATCTGTCCTTGTTCTCACGCAGCTGTATGGGTGTTAGGATCCCTTGTTCAGTCTTCCCTAAACCGTTTCCCGCTTGATAACCCTTGCTTGTCATGACTTTAGCAATCATCAATGCAGCTTTGGACAGCTTTGGTTTTAACGATGGGGCCCCGTCCCCCGCAAAGGTAGCATTTGCAATTTCTAGTGCTTGGAAGGCGGTCTCGAAAGATTCTTCTGCAGCCTCAACATAACGGATAGGAAACGGCTTATTGACTAGCAACTCTTCTTCTCCTGAAACGACCACCAACTTGTTGTTGACTATGAACTTGAGCTTTTGGTGTAGAGAAGAGGGCACAGCCCCTGCAGAATGGATCCAAGGTCTTCCCAGAAGACAACTGTAAGACGGATTGATGTCCATCACTTGGAAACTCACTATGAAGACTTCTGGACCTACCTGTACAGGTAACTCCATCTCTCCGATAACCTCTCTTTTGGACCCATCGAATGCCCTGACCAGTGTAGAACTGGGTTTCATGTATGAACAATCTACGTCTAGTTTGTTCATGGTTGATTTGGGTAGTACGTTCAGGGATGATCCGTTATCGATGAGTACCCGAGCTAGAGAGTATTCTCCACATTTCACGGAGATATGCAAAGCCTTGTTGTGCCCTCTTCCCTCGACGGGAATCTCGTCATCTGTGAAGGTGAGGTAGTTGTTTGCGACGATATTTCCGACGATCCCATCAAACTGACCAACTGTGATGTCGTGAATGACATGAGCTTCACTCAGCACCTTCATTAGTGTTGCTCGATGGGCTTCAGAATTGAGTAATAGTGATAACATGGATATCTTAGCAGGAGTCTGATTCAGCTGATCTACTACCTTGTACTCACTCTGCCTCATAATCTTTAGAAACTCACTGGCTTCTTGCTCCGATAGTGCTTTCTTGCTTGCATTTTTGTCAGACGACTCTCCCTCTACGTTTTTTCCTTTATCAATCTTTCCTCTTTCATTTGATTCTCTTCCTCCGGGTCTTTCAGGGGCGTAGACGCGCCCACTCCGAGTCATTCCGCTGCTTCCCGAGATATTGGTGACATCAGGATTGTTCTGAGGACCTTTCACTTGGACTTTCGCGTTGTAGTTCCATGGGATTGCTTTGGTGTCATTGTAGGGGAAGGGAGCTGGCACTTGGATGGTGATTGGTTTAGGCCTACCCAGGGACGACTTTGAGTCTTTAGTATAGCGGATCTCTAGCGGCTTCCGAGTATCCTTGTTCTGGCCGTTGCTCGATAGGATAGTTGACACCTGGTCCTCCCTCTTTTGAAAGCCCACTTGTATTACATGTCGGTCCAACAGGTCCTGAAGCACCTGTTTAAACGCCTCACAATTTCCAATGCAGTGATGGTCATTGCATGGATTCTTTCCAGTGCATTCTCTCTCAATAATCCCAAAGGAACACAGATTAGCATGAATCACTTCCAGGGGTGTCTGGATGCATTCTACCCTCCTGATTAGGGACGGTTCTGCAGAATCCTCAATTGCATTAGCTGAGGGCATCCCATGTCCTGGTAATGGGTTGGTAGCCACATTAGGACCATTTTCCTTGAAGTTCAACCAGCCCGAGGCGATTAGATCTTGGACGACATACTTCAATGCCTTGCAGTTTTCTATGGAATGACCGACCGTTCCCGAGTGAAATTCGCATGTGGTGTTTGGGTCGAAGCCTCTGGGGAAAGGGGGCTGGATCTGTCTCATCGGGCGGGTGGTGATTAAATTATGGCTGAGCAGGTGGCGAAATAGGTCGGAGTATGACATTGGGATTGGATCAAACTGGACGAACTTTCCGGCTGAGTAGTTTTGTGGTTTATGGCCTTGGTTATTTTGGGTAGGTGGGGTAGATAGTGTTTGTGCTGAGAATGGATTGGTGTGAGAGGGATTGGAGTAGGAAGTTTTTCCGGTTCCCGTGATGGCGTTGGCTTCTCCTTCTTTCTTTTTAGGAAATCCGGAGAAGGGCTTTCTCTGGTTAGCGTTTCCGGGGGAGGTATAAGCGATTTTCCCATTCCTCATTCCGTTCTCTAGCCTTTCTCCAATAACGACCATATCCGAGAAACTTGACGATACACTCCCGATCAGTTTTTCATAGAAGGGTGAAGGAAGAGTTTCCATGAACATAGACACCATTTCCCTTTCAAACAGAGGCGGTGCTACCTGTGCTGCTAGTCCTCTCCAACGCTGAGCATATTCCTTGATGGACTCATTATCCCTTTTAGTCATGTTTTGTAGCTGAGTCCTATCAGGAGCCATATCACTGTTGTACTTATACTGCTTAAGGAAAGCATCAGCGAGATCCTTCCAACACCGAATATGAGTGGGTGTCAACTGCATATACCAATTTGAAGCTGCCCTAGCTAAGCTGTCTTGGAAGTAGTGGATAAGCAGCTTATCGTCATTTGCGAATGCAGCCATCTTCCTGCAGTACATAGTTAGGTGGCTTGCCGGACATGTTGCTCCTCTGTATTTATCAAAATCTGGAACCTTAAACTTAGGGGGAATGACCACGTTTGGAACGAGACATAAATCTTGTGCATTTCTTGCGCCAATACTGAATCCTTCGACTGCTCTCAACCTTTCTTCCAGCATTTGCAGTTTGTCTTGGGCTTGAGGGTTCTCTATAGAGTAGTTGTGAGGAAGCCCACTCATACCATAGTAAGGATGAATCATCGGAACTATGGCTGGGTTCACATTTGGGATATGTGAATGAGTGGGGTTCCTGAGGCTCGACCCTTGAGCTTGAGCATCGACTACCAGCGGTGGAGTGTAGCCGAGTGGAAACCTTTGCGGTGCGACAATAGGACTCGGGTTGTGCATCTGCGGTGCCCCCGGGTTACTGTTGTGACCTATCGGCGCAGGATGTCCTTGTCCCACGACTCCTGAGGGACCATCTTCCGGATTGGCAGCGACTGTCGGAGGTGTGTAACCTTGTGGAAGTCCATAAGGAGGCCATTGGTAGCCCTGTTCGTTAGCCCCAGTAGGGTACACTGTATGAGGGATTCCGGGTCCATTGGGAATAGGAGGGTTGGTAGCTTGATTTTCAGTGTTCCCAGCGGAGACATCTTCATCTGTATTCCCATTCTTCAAAGCTTGTAGGACCCTCAAGATCTCAGCCATCTGTTGCTTCATCACATCTATTTCTGCCCTAAGCTGTTGATTGCCTAGGTTCTCGTTACCCTGTCCTAAGTCGTCCTGATGTGGATCGCCTTGATCCAGGTTATCTTGAGGCGGATTGTCCTGATTTGCTTCCATGTATCTGGCCTGAGAACGAGTCCAATAGCGATGTTGACGCACCAGCTTGTTTTTTTATTCTCTGTTGACGGGATACATGATATGAGTATGTGAATGGATGAAAAATGAGTGATGCATGTGTGCATGAGTTTTATTGTTTTAGGCCGAGAATTGTAAGCGCGTCTTGATTTGTCATAAGTACGTAAACTAACGTTTCAAGCATTTCCAAAAGGAGGATCAATAGGTGGAACAAACAAACTTCATTGATGGGGGAAAAGTACATCATTCTTGAAATAAAAATTCGAAAAAAAACATTACAATGCTCTTTTTAAATCTCGCTCAAATACATATAGCTTTCATTTTTCCACTCCTCTCTCTTTTTCTACTAGTGGTGCTACCAGCCTTCTCCCTAAGTTCGGCAATCAGGATTTTGCAAAATTCCATAAATTCGGAAACTTGGACCGGGGTGTTGAACGGGTGTATTGCTGCGTCAGCCTCTTTTAGACGCTTTGGGATACCCATGATAGCTTGATCGGCCAGCCATGCCAACTTTGCAAATCTGTCTCTCCAGTATAAGCTTTCATTCTTCAACTCTATGAAGACTTCATGGTTTTCTATCCTGCTGACCAATTCTACAAAGCGGCTCTCCCAGTGGATGCTTTCAATCTTCAGCTGGTGGTAAACTTCCTCTTGATATCTGATGTGGTCTTTCAGCTCATCAGATTTCTCATGCTCCCTTTTCAAGGCTTGTTGGTATTCTCGGAGTATTTCTTCAACGGTCTCTTTATCCCGCCGGATACTTTTCACTTGATCTTCAAACTCAGCTACCAATATCCGGGACTCTCTCTTTGACTTCACCAACAAGCCTTGTGCGGTTTTTTTCAGCAATCATTGACTCCTCCCATAACTCTTTCCATTTATGCGCATCATCAATGGCTTGGTTCTTCTTCAGGTTGCATCGCTTTAGTTCTTCCTTTGCCCCTCTCAGGTATTTTTGGACCTCTTGCTTGCTCTTTTCCTCAATCTTAAGTTGCTTGCGGCTGTCCTCAATGGCCAATGACTTAGCTGCGTTTTCTTCTTCCAATTTCTGGTTTCTTAGGAGCGCTTTCTTTAATTCTGCCTGTAAGCCCTTTTTTTCTTCCTCAGCTTTTGACACTGCCATTTTGAGCTTATCTAACTCTTCGACAGTGGGAAGGGTAGGTTCAGCTATTTCTTCCTCAACCCGTAGTGCGCTTCGGTAAGGCAATCGGGTGTCTTGGATCCTTTTTTGGAGCCACTGACGAAAGGTGGGTTCCTTATCGCTGCCCCTCTTAGTAAGCTCTTGTCCTTTGCGGACAACCATGTCCCATGCTTGAGAAATCTTCCGGAGCATGTCAACCTCTTTTGGGCTTCCCTCATGGAGGTAAAAAGGGATTAACATGTCTTCGGTGGGCGGATTTCGCATGGGGTACCCTAGCTGTCTTAGAGTCAGAGAAGGGTTGTAATTTATGCATCCTCTTGTCCCCATGAGTGGGACATTTTGAAAACTTCCACACTGAAAAATTACCGTCGGCCGGTCTTTCCACCACGATGGGTGCCAACGAACCTTGTACTCATGAAGGCCCCTTAGCACTTGCAACCATTCACCAGGTATTCATTGACTCCACATCACATCCTCTAGCGTCTTCAATTGGGCCTTCTACCTTAACTTTGTTGACGAAGGCATGGGTAAGAAGCCAAACATACAAGGCTTGTAGGCAGCAGGATATCCTTTTCCCTTTTAGCTCACTATAATGAGTGAAGGTACAGTAAGTGTCTGCAAGAATGGCTGGAATTGGGTTGGTTGGGTTTTCTTCATCTTTGAAGGATAGGAACACACCAATAGCGGTTGTGTCCACATATCTTTCAAGGCGCGGGAATAGCACAATCCCAAAGATAGTTAAAGCTAACAATTGCTTGAAAGGACCCCAATTTCTAGCGTCAGGCGAAGGACTTCATTTGACTTTCCAAGTACTCTTGCGGGAACCCTACAATGCAATTTCGGTTTTTCTTTTGGAGTTTCAAACTTTCTTTGCTGATTTGTAACATTGAGGCAAGTTTCTCATCTGTGTAGTAATGCCCCTGGTATTGGTAGGGCCTAGTGTCTCGTTGAGGAAAACCAAGGATCTGCGTATATTCTTCCAGGGTAGGTGCCATCTGGAAATTTTTGAAAGTGAAGCATCTCAAGGAGGAGTCATAGAATTGGCTCAGGGCAACAATGGCATTTGTTTGCACTTCCAACCGTAATAACATAATAATCTTCCCATAAGTTCTATCGAAAGACCTGCGCTCGATGGGCGGCAACCAACCCGCACATTCTCTTAAGCTCGTCAGATTGGGCTGCTTCACTGTAGGGTAATTCAGGGTTTGAACTGCTTCACCGTTTGATCCCATATTGTCTTGCTTATGACACAATTTTGAGCCTCTTACAATTCTTGGCAAACCTAAATGAGATGAATAACATGCATGTGAGGATTTTTTTTTTTATATTTTGTGAAATAATGATGCTATATGATGGATGAAAGAATGATGTCACGCGTGTTAAAAAAAAATTAGGGAAGATTTAGTGATTCATCTTTGAGAAGGTGTTAACTATGTGTCACATCCTATATATTTAAAAGAAAAAAAGAATAATAGTAATAATAAAACGGTTTTAGATGATTTGATTTTTTTTTTTGGGAAAAGGAAAAAAAACAATTTAAAAAAAATCTGTAATGATGCAGCGGGTAGGTGAAATGCCCTTGTGTCCTAAACAGGTTATGTCTTATATGTAGGTCACGGTCTAGGGTCACTTACGTGATCAATCTCTCAGGTGGCTCTATTCACTTCCTCACAAAGGTTTCCAGAGCTAAAACCCCCTTCATGATATGATCCACAACGATAGCGAGCTACCTGGTGTGGGATACCATGAAAGAGCATACTCTGGTTGAGACTTTCATGAGAGTCAGACAGATAAAATCCAGAATGACTGTCACTAATAATCTCCACTCGTCCTAGGTTAATTTTCAGACCTGGGTATAAGGCCCCACTCAAAAGTGTGTGAATAAACATGTGTAGGTGACGTGTGTGACACGGGCATAATACCTAGACCACACAAGCTGCAAAAGAAATACAGATAATAGTACAAAAGTTTTCTACCCTAAGGTTCAATAAGCCATAAATAAATAAACAAATAAATAAAAATGAAAATAGACTGGCAGATATGAACGCTAAGGTAAAAAGACATTAAATTAACAATAATCTACACATTTAATTAAATTAGGCTTGACCCTCTAAAATGTCCCCAGTGAAGTCGCCAGCTGTAGCGACCGAAAAATCCGAAGGAGGGGATTCTTCGTCATTTTTGCAATGAAGCCGCCATCAATATTTATTAAATAGGGAAAACATTGAAAAAACCTTTATTTTTGGGTTCGGGGGTCGATTATGCGCGGGGAAGGTGTTAGCACCCCACAGCATCCTTTCAAGAGAAAGGTTACCATTTAATTTAATGTGTAGATAGATAGTTAATTTAAAGAAAATGCTTTAATTTACCTTTTTATTATTTGCAAAATTGAAGAGGAAGACTTAAAAAAAATTTAGTTTTTTGCGCTTGACAGGAGTGGGCCCCTGCTCCTACGTATCTCCAGGTGCGATGGAGAAATCAAAGCTACGTAGTTCTTGGGGTAGAAAATGTTTGTGTGTTGTTGTTTTTTTTATTTATTTTTGAAATCGGGAGAGGTACTCGAGACGACCAAACAAGTAAAACTCAGAGTGGTCGTCGCTCATAGCTCGTTTGAAAACCAAAGCTGTTATCAACGGTCAAACAAGCTAAGCTCAGAGTGACCATCAATAACAAACCAAATTTTTGTTTAGGAAAACAATTATTCGTTATTAAAAAAAAATAGGTTTGTGAGAGAAAATATTTATTTAGGGAAAAGAGATTTCCTTTTTTGGAAAAAAAGAAACAGGGGGTGCAGTGGTAAAATAAGGGTGTAAATAAAAGGAAGGCTGCATTATTAAAAGGGGGTGCAGATAGTGAGCAGGCCCACGTTTTTTGTTTTCTGATGGGCTTAGGGGGGGGAGGCGTATGAAATAGACCGTGGGGGTGCAAAAAGAAATCTGAAAAATAAAAAAAAAAGGAAAAAGACCAAACTGCCCTTGCTCTTATACTATAAATGGAAAAATCTAATTAGGGAAACCCTAATTTTTCCTATCCTTCACGCGGCGCTCTCCCCCCAAAAGTGTCAAACCTAATTTTCTTCTTCTCCCTCCCTCAGCGCCGCTGACCACGCCCTCACTCCCCCCTCTTCTCCGTTCTGCCCCCTCTCTCTCAACCGATCCTCACCTTCCCCTCTCAATCCATGGCGAACCGAAGCCCCTCCCTCTTTAGCCCTTTTTTTGCTTCTGTTTGTTGCTGTCGTGGTGGTGGAGATCTAGGGGTGGTTCGGTTTCCGATGGAGGCTCGGGTTAGGCCACGGCGGTTGAACGGTGGAGGTTAGGTGGTACACGGTTCGTGGAGGAGGCGACGTGACGATTTGCGGTGAGGCTGTGGGAGGAGGCGAGGTTCGCGACGGCGGGGTTGTGGTGGTGGATGACGCGGCTGGGGACTGTTCGTGGGTAGGGGTTATGCGCTGTGGGTGGTTTGCGGCTGAGATGGGTGGTGACACCGTGGGTGGTGATTTCCGGTGGCGGTGAGGTGGAGGTTCCAGTCATACAACGGGGGGGGCTACGGTGATGGTTGTGTTCTGTTTTCTGTGTTGGTATCCTACGGCGGCGTGAAGGGTTCATCGGTGACAGTGGTGGTCGTTTGGTGGAGGCTGGCCGTGGGGCTACGGTGGTGACCACCGCAAGCGGTGGCCGGAGGTAAAACCTCTCCTTTCTCTCTTTCTTGTTTCGGTTCTGTTTTGAAAACTTAGTTGTCCCTTCCCCTCTATTTTTTTTTACGAAAACAGCTTACACCCTTCCCCTCCCCTTTTACGAAAAAGCATGATTTTCCCTATTTTCGAATTCTCTTTCTGACACAGTTTCAAACCTTTGCATTTTATATTTGATTAAACATTGAAAAACAAAGAAGGAAAAAAAACGCATATGTACCTAAGAATAATAGTCATGTATGCATATTCTCATTCTCAGTTACTGAATAAAAGATGTAAAGGAAAAAGCTAATGTCTACTATATTGAAAACGAAAATAGGGATTTACCTAGTTTCAAGCTTTTACCCTGAGTTCCTCTTTTCTTGCTCAAGTGGAAAGAAAACTAATCCTGAATATTTTTTGAAATAGCATCAACTTGATATCAGTGTTGTGTTTTTATGTGCATCTGTGTGTGTATCCCTGTATATTGCTGTCTGGTATTTATAGTGGAGAAACTGTGGTGTAGGTGTGGATGGAAGCAGAGGATCAAAGCTCATAGGGGACAAAGCTGTTGGCAGCAGTGACACAGTGGAGCAGCAAGGATGGCAGCAGGGCTGCTGCCACTGCAACAGTGTTTTTTGCTGGAAATGGAAGAAGCCAAAGGGACAAGGAGAAGGCAAGTTTGGGCTTGTAGCTTCATGGGGAGGGAAAGGAGCAAGTCGCAGGCTGCTGTCTCTCTTTTTTTTGTTTTTGCTTTATTATTTTTTTGTATTCTTTTTGCTTTTTAATTAATTTTTGTACCAATTGTAATTAATTTTTTGTCTTCACCTACATCAAAGTTGACTTAGGTTGTACCTCTTATTTGTAAAAAAACTGTTTATAATAATAAAAACATTAATTCAGAAATTGATTTTTATTAGATTTTTTCATAACAATAATGATAATTAAACCAATAGTAATGACTTTAAAAGCGGTAAAAAAAAAACGAGTACCAAAAAAAAAAGCTCGTATGCAACGAGAAACAAACACGCTCACGCAATGAGAGCAGCAAACGCGTACAATTAAAAAGAGACGTGGCACAACGAGAATGACAATGCGTGCACAATTAAAAGCGACTCGCATATGCTAGGTACAAATTGAAACCATTTGCATTAATCTAACGGACAAAATTGGGGTATGACAGTAATTAAGCCTTTATAATACAGACATATGAGCGGAAATTGAAGGTTACCAACCATGGTAACAAGCTGGCTCAGAGACTGCTTGGGTTCTCCCAAAACCACCGGTTGTGGGCCTTTATCACAGGTTCCGGATTAGTCCCACTCGTCTCGATCGGACATACAAAGGTAGACCATGAGCTGATGGGCTTTTCTTTAGAGGTGGCACTCAGAGACATCGTCATTTCACTTACCATTTGGTGAAATGACGATTACTTTGGATGATGTCTCCTGTTTGCTGCATCTACCCATTACGGGGAACTACTACAGAGATCCACCTACTTCTGTCACCACTGATCAGGGAGACATCGTCATTTCACTTACCATTTGGTGAAATGACGATTACTTTGGATGATGTCTCCTGTTTGCTGCATCTACCCATTACGGGGAACTACTACAGAGATCCACCTACTTCTGTCACCACTGATCAGGCCTTCCACCAAGCACATGTTTATCTAGGTGTGACTATGGAGGAGGCGGGGCTGGAGTGTCGAGCTTCATCTGGCCCATATTACCGTTTTGAGTGGCTGCAGGAGATTGTTAGTAAATGGTCCATAGAGAATGACATGCGTCCTACTGTCAGAGCCTTTATCCTTCTGATCCTGAGCTGGTCCATTTTCACAGTCAACACCGGCGACAGGGCTGAGACTAAGTGGCTGCTGCTACTTGAGGATGTCAGTGCAGCTGGTGTGGGATCATATGCATGGGGGGAAGCAGCACTTGCTTTCATGTATGACCAGCTGAACTAGTAATAATTTTAAGTTAATTTTTTACGAGTTTGGTTAAATATCTGTTAAACAATTTTTAATTCACCATGTTGTTTATCTTCTTTTTTTTCAGAGCTGGATTTTATGGTACTTTCCTCAGCTAGTGGAGAGGAGGAGTGGATTGCGGGCTGGAGCACTGTGGGGGCGTTGGAGGAAGAAGAAGACAGATGGACTGAAGCTGGGGGAATACAGGCAGAGGATTGATGCGCTGACCTCGGATGATGTCTGTTGGCGACCGTTTGAGAGCACCGGGAGGATAGAGACTTTGAGCATGTGTCATTATACAGGGGACACATCAGTTGGGGAGACATCACTGTTCCCTACATGCCAGATAGGTGCCTCAGACAGTTTGGGTACGTGCAGGTTATCCCACGTCACCCTCTTACTGGTCGTCCGTGCCATGTAGACTGCATTTTTCATATTGCACATTATATGCCTGTGGTGGAGGAGGTTTTGCGTACTACTTATCCTGCTGAGGAGTTGGGTCAGGTTGCCCCGGACTACTTACATTGGTATATGAGAGCATCTATTACTAGACTCTTACGCGTTGCATCACCACCACCACTAGTACAGCCAGCTGCACCACCAGTACAGCCAGATTTGCTCGAGATTGTGGAGGAGGAGATTCGGACGGGGCTTCGGAGCGGAGACATTAGGATGGGTAGTCAGACATACGCTCACCTCACGCGGTTACTGGATATGCTACCAGGGCTTGACTAGGGGGTTTTGTGGGATTGTATGCTTGAACTATTTTTTATGACTTGATTCTTATTATTTCTTGTTCATTAAAATTTCGATTTCATTCATACGATAAAAGATAAAACATAACCAACTACAATAACATTCACACTCCGCTGAGTTTCCACGTACAACTCCAACAGCTTATACCCCTGAAGTGTGTCATGGATGTAGACATGGCAATGGGGCGGGGCGGGGACGGGTTTAACATTCCCCATCCCCATCCCCGATTTCCATATTCATCCCCGTTCCCCGTCCCAAACCCAACGGGGATGAAGAATTGATCCTCATCCCCGTACCCAACGGGTTCGGGGATCCCCGTCCCAACCCCGTCCCGCAGTGGAATTCATTTTTTAAAATTTAAAAGTAGTTTTTACCTGTCTCAAACCCAAACCCGAACCCGCCCCCAACCCAAACCCACACCCAACCCGCCCCAAACCCGAAAACAGGACATTTATTGGTTTATATAGTTGACTAATAAAACGAAAACAGAACATTCTGTTGAATCATCATCAATCTGAACAACAAATATACACAAATATCATGTTTAAAATGAACATGATATTAAAATGATATCAGAACATGATATTAAAACGAAAACTGAACATTCAAATAAATCATCAATCTGAACATGATATCAATCTGAAATAAACCATCCAAATAAACCAAATAAACCATCTTAAAATGAACAACAAATAACTCAGTATATCATTCTGTTGACGTCTTCACTCTTCAAAGTGGGAAGTGACACAACTAGTCAATATTTCACCTACAAAATAAAAAATAAATGTTAATATAAACACTAAAGTTGATAAAATTGGAAGGTGGTGATAAATAAATGAATAGTAAATCTCACCTTCATCATCGGGGTCTATTTCATTGAGTAAAGTAGCATACTCATTCAATTGAGAACTCATACCACCTATAAATATGAAATTCAATACAACAGTAAATCATCAAATTACTCTATTGTGAAGCTTTAAGTTTATTACAATTTGCCATTTGTATACATGAAGACATATGTAAAAACAATTTAAAACCATACCATTGTTTTCGATACTCCATAACCAACTTCTAGCACACATTAAAGCTTCTAAGGTTGTCCAATGAAGTCGGCTACGATGCGGGCTTAAGATATTTCCACTAGTGCTGAATGCTGATTCAGAAGCTACCGTAGAAATAGGAATTGCTAATATATCTTTTGCAATTGCTTGAAGTGTTGGATATTTAACCCCATTCAACTTCCACCACAACAGAATATCAAAATCGGGACTTCGAGGTAAGACATCCTCTCCCAAATAATGATCCAATTCTATTTTATAAAATGATGTTCTAGCTCTTTTTCTCCTTTGAACAAAATCATCAAAATCTTGTAAACCATCATTAGTCTCACAACCAGCTTCCGACATTGATGAGTTACCACAAGTCTCTTGATTGAATTTCATTTGATAATCAGCAATTAAATCATAGCACAATTGTTGGATCCTCTGAACTTGCTCAACAGAGTCACGTGCATGCAATTTTTCAAAATAGAATTCAAGTAAATCCATTTTGTATCTAGGATCCAAAATAGTAGCAATTCCCATTACATCCTGAGTGACCCTCCAATATTTATCAAATTTCTGCATCATCTTGTTAGCCATTTCTTTAATCAATGTATCAGAGGAGATCATCCAAGTAGATATTGCCAATTTGATCTTACAAATCTCTGGAAAAAATAAATTGGCAGTAGGATACTTAGTGCCAGAAATGAGTTCAGTGATTTTATTGAACTTTTCCAATCTTTCACAAACATTCTTTGCAAATTTCCATTGTGAACTAGTTGGAACACTAGTGTATTGAGTGTCTTTAAGCCTTAACCTACTAAATACATCCTCATACAAAATAGCAATGCTAAGCATCTTATATGTGGAGTTCCATCTTGTTGGACAATCTAAACACAAATTTCTAGTGCAAGGAATTCTCAATTGTTTAGCTGTCTCCTCAAATCTTTCCTTCCTTTTAGGAGTTGCAGTCCAATAAGCTACACTATCCCGAACCCTTTCTATCCCATCTTTCACTACTTCTAAACTATCCTTTACTATCAAATTTAATATATGCGCGCAGCAACGCATATGAAGAAAAGATCCATCCCTCAACAAAGTACTTGTCTCACATTCTCCTTAATTTTGTCAATCATAGCATCATTTGTGCTACAATTATCTAAGGTGATAGTTGACAATTTTGTATCAAGGTTCCATTCAAATAAACAGTTAAATAAAGCGGAACAAAGTCTTTCACTTGAATGAGGAGCAGGACATAAATGAACCTAACATGTAAAAAGTATTAATATAATGTGCAGTAACAGCCATCAATATAACTATAATACTTAATTATAATAATTTGTTATTACCTCAAAATGCGGCTTTGTAAATTCCAAGAACCATCAATATAATGTGCAGTAACAGCCATATACCCCTTTTTTTGATTACCCGAAGTCCACATGTCTGATGTAATGGCCACTCTTGATTGAAGATTATCAAACAACTTTGTAGCTAATGACCTCTCAGACTCATACACTTTGAATATCTCCTTCTTGATAGTGTTTCTACAAGGAACTTGAAACAATGGTTGTAGAGAAGCCGCAAATCGCCTAAAACCAACATGATCAACAATCGAAAGTGGATATTCATGCATAATTATTGCACAAGCAAGCTCTTTCCTTGAGTTTTCAGCATTATAAGTTCCAACTCCTAATTCTTGCTTTCCTTGCAAACTCTTTGGCATGAGAAATGTTTGCCCTTTTTTTGCCTTGTTATCGAGAAGCAATTTAGCATTACATTTAGGTAGATGATCATGCAAATGTTTTGTTCCATTGCATGATTTTCCACCAAGGTATTTCTTGCAATAGTGACATTGAGCCTTATCCTCTCCATTAACTTGAACCTTTGTAAAATGATTCCATACCTTACTCCTAAGTCTACCTTTACCTATTTGTGTCAATGCCTCTGTATTATCAGCTGTCTCATCATTAGGTGCCTCATCCGGATTAGGTGTTTCAACCGTTGCATTTGGTGATATATTGAGACCATTAGGTGTAGGGTTGGAACTTCCTTCCAAACCAGGAGCTAGTTGGTGTGCACTTTCTTGTGAAATGAGTGGTTGAGAATTACCAACTTTGTCCATGTCAATTTCCTGTTAAGTTGTTCAAATTACAAAACCAATAAGGCAATAAGCAATAAAAACGATTCATTATTAGGAAATCATTATCTCTAAGTTCAAAGCAATTTTTTCAATAGTAACAATTCAATGATGAGACACAGATAGTAGAAACGCGGCCAGCGTCTCCTAGATAGGGTTTGCGATAAGTGATACTAGTGACGGCACGGTCGTCACCAGTCACTTGAACTTTGGACCACACTTTATCCTTCAAACCTTCAAACCCCATGCCGCGGTGGATTCTGCATAACACCGCCTGAGGACTCCAGAAGTGGACACCATCTTCTCTCATCGTGATTTGGCCCCGATGATGTATACCGCAAAGCCTATTGTCATCTGAGCGTTGAGTGAGGCATATCTCCATTTTGGATGAGTGAAATAAGCAAGTGAGAGTGAAATTTTTGAGTGAAAAGAATGAGGTTGGCAATGAGTATTTATAGAATTCGTCAATGATTATCAACGCGATCTATTGTCGGTGCAAATCTACACCGTCGATCAACATTGGCAATCAAATCCTACCCGTCGAATTTAGTACAAATCGGATTTACCTATCAGGGAGGTAAATCCGATTTGCAATTTTAACAAAGTGGACATACATCCACTGATAGGTATATCCGCTTTGTTAATTGCAAAGCGGATTTACCTATCAGGGAGGTAAATCCGATTTGCATTTTAACAAAGCGGACATACCCCCACTGATAGGTATATCCGCTTTTATATTTTAACAAATCGGATCTACCTTACTTTGGATAATGTCTCATGTTTGCTGCATCTACCAATTACGGAGAACTACTACAGAGATCCACCTACTTCTGTCACCACTGATCAGGCCATGTTTATCTAGGTGTGACTATGGAGGAGGCGGGCTGGAGTGTCGAGCTTCATCTGGCCCATATTACCGTTTTGAGTGGCTGAGGAGATTGTTAATAGAGGGTCCATAGAGAATGAATGCGTCCTGCTGTCACGGCCTTTATCCTTCTGATCCTGAGCTGGTCCATCTTCACAGTCAA